>CM060951.1:99467563-100150063 GCA_030765055.1 Mantis religiosa | reverse complement strand
CCGTTGGAAGGAATGAAAATTGGTTGCATGGGTGTTAAGATTATCCTCGATACTTGCTAGAAAACTTGTTGGAAGCTTGGTCTCCTTTGGGAAATATTAGGTAGCTTCTGTGACCATGAATTACTTCATTATGGTTACCTCTCTGCAGACCAATGCTACTCCAGGGTAACACACGCCGTTGCACCTGAAGTGAATGTCGGAGCTGTTTTCAGTGAATATTGCTATTGAAAGATACATTATACTCTTATTTACAAGCAGATTATTTAAGGAAGTAAGAAGCAAATTAGTTGTAATCAGCTCCGACCTGAAAGTGAGTTACATTATATCATTATTTAATTAATCGAAATGATAGGTATATCACTGTTAATGATAAATTTGAAATGACACGTGCAATCACTCCAAAGCGTTTTACCTATGCAGCGATGTTATACTCTTACAATTCTTTGTTTGCAAAAGCAGCGTGTTTTACATAATTAACTAGCTAATGGAATGTTCTATAAATAATAGACCATCACAAAGTTACTCTGTACAAATTTAAATAATGTGTATCCATAACATTGGGCACAGAATTAAATTGAAAACTGGTTAGTTTGTGATTTTGTATCTAATAAGTCAAATAATGATTCTGTTCGTATTTCATTGTGTGTGAAATAACACCATTTGTTTATGAAGTCTCATTCTGATCCCAATTAATTTTATCGGTTCCAATTTACAGAATAGAGTACTCAAGCGGAGCTATGACTTTTTTATATTCATGCATTAATAAACTTACTTTCACATCAAAAATTAAATTGAATTGATTAAGCGATGTAACAAATTAAAATATATTTATGGGATGTTTCTCTACCTATTAAAATCGTAGTATGTGTTCCTCTGTATAGTGTGTTTAATTTAGAGTGTCCTCTGGTAAGTTACTACTATCTCTATAATCCGTGTTTGTGAATACGTGAGTACGAATTAAATTGACAGAAAATTAACTGAACTTGTTTGTGACTTTGCGAAGTTCGCGGAAGCTTTTTATTTATTTTTTTATTTTGCCAAGGAGAACACGATGTGACTCAGGTCGTAGAAGTCATTCAAATGTGTGTCGAGCTAGGTTAAGATCGGTTGTATCGGGTCAAAAATTGGAAAGCTCTTCATAGCAAAGAAGTCCGTAGTAATTAGAACTCCGATCGCTTTACATGCCTTAAAACAACAGCCTTCTATAAACATAGTTGAGAATGTATTTATGAATGCATAAACATTTTTCAGAGTTCTATAAAATTAGTTTGATTGTAGTGCTTCAGGACCCTATTCGCCTTCCTGAAGTAGGACGAATCGCGTCACACAGATAGGCGAATAGGGGCAGTAGACGTGTTTAAATATAATTTGAGAATAACACATTTCCCACAAATATACTTATTTTTATCCACTGCACCAACTTATATGCCATGACACCATTTCTTTTTCCTTTCCTTGACTTGGAATTCAGTCACCAAGTTTGACGGATACGGTAACTCTGTAATTTACCTTGTAGAGTTTATAAGATCATTATCTTCATGGATTCCAGATGTTTCTGATGAAGGATACTGATTACATACTCGCTTATTAATAACTCGCCAGATCTTTTGTTGGTGAGGAAACTGTTTTCTTTCCTTTTGAAGTCTTTTTGAGGTCTACAGAATATTTTCTGGAGAAGACAGAAGAACTGCTGCTTGCTTTCTGCCTGGACGTTTTGGAGTCTTGTTGTTTGGGGATGGGAAATGACACCGAAGGTCATAGAAGCTGATTCTCTTCCTGAATTGTATTTGTTCAAATTAACTCAGATTCAGGTTCTCTTTCAGACAGTGGATTTTCAGGGTGTGACTGAGAACTAGAAAGCAAAGATTCATTTTAACTGGATAGATGCCTGCAGAGCGAAATCCACTTTCAGCATTTTCCGGTGTTGCTGCTTTCGTCCATGTTGCTTCGAAAAGTCTCCCGAAGGTGAGTTTGTTGATCTTTCTTTCTCCCTTTGTGTTGCATTCGGTGTTCATACATTCATTGCTGAGGTAAGCTTTAAGTGGTTTAAGTAAGATGCACTGTCTAGGAACCCGATGAGCACTAAAGTGTTTCAACCAGTTCAGAAACTCCATTTCGTTAATCCATCCGGAGTCCGACAAAGTGACCAGCGACCCACTGTGGAGAAAATCACCAAATTCAAACAATTCATTGCATTTGAAGATAATTAGAGGGATGAAGTTTCCTGTGGCATTAGTAGAAACTAATATTGTTACAGGCTCCCCTTGTTCTATACAAGTATGTGCATAAACAGCTCTGCTTCCTTTTTCAGCAAGCACTTTGTTTTTAGGTTTATTATTTAGCTGACAACCAGATTCATCTCCATTATATATCAGCTGTGGTTTTTCCATTAGATTAAGATGCGCAGTGGTTTTATTTAACAAAACAGAGAACTCCGCCACGTCTTCTCTCTTCAGGCCGTTACACCGAGCTAAAGAGAGTCCTTCTGCTTTTCTAAGAGAAACATTTAGGTTTCGTTCTCTTAACCCCTTTAGCGACTCCTTACCTGCCATTTTGCTTTCATTTGAGAAAGTGTATTTTATTTCATTGGACTCTGCAAAATCAAAGGCAACCAACCAAACATCATCAGAATCCAACAGATTCTGCAGACAGTTTTAGGATCCTTGAAACTAATTCTTGTTTTTCATCTTTATGTGGTTTGACACACTTTGACTTAGCTGGAGCATCATTGTCACTTTGCAGCCGCCTTTGAAGACAGAACTCTGGAGCTCCAAATAATTCAGTAGCGTGACACAGGCTTCTACCCTCATGAAATGCTACCCTCATGAAATTTGAACCTCTGACCATTGAAAGGCCGTTTTACGGTTGTGTTTACCTAGCTGTAATGCAAAAGAAAATAAAGAGAGGAAAAGTAGTATGTGGACTTCGGAAGTACGGACCCTTTTTATCCGCAATATTGTCACCCTATTCTCCTTAATTGCGGGATTTTATTTTGACTGTGTTGGTACACCTGAATAAATACGATAAAGATTGTACTCCGATATAATTCTAACAGGCTAGCTTAACTTGTCAGAAAACTGGCGCTCGATAAATAATTAATGAAATTATTCCAGCCACTTCAATTTAACTTTCATACCATTTTAAAAAGGAAAAACAACTACGAGCTCACCTCAAACAACACAGATTTATACAAGAAACCACAAACCAACACACACGTGTTTCCCTGAAATCTCGCTTCCAACTTCTGGCAGGGATTGTAATAGATGAAGGTTAGATTGTAGCATCTCCTTGAGTAACTCTAGTTTGCAAAGGAGGACGAAAAATATAAAAAAAATATAATAAATCGCCTCTTGACCCCATTAAACCGACCTTACTCTACGTCAATCGCACTGATGAGAAAAGAGTCGCAGCTAATGTTACGAGTCCTGTTGGTATATCAAAATTGCGTTCTACAGCGTCTGTTTTTTCCAGGGCAGTTGACACAGTTATAAACCAGGATGACGTAGATACCTATCACACAGATATTTTAAATTCATTAGAATTGCCTGGACCGCTATCTCACAATTTAAAATTAACATAAGGATCAGTTGTGATTGTGCTGCGGAAAATTAACCAATCACAACCTTTAAATGGAACGAGACTGTCAAAAAGCTAATGAAAAATGTAATCCAGGCAACAATCGTCAAAGGAAAGTACAAAGGAGAAGATATATTGATAATTCCAACGGATTTATCTTTTGATTTTTCTGTGAGTTCTTTTATTGATTGCTCAGCAGTACAATGCTTTACAGATCAGAGTGAAAAGAAGGTAACAGAACAGTGCATTAAAGAACAATAACACTCAGGGGTAGGCTAACAGGCCGCCCCCTAACTACATTAAGTTAGAACTCCAATAATACTCTCTGAGAAATTATGTCAATATTGGAGGTGTAAGATATAAATCAAGCACTAGAATCACTCGAATCAGATGTATCACTTAGAAGCAGGTCCTGTGGTAGTCTCCTCTTCAAGCGTGAGGGCTGGCGCGTGCGGACGCCGATGTTATAATGCACAGCTACTGGAACTTATTGCAGCGTGGAAAAGAAACGACGGGTGATCCTGCGAATGTAGTCTTGAAGAGGTAACAGTACTAGTTCGTGATGGAGCTGCGGATTACGGATGAACTATGGAGCGTTGGTAGCGATGCACATGAAGCAATTCTGTATGACCTGAAGACGACGCAGATGACGTGTGTGCGGCCCCCCACACTTGGCAGGCATATGCAATAAGCGGACGAACGGGTGATTTGTAGAGTAACAATGAAGACTGTAGGCTGAGGCTGGAACGGCGATGCAACAGAGGTGAGAGTTTTGAAAGTCACCCGGAGGCCAGTGATATAGGACGAATCTTTTGATTTGAAGTGTCTACAATGTCCCGTGTGTTTGGTGTTTGCAAAGACCCTAAATAAAAAGGAAGTGCATTCGCTGGAAGTTTGCGGAATCAATTCGGAGTTCGTTTCTTTCGTGGACAATTATATGTCGCGTGTTCGCGCGACGGAAACCATCATCTTTATACATTTACGCACCACACAAAACAAAAGACAAAAATATTGTTTATCAGAAAGCTTCAAACTGATTTACTTAATTGTGACTATGTTGTATTTTAACTTTATCCCTAATAGCAGAATAAATAACTAAACATATTTTGTTATTATATATATATGTATATATATATATATATATATATATATATATATATATATATATATATATATATATATATATGTTCATGCAACCTTTATTGGCTTTAGGAAGTTCGCGGGTCATCTAGTTTGTAATAAAGATGAGCTCACAGATATTTGTATTTGCACATACGCTTTCAATTGTTTTTATCGTGCTATTTACTGAAAACTCACTTGGCAACTATATTAAATCTCATGTACATTGATCTTACAAACCGATGTGGTTAACAAGAACAAACTGTTTCACCTGAGCTAACAAATTCAAGGAGGAGAAATAAAATTTACTGTGCATTACCGACAGTGAGCTATCGCTTTAGTTTTTAAAAATCAGAGATATCAGGAATACATACATAGACGGTTAGATTAATATTTATTTATAAAATAGTCCATTATAAAATAGTTTATTCTGTTTAGATACTCTATACGTTTTTCTTTAGCAACAGAACGAGTCACTTTGTTAAGTGTTTTTATATTTTTTTCTAGTTTATACGAGATAAACTTAAGGTTAACTTTTATCTATGGTCTTCATAAAAAGATTCAGAATAAAAGCAAAGCCTACAATATGGAGTTGAAAGAAATTTGAAGAAATCTATAAAACTTGTCATAAAATATCAGGAAAATGCTCCTCTCTCCTTGCACTGTTTTCCCCTCCTAAATAAAGTTTTGTATATATGCAAACCCTGCAATATGGAGTGCCATGAAAATATGAGAAAATCTATAAACTTAAAACTTGACATAAAATACCTCGACAGTGCTCTTTTTCCTTGAACTGAATTAACTCTTGTTACAGACGCAAGCTCCATAACCTTCAATGCATATTAAATTTATGGTATTTAACATTTATTACTATTAATTTTTGTTTTATTATGCAATACCTTAGTCAATGCTTAAGTTGTTTTAACATGGCGTGAATATAGCCTAGGGTGAGGGTGGTGGTGAGGGTGAAGATCAGAATAAACCTACCTTTGTTTGGGATCCTATCTTTCAAAGTGCTAAATTTATTTTGTCCTCTTAATTCGCTTCTTAGACAAATATATCAAGATAAGTTAATCAAGACAGTCATATGTTTTGACATTAACTTTTCAGGTATATGACTTTCTGGAAACTAATTTAATATTTCAGCCTCTCATCCCTTAGATCTCTATTAGATCTGTTTGCTTATTCAAATCATAGCATTATTGTTGGATTATCATAATTCGGCACACACTGAAGTCATGTTCTACAGTAGCACATATTGTCCGAAATGTAATTAATGCAGTAAAGAAGTTGTGCTGATGAAGCAAAGGTTCCTAGCTTATTATTCCAGTTGTTTAAGCCTTCTTATTTTCAGCTTTTATAGTTTGAAATAAAGCTAGCAATGCTTTGTTGTTCAAATAAATGTTTGATTCATGGATTGATTAGAATTAAGAAGTACAATAACAATACAATAACAATATGTAAAATAACAATACAATAAGCACATAAGGTTATGGGTCTACTATTTACGAAACTTGGAGCATTTGTTACGAAGACAGGAAAGGAGGGTATACCTCACAGCTCAACCCAACATAGATTTTTGTGCTTATCAATTCCCAGGAGAAAAGGATGAAGGAAGGAGCTGCAGGCAGGTCAAACCTATGAGTACTCGACCCACCTGAGGCAGCTCAGAGAAGGTTGTCATCTGCCAGAACCAAGAATTTTCCACCAATCAAACATATATGCCATCCGTCCGACCCAGACAGACGCAGTCCCTAAACTCACTTAAAGTATTGTCGCGAAACCGATCGCGATAAGGCGGCTTGCGCACACAAAGGAACTGATAGGCGGCTATCGTTCACAAAGCACATATTTACAAGCACCTATTTAGTTTATCACAGAGGTGAAATACTTGCCGGCCCAGTTACGGTTTCACGTTTCTCGAAGGATCCCCACCGCCGGGAATCGAACCCGGGACCCCTAGCACGGTAGGCAGGTGCTCTACTGACTAAGCTACGGGGCCAGCCGGTTGCTTAATTTATTTTCACATAAAGCAGGCATTAACTTTACAAAACTTTCTCATCTTTTTTTTTCCTTTTTCCTTCCCTTCTTATTTTTTAGAAACACAATTTCTTCAAAATGTTTTAGGTTATCTAAATTTGCATTGAAAAACTAAGATGCTTTCATAAAGTGCTTCCCAGAAAGAAAATTGAAGCTTTTTGCCTTTGAGTAGTTTTACATCCATGTGGTAGAAAATAAAACATAATCCAAACAATTATCAGCGAGAGCATTCTGCTATATTATTCAATAACTTTACATATTCAGCTTCTGAAATATGTTTATGTGTAAATATACAGCAACAGTATTTGCTTTTGATGCTCATAACGTAAAACTTACAAGCATTATAATGCATTAAAACTTTGGTTTTCTACTTGGTTATGTGTCTCCAATCTAACTTAAATAAATTTTCAAAACGAACCTTTTATTTTATGAATAATTTAGAATTTAATCATTTTATTTTTTAGTCCTTTAACCTCCACATCTTAATTTATAATATCAGTAACATTTAATTTTGTAAACTAATTTATCACATCTTAAGGTTTTTGTATAAATAATAACTATTTATTCAGCAGAGTTTGTCACAAAAACATATGCCAAGGAAAATTAATTAAAGCTTTAGAAATATACTTCTCATGCGGACCTTAGTGAAAAATTAATTAAAATATTAGTTTGCTTCAAAATTTATAATGAGTAATACTTTAATAATTCATGTAAAGTTGGAAACTTCGAAGCTAGAGCTACTCTATTTCTAGTGCTTCTATTTCTTATTAAATTATGCACTGTGCTACCAGAGAGCAATATGATCTAGAGGGTAACTTGGGAAAGTTCAGGGCTTTGCTCTTAAAAGGAGGGGTAAATTAAGCTCAGCAAGAAGCACTACATGCATGAATTTGTTGCACCGTACTTACACCAGTCAACTGTACAAACACGGTTATAGAGAAATAATGTTAAGAAGACCAGTTTAAATCATCTAACTTTAATGAAACAGTCTCCTTTTTACTCTATTGTCATTATTTTATAATGCACAGTAGCAGGGGCAAATGTACAAAGAGCATATTTCTTGGAGGATCGAATAGGAATAACGGAAATGTATAAATTCTGGAACAGTCAATACTTTTATAGTTTTATTCATTTGAAGGAAATAGTCTTCATACAATAGTCATATACAAAAATGACGGTTAGTAGTGTTTAGTTAGTAGTAATACTGGTTAGTATAATTCTGGTTAGTATTAATTTTCAAAAAGTATAAACTTGCTTTGTAATATCACTGGAGGCATTCCTTATTCTTTGCTTAAGCAGATGACGGATGTCACTTCTCTTAAGTGGAGATAACACTGCACAAATGACACTGATACTATGTTTTCATCTTTCAAAGGTTGCTTGTTGTAAATAAATGTAGTGCCCCTTTACTCCAAGCTTCAGTCAGCACGGAAAATATTTGAACATTTTTATTTCTCAAAATTTTATTAAAATATCTGATATTTAAAATATTTTCATGATGAATGAAACGTACATCTTGAATACCTTAAGGGATGTTCTCAGATGTCTCCTTCATTCCGGATGACTTTGTCATCAATGTACTACACAGAAAATGTAGATTTACTCCAAACAGGATTTATGTAAAATATAGCTTTGTATTTTTACCATGTTCAAAATATTTCTTCTTACTGTCTAATAATTTCACATTTATGAAATGTGATATTTAATTTCTTTCTTTTCTTTTCTGTCTGGTCATGCAAGAAGAATAGAATGTCCAAAACATCACATAGCCACCAGCTCTTAAAATATCTATCTATGGTTTAAGCCTATTCCTTACTCCCCTTTGTACCTACAGGAAAATATTCTTCAAAATCTCAATTAACATGGAAAAGATGAAGAATTAGTAAAAGAATGAGCAGAAGAGGACATATGAGTGTAGCACATTATTTTCCCAAAATACTTCTATGAATTAGGACTACAATATTACCTTAAGGAATTATGGAGCTGTTTTAAGATGAAAAATTGTTTTAGAAAGTACTCTCCAGGGCTTTGAACCTCCTCTTTAAAAATGTGTGCCCGCCTTGGTAGATGGTAGCATGTCTGCCTCAAGTTCAAGAGGTCTTGAGTTCGAATCTCGGTCAGGGTGAGTTACCTGTATAAAGTCTTTTCCGGGGTCTTCCCTCATCGTTCAAGACGAATGTCGGGTAACTCTAAGCTCCATGGACCCTGGATTCACTTTAGCATCATTTCACCCAATTCATTCATCGTCCAATAGGACTTAACGTTGGAGAACGTAAATAACAACAAAAAATGTGTAGCTATTATACAAATGTAACAATTTGTAACAAAAGCTTCACTTAACCTAAGAAAATTGTGTTAATTCTTCTTCAGTCCAGGAAAACCACACTAGAAAACAAATTCGTTGTTAAGGAAGTTACTATGTTCTTATATGTTTTTCAGTATTACTTTGTTCTTATGTTTTTTCAGTATTACCAAAATCTGAAAACGAAACAAACTTAACAACAGAATCAATTGCAGGTATTTTAAAATTCATTACCCGATGTTTATTTTAAAAAATAAATACCTTTTCCCAAACCATCAAAACTATCGGAACTTTTAATTGCTTTAATAATTTAACTTCAGGATTTATATTATGGTTAAATGAACAAAAATGATCTGCTACGGACATTTATCAGTTTTTTTTATATTTAATATTACAAAAATGTTCTTTCGTTCTGATTTCCAAATTACGTTTCGTCTTTCCAATGTAGACTCTAACCAATTAAATTGATAAATACCAGATTGTTTATTATTTATCAATTTAATTGTTTAGATTGTGGTAGATTTCGTGCGGGCCAAACCAGGCTCATGGAATTAAATTAAAACCATAAAGCTTATATCAAAGCTTATGTTGAATTTATCTTCTTGCTACACTTTGCGCTCAGAAGTACATAAACATACAATAACAATAAAGTTCTGTCCTATCTTCATATAGTATTTGCTTCCAGCTACATTTTGTATTGATCAACCCAGACACATAAAGTAACAATCAACTTCTGGTCCCGAACTGAGAGGAAAGAACCCCATAAAACAACACGGCTCACCAAAAGGCAACGCATGGAAACCCAAAGAGAGTATCGGGAAACCCGAACATGGAACACTTACCCAGAGACACAGACACGACGCGAGCCAGGCACACACTAATCCTGCCGGTCTGAGGGAGCCACCCAAGGAGCCTCGGACACCGCAGCGCCCCCAAAGAGGAACGGCGGAAAACCAAAGCAAAGTGACAGCAGCGCCTCGAACCGGAAGGGCAAGTAAAAAGGTGCCAGAGAGAAAACAAACGGCACAAGTTTACATTGGTAAGACGAAACGTAATTTGGAAATCAGAACAAAAGAAGACTTCCGTTACATTAAGTATATAAAGCAACTGATAAATTGGCTTTAGCGGATCACTTTTGTCATTTAACCATAATACACATCCTGAAGTTATCCCGATAGATTTAATGGTTTGGGAAAATATATTTATTTTGAAAAATAAACATCGCGTAGTGAATTTTGAAATACCACCAGTTGATTCTGTTGTTAACTTTGTTTCGTTTTCAGATTTTGGTAATACTGAAAAACAGAAGAACATAGTAACCTCCTTAGCAACGAATTTGTTGTCTCCTTTGGTTTTCTTTAACTGAAGATGCGGACAAGAGTTCGTGAAATCGATATCAATTAGAAAGAAGGGTATCAATTACAAAGAAGAATTAGCTCAATTTTATTAAGTTAAGCGAAGCTTTTGTTACAAATTGCTATAGTTTTATAATATGCATTTCTTAACTGTAGCTAGCTTCATTTTCTAAATAACGTGTAGTTACTATTTATATAATTATATAATTATTACAGCCTTGAAGCCTTATTTTTAATTTTCAACACTATGCTGCACATGCATTTTCCTTCATATTATTATTATCATCGCTTCAACTGCTGCGGAATTGCTATACTTTAAGTTACATCACTTTGAAGACAATTTCCTAAAGTTAAATGTTTAATACTTAAGTAAAATTTCATCAGATTCTAAATTACATAAAAAGGAAACTTTCAGGACATTTATGTATGTATGCAAAGTTTCTGTATCTAAAGCCTTAATGTAATTATATTTAATTGAACTTTTAAGGAACAAGCTCACCGAAGTTTTGCCCCTTAATAAGCATTTCAGGAGAAATATGTTGCTATTGTTTTCAATCTTCTATCATTCAATCATTCAATTCTCTAAGTCTCAGGTCACTATTCCTTTTGTCTCACAATAATATGCAGAGTGAATGGCACATTAATGTCATCTTGTAGATAATGTGCAATAAAACATTATGGCAAATGTATTAATTAAAATTAACCAGCTCCATGACAGCAATCCCGCAGGAGTAAACAATGAAGTCACATAAACATTTACAGGAGGTCACAGAATGCAGAGACGTGTGAAGGAATACTAATTCTATCTCCCATTACGGAAGCTGCCTGACCATAATCTTCAATAACACGCTCAAGCAGGTATTTCTCTAATGTCCAACAGAACCACTCTTTATTTTGAAGAACTCCCGCGTCTCCTCAGCACCGCCCTACGCTACGAATCCTAGAGGCACGATTGAAAATGTAAAAGAAACTGAATTAAAGGGCGATTATAGAAAGGAGTTGGTTGAGATAAGAATGTGGACCACAATTTGCTTATTCACTAGGATAAATTAAGGAAATTGAAGATAAGAAAGCTGAACATCAGAATGGGTGCTTTTTGGAAGTCGAACACGCTACCTTCCGAATGCAAGCCTCAAACGTTACCGCGTAGTCAATTCGCTTAGTGTCTATGAAATTCATTCGCAGAAATTAATCATCTTTTTAACATAGAATAGAGGCCCAAGCTGCAGATATCTTCCTGTTACTAGTTGTAATAAGTCTACGGGTATGTCTCAAAATATTCTTAACAAGCAAGAGATGAAAAGTCAACAAATGAGGCACTTTTAGTTTGGCGTTTGAAGTTGGACTGAGGATTAGCGTTTGAAGCAAGTCTATTTTATCTTAGGTAAGCTCCTAATTTGCTGCCGAGATAAAGAGCTACCTTCATCTGTCTGAAACACATCTTTGCCAGACTTGTAGTTAATTGCTAAACCGCCACCTTCTCCCCTGTGACGTATATTCGGGGATTAACTGCTACAACTTCAAGGGACAACGACATCGACCAACATACGCGTCCTCAAATACCGTAACGTAGAGTTATTCGCGGTGAACAAAAATAGTTGGGAAGATAATCCTGGCAGGCATTAAGACATTATTGCCAGAGCAGGAGAGATTCTCCATGACGTAAATGCAGGCAGCTCTTGGAGAATCGCGTCTTCTCACGCCACGAAAGCATCAGGGCGAGGTAATGAGTTTAGTCTCCCTCGCGACTCTCTGTAAACTTCCATCTCTTCCTTTTCAGCCTGCTTTCTATGCTCGACTTAAAGCGTGTAATTTATTTTCTTATTTTAGTGTTCCGCTCACTCCTAAGGTAGCGGTCTTCTTATTATGGTTTCTGCCACACGTTACACCTGAGGAAACGTTACAATTTCATATATTGTTAAATATTATCATTGGAAACAGAGAATTAGAGTAAAAAATTAGTGCTATACCTAGAACTTTAATCATTAACTCCGGCTATCGTGCCCTGTTCCAAGAAAGTGAATTACCATGGTAACACACTGGCTGCACACTATATATTCCAAATGATTCACATTTTCCTTTATTAATCACCGAGAGGGATGGCTCATGCGGTTTCTCTGTTGCCGCATTCGGGAGACCCGGGTTCAATTCCCGTGGCTGATCTACTTGACCCATGGGCCCAAATGACCTTGTTGTCGATGGGCCCCTAAACAACACACACTCACACACACTCTACTTGACCCATGTTTTTTGGGATGGATTTTCCCGGGTCGCTAGGTGAATGCTGGGTAGGTTAATTACATCCCCCGAATTTCGTTTACCTCCATTTCATCTCTAACCTCTAATATTTCACATCATCTCTCATCTGGTGATCTGCTTCAGAGTAGAAGTGTCGGCGGGTGTTTCGACGGTGCATTGGCCGGACGAGTAAACTACTTCTTCCTCCGGTAGGTCGGTTTCCGGTCTCCGGGCCTCTACCGCGATCATTTCGGGACCGCCAGTCAGGCACCTTTGGGGCTCGCCTGCTGGGCTCGTTGCCGTCCCGCAGTAAGGGAGCAAGTCTTGTTCTGGCCTGACGGGAGAAATCTCTACCTAAGAACTGTAGACATCCTGCCCTCTGCACTGCAGTAGCTCCTTGGTTCGGCCGCCCTCTGTCTACTCTTCCTACTGGGGTGCCCCACTTAGGAAATAGACAGAATGAGCCCAGCATGGTGGCCTATGTACCGCATCCCCTCAGTAGTAAACTCCTAAGCCTAATTGTGATCCTTTATTAATCATAAGGTGATCTCAGATCCAATTTAGTATAATATAACCTAAGGAACTTATAGAAATCTGTGGTGTTAAACAGTTTCATGCCTTTAATTGAAATCATTTTGTGTTGACATGCAATATTTGGTGCTTGCTTCCTAATCAACCATGTTTACCTCAATATTATTTATCTACTTCACCTCTAAACACATTTGTTTGAAACAGCAGCTTGATATTGATACATTGTTGACCTTTGATACTGAAATTATAGATCAGTTGCAAAAGTTACTGCTTATAATAAAATCAAATATGAGTATTCTGTAAATTCGTTAAACATTAGGGGCTTTCTAGGTTTGACAGTTACTTATGGGTTCAGTTTGACTGGGAGTAAAAGTAAATTAAGAATGTTAGTTAGCAGGGGATGGTTTTCGACCAGTTTGCAGAAGAAGTTAGGTGGGTTAGGCAAGCAAAGGGTAAAATTGCTATCCAAAGTTGCCAGATTAGGTATGGCAGGCCAGCTTCGTAGAATATGTGAGAGCATTTCTTAGAGACTTATAGAGAGAGAATTTAAGATGGAAAGGAGAATATTTCAGTAATGTAGAATTGAAGTGGCAACATCGTATTAGAAGCTAGTGGGGATCATTAGAAAAAGGGGTGGCTATTAGGCGAACTTTGTTAGCTTAGTAGGACATTGTTGACAGAATCTTGAACACTTCTGGACTGCTCGCTGGTGGTACAAGACATAGATGAATGAGGCGTCTATCTTGCCTCAGTGATAGAATTTTGTGTTATGAGGTAGTATAAGACTTAAGTACACTAACTCCGAATACTTATATATTAGTTTAAATTAGTCTGCAACTTTTTGAGTTTTGTCAATGCTTAAAAGTTATTAAACGTTTCAAACTTAAATTCCGGTTCATCCTTACTTTTATTACACACCCACTATTACCCTGAGATAGACCGCAGGGCGAGATCGTAGAGGCAGACACATTGCTTCAAACGTGGAGCAACGCCGGTGCTGCCGATAGTTCGGTTGCACTTTCTATTATAATACCTTATAACATTTAGGTTCCAGGCGTTATAGTTAAGCATTTTTAGTTAAGTCATGTGTATGGAATAGTTATCCCGTACTTGATTCCTTATCTGTAAGCTAAATTTGGAAAGATGGAATCAGACCGGAAATTGTACAAGGGATGTTCAATTTATATTGCCGCTGCTTACTCAGCAAATTAACTACAAAGGCAACTTGCCAACAAGGCGTTAAGTTCACATTTTAGAAACATCCTTACTTTCAAATTGACACAGCATATATGCATAATTTTCTCGTTTATAGTTAGATGTACGTATTTATGATATCCGTAACCCTTTGTTCTTACCACTTGCACGTCAACAGATAGAGCCATTTGTATCTTTCCATGAACATCGGTAGGATATGTAGATACTGTCACGTGCTGGTCATGGATGGATATGGATATATGAATTCTAAAAATAGATTGGCCACACGGACGGACGGAGTGGCTTTGCTCAGACAGGGTAATTAGAATCATGCTTGGCAGGAAAGATCGGGATTCTTAGATATTTGCCTCTGAAGGATTGATTACACTAATGCACTAAACCATAATTAAGACAAAAGAGATTTACATATTTAACTAATGAAAAAATGGCCCAGTAGACTTAAAATCTGGAAAGCCTGGTTCGATACGCCCAGCATTTCCGAAGGCTGGCTTCGCAATGAGATGGAGTTACAGATAAACTTCTTACATTGCCAGAGGGTGAAGTTACACGTGATGCGGCTCATGCCAATACTGAAGTCAAGAGAGTCACGTATGTCACAATATCTTCATAAAATCCATAATCTATAATTTAATATCTGTCTGGCGTTCTAGCGTTAGAACCAAAATAGTCACCATAATATAAAAATAGAATTTCCTAATTAAATTTCACAAGCAGTTAAATAAGACTTCTTAAACTTCAAGAAAAATCAAAGTTATTAAATTAAATTAAACCCTGGAAATGTTCCGCATGTATCAATGTTCATAATATGAATAAAAAGAAAAGTTATTTATTATAAGAAAATGGAAATTAAAAAAGTAGTGTAACTTATAAGTATCTATTCCACCTTAAAATTTAAAAAATTGTAATTTTGAACCATAAGAGTTGGTACGGAACACCCTGTGTGGCAAAGTAAAGAGATATAAGCAGAGAACAGTGCATTGAAGTTTGGAGCTGAATAAGTACCAAGGAAAGGCCTAGGACAAATGGCAGCTTGTAAATAATGAGAATGAACCTAACAAATGAACCATTTTGCTGTAGGGAGGGAAATCATCAACAAAGTAGGTTAACCCTTCATTACAAAGGTTTGTCAATTGGTAAAAGGAATGCTCAGTGAAAGTTTTGGAATACTTCAACAGTGTTTTTCTTGACTTTCGTACCATATGTACTAGTGAAATACTTGCAACTGCGTTCTCAACAGCATATACGAACTATTATTTTACATGAGCCCTCATCATTCGTTATCATAAATCCATTTGACTACAGAAGCTGGGATTAGAAATATGATTGACCTTAATTGGTTATCCAATCTATCTCTACCCATCAATTTTGTACTGAGTGGGATGGCTCAGGCAGTTTCGTCTGTGGCCCTCATTCAGGAGACCCGGGTTTGAGTCCCGTGGCCGACCTACCTGACCCATGGATTTTTTCAGGGTTCTCCCGGGTCGCTAGGCGAATGCTCGGTAGATTAACTACATCCCCTGAATTTCCTGTCCCTCCATTTCATCTCCATTATCATTTCACATCATCTCTCATCTGGTGATCTCTTTCAGTGCAGAAGTGTCGCTGGGTATCTCGGTGGTGCATGGCAGGATGATATGCTCTGAGGAAAACTACTTTCTCCTTCGGTAGGTCGGTTGTCGGCATCCCCTCCTCTGCTCGGACTATTTCCGTAAGGGAGGGTAGCCGTCCCCTACAGCTGCTGTGGTGCGAGCGCTGCGCTTAGCACTCGTGGTACCTCTGGCGTTACTAGAGGAACCTCGGGCCGAACATTCGAGCCCCTCCCTGAGTGGGAGCTGTTTGGATTGGGTTGGACTCGAGGGGGCAGTGCGTTCCCGACACCCACGGGAAATTGTGTACCTCCGGCCAGGCTACGGCTACCGTAGGGGATAGAGATAGATAGATAGATAGATAGATAGATAGATAGATAGATAGATAGATAGATAGATAGATAGATAGATAGATAGATAGATAGATAGATAGATAGATAGATAGATAGATAGATAGATAGATAGATAGATAGATAGATAGATAGATAGATAGATAGATAGATAGATAGATAGATAGATAGATAGATAGATAGATAGATAGATAGATAGATAGATAGATAGATAGATAGATAGATAGATAGATAGATAGATAGATAGATAGATAGATAGATAGATAGATAGATAGATAGATAGATAGATAGATAGATAGATAGATAGATAGATAGATAGATAGATAGATAGATAGATAGATAGATAGATAGATAGATAGATAGATAGATAGATAGATAGATAGATAGATAGATAGATAGATAGATAGATAGATAGATAGATAGATAGATAGATAGATAGATAGATAGATAGATAGATAGATAGATAGATAGATAGATAGATAGATAGATAGATAGATAGATAGATAGATAGATAGATAGATAGATAGATAGATAGATAGATAGATAGATAGATAGATAGATAGATAGATAGATAGATAGATAGATAGATAGATAGATAGATAGATAGATAGATAGATAGATAGATAGATAGATAGATAGATAGATAGATAGATAGATAGATAGATAGATAGATAGATAGATAGATAGATAGATAGATAGATAGATAGATAGATAGATAGATAGATAGATAGATAGATAGATAGATAGATAGATAGATAGATAGATAGATAGATAGATAGATAGATAGATAGATAGATAGATAGATAGATAGATAGATAGATAGATAGATAGATAGATAGATAGATAGATAGATAGATAGATAGATAGATAGATAGATAGATAGATAGATAGATAGATAGATAGATAGATAGATAGATAGATAGATAGATAGATAGATAGATAGATAGATAGATAGATAGATAGATAGATAGATAGATAGATAGATAGATAGATAGATAGATAGATAGATAGATAGATAGATAGATAGATAGATAGATAGATAGATAGATAGATAGATAGATAGATAGATAGATAGATAGATAGATAGATAGATAGATAGATAGATAGATAGATAGATAGATAGATAGATAGATAGATAGATAGATAGATAGATAGATAGATAGATAGATAGATAGATAGATAGATAGATAGATAGATAGATAGATAGATAGATAGATAGATAGATAGATAGATAGATAGATAGATAGATAGATAGATAGATAGATAGATAGATAGATAGATAGATAGATAGATAGATAGATAGATAGATAGATAGATAGATAGATAGATAGATAGATAGATAGATAGATAGATAGATAGATAGATAGATAGATAGATAGATAGATAGATAGATAGATAGATAGATAGATAGATAGATAGATAGATAGATAGATAGATAGATAGATAGATAGATAGATAGATAGATAGATAGATAGATAGATAGATAGATAGATAGATAGATAGATAGATAGATAGATAGATAGATAGATAGATAGATAGATAGATAGATAGATAGATAGATAGATAGATAGATAGATAGATAGATAGATAGATAGATAGATAGATAGATAGATAGATAGATAGATAGATAGATAGATAGATAGATAGATAGATAGATAGATAGATAGATAGATAGATAGATAGATAGATAGATAGATAGATAGATAGATAGATAGATAGATAGATAGATAGATAGATAGATAGATAGATAGATAGATAGATAGATAGATAGATAGATAGATAGATAGATAGATAGATAGATAGATAGATAGATAGATAGATAGATAGATAGATAGATAGATAGATAGATAGATAGATAGATAGATAGATAGATAGATAGATAGATAGATAGATAGATAGATAGATAGATAGATAGATAGATAGATAGATAGATAGATAGATAGATAGATAGATAGATAGATAGATAGATAGATAGATAGATAGATAGATAGATAGATAGATAGATAGATAGATAGATAGATAGATAGATAGATAGATAGATAGATAGATAGATAGATAGATAGATAGATAGATAGATAGATAGATAGATAGATAGATAGATAGATAGATAGATAGATAGATAGATAGATAGATAGATAGATAGATAGATAGATAGATAGATAGATAGATAGATAGATAGATAGATAGATAGATAGATAGATAGATAGATAGATAGATAGATAGATAGATAGATAGATAGATAGATAGATAGATAGATAGATAGATAGATAGATAGATAGATAGATAGATAGATAGATAGATAGATAGATAGATAGATAGATAGATAGATAGATAGATAGATAGATAGATAGATAGATAGATAGATAGATAGATAGATAGATAGATAGATAGATAGATAGATAGATAGATAGATAGATAGATAGATAGATAGATAGATAGATAGATAGATAGATAGATAGATAGATAGATAGATAGATAGATAGATAGATAGATAGATAGATAGATAGATAGATAGATAGATAGATAGATAGATAGATAGATAGATAGATAGATAGATAGATAGATAGATAGATAGATAGATAGATAGATAGATAGATAGATAGATAGATAGATAGATAGATAGATAGATAGATAGATAGATAGATAGATAGATAGATAGATAGATAGATAGATAGATAGATAGATAGATAGATAGATAGATAGATAGATAGATAGATAGATAGATAGATAGATAGATAGATAGATAGATAGATAGATAGATAGATAGATAGATAGATAGATAGATAGATAGATAGATAGATAGATAGATAGATAGATAGATAGATAGATAGATAGATAGATAGATAGATAGATAGATAGATAGATAGATAGATAGATAGATAGATAGATAGATAGATAGATAGATAGATAGATAGATAGATAGATAGATAGATAGATAGATAGATAGATAGATAGATAGATAGATAGATAGATAGATAGATAGATAGATAGATAGATAGATAGATAGATAGATAGATAGATAGATAGATAGATAGATAGATAGATAGATAGATAGATAGATAGATAGATAGATAGATAGATAGATAGATAGATAGATAGATAGATAGATAGATAGATAGATAGATAGATAGATAGATAGATAGATAGATAGATAGATAGATAGATAGATAGATAGATAGATAGATAGATAGATAGATAGATAGATAGATAGATAGATAGATAGATAGATAGATAGATAGATAGATAGATAGATAGATAGATAGATAGATAGATAGATAGATAGATAGATAGATAGATAGATAGATAGATAGATAGATAGATAGATAGATAGATAGATAGATAGATAGATAGATAGATAGATAGATAGATAGATAGATAGATAGATAGATAGATAGATAGATAGATAGATAGATAGATAGATAGATAGATAGATAGATAGATAGATAGATAGATAGATAGATAGATAGATAGATAGATAGATAGATAGATAGATAGATAGATAGATAGATAGATAGATAGATAGATAGATAGATAGATAGATAGATAGATAGATAGATAGATAGATAGATAGATAGATAGATAGATAGATAGATAGATAGATAGATAGATAGATAGATAGATAGATAGATAGATAGATAGATAGATAGATAGATAGATAGATAGATAGATAGATAGATAGATAGATAGATAGATAGATAGATAGATAGATAGATAGATAGATAGATAGATAGATAGATAGATAGATAGATAGATAGATAGATAGATAGATAGATAGATAGATAGATAGATAGATAGATAGATAGATAGATAGATAGATAGATAGATACTTTATTTCACTGCTTAGAGCATGGCCCGGTGGCAGCGCTGTCAATATAATATACAATTCTTTACAGTATGATATACAATTCTTTACAGTATAATATACAACTCCTTACAATATGATATACAATTCCTTACAACATATATACAATTCCTTTCATGCACTATGACTATGCACTATGGTAACAATATAATATACAATTCCTTACAACATATATACAATTCCTTTCATGCACTATGGTAACTATACAGGATTTCTTTATAACCTCTCTTTGAAATTATTTACATTTGGAGGCAAAGTCTCCAGTAATTCTGCAGTCAAATTGTTCCAGTCATTAATTGTTCTATTGGTAAAGGAAAATTTACCTATATCAGTTTTCTGTTCCCTATTTCTTATTTTTTTTTGAGTGATCATTCCTTCCCCTATATGATGGTGTCAACAACCGCTTTGTTATATCTTTCCATGCAGGTTCCCCCTTATATGCTCTAAAAATTGCACATAGCCTTGCCCGTTTTCTACGTTTCTCCAATGATTCCCAGGAGGTAGCAGTGCCTGTAGGGTTTTCAAATCGCATTCCTCTATCAACAAATTTAGCTGCTCGTTTTTGGACTCTCTCGAGTGCTTGTTTTTGACCAACCCGATATGGATCCCAGCATGCCGCGCTATATTCTAATATTGGTCGGACTAAGGATGTGTAAGCTAAATTTCGCGATTTCCCATTGCTGCGTTTTAATATTCTCATTACAAAGTGTAATGCTTTGCAGGCTTTTCCAGTGACCGAGTTTACATGTTCCCCCCATTCCAATCTTTCATTTATTATTACACCTAGATATCTAGTGCTACTTACCCTGGGTATTCTCTTGTTATCTAATTTATACATCACATTTTCTTCTGTTCTTGTCCTTGAAAATATAATTGTTTTACATTTACTTGGATTTATCTCCATTTGATTGGATTGCGCCCAGAGTTGAATTTTGTTTAAATCTTCTTGTAAATTGTTAACGTCACCTTCGGTCTTGATATTTGTATAGATTATACAATCATCCGCAAAAAGCCGAATTTGTGATGTTATCCCTTTCCATAAGTCATTTACATATGCTAAGAAAAGCAACGGCCCGATCACGCTACCCTGGGGGACACCTGAGGTTACTTCGGTAGGGGACGATAATCTATCTCCAACGCGCACTCTTTGGGTTCGTCCGCTCAAGAATTCCCGAATCCAAATAATCGCTCTGTTGTCTATTTGCATATTGCAAAGTTTTTCTATAAGTGGTCCATGAGGTACAAGGTCAAACGCTTTAGTAAAGTCAATAACTATTGCATGCACTTTACCGCCTGCATCGAGTGCATCAGCTACATCCTGACAAATAGCTACTAGTTGGCTCTCACAAGAGTGTCCATTCCGAAACCCATGTTGTCCTTCAAAGAGCCAGTGTGAATTATCCCATTCTCGTCTTAAGTATTGCTCTATAAGATGCTCGACTTGTTTACTTACTACTGATGTCAAGCTAACTGGCCTATAATTTGTCGCTTTGGTTCGATCCCCTGTTTTATAAATAGGAACGACTATAGCCTGCTTCCAATCCTGCGGTATACTTCCGTTATTTACCGTTATTTCGAATAGCCTCATTATATATGGCACGATTGCCTCCCCTCCAATTTTAAGAAAGTCACCCGAAATGCCGTCCGGACCGACTGATTTATATTTCCCTAATTTAAATAATCTTTTTCGAATGTCGCTTGGTTTCACGATCATAGGGGGCCCCTCCGTTCTTTTAATACTGGCATTGCTCTTTACCTGAAACACTGAAGCGAATTGCCGATTAAATACTTCCGCTTTTAACAAAGAGTCGGTAACTTGTACATTTCCATTTTTTATACCCGGAATCTCCTCCTTGTTACCCCTGCGCCTTCTCACGAATTTAAAAAACTGCTGCCAGTTATTTCTGTTAGACGAGAGAATATTTTTTAAAAAATTCTCTTCAGCGGTAATCTTCTCTAATAAAAGTTTATTTGATAAAACATGGAATTTATTTGCGTGATAAGTACTAATTTTACGTGACCCATATGCTCTCCTAACTTGTTTCTTTAGCCGTTTTACTGTTTTGTTGTAATATTCTGGGTCAGGGTTTTTTGTGAGTGTTTACGGGGTATAAATTTATCTGTCGCTTCCACAACGATGTTTTTAAAATTTTGCCATATTTTTTCAACCGAACTTCCAGTTTAGGACCACAAGGAATATCTATCTTTTAGGAATTGTTGCAGCCTTGGAATGTCTCCTTTACAATATTGGTAAATGTGTTTCTTTTCCCCTGTATGGCATTGGGCTCGAATTCCTTCTACTTTAATCACTGCGCAGTTATGGTCACTTATACCAGGAGAAACTTCACACTCTAGCACTGCTTCCTCCGGCTTCACCAGGAAAACGTCTAGAACCACCCCCTCCCTAGTTGCGGTGTTTACAGTTTGAACAAAGCCACCTTCCCAAATTAGGTCATTTACAATAGCCTGCGATTCCCCTCCCCTCACTTCACCCTCCCAGTTAACTTTTGGAAGATTTAGGTCACCCCCTATGATTACCTGCTCGCTGGCCTCACTTTCAAGAACCCGTTTTGCAAGTGATCTTAATGAGCCCAAGTCGTCACTTGGTGGCCTATATATACCAACTATCCGCCATTTATTTTTCATATAATTTCCTGAAATTTCTACTTCTAAGATTTCGTATAACTCATCCCGCCATACTTCTGCCGCATTGTGTATGTTTTTGACACAAATAAATATCCCACCCCCTCTACCGTTTCTATCTCTTCTTATTACCGTGAGGTTGTTTCTAAATATTTCTGCGTTTGTGATATCCGGCTGTAGCCAAGATTCGGTACCTATTACTACGTCTGGATCATAAATGTCTATTAAGTTTGAGAATTCTAATTTTTTGTTTACGATGCTTCGGCAATTTACCTGCAAAATCACTAGAGAGTTACCTTTGCTATTTGATGTTTTGCCGATACTCTCGCCGTCCAACAGTCAGTTTCCTTCGTCCTCGCTACATCCGCCATCTCGTCCGTCGCTGACCTCGCTCCTTCTGCCACCGTTCTTGTCCCGTTCTCCGCCATTCTCGACCTGGTCACCGATATTCTCGTAACGTCCGTCGCCGAAAGATGCAGCCACTCTAGTAAAGAGTGACGCCAATGTCGCTGCTCCTCTCCTATTTAGATGCACTCCGTCGCGTCCTAAATCATTTTCTCCTAGCCATGAGTTTGGGTCAACAAATAGAAGTCCCAGTCGTTCTGCCACCCATTGGAAAGAGTCATTTAATCGGCCCACCTTGCGCCAATTTACGTCTCTGCGTCGTATCACACCACTTAAAATTAGAGGGTTGCCAAATAGGTCCCAGGTGCTAGCCTGCAGAGCTAGTAGCTGGTGTGCTAGGTCACCGGCGACCCTACCAAGGTTGTTTGGTAGCTGGTCCATTTTGGATTGGCGCGTAAGTGGCGTATCCACTTCCATCCTGTTGCAGTATGCAGCGGAGTGGGGTGCAGTTTATAAAATAGGTACTGTCCTACGGAAAAGAACCCAGGGTGCACGGGTTCTGGTTCTACGGGTCCGGGACTAATGGGGGTAGAACCTCAGGCATCCATTTATTTTGGGACCGCCAGTCAGGGATCTTTGGCTCTAGGATCGCCTGCCTGGGACCATTAGGGCTCGGCTGCTGGGCTTGTTGCCGTCCCGCTGCAGGAGAGGAGCGTGTTCGTTGTCCTGGTCTGTCGGGGAGGTCTCTATCCAAGTTAACAGTAGGGATCCTGCACTCTGAACTGTCGTGTCTCCTTGGGTCGGCTGCCATCTGTCTCCTTCACCTCATCCTTCCTCCTGAGGATGCCAAAACTTGGGGGCATAGGAACAATGGACCTAGCACGGTGGCCTACGTACCGAATCCCCTCTCTAATGAAATCCTAATACCGTCAGTTTATTTTATTTCTATTGCAGTTTTATGTATTGTTTTGTATGTACTGATCACAGTGATCAATATATGAAGAATGGCGTTTGTAGCAACTTAATGCCTGGATGAGTAGGTTATCACTGAAAAACGATTTCCGTTGCTAAATGTGGCTATCAATAATTAAGTCCAGAGAGAAAATAATGGTAAAGTTCGTAATTAATTGCTACTCAAAGCTCAAAGCAAATATTTGTTTCATGAATTTGTTGTGTTTTTGTTCTTCTGTTCAGAAAAAATCTAAACACTCGCTCACTTACACAACCATGTGTATAAGCAACCAGTTCAGAGTGGCGTTTACTGCTTAGAATATGTATAACATTAGAAGGTTGTTACCAAGTAATACGTAGGCGTAACCGTCTGATGTATAGCGGTGGAACAAAGCCAGCTTTGCCTGTGTCAGGAACTCTTGTTTGTTTCCATCCATTGCCTACCTCCCAGAGGAAATCAACCTCACTGTTTTTGTCAACGTCCCTATTTTTTGCGTATGTCGCTTTAATCAAGATGGAAGTACTTGTTTCTTGACGAAGGAGTCAACATTGAGTAAATGTTTCAGCATTTGTGTTTTTCTTAATAAGAAAAGTAAACTACAAGAGTCTCGTAACTCTAATTGATAACAGTGGCATTATTTGCTGAGAACAGAGTGTTATTAGAGAATGCGCTAAATCCTGAGAGGCTTTTAAAATATAAGTGTATAGATGTCCTATAACAGATAATCTGGGGATATATTTAAATTAACTGAGCTGCTTTAGGGCAGAATTGGAGAGCATTTTACCATCGTAAGGCATGATCCGGTTATTCCCAACTCCAATAGCTTTGTAATGAAGTCATTTGGGGAATGTAATTTGGATTACCTCAAAACCTTATACATGAACACTATTGTTTGGACTTTGATACAGTTGTATGTTTTCATATCGTAAGTTGCAGGTGTCTTAAACTCTGCACTTTTGCTTCTTATGTCTTACACTTTTGAAATACGTAACAAGCAAGCAACAGATTGAGGTGCCTTACGTTTTAGTCAGGAAATATTTGCTATAGGACAAGCATAAAACAGTTTCCGTAATATCGAAAGTTAATCTCTCATAAAATATACAATATTAAATAAATCCTGAGCACATTAACAATGTAGACAAAGTAGGAAAACTAAGCCATTTGTATAAATAAGGATTATGCAAAGTTATACAGGGAACTCCCCAGTTGAGAAATGAGCTTGAGACCAGACCAAAATGAGTAATTCAAATGTGATGGCTAATAGAAATACAATGTGTAAACAATGCCGCATAAGTGTAGCTATCGAGATTATTAAGAATTCGTCAGCCAAACTAAACCGAAAATTTGAAAATAATTTGCGATCAGCACAGTATGCTAGTGATCAAGGTCTTCTCCTCCTTCTTCTTGTTATTCTTCCTCTTCTTCTCCGTGCTCTTGTTCATTTTCTTTTGTTCCTCATGGTTAAGGCAATTTTAGCATGTTCAGTCTCCAAAACCCTGTTCAGTCCATCGTTTTCTTGGTCGCCCGAGGTTCCTTCGTCCATTTAATCTATAGTTATATGATAACCTGTCTAAGAGTTGTTTCCAATTTTCTTATTATGTTCAGCTGTTATACTATTTCAAGATACTTCATTATTAGGCAGTGGGTGTAAAGGAACCTTCATTAAATGAAAGCCAATTTCAGAGAGTTGTGACTCTCCATTCGTTAGAAATCTGATGACACTCTTTGAAAGGAACTTCACACTCTTGAAAAATGGTGTAATAGGTGGCAGAAATAGCTCCTATACACCTTAAGAAGAATTGAAGTACTAAAAGTGAGATATACTTCATATATAAGTATGAGTAGCTGGCATGCTTGATAAGAGCACTCACTCAACGGTATGATTTTCACCTTTCCTCCAAAAGCTTTGCGACCCTAAATTTGGATCATTTTCAGTGAAGTCTGTTCCGGAGTGGACCCGAATTTAGGGTCGAAAAGCTTTTGGAGGAAAGGTGAACATCAAACCCTTGAGTGACTACACTTATAAATCAAGCATGCCTAAATCCTAAAATCCTAAATTCGGGTCATTTTCAGTGAAGTCTGCTCCGGAGTAGGCCCGAATTTAGGGTCGAAAAGCTTTTGGAGGAAAGGTGAACATCAAACCGTTGAGTGAGTACTCTTATAAATCAAGCATGCCAGTTACTCATACTTATAAATCCTATATACCTACTTAATTTTGCCTAAATTCACTTAGATCAAAATACTTAAATACCCACTTAAGTCCTTTGTGAAATATTTGTGCTCGAGAAAATTAATCATATTAGGCTTGCTTAACCAACTTTTGTTTCTAATTATATTTGTTAACTTAAATACAGGTGAAGATTTGTAATGGTGTTTTTTCTTTGATTCAGTTATTTTCAAAACGATGCTTTTGGCGAAATATCTGTATCAAACTTTTGGTGGAATACAGTACCTCTTCTAGCTGCTATGGCTAAGGTGTAGAGTATTGAAAAACGGAAACAACGTTATTATGAGATATAAATTTAGATAATAGAATGGTATAATAACATTATCCATCGTTTGATGTTGCGACTCTCCCGGATAAAACGTTACGTTCGTATGTAGTTAAGGTAGTTGTCCTGACTCTTCTATTTACAACATTCGTTGCTGAAGCTTTTCAGAGGTTATATAGATAAGCCTTGTAGGAAATAACCCTGGAATAATGGTATACCTAAATACCTCCTTGATCAACTGAGTTACCTGTGTAATTCCGCTGAACTAGCAGAGGTAACCGGATCAGAGTTCCAAAACAAAGGCATGCAGCATACCACAAATATGTTGCCTTGGCGAACCAACGGATTGCATTACTAACCTGTTAAAACACCAGGAGTAAATTAAGCAGTTTGTTCAAGTGTTTAACAGTATTTGCTTCATTAGAGAGTATATGAGAATTTGTATATGATCTCACTCTGAGTCTATTAGAATTCCACGACTATAATCTTGTTTTATTAGAAAGGACACAGAAATCAACCATCAAATTATCGAGGTATTTATCCTCTAAATAGTGGATATAAGGTATAGATTACAATAATACAAGAGAAGTACAAAAATAATTGAAAACATATTAGGAGAGGATCAGAAGGCGTTTCGAAAAACGAGATCTTGTACAGATGGAATAGGTATTTGTCACAAAATAAAGTATAGAAAAGAAGAGAAAAAAGCAAAGAGAACATATATTATACGTAATTTTAGAAAAAGGGTCTGATAGAGTAAATAGAGAACTACTATAAAAATAAAATAAAATAACATAAAATCTGCATATATTATAGCCCGGTTTCTGGAATCTATACCAGGACTTATTATGCAAACTTCTTTTTTAACTCTATTAACTTCTGAATCAGATTTCACAAAAAATAGACAGATTTTGCAGGTATAATTTACTTTCTACCTTAACGAACTAACTAAACCTAAAGATTACTGGATTCCAGTAACCTTACAAATATAATCTATCTAAAATAGTCTTTTTTCTACTTTGCTTCTACTTCAACAATATACATCAAATCTACATTTCTACTATATCTTTTATTCTTATAACAAGCTACGAAAGACTGCTTCCTACAATTTTAAAGTTTCCTCTCTGCAACTGGTAACCAAAGCTTCCTCCTACTGGTACCCATCTCCTAAGGGAAATGTATTTATGAAATTAGCGTTAATTGTACAAAAGAGCTATGGAATACCTTTTACAGCAACAAGGATATATCATATAAGTTTTTAATAGGTACAATTAAATATGGCCCAAGTACATGGGCACATAGGGTATGGGTCAAATCCTGCGCAAATTTAATCCGAAAAATTCAGAGACAAATACTATTTCGCAGCAGCGGAGCTACAAAAAGGACATCTACTTTGCCCCCACTAATAGTAGTGGGAACTTGGCCTATTGACTATATCATTAGATTAAAGGGTGCAACTTATTGACCAAAGAAGTAAGAATGGGAATGTTTTTAAAATTATGGGAAAAAGATACAATACTAAGAAGGATGTAAAACATTATTTATTAAAATAATGACCAGAAGAGTGTCATAATGCACATGTAGGAAGAAGAGTACATGATTTATTTCCGGACATTAAAGAGAGGCTAAAATTGGAACATATAAAACCAAAACAAGAGGACTTTTTAATTTTGTTACAGGACATGACCCATACAATGTATATTTAAAAAGAATTCTTCTATAAGAGAACTATAAGAGAACTACTACGGAGTACTTGAAAATAAAAAGGTCTTCTCAACCAAATAATAGAAACTGTTAAGAGCTTATGAGACAAATGTGTGTATAAACCCTTTGCCAACTAGGAACAGCAACATTATTTCAAAATAAATAAAGGAGTGAGACAAGGGTACACTTTATCAGGTATTTATTTGTCTATATTAACATCACATTTGATTGTAAACTAAACATTTAAATAATGAAGACATCTTAATTGATAATGGGGTGGAATAAGTGCCCAATTATTTTCAATCAGGGCTGTTCTGTAACTTCTGGTTAAGAATACTGCTAACAATTATTTGTACGGCTAACAACTGAGCGCTAATCAGTATGGCGGCTTTTCATATTCTGAAACTATGCCTGCTATGGCAACGGATCTTCTCAAGCATGTTGTTAAGCACCTGGAGAGAATCATCTCAAATTCATACGCGTTGCCGGGGTGTTTTGTTTTTCCACCGCTCTCGGCGCGCCAGTTCAAATAGTGCAATAGGGATCGCTTCAAGACGCCCGTTCTGTACAAAGAAACTAGAACATAAGCGAGCTAAAAAGTCTTCACAAGAGCAGTACAAAATAATCATTATGGCAGAAGTAATGCCATTATTAATTTTATATAATGATTTGCACACATAAGGAAACATGCTTTTGTTTAGGGCAGTACCTACATATTTTTTTTACTAAACATCGTCTTATATGAACTAAGCATTTTAAACTTTTATTTGCTTGGTTTGCATATCAATGATGTATTGCAAGGCAATACAACAAATCAATTCTTTGTACTTCTTGAAGTACTAATAGCGTAATTAAAATTGGATTTCGGATTTTCATTTTAGTAGTCTCGAACCAGTACTGGAATGAAGTATAAGCTCTAGTGTATTTTAAGCATATACTTTCTACTTTATAACTTATACTTAGCTAAAAAGTATATCAATTTACAAATATTTCGATATCTGTGCGTCATACCAAAGATGTATTTCTCCGTTAGGAATTAACGTAATTCGTCAGAGATTAAGTTAGGAAATACTTTCGCTCAAGCATACAGTGATAGGACGTTATATTCACACTTAGCATGTACATATATGATTTAACTCTACCAGGATTATGTTTAAGCAATTGTAGCAAAATAAAGCAAACGCGATGTAACACCTAAATACTTGATATGCTTTGCATTTAATAATACTGCCCTGCGACACTTTACTTGTTTTGATGAAGCATGAATGAACAGCAACCATGGTATACTTTCAAAGAAGTAGTCAATAAGTTTCTTATAAATTATCTACCATAAGATATAGTTATGAGAAATTTGCTACAAAAGCTATTATGAGCTTCAGGGCGCAATATGAATTTATAGCTTCAATACTTGTACTCTCAGCTAAACTATTTTCTTGGTAACTTTGGATCCCTCAGAAATGAACAAGGTGAATAATTTCAGCAGCAAATCCAACAGATAGACAAGGGATATCAGGGCCAATCGAACAATGCGGACTACTGTAGGTACTTGAAAACAGAAGTTCCTTAATCACGACTTAAAACGTAAATCAGCGTAACGGACCTTCCGGCCAACGGAACTTTAACTGTACACATTATTTTACTTTTTTTTTTTTTTTTTTGTAATATACGTCCTCCGACGTTAAGTGATATCGGACGATGAATGGAATGGATGAAATTATGCTTAAATGAGTCCGGGGTTCATGGAGCTTAGAGTCACCCGACATTCGTCTTACAGGATAAGGGAAACCCCCGGAAAAATCTTATCCAGGTAACTCACCATCACCGTGATTCGAACTCGGGACCTCTTGAACGTGAGACAGACATGCTACCACCACTCTACAAAGGCGGGCTATTTTACAGATATACAGGTATTTCTATAAATTTATTTCTCAGATTTCTTTTTCTTTTTGCATTCATTTTGTAACGCACGATCTTTATATAAAAACACCACTTTCAAATTATTATTTGTGATTTGTGAGAAAACATTACATGATAGATACAAATGGACGGAATAATTAAATTTAACATACCACAATTAGTTAACATTAGTTTATTCGCAAACCGGCGAACAAAAGTTATAATTTGCAGGACAGTATAATTTCTTATAACAAACTATAATCAATACTAAATAAATATGAGTTCTGGTGATTTCGTAATATACATGTTCTATCTTCTAGCATTTAATTTGAAAGAAATTGCTGTAATTTTGGATATTTTTTCCTTTGGTATGAGCTGCTAAAGGTTCTGCAGGTTATAGTTTGTAGTACTTTTTGATCAAAACCAGCATTTCAAAGGTTGGAGTGCAGAAAATAAAATGTAAATGCTTGATTACAAGACAATCCGGACGGAGAAATGAATATCTTCGAGATATTCTTTACTGCCGTTTAAATGACAAGAGGTCAAAAGTTAGGTTAGAGAACTCCACGTATTTCTCGTGTAAGCATACACTTTTTATTATTTTCACACATACAAATTTATAGCTTCACATAATGATGTGCGAAAAATATAAGGTTTTCTATCTCCGGCGGTGTTCTTCATTCCTTCTCTAGGTAAGGACTGTGTTTAAAGTGGTCCACTACTTTTCTGCATTTAGTAAGGAGGATATTTATAGAAACACTCTTAGCCGCCTTATTGAGACTTAATTGTAAAGTATGAGCAAAGCATCTAACACTGTCATATTTTGATTTTTCAATGCCAAGTAGAATATTCCTAGTAATATTTATTGTAATCGATTAATTTTAATAGACCCGATTATTTGATTAAAGTTGTAAATAAAAAATAAATCGATTACTCGTTTCGATTAATCGATTAAATCACGCAGCACTACTTCTTGGGCTTCTGATTAATCCCTTTTGGCTTTAAAAGAGTAAAACGAGGAGTTGATGACATTTAAGAAGTGTAAAAAGTGAAAATGAAATAGAATAGACTGATGAAGAAAAAGCATTAGCCCTAAAGTTGAAACGGCAAAGCCAGCTTAACATAATGTACATAAGTGGGCTACCAAGAAAGGTGTTGGATTATAGGCCAAAAGAGGGAAGATCGACAGGAAGATTTATGCGGATATGGATGTAAGAAAAGTCAGATCCTAATAAAATAAATGAAGAAAACCAATAAAAGAAATGAGATTAATATAACTTAATGAGATTAGATGAGATTAATATAATCACGAATATCAATTTTACCTAAGTAGGTGTATAATAAGGTATTAGTAGTTTAAAAAATATTCTTCCCTATACGCTACTCTCAGAATGTGTCTAGTTTTAGAGAAATCTGGATAATTTCAACAATCTATATTTTGTTTTGTAGTAGTTGTAATGTAATATCTTTGTTCGTAAAGCTTCCGATTTGTTTATTTTTAATTTACGTCCTCCAACGTTAAGTCATATTGGACGGTGAACGAAATGAGTGAAATGATGCTCAAATGTGTCCAGGGTCCATGGAGCTTAGAATTACCCGACATTCGTCTGTAAGAATAAGGGAAAATTCCGGAAAAACCTTATTAAATAATTATGCACTAATAATTTTAGAGCAATATGATATATAGTAATAAATATTTGTGAATTGTGACCGTCAAGAGAGTTTTAATTTTGTATTGATATGTATTAAGCGCACATTTGATTTACTTCTCTTTAAAACGTATTTCTTCATTTTAAGAAAGATTTATAATGCTAAACCACTCTACGGATTTTCTCTTAAAAAACAAAATGTTACATCCATTTATGAGGAGCGAAGTTAATCTTTTATTACCCCCGTTAATAATTATTTTTTATTTTTGTAAGATTATGCAAAATTTCACTTCCACATACTTGGAAGCCGTGTTCCATGCGAATGGGATAACTGCTATTATTTTAACCCTAGAAAAAACAGATCTGCAATTAAAAATTTGCAATCACAACCATCGTTGCCATTATGACTTGGTATTCGTGAAATAATGCATGCGTTGGGGTACGTGCACCCACTAAACCCTCCATTCATCCCATTCGTGCAACCAGGAACAATGTGGACCATGTGTACTTCATGCAGAATGGTGCGCTACCCCACTTAGCATAGAGTTCACGAGAATGCTTTTCCAGAATGTGTTTTTGAAAACGTCGAGTGGACACCGAGGAGCCCATTCTTCAGTCCATTAGGTGATTCTATGGGGATATTCTATGAAAGAGAAAGTGCATATTGAAATACCGGTGATTTAGTTGCTCTGGAAGCAGTGATTAGCTAGGAGTGCTTGCGCGTATCAAACGATTATTACTATGGAACGTTTCACACCGACTACAACGATGAGCTACTAATGCTAGTGTCTATATTAGTATATGAAGTGGCAAGGACCACAGTAAATGATGCAAGTGGAATTAGCTGTGTAACATTATGACAGATGTATAATGAAGCAAAGATACAAAGTTATAATTCTTACTGTCACCTTGTCTTATGAGGAATTTTAAAGACCACTTTAATGTGCTCTTCCTTATAGGTTTAACAGCGCTGCATTATTATAGCTTATTATTACTTTTATTATAAAATCCTTACTATTTCGACAAAACAAACATTTATTGATCTCCCTCATCGCTAGCATTCGTTTGTTTTTTTCATTTACTCTATTTCTTTTTCTCATACTTTTATTTCTTTGATTTCATATCACCCTTGTCTCTAAATTTTTTGTTTAGATTTATTTAGCATTACTCTTATTAATTTCGTGACACTTTATGGTTTCCAAACTCAATATTATTTGTTTTTACACTATTTCGTTTCCTAATATGGCTCGACAAAATTATTTGACGTATTGTTTTGGCATTATTTCGGCATTTCCATCATGTTAATATATTTTTTCATTATTTTATTATTCATCCTGAATTTAAATTAAATGTGATGCCATTAAATTTCCCTCTTTGAAAAATTCCTTTAACTGGGCGGCAGATGCCGCTATCTATCCCTAGGTTAATTTATGAACAAAAGGTATGTTAACCAAATGCCTTTAGCATTTGCATGACAATTTAAGTTGGTATTGGCATTTATTGGGCTTGTATTCATGGGTATTTATTATGCTTCGGTACCCTAAACAGTAACATAAGCTGTACGGTGGGCTGTGAAATACTCTTCTACAAGAAAATGTAGGAAATTTCCTATTACAAATTTTCCAAATACACTTTTCCTGGCTTAGCAGCTATCAGTATTTTTGTAAATAACTAAGCTATGAGTTTTTTCTGTAATTTTCGTCCGCCCCAAAGTTAACGGACGGTGAATGAATTGGGTGAAATGGTGCTCAAACGAGTCCAAGGTCCATGGAGCTTAGAGTTACCCGACATTCGTCTTGAAGGATAAGGGAAAACCCCGGAAGAAACCTTATCCAGGGAACTCACCCTGACCAAGAAGCTATGAGGGGTATTTCTGAAAAAGAAATGAGTTCGACATCAGTTTTTAAATTGGTTTAAAAAGTCAACATGTTCAATAACTCTTCTGGGGTACGTATGGCCAAGAGTACTTCTTTTTTGTGTAATGGTAAGCATTTAAAACGGTAACTGGACATTTTGCCTAAACCTAGGGTAGGAAGGAAGGTACTATAGGTGTGAATTTACCCTTCTTTTTGTCTCAGTACTTTCTAGACACAGCTAAACTAAACCTTGCAGTCATTGCAGTGGCGGATCTCTTAGCAACATGAGCAAGCTACAAACGTTTGATCGGGACCGGTAGAACAAGCATTTATTCATTCTTCGTGATCGTATAGCACAATCTTTGATATGTTCCAATAATATTGATTACATTACGAGGTGCTCCCTAGGGAGTCATTCAATGCGTTTTCTTGCTGAAGGCTATAGCGAAGACAAAATGTCAGGGCTCTATTCCATAACAAGCACAATCAGCCCCCTTGAATAAAATTAGCTCTTTCAGTATTAAAGCTGTAAATCTAACTACAGCTCATGCACAGTTTCAAAAGTTTTTGACAATCTGAGACTCGAAATATTTTTATGTACAGTACTACTGCAGGTAAGATGGCTAAACTGAGGCAAAGTTTTGCATAGGATGTTAGAACTGCGGAAAGAAATTAACATTTTCTTAACATTTTCCGGAAATTAAAGTACAATGTTTTATTTGTAGTTTGTCTTTTAAAGCGATTTTACTTTCCACCTTAAAGAACATAACCTTAGGGTTAGGATTTCTGCGGAGGGAATTCGGCACCGAAATCTGAGGTTTATTGTGCCTGAGCCATTCTCGGGAGTAAGGTAGGAGGGAGGAGACAGAGGGAGGCCGACCCAAGGAGTCAGCAAAGATGGCAGGGTCCCTATAATTGTCCACTTGGAAACTCCCCGGCCGGCCAGTATAATTGGTATCCCACGCACCGTGGTCCTGAAACGGCCCATCAAACCAGCCCGGAGACCTGAGACTGTCCTAAGAGAGGAGGTGCTGTTTACCAAGAGCATATAATCCTTCCATGAAATGCTGAGACATCCGCCGATACTTTTGCTTTGTAAGAGACCACCAGATGAGAGATGATGTGAAATGATAATTGAGGGACAGGAAATATGGAATGTACTCAATCTACCCAGCATTCACCTAGCGACACGGGTTTTCCGTTCTTTCCTGAAAGAATGCATGGGTCATGTAGAACCTGGACCTTGGGAATGCGGGTCACAAATAAACCGTCTGAGTCATAGCGCTCGGTTTTTAAATGTTAATGGCTTAGTGCTATCCTGTGTCCTACCTATTTTCATCCTGAGGCATCCTCTTGTTTCTTCATTTATCCCTTCTTCCTTGGAGGTGGCAGCTACAATAGATGTATATAGGTCACAGCACAAGGAGTGTGGCTCTCAAGTCTATAACTTACACAGTTCGAATTTCATGGAGGCGATGACATTTCTCGAGAAACTTTGTGGACTACTGTTCAACGTTCTAACTTTCCATGTGACGGGGAGGGTTTTGAGGAAACAAGCGCTGGCATCTTTGCATCTCAGCCCATTAGAGGAAGTGCTACTGGTATAACCGTGGGCGTATCTACAGTAATAAAATTTCCCCGGTATAAACCGAAACGCTGGTTTGGGTACAATGGAATCTCCGATACAATCGTGCCCGATGCAACAAAATCAATGTTCAAAGTCATATGCAGCAGCTACAACTGACGTACGTTAAAACTGCCTGCTAGTATTTATAATTGTTCCAGCTCTTCATACAATTGTAATAGTTTGTAGCTACAATACGAGGTACGTCCAGAAATAAGTTCTGTTTGGTAATAATATTAAATTGTGTGCAGATACAGAACAATTGTTTATTAAGCAAAGTTCTACAACACTTAAGCTACATTTCCACATAACTGCCGAAATTTTGCAGGCATTTGTCATATTGAGGCTCAAGTTTTTGTACACCTTCTTCATAGAAGTTTGCCGCCTGTGTCTTCAACCATTGTTGAAGTGCTGACCGCCAAGGAAATATTTTAAATGTAAAAACAGATGAAATTCGCTAGGAAAAAGGTCAGGGCTGTACGAGGGGTGGTCAAACACGTTAAGACCAAATCTCTGTAGGGTGCTTTTCATCGCATTTGCAGTGTGTGGTCGTGCGTTGTCGTGCAGACACACCGCACCTTTTGACAGCATTCCTCGGCGCTTATTCTGCTTTGCGCGGCGCAATTTCCTAAACACCTGCTTTCATTGCTTGGCCACGCGGTAAGAAATCAATGAGTAAGATGCCTTTCCTGTCCCCGGACACTATGCACATCAAGATTTGTTTCGGCTTAACCTTTGCTGGGAATGAGATGTTCCTCCATTCCATTGACTGCCGCTTACTTTCAGGGATGTCGTAAGAAACCCAAGTTTCTTCTCCTGTGACTATCTGTGGCAGAAATTCTTCGCCACCTTCATCATAACGGGCCAAAAACTGAAGTGCACAACCCATCCGTTGTGTTTTGAGTTGCTCAGTAAGAATCTTTGGCACCCAACGTGAACAAAATTTACGAAATTTAAGTTTTTCGGGAAAAATTTCGAGAACTAGTGATTGTGAAATTTGGGGAAATTCCATAGCGAGAGCAGTAGTTGTAAACTTGCAGTTTTCCAGGATCTTGTCATCAATCGCGTGAACCAGTCTCCTCTAACCAAAGATGGACGCCACTTCGTTCTTCATCGTGCACTTCACTGCGTCCTTCATTAAACTGTCGGACCCATCTTCTCACCATTGTATCGCTCATAGCATGTTGTCCGTATACATCGCAAATTTGCCGAAAAATTTCAATCGGTTTCACTTTCCTAGTATTCAGAAAACGAATCACAGATCTGATTTCACAAGTGGCGGGATTTTCAATCAACGCCGACATTGTAAACAAGTACAACAAAGCGTACGCGGCTGACAGCGCTCTCACAATGGCGCACGTTTCTTGTCCTTTATACAGGGCGTCTACCGCGCGTGTCTGGAACTGCGATCGCAGCGCTGCAGCGGAGATAAATTGAAACAGAAATTACCTTCCGCACGACCCTTGTGTTTTAGCTTTTCATTACCTATGTCTTCGTTAAACCTTCTGCGGATAATCAATGTTATTTTGGCTTTCCTTTGTAAAATGATGCGTACAATAATTTTCATTTAACTGTAAATATGTGTGTTGTGCAGTGGTGTGTATGTGTGTGTGTGTGTGTGTGTGTGTGTGTGTGTTTGTGTGTGTGAGAGTGGGTATGTGCTCTTGAGTGAGATGTGTCTTTAAAGGTGCAGGTTAATTTTCGATTAATAAATTACACTTTGGGTTAGGGGTTTAAACATTTTCGATTATTACAAACGTTTAAGCATCAATATATTAGTTTTCTCCTTTTCTGCAGCTATAGCTATATTATGGTATGTACATCATTAATGTTGACCTCATAGATTTTAAAGCTCATAGACACGACCTTTAACTCATAATGTTCAAAAGAGTTGATGTAAAGATTAAGGAACTGAAGGTTTTGAGGCATTAAACTTAATGTACAGGCACGATTTCATGTGTACTACGTGTGATACATAAGTACCCATATGCTACGCTTGATACAGCACGTTGCATGCACAAGACAATGTGTCTTTTAAGAAATGCATAAGTCTTGTTGATAAATTGGTAACTGAGACATGTTTAAGCTCTTCTGTTGCTGTAGTTGCTAATCTCTCGATGTTCTCGTGAATGGAGCACAACGAGAAGTCACCGTGAAATGTAGTGCATTGCCATGTCTCTTGCTTCTATAAAGTAGGAGCACCGAGTTTAGAATTAGAAGTTTATGCATCGTCTTAGTTGAGTGCCCTCCTACCCTGCCATAAACAGCCACATTATATATGTAGCTAAATGTTCCTCAGGAGAATTTCTCCAAGAGTGAAGCAAAATTAAGCTCAATTGAAAGGCGATATTATACACTGCTTAATGATTTTTAACATTGGCCAGCAAGTTTCAAATTTTTGTCTGCCACATGAACAAAAACTGGATCACTTCAACTAAATGGAGCCTTCTAAATACGAGAATGAGAGTAAAAGTTATGTAAGAGTCTTTGTGTGACAGAGCTGAGGCAGATTCTTACAGAAATGACTAAATATTTCCCTTTGCTAACATATGATCCTAGTAACATAATGAATATTCATTGAAAACTAGTCATCCTGTGCATAAAATGCTTTTGTTTTACATAGAAGAAAACACAAAGTAAGATAAACTAAGCCCTCTGCCACAAATGACCTATATTTCCATATGTTTAAAATAAAATTCTTTCGTTGAGTGGAGCAATATCATACTTCATAAAATTTCATTTAATTATAGGTAGAGAAGCTTATTTTGTCTAGCATAAACTGAGATAAGCAACATTCCTAAGTACCAGATGCTGAATTTGTGTTTTATTGTTTAAATTACCGAGATACGTAATAGTTGCATAAGATTAGGAGCATCATTTAAAAAGAGTCGAAAACACCCTGAAACATACAAATATAATTAAATGCATCTTAAATGCGAGAGTTGTTTTTAAAACTTACAGTTTCATTTTCTGCATTTATAGCCTGTGTTGCTTTCTCTAATAAAAAGCCTATCATACTGGGATCTCATTTGCCCTGGGATTTTGCTCCATCTTCTGAATATCCTAATGGAATTTTTTACTTCATTCTTCACTTACGCATCCATGTTCTCTGGGTAAATATTCATATGTGAATGTAGAAGGTGAATTTTAAGGAACATCCTAAATTCTAATTTTTGGTAGCCGTTTAGGATTTCTTGAACTAACTATTGGTAGTTTTCTGTGCTATTGTTTCGTATGAATACTTTCACCACCTCCTGGAAGGATTTCCATTTAACTAGTTCCTTAAAATTTAACTTTCTCTGGAAGTTTTCATCGTTTAAAAATCCTCCTATTTTGGGGGCCAACGAATATTCCCTCTTTTATTTTAGCATCGCTGATATCTGGAAACTGACCCCTGAGGTGTGCATGGCATTCTCCATTTTATCCCATAGCCTTAACGAAGTTCTCCATTAGACCTAATTTTATAAGGAGAGCAGGTATTATTAATTTATTTGGGTTTAATAATGGGACATACGTGATATTGAATGTGTAGGTGTATGACTTTTAAATCAACCTTGTGACCTCAAATATCGCCATATATGCCAGCCGTACGTCCTGTCATTAATCGTACCTGATAGACTGGACATACATACGTTCATAAGTTTCAAATATGCAGCGAAACAAGTGGTTATTTTTAAGTATGAACCACTAACATTACAAAAACATTTGTGAAAGCTGGTTTAGCCAACATCTGGGATATTTATAGGACCATATTTTCCTTACCTGACAATGTTAACTACTTTAAAATACGCTTCAATGATATACAAGAAAATGGTGGGTGTAGGAACACTTTTAGACTCACATTTGTTAATTATTCATAAAAAATGACCTAAAATGTCAATATTTACCCATGTGGTAAAAACCTTGTTAACTAAAATTATTAATTAATCCTCTAATTAAATGCCGAAATTTTAGTACAAATAAACCTTTTACGGTCCCTATTATGTCCGAGAAATATTTAAAAAATGGTGACCTGTGCTTGTGTATACAAACGCCTATGAAAACCATATCTCAAAAACGAAAATTCAGTTAGATAATGAAAGTTCGTCATCTGCTAAGGATGCAACAGGAAGATTTAAAAAGAAGTCCCTCAACGAAAACTGTGGTTTATATAAAAAGTTTTGAAAGGTTTGGATTTTCTCAAAAATGCTTCTCACGATTGTGATTAAATACAATTTAAGAACCTATGAGTAATGAAATATATATAATGAATTTTTGGGTAGAGCCTCTGAAATTGTTTTCATTCTGAATGACTTTTGCATAAGTCGTAGATATAGGTACATAAGAGAGGAATATAAATTGCAGCACCTAATTAAATCACATAATTTTTCAAATGTTTCTAGTTGTTTTCCCTTTTCTCTCTCTTGACTTTGTAGAAATCACCACTTGGAGACATTCCCTGTTATTTTCTTTTTAATTTACGTTCTTCAGCGTTAAGTAATATTGGACGATGAATGAAATGGATAAAATGATCCTCAAATTAGCCCAGGGTCCATAGAGTTTAAAGTTACCTGACATTCATCTTTAAGGATATCGGAAAACCCCGAAAAAACTTATCCAGATAGGTCATCCTGATAGAAAGTCGAACTCAGGACCTCTTGAACATGGGACGCACACGCTACTATCTACGCTACCGATATGTCTTATTATTGGTTTAAATTTTCAAATATTTATACTTGTTTTAAACTGTGTCTTTTTTAGCTCTTCCTCTTGGCAATGTGAAGAAAAAGTAAGTCTAAATACGCTATATGGCAAATAGCTTTAGAAATTATTTGACTAACCTATTGCTTTTCACTATTCCCTTTGAATCTGCAATAAAATCTATAAACAAGTACATTTCTATGGAAATTTCTCTCCAATAACAAGTGATAGAAGAGTAAGCGGCTTTAATAAGAACAGTTTGTACAACAGTCAATACAGAAGGCCATGTAACTGCACACAATCCATTGTTATGTCCTGGCCATGCAAAATGAATGCTATTTCTGCCATGGAGCACATAGAATTTTTTTCCTGAATTTGATGACGAATAGATAGAGTTACACATCAGATTGCTTTGAATGGAATCACATGGCAAATAAGACAACAAAGATGGGACCAACGTAGAGAAACGTTAAGATAAATGTGGAATTCTTCTATGCGTAAAGGGGAAATAAAGGGGAATCCTAACTCCTCACATTGCTCCGTATGAGAAAAGAGTTTCAACTCGAATCCACAATAATAGGAATCTAGGGTTGTAGACGGCCGGGCTATCGGGAATGCGTTCTGCTAGCTTATACCTCTACAAAGATAGCAGCGCAGAGAGTGTAGGTATAAAGAAAATGATAGCAAAGGGTGTCGTCTGTCGGGAGACTATTCAATAAGGGAGATGGGTTTACCTACCACTGCGAAGCACTTTATATCATAAAAAGGAATGAAAGGGGGAAGCATGAAGGTGAGGGAGGCAGTAAGAAAAGCTGGATGTGGAACTACATACAGCCATATCTCTCTTAGAAAGATAAACATACCGTGAAAAGATAAGGTCCACCTCCACATCTTTCATAATATGAATCCGTGTTATGCAATATTACTGAAAACATGTTTACAACGAATATTTGACTCTTGATCTCGATAATCAACGACTTACTGGTAATTTAAGACTTCTTTTGATGATTTATGGCTTACAACGCAAATCCAGTTGCCGGTTACAATGATAACACTCGAAATAACAGTTCTCTGCACATGACTTCTTTGTGCAAATCATCAACACAACATCGAACTAACTACCCGCAAACCATAACTGCAAATTAATGGTTAGCAGTATAGCATAATAATCAAAGAATGTACAGCCTAAAATATAAAGACATGCAACAGTAAGGATATTTACAATAATCCATCAAACGTAGAGAATTATGCAATGTTAAAGCCTTACAAGATTATTTAACACATCTTTGTATAATTGTATTATTTACTAAAATAATACAATTAAATTTAACATACCATTATACTATTTCGGATAATACAAGCAGCTATATCTAGTGAGTCAATTTAAATTGCTTTCGTTTAGCACGATTCTTAAGCAAAAGTAACCTGAAGTCCAATATACAGTCAAAATTGTCAATATTGAAAAATGAGGCAAATATTCACCAGCTGATTTCCTTTCCGTGTTTCTTTCCCCGATATATAATTATATTAAATATGTGTCATTTGGTGTGTTTGAGAAGTTTCCCTCCTGTCTATCATAAAGTGACTGAGGACAGCAGTGAGTTTTAAAAGAAAAATCTCAATTTCCCTTTATGGTATTTTCATTTTCATCAGTCCGCTCAAGGTCATTTTCCTCTTTGCGCCGTTTCCGGACTCCTCTCAGCAGAACTGCAGCAGCGACAGCGCCAGGCTGGAGATAGAGCAAGATAGAGATAGAGCAAGGATGGGGATATATGTACTTGACAATCAGCTGGCCAGACTGGCCAGAGGAAAGCATTGTAAAAATAAATCTTTCACAGTTCCACACATTGTGTTAGAAATCACGGTCGCTGTGAATGGAGAACTGCTCCAGCGAGAAACGTACCTGTTTTGCCTTAATTTGTGCATAGGTGCAACATTGCAAAGATGGGGTGTTTAAAATCAGTTGAAGTTTTCCGAGATTCGTACATCTCAGGAAAACGTTTAACTCCTACAGTGCCATCCTATAGAAGCTCAAGTGGTGAGAACTAAAACATTCATGTTTCGATTCCCGGTGTGGCACTGACATTTTAAGCGTGATTCAGCTTTCCAAGTACCAAGTTGTTTAAATGCAGACATCTGATCACTTGGACTGAACGTTATAGGAAGTTACTTACCAGCCTTAAGCGTTTTGTAGAATGTATCCAATATCAAAACATATGTGTTGGCCCCGTAGCTTAGTCGGTCGAGCACCTGGCTTCCGTGCTAGGGGTTCCGGGTTCGATCCCCGGAGGTTGGGGTGGGGATGTTTCTCCGACCAAGATAATTCCTCCTTTTCCGCATAGTCTGGATGTATGAATGAAAGTGCGAATGTGTGCGTGATGTAATGATTAAAACCCAACAAATACGATTTAACACCTTCGATATGTCTGTCTCCAAAGCAGAAGTGCCGTCTATATGACCATTGAAGTCAAAGGGGAAAAAAATAGCATTCGCAGAAAATTCGTAAGTGCAACGTGTTATTGTTCTGAGTTTCTGTACCGGTTAATTGAAGCATGTTATATTAATTTTCTTCTCGTTACAAATATTCCATTATACACAGAATCATTAAGGCTGGTAAATGTTTAATGGCAGTACTACAAAAATTATACAACCGCAATTAAATGCTTTAGAAGTAATTTCTGAAACGGAATATTCGTACTCTAAAAGCTCCTGACTTCTTGTGTTTAGAAGGCAGGTCTCCAGTTGCTTGAAATATATGGATAGATTAAAAGATTTTCGCTATTCTACTGTCTTCCATTCCTAAGAAAATAAGATTAGGTGTCCAAAAAGAAATGCTTCTGTAACAAATTTGGCGAAAAATGCTTAAGTGATGCTATAATTTGGATGTTACATTTTCTTATCTCTGAAACGAAAAGTAGTAGAGGAAGCGTAAATACCGTTTCCTCGCGTTTGGTATAAATTAGACCTGAATTGCTTATTTTGAAGATAAAAAGTATGTAAATACGTTCTTAGGTGAATAGAATAGTATATAACTTAAGTATTTGGTTTTGAATGTGGGCGTGTGTAATTAGCGCGTCAAATTCATAACCCTCAAGTAGTTGCGCGATGACTTGTGAAGGGAGTGATCGCGTGGGCTACATATGTAGCTCATATAAAATTTACTTTATGCATTGTTTATAATTGTTTTATATAACTTTCTAGGATATTCCTTTATTTCTTTAGTGTTGACTTACATTCAAATTGAGTTTTATGAACTGTTTCAAGATAATTTGATATTAACTTAAAGTACACTATGTGACATATAAAATATACGGTAAACACATTTATAGTGCTCCATTACATTCCTGAATCTTATTAATAAAGTTAAGAGTAGTGAAAACAACAAAATATGATACAGAATGTATAAAATATTTACATTGCTCCAACAATCAATATATGAAAGTGTAGTAATAGTCTCAAAATATGACATAAGAACAAAATTACTATTTGGTTTACAACTCTTATCGTAGACAACCTTTAGACACAGCCATGGAATGATTGTTGCATATCTTTCTTTCACACATGCCGTAAATCTTCCTGGTAGATTTATCCTGGTTTTCTCTATATAATTAGCACCTACCTACCTTGTTGTGAAGCTGTGCGACTTGTGTTCTGCGAACGTCTTCAATTCCGAGAAGAATCTTAGTGAGACTGCTATAGTGTTCAGTTCTGCTGTTCTTGATATTTGAGGCTTTATGAGCTCCCAGGACATTCTCTCAAGAAACAAGCGTAGTTTGATTTTCGTGTGCTTCTGATTCCCAGAAAAGATACACATGGCACCGATCGCATTGATGTGACCTTTCTCTTGGTAGCTATTTCATAAACTGTTACATTAAAGGTCGCGTGGGCTACATATGTAGGCCAGCAGTGCGCAACAGAGTTTAATTGCAAATAACAGAACTACTGTCTCGCTAAAATGTATTATAGCCAACTAACCGTTGAGAACACATTGTGTTAAGAAGCTACCAAACCCCCAGCACCATAAAAACAAAAGGAGATGCGCACTTGTAACAACAAAATGACTGGGTTATATATGTAGCACAACCCCCTACTCCAGGGTTAAAATGTATCTCATTATGTAATTTTTGTTCCATTACTTAAAGTGTGCCATTTTTGAATTTGTGGGTTCGTAGAATTAAAAGTCCAATTTGCATAAATTCCAAATGGTCTTTACTTGCGCAGAAATACACTTGGTGGTAAGAGAATTACATCACATACATAATATCATCAACCAAGGTCGCTATCCAAACAAAATGCGTTCTGATTACATCAGCTCTCGCTACAACAGCACTCTACAGTTGTTTACTCCTTACTGTGTGTACTACTGTTCACGACTGACCCTTGGCGAGTTGTCGTCTTCTTAAATACCTCCTTGATAAATTCGAGATATTTCTGTAACAACCACTAGATATTTATGGAATAAACAGAACATCGAAAGTTCTATAAAATAATCAAGACGTCAACAAAATATTCCAATTACCTTCCTTATCTGTGTCGGTAAGTCTTGTCTCAGTGATACACTATCCGGCTGTTATCTTTATCTGCGCTTATCTCTCGGCATTGATCTTTCTGTGCTTTTCGCCGCGACAATATACATACTTGACAGTGTATTAGAAGATCTGAAGTGACTCTTGCACTATCCAGTTCTGGATTTAGAAATTAATGTTATAGTCACAGTATCCAGTTTTACAAAATTGAAAGTTTTATATACTTTACGCGGAGAAATAAATTACATATAACTTTACTTTCGCTTTGGGAAACAGGGAATTGCTATCTAGATTACATTAGATTGATTTGCATTCAGTAGGTTCACTTGTAGCCAGAAAAGGCTGTGAACATTGAACATGTCCAGAGGTAGAAAGTTTAATAGCACATATATATATATATATGGAAAACAAAGCAGGGGTAATTATATATGATACAAAATCAAATACTTTTTAATTCAGCTTTCACTTGGCTTATGCCAGTACGTCTCAACCTTTTTTGCAATGGACACCATTCTTTGTTATTTCTTAAATATATATACATTAAAATAAACTTTCAAAGTGCATCAAAGATCTATTGGTAATGATTTGTCATTGGACCAGTTAGATACAACTTACAGAGCTAAAGAAGCATTATCAGGATAATTTGTCATTCAGATAGTCTTGTACAGAATAAAAAGATTTTGAGCAAAGGTCCTTAAACCCAAATTACTCATTCGCTCATACACTCGTTTGTTGAAAGATAGTTTATTGTAAAGATAGAGGATCAAATGCCACAAATTAATTTCCACTATGACAGTGTGGCACTTTGATTAAATTTATCTACAACTTACCTCTCGTTACTTTTATTGAGTTATACCTATCAATGTTTCATTACCATTATTTGTGTACTTAAAGCTGTTACCCCATAAACCATAGACTTTCTATGGGACTGCAGGCGTAAAGAGCGATACACATTTATGTACCATTATATATACCTTTTGGTGTTTTAATGTTAACAGCAGCCCAAAGATAGTTTATTAACGTTTCAGAACATCGCGTGAAATTAATGTGCACAGAGAGGAATGGGAATTGAGAGCAATAAAAGGGAGAGACAGAAAGGCAAGCATTAATAGCAGCACACTGCGGCACTTTAGACCGAAAACACAGAAAAAACAGAAACGACATATACTCGTTGTGGATGACATAAATTAGTGGTCTATATTAACTGTATGAAAATTAGTATGCATAAACCTACCGCTAATTAGCTAGTAACATTATTCTAAGCTATAAAACAACATTTCTGAACTGCCTTATTACCATCACAATATTTTAAATTAATATACCCGTTTATTACATTTTATTGCAGAGGTTATAATGACAGACAGGCTCACAAATGTGAACTGTATCGTAAATGAAAAAAGTTTGATGTGTGCGCGCATATGACCTCCAAGATTTTCTTTTCTTATATTTCGTTAATGTTATTTAGTGTAATATATTTATATGTATAATTTTTAACGATTTATTGTAGTTGCAATAGAAATAGAGGAAAAACTTAAAGTTGAAGAAGCTGTCAAATGCCTTGAGAGCTTGACCTATGTAGTAGCTTTCGGATACGTTCTCTTTGCATGGACAAGAGATTAAAAAACAAAGCAAAGGTAACGTACTCCCCGTTTTACGAAAGTATGTAAGAGTATTTAACAATTAAAATCAATGTTAAGGAAATTCCTCAAATGCTTAGGTTAAAAATGAATTTGGGATAAATCATAAAGTGTGCATTATAATTCTAAGTACCAACAAAATGTTCAAAGTGAGACATCAGTTTTTAGGTTTTTATAACTATATGACATTTTCTGTTAAAGATTACTCACTCAGATTTTGATGTTATAATCCTCCGGAGCATATTTTCGATTAACATCTTCTGGTCAACATTAACGAGTTGTGATGCACCTAAGATTGGAAGCCCTCTTTCTTTCTCTCAGGAAGCTTGTAGACCCGCCCAAAGGTAGTCTCCTCATTTTCATTGCAAACGTTTGAAACTGGGCAACGTATACCAATTTTGGCCGAAGAGATGACCTCACTAAACATTAATAGCTGTATACCCTCTGTGGAGTTATCAGGGTGACGTTCATTTTTCTATTATAGATATGAAATTAAATTGCTGGACGTCTGTTGAAGGCGATGTACTTTCTCTTCCATCCCCAACTATACAATCCTAGGCTGCTGATATTTGGATTATCATTAACTTGGTCTTCTATAGATGATTTATTTGTAATTATCTGGACATCACCATCGTTGAAAGCATTGAAGTTTTTAAATGTAATTGTTTTTTGATGAAGTGTAATATATAATAATTTACTGGACAATTTTGTCTTTATCCCTGCTCAGAATATGTACTTTTTCTCAAATAACCGGTTCACATATTAATTGCACAGATTTTAACAATTGTATCTCTTGACCAATTTCGTGATTACATTTCCAGAAGTGGTTAGCAACTGCTGATTTATCTAATTGCTTTAACCCTATGTTTCTTACATCACAGTACATTTTAACCATACCTAGATTTTTGTGCCAAAGATTTTGTCTGCATTGCGTTTTACCAATATGCAAAAGACAATCCACATCTATCATAAAATGTGTTCAATTTGGTGTTAAATTAAGCAAATTCGTTATGGACATTTATGAGAAAATCCAAGTGCTGTTAAAATATTTCTTGTAAATCATATTCTGGGATAAATTTTAATCTAGCAATATTTCAGGCATCATCCGATCTGACTTCATTGGAAGACGTAAGCTTTTTTTTCTTTTTTACTGTTTCTAAAGCAGCAGCTTTTCAATATTCAGGGAGTATCAAAACACGTATTTCCGGTGAAACATCGGTATATAATTTCTAAGTAAGGTACAATATTTATTCTAGTTATCGTAAGCAAACGTACCGGGGTGACATTCTATCAGTTCTCTAGGTTTTCTTGCAATAATTGCTAGCTGAATTTGGAAACCTACTGCCATCAGTTTACTTGGTCAGCTATGTTAGTTTTTCCAGCGTAATTGAAAGTTTCGGCATGCATAGCAGGGAATTTGCTCTTTCTTAATCTTCGTCCTCCAGATCGGGGTAGTTCTTCGACTCCTGGGATCTCCTGGAGACTGTAAGCCCGAAAAGTAGAGTCGATATACGAACCGTTCAAGGGGAATTTTGATTTCTATATGTTAGTGACCCTGTCCTCTGCCGTTGTCACTCTTCATGTTGGAATACGCATATACGTACTCACCTCACTCTTTCCTCCTGGGAAATGGCCCCATAGGGGCATAGGCACAAAATATCTATTTGTGGAGGTGCTAATTCCCCACTGCTCGCCTTGTTATTTATTCATACTGTATGTAATACGGAAACAAGAATGTAATGTAGATGTGCAGAAAATTATTAAACTGTAGGACAAAAGTAGAAAAAGTCGCATTACTGATATAATTGGAAAAGATTTGTTAAGATAAACTCCCATATTAGAAATTGTATGAATCGTGTATCAAAATATTAATAAAAATATTCAAAATAATCATATTTTGAGGCATCAAATGAGTCAAAATTAGATGACATTGGCAAGCGGCGAAAGTAGCATTACTAAGATAACTGGGAAAGATTTGTTAAGGTAAACACCCATTTTAGAAATTATATGAATCATGTATCGAAATGTAATAAAAATAGTCAAAATAGACAATGGCTACACCAACTGTCACCCTGCCCAGGGCCGAAGCTCAGTTGATCACGTTACGTCCACTTTTACAAAATCCTCCTTGTTACGTGCAGATATCTGTTTCTGCCATATTTACCACGGGTTGTTGTTACAAAAGCTTTTTTACTACTTCACATTCATGGAAACATGCAAAAATGGCATTTATACACATAACGTTGTAATAAAGCGGACATAGAAGAAAGATGATGCTTTTTTTTTTTAAATTTGCGACCACACAAACGTTAAGTTATATCGGACGTTGAATGAATTGGATGAAATGATGCTCAAATGAGTGCAGGGTCCATGGAGCTTAGAGTTACTCGACATTCGTCTTGAAGGATAAGGGAAAACCACGGAAAAAACCTTATCTAGGTAACCCACCCTGACCAAGATTCGAACTCGGGACCTCTTGAACGTGAGGCAGACATGCTATCAGACATGCTACCAAATGATGATGCTGGAATAAACTTCAAGTGTTAATCAAAAATTTAAAATCGGGTCAATGTATGCTGCCTTTGCTTTAAACACAAAAAGAAAAGTTTGATGCTTCAAAAAAGAGTAAAATGTTTGAAATTATAGGCATACAATGGCATATTAGGTTCAAAATTTTGAAGCAACTGTCTGCATGGGGACATTTTTTGGCCAGGGTTATTTTTTGTTCTCCCCAGTCTGGTGTTAATATGTCAATTTAAAGCCTACTCAAATATCTTTACTAACAGCGAACGAGTGAAGTCCATTGTCATAAACACTTGTTCCAAAATCACATTTGCTGCCCATATAGCAAAATATAAAAAAGAAGAGACAAAACAAATACTGATGAATATTGCCAATTTCAAACACTAATAATTGAAGAACATCATCTTTAATCAGTGGGAAATTCGCCTCAGATATATCACATTAGCACCACTATATTTATCGGCTAACTGAATTGGTGTTGTTCATTTTCACTACCTGCAACACATACCCTGTAAATAGGATCTTACCTTTCACCACTGGAGCGGCTGTTAGCAATGATATGGAGGACTGAAACTTAAAGACAATATCAAAGCCGACGATCACAAGGAATGTGAGCCTAACAGTTGCCTATTAACAGAGCGGCTACTCACCGAAATATTAACTAACGTGTTTCCACATGTTTGTCATTGTACATTACAGAAATTCACACTGGTAAATATTTGTGTTTGAATATGCGTAAAATATAACTTGTTATTTCCGAACCAGCTTGCTAACAGAGTTACAAAGTTAGCTATTGTAATACACGTTAACATTCTAGAGACGGTGCACCGGAAACACACAGGGCACACTTCCGTCGCCAGCTTGGACAAGGTTTCCCCTTGTCGGAAGAGAAGCAATTTGATTGTTCACATATGAACATCTGGTGCTCAAGTATCCTATGGCTCTCGTCTGTTTTATCTTGACGTTAAGCAGTTTTGACCTGTGCGATATCAGAGTATCATCTATTCTTAGAAAGGGATAACATAAACTATGATATCACAAAAATACTGCTTTCTGAGACCTCAAAGAAGTTTTAAAGTTGAGCACTTCAACTTTATATGATTTATATGCTTTTAAGGGTATACAGATAGAAACTTTTAGTTATTTTGGTGAAATAAAACACTCTTCGGATACGGTTGTTGCAAAGTTTGAATTCTCTGTGGCTGTTACGACATATCTGGACGCAATTTTAAAGTGCTGCGTTATCTAGGAGGGCTGTTCATTATAGAATTATCACATTTTATTTTTGACAACGTAAATTTACTCATCATCATAATTTTGGTGGTCCTTCTCAAAATAGTCTCCCCTGAATGCGATGCACCTGTCCCAGCTTTTCTGCCAGTCTTCAAAGACATGCTGGAAACCATATTTTGAGAGATCCTTCAAAATCGCCCCCGCAGGCTTCACCAATGCTTCTGATTATGGATAATGCCTCCCACGATGGCGTTTCTTCAACTTAGGGAATAGAAAAATGTCACAAGTGGCTAAATCCGGACTATAGAGGAGGTGAGGGATGCACTTCACGTTGATTTTTGTAAGATATTCAGCAACATCTTTGGCAATATGTGGCCGCGCATTATCGTGGTGCAGCATCCAGCCTGCTTCACGGAAATGTGGTCTTTTGGGCCTAAAATAGACTTGCAATGTTTTAGGGGCATTCCTGAAGTATTTTCCAGTTACTGATGTGTGTGCAGGTACAACATGCTGATAAGCCATTCCATGAATATCAAAAAATGAAATGACCATAACTTTCCCAGCAGAAGCAACCGCTTCAGCTGTTTTGGAGGTTGGTGATGAAGGAGATTTTCCCACGGAGCTTTACTGTTTGCTGTCAGGATTAAAATGATGTAGCCAAGTTACATCGGCAGTGATTACGTTTGAAAGAAACTCCGGATCTTTCTCTAACATCAACTATAACTGCATGTAGACCTGCATGCGAATGTCCTTTTGTTCGGGAGTCTTAGAACCCATCTTACACAAGTCAGTCAGAAGGTGATCTTAAGCTAATTCGTTGATCCTCTCTCACAATGGCAGCAGCAGTGTTGATGTTTTCTTCCGTAAGAGCAGTAACTGGAGCACCGGGTCCACCTTCCTTTGAAATTGAATGTATCCCCTCTTTAAACATTTTAAACCACCTTGGAGATGTGCTGCAGAGAAGAACAGACTCTCCATAGGACTCCTGTAACACTGTATAGGCCTCAACTGAAGATTTGTTGAGACGAAACAGAATTTCAAAGCCGCAATTTGTTCCTCGCGTGTTACGTCCATTGCAGTGGTAGGCGATACTGAACATGTGTGAACTTGCCTGGTTCTCACAGGCGGGTACCAGGATTACCAACAATGAAACTACTACGGCATGTTTGTTTCACATTAAGCTAACAAAGGTAATAGGAGTGAACCTTGGTGCGAAATATTATGACCGTAAAAATTATGATCATTTTTTATTGAACAGCCCTTGTAAATTCTCTTTGTGCGTTAAATTGTGATGTATTCAATCGAACTAAGTCCTGTTCCTTGTAGGTCATTTGGGCCCGTAAATCAGAAGAGAGATGTAAATATCCAAGATAATTTCTAAAACTTTCTTAACGTTTCTAAACTTTTTATTTGAAATAAATAGGCTATATTTATTTTACAAAATTACGAATATCTAACATACTTTACTATAACCAAATATTAACAATACAAAGGGATTCTCAAGTCTATCACTGTTCTGTATCCGCACCTATAGCCAACATCGAACTTTTTAGATTTCGAACTGAGGTTATCAAGTGTTTCTTAATATATTTAAATATATTCTGTTATACGAAAAAAAAAAAAAACAGTTAATCAAAGTGTTGGAAAAATGTTGTAGTAGGATATTACGTTCTCTCACTCAGTTTTTGTCTTAGAACTGGGATAAATCTGAAACGTTTGTGATTCGAAATTAGTTCCATATTTTCTAAGTAACTTAATGCATTGCGATATTCAGAAGGGTTTCCTTTCTCTCATTGCATGAGCAAGGGTCTTAGATAAAATATTTTATATTCAAACCAGAAGAGGAGAGAAAATCCATTTGAAATGTCGGATGTGTTTTATTAATCCTTAAGACGTTATGTTTTCCGAAGGCAGGACTTAAGCATTGAATTGTTTCGGCTTTAAAACTTCGCAAATAACTTTTAATATCCCACAATGTACTGTTTCTCAGTCATTGAACTTCATTGCTGCATTACTGGGTTCATCCATATTTTGCTCCATAAACATGCATATAAACATACGAGATGTGTAACAGAAGTGTATGAGACGACCAAGAAAATAAAATTGCGATGCGGCAGATAAGAGAGTTTTATGACAATATGTGGCGGGATAACTCTGTACGACATTTACGTATGTTCACAAATATGACTAGGAACATCTTTCTTCGAAATTCCAGTCAGTTATTTTACACGCTATGTATCCTGGTAGAAGAGAGCGTTACCAAATAGTCATGTTCTTAAAATCCTGCTGCGACACCAAATTGCTTTTTAGGATTATATAACAATGCAACTTTAAGACAGAAAGATGGCAACCCCAGTCACTGGGATTTTCTAGCGTAGGTGTAGTAATTCAAGCGATAAATAGTTATATTACTGGTATTTCCCATAATTTTAAAATTAATTGTCAAAAAATACCAACCCTACTATTATACTGACGACTGAGTTATAGCCCAAAAATAAAAAATAACTTACAAATGCAAGTACAAGTATTGAATTATATAAATTTCACATAGAAAAAGAATAATATTTAGCGTTTGAATGTGAAGACCACAGTAGAAGCAAGCATGTACTAACGGATCAAATCGTTGAACCAGTTCATAAATATTTGGAAGGTCATTTTTCTGTAGTACTACAAAAAAAGAGATGTAGACAATACATTTCATAAGTTTAGTATTCCGTGTGGCACAATAAGAAGAGTAAAATGTAAAGAATAGGCAAACGAGCGGGATGGCTCAAGTGGGACGCCCGGGTTCGATTCCCGTGTCCGACCTACACGATCCATCTTCCTTTTGCGGGGGGAGGATTTTCCCGTTGAGCCAGGCGACCCCGAATTTCCTGTTCCTCCATTTCATCTCCATTATGATTTCATATCATCTTTCCTCTGCTGGTCTCCTTCAGAGTGTAAGTGCCGGATGATGTCTCGGCGTTACATGGCAGCATCATATGCCATGAGTCAAACTTCCGCCCCAGGTACGACGACCTCCGATCTCTGAGCACAGCCTGGTGTTGCCGGATGAGCACCTGGCTGAGCTGCCGGTTCTGCTAGCCTGCTGGGAAGTTTCCAATTGGTAGTGTATGGACCCGTTATTGATGCTCTAGTCGGAGGGGCTTTTTAGACTCAAGGTATTGCCCCATGGAGAGAACCCTGGAGTTCTTCATCGCTCTAAGGTATAAGGAAGACCAGATCGTTGGTCCTACTGGTTCAGGACTAATGGGAGTAGAGCCTTCGGAGTAACGTGTCCTCTGCCCTATCGTGACTCATTGGGATGGCTGCGCTCTCTATCTTCTCGCGAAATCTCTCCTCCCAGAGTTGCTCCACTTGGCACATAGTTACAATAAACCCAGACTGGAACTCCGTGCCAATCCCCTCCGTACCATAATCCATTCCAATCCAATGCAAGGGGTAGGCAATGGAAGGGAACACTTCCTCCACTGCAACGTCCAAATAGATCAATGCGCCTAAGGCACCCCATGAGCAGTAACATGTGAGTAATGAAGTAGGCTACAGATTTGGAGCCTGTTATGATACAGAGAAGCGCACCAAGTCCTTAACAACTGATGCTAATTACGCATTCCATCATAAGGACCCGCCGCGCAGCAATCAAAGGTTTCATAAACGTCCCCCATATAACACCATGCTCCGCGAGACAGTATTTGCACCATTTGCCCCTTTTCGCCATTTACCCCAAAGGTGAAGGCACACCTGAAAGGTGATAAGGAAATGGAATGAAGGAAAATGATGAAAAGTATATTGTGGTATAAAATTAGCACACCAACTAAAAAATTAGCAGTCAACGTCTGAGGATGACGGTATCTAACCCCCAACTTTCCGAATGCGAATCGTACACGTCTCTACGGCGCCAGCTCGCTCCGCATAAGCAAGGTGCTAAAAAAGGAAATAATAAAAGATACATTTTAAAAAGTAACAGACGGAGGTTAAACTTTATATGGCAATGTCAGTTCCTTTAATTCTATAATGAAATGAAACACGGTTCCTGAATAGAAAGAGGAAAAAAAGAAAAATTGAGTCGAATGTTCGCGTATACTCTTTGTTGGATCTCAAATGGAATCAGCTAATTAGAATTCAATCGAAACTAAGTTAAGGGATAGACCATAAAATATTAGATAAAGGGAATAGAGAAAGCTTAGATGATTATTGTGTGTATTTCTTTGTAAGCAATGAAATAAAGGATTACTTTCTTTTCGCTGTAAATACTGTCCTAAAATAAAATGTGAATTGATCATACCTTTTACAACCCAATAACTAATCCACCTTCTTCCACTCTTCCCTCTTTCCTCTTCATCACCAAGTACGAGGAGTTTACCTAAATACTGTCTTATTTATTTCCTCTGTCCCAGTACTTCCTCTCATTCATCATTTATTGCAGCGTTTCTAGGCAAAGAGCTTCCAATCAACTGTGTCTTTCTTCCTGGTCGGTTAGAGCACCTATTTTCTTCGCCCGTTCCTCCAAAGCAGCTTAAACGCTTATTTTGTCTATTTGTTTCACACAGCTATTCTTTTCCAAGCTCCTTTCAGGCCTTTTATCTGTCCTTGTCTTCTGTCCAGGTTTCCAAGCTGAATAACATCCTATTTCATTCTAATCTCCCCTGTAACATCTGTAGATGTTGCAAAAATAGCTACGATTGAGAAATAATCATCCACACGTTTCCTTTTTTACTGAAGCTTAACCTTTCAGGCATATAGGACATTTGTTACAGTATCTTTGTAGGTTTCCAGTTGAGATATTTTGTTTTGAGACACGTCTTTATTTTCAACCCTGCAGGTGAGGTGTAATATTAATTATGTCAATTTACAGAGATAATCGTTAATTTGTTAAAGGGAAAGGGAGAAGAGCATCAGGTTTGTTGCTTCAATAGTTATATATAATAAGGACTTCAAGAAAGATTTTCGGAAATATTATAAATTGTATAAATATTAAATAGAATGTAATTTGATTAGTTGAGTAAATATCTTCCCATCCATCAGCGATCGTGAAAATTACGTTAACTTGGCAGACAAAAGCTTTAACTCAAAAGCTTGTGTAAAATAGTCTGCTATTAGGATATAAGTAGTGAATCGTTTATTTCATATTTGCAAAGCCATTATTCAATAAAATATTTTTAAACAACATTAACCTGTGAGTACTATTTCAAAGGAAAGTATTTTAAATAGCCGTCCATCACACGCCTTGATGATTGGAATCTTCATATAGCCCTCTTCGTTAGTGTGTACCTCTAGCTTCCGCGTGTAGTGGGTCACGGGTTCGAGTCGCGCCAGGGCATGAGTGCTTTTGTTATAGCGTGTATATAAAAATACAGAAAACAAGCGGAAACAATAAAAGAGTGTAATATAAGGAAAAGGAAAATAAAAGAATTCGGGTATGACGAGACAGAGTAAGAGTAGTGTATCATTATCAATATTACTCAATTCGTCATTATTACCAACTGGACTCATTTCAAAAGAGAATCATACCAGTATTCAAAAAGCTTGTAATACGTCCACGTTTACACTTATCGTCTTCATTGTCGCAGTCGAAATCTTTCCTTTGAAGGCCTTGTCGCGAGTGAACATCTACAGAATGAGACTTGAACCGCGGTACAGTAAGATCCAGCTGATTTGAGAAGCGATTTCTAGTTACTGTTATCCTGCTTTTATTGTTCGACATTATAGAAGGACTTATTGGACTATTATGGAGAAATGGCTTCAAATTTCTCCAATTTGTACGTTATTATCATAATAACTACTTTCAGCGATGAGGGAAATAAGCAAATATTAAAATGAAATATATTTATATTAGAAAAATTTATGTTATTTTCGTAAGCGATGTCAATAGAGTTTGATCTATTACATCATATCCGGCAACGTTTTTTAAAAATACAATCTTCAACGTGAGAAAGACTAAAATGTTCAGAAAACGGAGAAAGCTGTAACTTATCACAATCTTATGGGTTTATTTCCTTTCCTTAGGTTTTAAGGGTTATGGATAAGGATTTAAGGATTAATTACGTTTAATTGGGTTTTATGTAAACTGATTTTCGAGGACATCCTAAATAAGTTAGCGTTTTCTAATGTAGAAGTGCAACATTTATTGCTTATTTTCAAAAGAGGAATTATTTTATTAGATATATTTTCCTCTTCCAAAGTCTTCAGTGTTCTAAATTTACTTTACTGAGAGTAAATACTGATTACCTCACTTTTCAGTTGTCTAAACGCACTGCTTACATCACGCCAAGTATATTGCTTTATGCACAGCATATATAGTAAATACCCAAGGTTGCAAATATTTCTTTTTCTCTTTAGGTATTGCTGAATATGAGGTGAAAAAGACGATGAATTTCCTGTTGATATTTGACTACTTGTTGCTTGCCTGATTCGCTACATAATTAATGTTTCGGCTCAACCTGCAAACCTTATATCTTGAAGAGTTAGTCATACCTTAGTCATACGTTTACGCCAGTAACATCACAAAATACGATTCTGCAAAATAAATGAATGTGTCCTTAGATCTGTATACTGTTGCGAGTCATTTTTGCGACGGGCGCGGCCGGCACGCGAAAAAGACAGTGCAGCGTGGAGATAAAAGCTTGCCGAAACACAGAAAGAAAGAGATAGTTGTCTGGAAGTTTCTGTGTTTCTGATGTCGTCTAGATTGTTAGAAAACGTTCCACTAATTTCTAGAAAATGAGTGGAGGTATAAAGGAACTGCGGCTATTTTGTCAATGGACATTCGTAATTGAACTTGATAATGGTGTGCATGCAGCTGTGATTTGAAAGTGATCTCTTTTGTTTGTGGTCGTGTGGCAGACGACCTTGAAAGTTGTATTTGTGTATGTTACGTAATTCTGCTACTGGCAGGGCTGTAGAAAAACGTGTTTCTACGGAAATAAAGAGGAGTTTGAAATTCTGTAAGCTAAACTTTTAATTTTACGAACCCATAAAGTCACAATATTTTATATTTTTACCATTTTCATTAGTTATCACCACAGGATAAGCCTTGGTCAGAACTAAGTTCGAATAATACAACATTGAAAAAATTCATTGACTGCTTTTCCATTGAAGTAATCCGGTAGATACAGATGAAACACCGATTTTAATTGTTTAGTGGATGTATGCTTACAGACAACTTAACCTGACGGAGATTTGATCTCGGAATTTCTTGAATGTGAGGCAGACACTACCACTACGCAACAGAGGTGAGCTATAAGGTGGCTTATATTTGAAGCACACTCTGGAGTTTTACTGTTGAAGTCACCCACAACTAAAATGTGAGAGCCCATTAAATATGCCATTACCCATAAATTAGTGGCTGTTATTTCATTATGCTGGGGCCAAACAAAAAGGTCCAATCCGCTTACGTTATTCGTGTATGTCGTATTTTTATGTGTACGATTTGCCAAAGTAGTAGGAGTTTTTATAAGGATTGCTGACCCATTCTTTCTTTACAGGTGATCTGCTCTAAATTTTTAATATGCTGCAACTATAAACAAATTGGAATTTTGAATTTTGAAAAAAGAAAGTTAAAATATTTATTACTAATTCCTTAGAACTGTATATGTTAATTTTAATGACTATGATAGTTTCTATTCGTTTCTTAGTGGTAAGGCATGTTAGTACTTCTTGAAGTGAGTTCATACGTCTTATAAAACATTTATTATATCCATTCATTTTGGAAGTGTTCTCTTCATTATTTGTACTGGTTTTCAAAGCTTGGTGTAAAATTGGAGTGACTTATATGTTGTTTCATCTGACATTGGTTAGTTGATTCTTAGGTTTATCATTTGAATAAAAGAGCTTCCTTCGATGGCCATATGGGATTTTCCTAAACCCCTCCCCACAAGAAAGGTCTTCACACTTGGGGCATAGCGCACGTTTTGTAAACTTTTGTGTGCTGGCCGTAATTTGTCTCATTTTAGGTATAATATATCTTCAAATAGTGAATGTTTTGGGTACCATTGTTTTTGAATGGGGTGAAGCTTTCTCGCAAACATGCTAGACGTATTTTTCATGTGCGGAAGTCTTGCATTTTATGTTTCATTTTTATGTTGCATGGTGTTTTGTTGTAACTACTAAGGAGAGTCATTTGTGAACAAATGCTATATCTATGGGTTGCATCAGAACTGCCTGAAATTTTGTCATTAGGTGGGGTAGAGATAATCTAGTTAAGCTTTCAAAATTCATCTTTCTATCTTAAATAGCTTTTTTAAATATTAATTGCCTTTATAGTATGATTTTGTATGTTATATAAAAAGTCCCAAGTCATACAGTTCTTCTTTAAGAATGTTTAAGTTTTAGACTTAGGTTTCTATGTACATCAGTTACAGACGTTGCTATAATTTCAAAGTGTGTCAAGTATTTTTGAAGAAAATAAAATTTTGTCTGAATATTTTAAATTTTCCTTCAATGTTTTGCAATTTTGAGATTTAAAATTCAATAATAAAGAAACTATTTAATTCACATCAGCAAATATACCACATTGCATGAAACATTAATTTATAAATATGTATGCAAAGTTGCATGCAAATTCGTTGAGAACTACAAAAGTGGCGTCATTCTGAAGATACAAAAATGTTGAAGATTTGAAATAGAAGAATAATAAATTTGAAGATTTATATAGAAGTTAAACTATTTTGTTTACTTTGAAATCCCCATGCATCATATGCAGGCTCTAAAACTATCATGTTGACCCTTTCTCTTTAATTTCGTTACCTTTGGCTATTCTTATTATGATTTTTCTGTCTACAATAGTTACTAACAAAATGATACTTATATTTATCTTCGGTGCAATTTTCTTTACATTAGGAAAACTGTTACATTCTTTACATTTTTGTTATAAATGATTAAAACTTCGATTTTTCTGGTTCCTTTAGATAATAAAACTGTATTACAAAACTGTATATGCTACTTATCTTAATACTCAGCTGCTATCCAGAGCTCTCACTTGTATAAAGAACACATTTCACAATCACAAACGCAAAACACGTGTAAACGCTTCCTTTTAAAACCAGGAAAGAACTTAAACCGGAAACAGAAACGCCCATTAGCTTTCAAAAGCATCCAGATTTCTCTGCACATTACCGCAATCCATGGAACCAAACCGCGTAATTTAAACCAGAGAATTCGCTCATTTTCTTCGCAACAGGCAACCAAAGAGAATTTAAATGACCACGCCCACCTAAGCCCGGGAATTTAAATAATGACGTAGCGACAGTTTAATACCAGATGCTCAACTGCGTGGTAAAGTTTGAAGCCGCATAGGGCGCTATTTCCTGAACCTTTAGACCCCGGCGACCTTGGGAACTACGGCCGGTAATGTACTATGCTTCTATTGCGACCGAGCCATGGTGCATTCGCTTCCCCTACCCTTCCCCTCCCATGTTGAGTGACTGATAGAATCCAACTTCTTTCGAAATCACATCTCGCCACACATGAATAGTTTACGCGCATTTCAACTAAGGCATATTAGCATAATACGCTTCAAATACGCTGAGGAAATGTGCGGTAAACTATTCACCAGGGTGCGAGATGTGACTTCGAAACAGGTTGTCCAATGAATTTGTGAATAAAATATCAAGAATCCACTTGAACTTTTCCTGTTAAATATGAATAATTGACTTCCTCAAAGCATTATATCTTTATTCCTGTTGCAAATTGATAATTTTGTCTTTAAAAACAATTAGAATTTTAAAAATGAGAGAGTGAGATCACTCAAGATGCTTTTGAGATTATACAAGAATCTATATCCCCTGTCCCTCAAGCTTGTTAGTGTAATACTTAAAATAAAGATAACTTAACACTAAAATAATGATTCTGTAGATACAGGAAAACAGGAAAGGACACCATAATGTTATTTGTAATGCTATTTCTTTGTACACAGAATGTTGAAAAATATCCTGGAATAAAGTTTAAAAAAATAATAATATAATAAAAAAACACTAAAGAAATGTATATATAAATTTTAAATGAGGACACCAACAACTATGTACAAAAAATGGCACTATCTCTTTAAATGACAACAAAGCAGCTCTCTTAACTGTTATATTTAATAATAATTTTAGAACCTCAATACTACATACATTTTTTTCAGCACAAGTATACAAAAATATATTCAGATAAAAACCTGAAATTTGTGATCAATTCATATAAGATTAATAATGTCAAATTACTACATGAGTCAGAATCAGCAACTGGTGACATAAATTTCATAAATGACACTATTTTATATACTTCTAAACACTTTGGTTGAATTATCATTCACAATGCAGAATAAATTATTAAAAATAATAATTACATTAAAGCTGTATGGTTCATTTAAAATTGTCCTAAGCTTAACTTTGTCTTCACAACACAAGAATATTACAGCGTTGAATTTTTAAATGCTTTAATAACATGCATATGCACAGTAATGAATGCTGAAGAAGAAAATGTGCAGCTTTAAAAATAAAATTTAATGCACAGTGTATCATCCAATAAGAGATTATTTCATGTAGTTATCCTGCTGAAGTAAAATTTGCTTAATGTGCACAGCAATTGTTTGGATAGATGACTTGCTTTAACCTGGGACTTTAAGCAATATACTTTCTGACTAAGATGGCAAATGGAGCCCTCTGCATAATGCAAATTTCTCAGTCCATGACATACAACTGAATGTGTGTTACATAAGTAACTCAATGAAAGATTACATTCTGAACTATTAATGCTGTTTGTAGTTTTAGTTAAGAAGTGAAAGCAATGGAACCATGTGTTTGAGTAGTTAATAGAAAATAATTTAGTAAAGTAATTTAATTGCTCACACATCTAACCATTATTTCTTTTGACAGTCCATAATTCCCTTATGTGTTCACTACAAGGAAACAAGAAGTGCATTGTATAGCAAAATAATGTGCAGTTTTATCTACTTTTCAAAATTATTACATAGCTTCGCATCACTGATGTAACAGATGGCTCATATATTAGGTTACACATCTTTTTTCCATGCCAAAGATTGAGATTTTCATTCCAACATAGAACGAAGAGAGGATGCTTAAAAGTGTAGTTTCATGTCACATGTAACACTTCTGTGGGTCACGCTAGTAACGTTATATCACCCTTAAAATGGTTAGCATTACAGAAATTGTGTACCAATATTACCCATAAATGGTGGCAAGTACATGTTGAGAACAGATGTACCACAGAAAAATACATCAATGCTGTGAAAATATCACTTAAACTTGTTATTTTTCTAAACCCATTTGTCCAAATTGCGTTGCGATATATGAGGTGCTCAACACTATATACCTTTAACGGTAACCCTATATTGCAGAAGACTAAGTGTTAGGCCTCGATACTGTGTGTGTGTGTGTGTGTGTGTGTGTGTGTGTGTGTGTGTGTGTGTGTGTGTGTGTGTGTGTGTGTGTGTGTGTGTGTGTGTGAGTGAGTGAGTGATGATGAGTATAAGGACGCTCAACTACAGAGGTCATCAGCGCCCTTTTTAAATGAAACTGTTCATGGCAAAAGCCAGATATAAATTATTCTAAAACAGTATATGTTAAAAAAGACAAAAAATACATACGCCTTGAAAAAAAAAATAAATAAATAAAATAAAATAAAAAATGTCATCCAAAAACCATAAATTCTATTTGCTAAATCCTAAAATCTAATCTCGAAAAGAATCTAAAAACCTTCTCCACTACTGCGTGATCGTCCGCTAGAATTTCTGCAAAGCTGACCGGCAGCTGCAGAGACGTCCTAAGGTCTGCTAGGTGAAAACACTCTAGCAGCACGTGTCGTACAGACAACGCTTCATTACAAAACGGACATAGTGGAGAAGGCTCCTTTTTAAAAAGAAAACTATGAGTAAAGATGCAGTGTCCAATTCGTAACCGAGCCAAACTCACCTCCTCGCGACGAGATGACCGACAGGAGGTAACCCAGGGAATAGGAAGTTCTTTGACAGATCTAAGTTTATTATTGCGGAGAGCAGACCACTCTTCCTGCCAGCAGGTTTGCACAGCTCTCCGCAATTCGGTCCTAAAGTCTTCCCATGTCACAGATGGTATTCGAACCCTGGGCTTCATGATAGCCGTCTTGGCTGCTGAATCCGCCATTTCATTCCCCCGCAAGCCTACGTGACCAGGAATCCATGCACACACCACGTTAACACCAGAAGCGTGTAAAACGTGGAGGGCATCCTGTATACGCTGCACAATAGGGTGGTAGCTGTACAGCTGCCGTAGGCTTTGAAGTGCACTGAGGGAATCACTCAGGATTAAGCAGTCCCCCAACTTTCGTCGGCGTACGTGTAAAATGGCCCGGTATATTGCATAAAGCTCTGCAGTAAAAATGGAAGTGCTAGTGTGGAATCCGAATGTATAGGGTTCGGTTCCACACACGAAAGCACAACCAACGCCATTTGAGTTCTTGGAGCCATCAGTATAAATTACAAAATGGTCCTCATATCGCGATAAAAATTCTAAAAAACATGTGCGGATACTAGACATAGACATGGTAGATTTATCATATTTAGTCATGCCCAGATCAACCGGGGACGCTCTGCACAACCAAGGAGGGTATGTCCTCTCCCCCCTAGGATACATCTTGGGCATGTCGGTATCAAGATGTCTAAGGAGCTCCCGGAAACGAAAACCAGGTGGCTTTGGTTTAATAGTAGTGTTCCTATAACGCACGTCCATGAAGGTATTAAAGAACGGCGTAAACGATGGATGTGTGGGCATGCAATTAAGTCCACAGCCATAATTGGCTAATAACATGTTGCGCCTGTACTGCAGAGGAGGTTCTGCAGACTCAGCATACAGGCTTATAACTCGGCTCGTTGGAAATGCCCCAACAGCTATACGTATGCCACAGTTATGGACTGTGTCTAATCTCTTCAGCACAGATGGTCGTGCTGAGCCATAAACGATACTACCATAGTCTAATTTGGAACGGATGAGTGCCCGATAAAGTCGCAATAACACTGCACGATCCGCTCCCCACGATTTTCCACTTAGTACCCGCAAGATATTCAAAGATCGGTCACATCGTGCCTTCAGTTGGGCTATATGCGACGACCAACTAAGTTTTCTATCAAATATCAATCCAAGGAACCTCGTCTCATCTGCAAAAGGTAGTAGATCAGCGCCTAGCCGGAGCCTTGGAGGTAGTCGACTCTGCTGACGCCAGAAGTTTACACAGATGGTTTTCTCAGCGGAAAATCGGAAGCCGTTTTTTAAACTCCAACTCTTAAGGTTGTCCAAGGTGGTCTGAAGACGGCGCTCTAAAAACGGAGTGCGCTGAGATGTACAGTAGACGGCAAAGTCGTCTACAAATAGGCATGACGAGACACCTGGAGGTACACATTTCGAGATAGAATTAATCGCAATAGCAAACAACGTAACACTTAATACCGATCCCTGTGGTACACCGTTCTCTTGAACAAAAAGGTTCGAAAAAACCGAGCCAAACCTTACTCGGAATACGCGGTCTTTCAGGAATTCCTGAAGGAAGAGTGGTAGGCGTCCACGTATATTCCAGGTGTGCAGAGTACGTAGCAACCCTGCCCGCCAACACGTATCATAAGCCTTTTCGAGGTCAAAAAATATTCCGACTGTTTGACAGTTCTTAAGAAATCCGTTCATAATCTGTGTCGACATGGACACAAGATGATCCACTGTTGAACGGCGTCGTCGGAAACCGCACTGGATGTTATTCAGTAGGTTGTGCGTTTCCAGCCACCATACCAACCGCCCATTTATCATGCGTTCCATCACCTTGCATACGCAACTGGTGAGGGAAGTAGGGCGGTAGCTAGAAGGGAGGTGACGGTCCTTGCCAGCTTTCAAGATAGGTATAATGGTAGCTTCTCGCCACTTTTCAGGAAACGTGGCATCAACCCAAACACGGTTATAGACCTCGAGCAGGAATGCCTTACCTTCAGGTGAGAGATGTTGTAACATTTGAACGTGGATTCCATCCGGTCCTGGTGCTGTCAGTCGCGATGACGAAAGAGCGTGTTCTAGCTCTGCCAAGATGAAGAGGCGGTTATAGTCTTCAAGGTTTCTGGAACTAAGCACGAAACCTTGAGATTCTACCTGAGTCTTAATTGAGATAAACTCAGGAGCATAATTGCATGAGCTAGACACCTGAGCGAAAGCACAGCCGAAGGTGTTAGCCACAACAAACGGATCAACAACAACTCCTGCAGTTGTTTTCAGACCAGCGATTGGCAGGTGGGTTGATTTTCCGGCCACGCGCCTTAATTTATCCCATACAACAGATGAGGGTATACATCTGTTAAAAGATGATACAAATTTGTTCCATGAGGTCTTTTTGCTATCCTTAATTATTTGCCTAGATTTTGCACGCGCTTTCTTATACTCAATTAGATTACTTAGCGTAGGGTGTCGTTGGAATACCCTTAGAGCACGTCTACGAGCACGAATAGCATTCCGGCAGTCGTTGGTCCACCATGGGACAGGAAATCGACCGAGTTGGGTAGCCGAACGTGGAATAGACTGTTCTGCAGCGGAAAGAATTTTCTCTGTGAGATGATCGACTAAATCATTCACAGAATCGTGCTCGTTGTATTCAAAGACAGCCAACTGGGTGTAAAGATTCCAGTTGGCACGATCAAAGCGCCATCTAGGGATACGTGAGGGAGACACATCCTGTGCTAAGAGACTAAGAAGACATGGAAAGTGGTCGCTGGAATGTAAATCAGAGATGACATTCCACTGTAATGAAACAGCTAACTGGGATGAACACACTGCCAAATCGATGTGCGAATAGGTGTTAAACGCGTCTGAGAGGAATGTGGGCTCTCCGGTGTTCAGGAGAACCAAGTTATTGCTCTCCAGGAATTTTGCAATGAGGTTGCCTCTCGAACATGCCCGATTTGAGCCCCAAAGTGGGTGATGGGCATTAAAGTCTCCAACTATTAGAAATGGTGTTGAAAGTTGGGAAACCAGATCTTCAAGGTCAACTAACGAGAGGTCATCTGACGGCGGGAGATATACAGTGCAAATGCAAAATTCTATTGATGGCAGCGTAATCCTTACAGCTACAGATTGTAAATCAGACTGTAGCTGTAACGGATCTACAAATATGTCATCCCTGAGGAGCATCATAGTACCTCCGTGTGCAGGAATGCCCTCTTCTGTTTCAACATCACACCTCAGTGGTGTGTAGCGTCTGATTTTAAAGTTGTCTTGTGGTCGTAGCTTAGTCTCTTGTAAGCATACCACTAAGGGGTGATGCTTACTGAGCAAAAGTTCCAATTCTGGTCGATGCGCTCTTAATCCTCGTATGTTCCATTGTAGGATAGCCATTGGAACTATGGGATATAAGATGTAAAGGTAGTCTACATTAAGACGACTTCATGGGTGGCCGAATCAATTTGCCCTTTTTCTTTGGTGTAGGGCTAGTTTCGGCAGGTTTATCCTGCCTCTTCTTTGCTGCAGATGTAGCAGCGTGGTCAGCTGTTTCCTGCTCCATATCCTCTATGGAAGAGGACGGTTTTCCTTCTACAACTTTCGATTCGAGGGGCTCGAAGCGATTGGAAATTCCGACCGACGTAGATGACGGTCGCCGGTCGTGGTCCTCCCCAGAAGATGACTCCGACGATGAACTCGGAGACGCTCTAGGGCTACGTTTCTTGGACTTTTCTGGAGCAGACTTTGTGCTTTCTTTCAGGAAGGCAGTTCTATCATACTGCGTCTTGAACTTGATCTCTGGTGCTTGGTATACAATGGGCAATTTCGTCCTGTTGTTAGAAGTGGATGCTTTCTCAAGCGACTTCACTGACTTGTTATTTTCAGTAGTCTGTGTTCTCGGAGTTTTAGATGTTGTTACTGATGCTCTTGGTTGCGATCTAGGTACTAGAACTTTCTCGGATATTGTTGCCCCGTTTATATCAGATGTTTGGGTACCAGCCTCCCGTTTCGGTGACGGAGTAGCCGCCACAGAGCTATAGGTACGGGAGGTGGTTGAAGAGGGCTTGAGAATACATAGAAGTTTCCGGGCTTCCGAAAAGGATACCTTTTCTTTAACCCGGATCTCCTGAATAGCTCGCTCTTCAATATAACGGGGGCATTCTCGTGAACTTGATGGATGTTCACCGCTACAATTTACGCATTCCGGAGGTGATGTACATGCATTTTCATGCATGCCGGCTCCACAGCTGACACATGTAGGTGCGCCTTTACAGAATGCACTAGTGTGACCGAACCGCTGACATTGGTAGCATCTCAGAGGGTTAGGTATGTACGGTCTAACCTCAATCACTTCATATCCTGCCCTGATCCATTGAGGGAGTTCTACCCTATCAAAGGTCAGGAACAGGGTACGAGTAGGAACCATATCCCCTCGTTCTCTCTTTTGGACACGATATACTGCAGTTACGCCTTGTTCCTGGAGGTTCTCCTGAATATCCTCGTTGGACATTCCATCCAACGCGCTAGTGTTTACAACACCGCGCGAGGAATTCAGGGTCCTATGCATCTCCACTTTGACTGGATAACTGCCCAGCATATTGGCTTTCAGTATCTTTGCTGCCTGGGATGCTGTAGTTGCTTCCACCAGCAGCGTGCCATTTCTAGATTTTGTACATGATTTAACAGCACCAGCTATTTTGTCAAGACCTTTCTGTATAATAAACGGATTAACCGTAGAAAAAGTTCTACCTTCCTCCGTTCGTTTAATAACTAAGTAGCGAGGACCACACTCAACTACTTGTTTAACACTGTTTTCAAATAACTCTTTTCCACGTTTATTGTTTTTTGGGGGGTGTACGTTAACCATAATATTAGGTCTAAATTTCATCCCCCAGTGCTCCCCACCCACCACGGAGTCCAACAAGGGGTCACCCCACTGGGATGACAGGGCTACACAGGGGATATAGCGAGCTCGCCGTCCCACTCACCCTGGAGGTCGGTACAATACCTAGTCCTGGCCGATTGATTAGGGGTGGGTTAGTCCCTAACCTCCCGTTTTTGCGAAGCAGAAGCCAAAGTAGTGTATTAGAAATGCGCACCCTCCCCGAATTCAGAAAAAACTGTTACGAGCTCAGATACGCATCCCTCAACCACCAGGACAAACCTTTCCACCGACACGGGTCTCCACGCACGGCCTACACGTGGGTGGGCCTGTTGACCGTCTCCCTCAACCACGAAGAGGAGCCCACACGAGGGAGACTGTTGGCTCGGGACCCCGGGTCCGCCAAACCCGTACCTACCGAAGTAGGCCCCTGGGGGGAGTGTGTGTGTGTGTGTGTGTGTGTGTGTGTGTGTGTGTGTGTGTGTGTGTGTGTGTGTGTGTTTGTGTGTTAACAAGGAAGAGGATTAAAAACCTATTATTTATTGTGAAGCTTTACTAATTTGAGATCAAGCCACACTGTGTTTAGGTCCTAGCTAGCTGACATTATGCATGTTTTAAGAATAACTGGAATACTAGAATTAAAAGTAAAAGTGGCATATAATGATGATGACACATTGACATTTTAATCATTTCTTGCAATGCACAATTACACCTAAAAACTTGTAAAGCTTTTTGAAACCAATTCTAATCCCAACAGATCTATTCTAAGATGGTTATTCAGGTACATCAGGTAATTTAGTGTAGTGTGTACAATAATATTACATAGTGACTACTGCATTAAACAATATAGAACAAATTAGGTTTATGGAGTCTCAGATCATACTTTTAATTACTGTTAAAAGCTGTGACATTCTTTATCAATGATGTAGATATACACTGATGAGTAAGGTTAAGAGAACTTAATTGTTCAAAATACTTATCATTGCAATTAAAAGGAAAAGTTTATAAAATTCATATTAAGCATCTCGCCCAAATATTTTAATTTAAGCCATCCAGATAATATGTAAATACAGATTATGCCAATTATAAACAAATAAATTCCACAGAAATTAAAGAGAATTGAATTCTGTACAAATGCACAGCCACAGTTTTGGTATATCTGAAAATTCACAGCTATTTTTTCAGTAATTTAAACTGGCTATTACTTACCTTACATGGACTTGTGTATGATTAAAATATTTTAAATTTAAAACTACGAGTACAAACACAAAAACTAATACACCCAAACAACTCTCTAAAATAACTTCACGTTTCACTTTTCCTTGTTGGCCACAGTATTCCTCAAAGTTTTTGTTAAATTTTCCACTGATATGAAATGAATCTCAAACCTTAAGAAATATTTCATATGCCACATTAAATTGCTGTATATGCGGCAAAGAAAGCTTTATGCTACATTACTAATGTTCCTGAAGATCACTGCACATCATCAAAACAAGAAACATACACAATATCCAATAATCCTGCACTCTCAATTTCTGCCATCGTATTCCTAGTAGCCTGAGATGATGAGCCCTGAAAGACAAAAAACAGAAAACCTCATTATTGCAATAATAAAGTAACAAGGTTAATGAAACTAATGCTTTTGTATGTAAAACACCCTTTTTCCATTATAAAGGGCTACATTAATGTAAAGAATTTAACTGTACATGGATATGTATCAAGGCACAATTTAGGTTATATCATATTAATTTTCGGTATTTAGCTACATGCTAAAACTTACTTACCAATAGGTCTTTGTGAAAACCCATTCTCTTTCTTCCTGCTGCCCATACTTCCTCGCAGGTCTTTCAAAACTTTACAATTTCACAAATCGATGAAGATTTTATTCAGAACTTAATTTGGCTTGGCTTCCATACCGTTAAAGCTTCAAAATTTCGTTCAAATATTTACAGGTTATCCAACTTAGTGTATTATTCATATCGTATATTGAGCTCAAATAAGGTCGAAAATATGCCAATAATATTACGAAAATTACTTTATCAGTAGTAAAATAATACAAAAGCTATTAAGTTTTGAACTGAACACAAGTTATTTTATATATTATTTAGTATGCAACATGGCAGCCAAAGTAATTATATTGGCGGCATTGAATCCGGTTGTTAGAGTACATGCAGCGCTCGAAATGTACGTTTAGACCCCGGGTGTTTCGCGACCCTTAATGCGGCTTCTGTATTCCTATCCCAGTTAACACCCCCTGGGCATAACTGACTGCAGATTCTGAAACTAAAATATTTAGATGTAATTTTAAGGCAAAAAAAAAAAAAAAAAACGGAAAATGTCATTTTTCGTCATTTTTGTCGAAATTTCACCGATGCTTCCCCTATTATAAATATGCTAGGCGTATTTATCATTTGCCGAAGTCTTACATGGTGTTTTGTTGCATGGTGTTAGTACTCAAACATGAAAAGTACACCTAGGTCGATTTTGAATGTTCAGTTAACACTTTCAATTTTTAAATAAACAAATAATTCTTCATACAAAATGATCTGTAGTTTTTAGAGTTGCCCCCTGCTGCTTAAAAATTTATGTTTGGAAATTTCCACACTAATATGGTTAGACATTTGCTGATATTTGAAGATGTGGGATTGAAATCATTGGATGCTCTATCTATGGTAACGAGAACCTAAAGAAAAGGAGCATAACAAATTCTATAAACCTCACGTAGACTATAATGTGGTAACAGAAGCATCCAGTTCGTTTAGCTTATAGGCAAGTATAATATTCATATCTCTAACATTTGTACTTCCTTTTTAATAACATAGGTTTTCAATAACACAAAGGCTGCATAACTTTTGTGATATCCTGTAACCACCCTATATCCCTAACCAATTAGTGTAGACTATGTGGTTCCAACAGTCTACCATAACCTACAAATGATATTAGTTTTGCATTGTGTAGATCGTTAGGAAATAAAATTTATAGATCTCACGATAAAGTCGGCGTCACGTTCACATTTTGGTCTGGAATGCGGTTTCTGTATTTCTGCCTTCCTTCCTTTGCTGGTCACAGCACCAAGATTGCTTCTTCAGGTTGGTGGAAATTTTGCTGACTAAATAGTTGCATGCTTTCTTTCTCTTGACTGAGCTGTACAGGTCTTTCTGGAAAGATCTATTAGTGACATAGTCGGCTATATAGTTTTTAATTTAAGGGCTCTTCTGTTTTAATTGTTTTACGCGCATTTTATTATATCTGAAAAGAGAAATGTTCGAGTAAGTTTGTGTGTATGGAGCTTTTACTGGATAAATTGCCGAGTTTTGTGTAGTATTGTTTGTATTATAATACGTAAGTGAAGCAATGAAAATAGTACAAAATGTAATTAGGATTAGGATTACTATGGAGTAGATTTGGCACCGAAACCTGTGGTTTATTGTACCTAGCGCCCAAGATTGGTATCCCCGGGAGGAAGGATGAGGTGAGAGTAGACAGAGGGCGGCCGACCAAAGGAGTCACGACAGCGCCGAAGCCAAGCGCCGACACTTCTACTCTGAAAGAGAACAACAAATGAGAGATGATGTGAACTGTTAATAGAGATGAAAGGGAAATTTGGGATATTTGATTAACGTACCCAGCATTTGCCTGGTGACCCGGGAAATTCCCCAAGAAAACCCACGGGTCAAATATGTGGGCCACGGGAATCGAACCCGGGCCTGCTGAATGCGGGCCAGAGACGAAACCGTCTTAGACATCCTGCTCGGTATAAAATATAATCGTTTGTACAACCTCAATCACATTTTTATGAAAATATAAATTCTTAACAGGACATAGGAGTAATTTCGCAAATACGCCACCGGCATCTTCAGCCTAGTTCATTCTTTCTGTTATTGCTACTGCCGCTAGTTACGGATTATTTTTGTATATCACCAACCTCTTATAGTAAAAGGAAAACTTCAAATTAAAACTCGTACTACAATTTATTTCATGACTTCTGTTCCATTTTCCTGAAAGTATTATGCTATAACGCTGTTCTAATTTCAAATATAATTTATCCATTTCGCTGTATTTGTTATATTATATTGATAGTTTTGGAATATTTCACTGAGGATTTAAATAACCTGTTGTTAAACCAAGGTACTTATCATATAAAATACTGTAAATTCACCTTTTATAATCTTCTCATTAAAGGGCAGTGTTCTTGACTTGCCTGTCCTATGTATCCCGTTTGTGGAGGAGTAGTCAGCGACGTAATTGCCGATTTGCCAAGTTCTGGTTCACTGATCATAACGCCTATATTAGGGTAATTAAATATAAACAGGCCCTTCGTTCCAGAAAATTTACTAACATTTTTCTTACTTTTCAACATATTAACCCATCTTTTCTACACATTTGTTCCAACGTACAGGCAGTTTTTTAATGCCAGTTTCAAAGAAAGTACGAGGACGTGTGCAGAGCCAGTTGCGCACGAAGTCTTTCATCTCTTCATTGATTGAGTGGACCAAACATGAAGTCACATGGTGAGAGGACTGGGCTGTAGAATCAACATGTTCCTGATAGGTGTATTGCGACATTTTGACCGGAAATCAACTCGAACTTGACTGAAAAGGTCACAGTAGTAGGCAGCATTAATGGTCCGTCGTCGTTGTCCCTTTTGTTCGAGGAAATCAATGAGAAGGACACCATTCGAGTCCCAAACACTGTGGCCAAATTCGCATCCTGCATTAAACTCATGGCATCAATGTTTAACTCTGGACCATGAAAGGGTTGTTTCGTCAAACTGTGGGAGTAACCGACGGCGACATTTCATTGACAAGAAATTTGATTATTACTCGTTGCGCAACAGCTGGATGCACGTCTCTCTCAGACATCTCGGCAGTAACTGAGGGACAGAGCCAAAAGAGTTCTCAAGGCCACTGTCCCTTTCCAGGGACCTCACAGTATGTGCTGTAAAAGCCTCGAACCCATACGGCACTATATGTGCGCAGTAAACAAAGGCCTGTTAATAATTGTTTGCCCCTCGTATGTAAGGCTGCTCTTTCAGTATATACGAGTAACTAGACAAGCACAGCTAATGCAGAACACCCACTTAAAATCTGAACTCAATTTCAGTATTTATATGCTTAATATATATTGGTAGTTGTGTAAGTAATAAGTAACACCGTACTGAAGAAAGAATTCTAGAAAACAAATGTTCAGAAGTTAATTTTTTATATAAGAAATACAAATATTTATTATTTTTCGTGCTTGTTTGTTTATGCTTGATTATTTCACTATTTGATTGTGCTTATAATTCCGGGCTTTGCTGATTATTATAGTAGCACGTTGACAATATTAAGGTCACCAACTTATAATATAACATAGCCATTATAAAGAATTATCCAGATGCCATGCAGTAAGTGACATAAAAGGAATAGATGATAATCGAATATTATTTATAAGGGCAATGATTTCAAATCACGTTCAACGACATTTATTTAAATGGTTCAGGTATGTATTTAAATAGGTATCTCTTTAACAGACGCTATTAAATTCCACTGAGTATTCTGGCTTTTTCCATGATTAATTCTTCAAAGGGCGCTGATAACCTATGTAGTTGAGCGCTCTTAAACACATCATCATCATCATCATCATCATCATCATCATCATCATCATCATCATCATCATCATCATCATCATCATCATCATCATCATCATCATCATCATCATCATCATCATCATCATCATCATCATCATCATCATCATCATCATCATCATCATCATCATCATCATCATCATCATCATCATCATCATCATCATCATCATCATCATCATCATCATCATCATCATCATCATCATCATCATCATCATCATCATCATCATCATCATCATCATCATCATCATCATCATCATCATCATCATCATCATCAATCATCATCATAATTATCATCCGCTGGGGTGAGTTACCTAGATAAGCTTTTCCTGGGGTTTTCCCTTATCCTTCAAGACGATTGTCGGGTAACTCTAAGCTCCATGGACTCTGGACTCATTGAGCATCATTTCGCCCAATTCATTCACCGTCTGATATAACTTAACGTTGGGGCGGACGTAAATTTAAAAAAAAAGTTCCCTTAATGCATGTGAAGATTTGAAGATACTCAGTGGATGATGATGATGTTGTTGATGATGATGATGATGATGATGATGATGATGTGTATAAGGGTGTTCAACTACAAAGGTTACCAGCGCCCTTTGAAGAATTAATCATGGCAAAAGCCAGAATACTCAGTGGCATTTGATAGGGTCTGTTAAAGAGATACCTATTTCAATACATACCTGAAGCATTTAAGTAAATGTCGTTGAACGTGATTTGAAATCTGTGCCTTTATAAATAAAATTCGATTATCTTCTATTCCTCTTATGTCACTTACTGCATGGCATCTGGGCAATTCTTTATAATGGCTATGTCATATTACAATTCGGTGACCTTAATATTGTCAACGTGCTACTATAATAATCAGTAAAGCCCTAATTTGTAAGCACAATCAAATAGTGAAATAATCAAGCATAAACAAACAAGCACCAAAACTAAGAAATATTTGTATTCCTTATATAAAAAATTAACTTCTGAACACATGTTTCCTAGAATTCTTAGCTTACCTAAACTTGTTACAGTACAAGAGTAAGGTTACCTTGAAATGTGTAGTGTTTAACTCCCGCTTTGACTACATACGGCACCGCAGGCAATGACACTGATGATATATGAGATGAAGATGGAGCACCGGTGGAATGAAATGGCGGGGGAAACCGGAGATCCCGGAGAAAACCCGCTCAGCAGCGTGTTGTCCACCACAAATCTCACTTTGCGGTCACCTGGGATCGAACCCAGGCCGCCTTGGTGAGAGCCAAGCGGTCTAACCACGGAGCCAAAACGCGGCCGGTTACCTTGAGAATCTCTTGTGTGAGGCTCCTGCGTTTGTCAGTGAAATACAGTTTATACAGTGAAAAGTAACTCTGACCGTCGTATGAAGGTACTGGAAAATGTGGAAAGCACCACCGTTGTTCTTGAGTAAATTATACTTCAATATACGTTTCTGTACAGAAAGCATTTTAGAGATTTTTCACAATGCGTAATAACCGGGTTTTTCATTAATACCTTAGACCCAATTCATTCACCCCTCGATATAACTTAACGTTGGAGGACGTAAATTATTAAAACACAATTTCATTATGGAAAGTGAATATTCCAAGGTAGTAATGCAAACCTTCATCTGTATTATTGTACCAAGTACTTTTGAGAAACTGTCATGGATGTACTTATCTTGGATGCCAATATTAAAAAAACATTCCTTTGCAGTGGCAATGCTGCTTGCATCTTCTGCATCTAGGGAGTAAGACACAGTTTCTACATCATTGAAATCTTGTGCATACTATTACACAGTCTTTACCAAGATCCCCATCCACTTAAAACTGACTAGGGAGCTAAAGAAAAATTGGGAAGGACGTAGTGAAATTCTTTAAATCTAATCGGAAAGAGTACAAAATATTTCTTTGTGCTGGAAACAGAAAACCAGTAATTTACGTCCTCCAAAGTTAAGTCATATAGGACAATGAATGAAATGGGTGAAGTGATGCTCAAATGAGTCCCTAGACCATGGAGCCCAGAGTTACCCGACATTCGTCTATCAGTATAAGGGAAACCCGGAAATAATTTTATCCAGGTAGGGCACCCTAACCAAGATTCAAACTCGGGACCTCTTGAATGTGAGGCAGACACAAAAGTGTCTGAATGATAAAATGACGGCTAGGAGTGAGGATTTACGTCTAAATTTTCACGATTTGGTTAAAGTAAGCTGTATTAATTAAATTAAAACACAAAATAAGTAAGCAAACCAGTATTTAAGCGAAACAGTATTTATAAGCATTTCACTATTTCGCTTAGAAATTTGGGCTCCAATAATCACTAATGATTATTTGCAGCTCAGCTTTAGTTTGATCTCCAAGCGAGGTTATCCTCATCTAATTGGGGCGACAGAGGCTGCAGAACTGCAGTCATAAACATAATATGTTTACGGCTTATTCGAAATTACAAAACTTTCTGGTGAGTATTAAACAAACTCATTATGGAGTCCCTTTGGAATAAAAACACAGAACGGGAGGAAGTGCAGAAAAACATTTAAATGTATTTTCGGGCAAATGAGGAATGTAAAAAGCAAAGAAACTTGTAACTAAATGATAAATACGTAAACTATGTAACCCGTTTATGTAACTTATGTACCTTTGGAAGCGAATATCAAGATTACTTGAATAATCTTCTAATATTTAATGAATTCCTACCCTTTTTCTTAGGGTAGGTATTTTCCTTTGAGTAACCCAACACGGTACAAGACAAAGGAAAGGATGTTAATAATTCAGACACAGATTTTACAATAAAAGGTATCAAATTCAATTAAATACACACTCGTTAATATATAACATTTTATTGAATCTTGTCACCAATGGCTACATAATAACTACATAAAAATGCCAAACCTATTAAAGGAATGCTTGTAGTCATAGCCGACGTTGGTATATGAACTCTCCTAATATACCCTAACCTTGAAATTTTTGTTCTCAATAAAATTGCAACAGCCAAGCGTTCATTACAAGAACCGTCCTGGGAGTTTTATTTCTCTTCTACAACCGGTATGGTTGATCTCCAAGTCAGTGACCCTCTGTGAAGCATCTGTCTTCTGGTCGGTCTCTTCACCTGATGACAGGGGACATTCTAACGGGATTAGACCTTGAACAGGGCGCATAATCAGACCGTTCTTTGTACGAAGTGTCACAACTCGCACTCGCCCGTCCTTTCCAGGTAACACATCTTCAATAATACAGAGCGGCCGCTCCAGTTTATTCAGATTGCTTATTTCAATTATCACAACGTCACCATTGCTAGGTTTGTCATGCTGATTATGCTTAAGCTGAAGCTGACCAAGATGACTCTTACGAAACTGCTAACGAAGGACATTTCTCGATATACCTCTGACTTCGTCAGTTGAATTCCATCCATCGCATCAAGGCCTGGTGTTCCTATCTCATTGCCTTCTTGAAGGAACATCGCTGGATAGATTGGTATCAAGTCATTAGGATTTTCCGTGTCTCAGGTTAACGGACGACTATTAATAGTTGGTTCACACTCACAAAGAGAGTCAAACATTCTTCAGATATTGGGGATGCTTTCCCCAAAACTTACGAAATAGTTCTTTCATTAGTTCAATTAACCTTTCCCTCTAAACACCCTACTACGGAGCTGTAGGGGAAGAGAATTTGCACAGATTATATTCAGCACTGCAATGAGACTCCATATTCTGCCAGTTAACCATAATCATCATTTTATTCAGATCTTTAAAATTTGTTGGGCTTCCACTATAAATCGTGTAAGGCCTTCATCTACACCAGATAAATATTCGAGTCTGTAGATAGCAATGCAAATAACTCCAAATGTACTGCTCGCTACACAACGCAAATGAACAGATAAACCAAAACCACGTCTTCTGAAGTGATTGCTCTTAACATGAACATCATGAAATAGATGCTGCACAACAGGGTGAGCTCCTGGCAAGACTGCAGGTTCACGAAATCCAAACTTTCTGCCTTCTCTAGTACTCTTGTATTCACTCGCAAAATGGCATGTTTATCTATCATGGACACAATCGAAGTCATCAGTTGGTCCTCAAGTCCTCGGAAATCCTCGTTCTGAAGAAATCTAATAAGTGTTCTTTTGGAGTCTTCCAGTTGTGAAAGGCTGAGGATCCCACTCTTCCTTCTTTTCGACTTGCATTTAAAAATAATCCGTTTAACTCAGCAAACCAATATTACTACCTCATGATATCGAGAAAAATACTTGCTAAATTAGTCTGACATGATGGTTCTGTTGTGACCATAAGACTTGAGGCAGTTTTCCTTCTTTCGTTCATAATTCATCTTCATTTCTTATACTGCAAATTGAAGCCCATTATTCCGCTAGTGAGTACAAAGAGGATGGTCCCTCCCTCCATCTAGAGCTTATAATTACCGTTGTTCCACATCACCAGGTAGGACGAGAAGCGAAATTCAATGCACCAGGTACATATCTCCAGGCTTACCTTGGAGTCTGTTGTCCTATATCGCTCACTCTGTTTTACACTAAGACTGACAAAAAAATCGTCCTGTATCCATTTCTACACTGTCGTAGAGTTCTTACATAGATAAACTAACACAGTATCAAACACATTTCTCAAAGTAGACAGCAATCGTTTATTAATGAAAGCTTCCATGAATTCGAGTCGAGGAATAGACGGTGGGGGAAAGGAGCTATTCTTGATTTTCTTTGGTGGAGCTGAACTTGAACTCCAGACTCAGTTTGTGTACACTGCACCATATAGATATTGACTCGCAGCGCAGAAGATATTGAAGCTACGTTCTACATGCACTTAAGGGAATCTTCACCATTTGGTGCAATTAACAAAGTTCACGAGTCCATTTCCCAAAGGTCGTTCTTATTTCTAAAGGCACGTCTGTGTCCCAAACGACTTCGTTAAGCAACAAATTCGGCAACAGCATAATCGGTACCTAAACCCCAACTGAGTCATACATACGATGAAATGCATACTGAACGTACCTCTTAGTTAACTTATTCTCTGAAATATTTCCTCCAGCTAGGCAGTTCAAACTGAGAGCAGCTTCCTTGCGATTTCACATTATTCTAAGGATGGTTGACCACTTGAACTCATCCTGAAGAAGTGCGCTAGTGCTCTCCCAAACTCTGAGCTCAAACTTGTGCTGTGCAAAAGTATCTTGTGCTGTATTGGCAAATATACAGCCCTGCATTATTCGGCACACTTATCAAAAAATTTCGTCATTACAGCTGTCCTTCCTCTGCTTAATAATATCAATATTCAACTTATTTTTATTTTGAGCGTCAAGTAAGGCCTGATCCAAAATATGCTGAATTACAACTACATTTTTAGAAGGTATCGATTTCACTACAAAAAATACAGGCATTTGTCTGTATATTTCGACGTCTTCCCATCCCACAGAAATTTTAGAAAAAAATCTCTCCTCTGCTGCTACTGAAATTTGAATAAACGCCTTATGAATATCTCCAATAGCCCCAATTGTCTTCTTACGAAATCATAAGAGCAGAGAAGGAATTACTTTGATGATATTGGTATCTTTTTCTAAGCAATCATTGAGGGAATGGGTATTACTTCTTCTAACGGAAGTATCGAAGCCCGGTCTGAATGGTGTTGTTACAGAATTCTTAAAAAGCTGGTCGATGAGACTGATAATGACCTCCGATATCTGTCTGGTCACTAAGAACTTCTTCACCTATCCCATCTCATAGCCAGTCCTGAAAAACTATGTCATATTCTTCTAAGTGCCCATTGTTTTCAAGTTTCCTATTCGTATTTTCTAGTCTCTCTACTGCTATCACAAAAGATGGCTTGAACAACAGATGATCCTTCAGCTGTTGAAGTCGAACATGTTATCTACGAGCTTGTTTTATCTGAACGCTTTCACGTAAATCCAGTCTCGCTTCTTCTTCCAGCTGACAGTTTTTCTTCTCAGAAATAGTATCATCTATATCCAAATTGAACACTTCTAACAAGTTGCTTATTTTCTCAATATTCAGCATAATATGTGTCGATTCTTTCTCCTCACATCCTGAGGGCTCATCTACAGAATGCTGTCTACCCTAATGTAGTAAACATTGCTGTCAGGTCTCCCAGCGTTCTAGCGGATTGGCCCTAAGAAATTTGCGCCAATAAGGATTTCAAGATCCTTATCTCTCCCTACATAAGTGTGACAGTCCAGGTTTCATCACTTGCTCTGCTTTAAGCCAAGGAAGCTGACCTCAAGAGACAGGCTATCTGTGAGCATTCAGTCTCAGCTGATTAGAATTATTTACATTCTGAAGAACAAGCGCAAATTCAGGAAGTTCCACAGGAGAACAATTACTACCACCAAACACAGCATGACACAATGTCAATTTCCTACACTCCTGAATGTTTCCAATCTTTCCGCTAGATCATCTTTCACGTAAGAATGCTGTTCAAAAGAGTCTAGAAGAACACGTACAGGCTACAGATTATATCCGTGTATTACTTTAAACAAAATTGTTTAAAGGTAGTCACATGAAGCGTTACCGCAGAAAATTTTCACTTACCTAGACTGCGGTCAAGACTGGTTTTCCTTCTCAGCTCTCCTTTCACTAAGGTCATACATTACTGAGTAAAATTTGTTTTACACACGTTACATGAGAGACGAGGGTTACATTTTGTTGAACTATGCTCAAACTTGAGATTTCAGAAGCATGCAACGTTCAGGGAGATTCTAGCCTTCTTTTCTTCGAAAGTAATATTACTAAACCGCTGACATCCTGATGAAGTATGAGTCTCCATTTAACAGAAAGCACACGAGGTCCTCACTCCACCAGTTTCTGCTACATCCTGAGCAGTTGGAATATCAGGTTCTCTCAAATGTTTCGATGCCTGAGTCTTAATCGCACTAATGCTGCTGATCTTTCTGATCAATTGCAAATATTCACTTTCCACATCAGATTTCAAAAATTCCAACAAGTATTAGAGCCTTTCTTGTTAACTGTTTGATGCCTACTATCCCCTCTTCAGACCCACACTTGAAATAATTTGTCAGTCAAGAAGGACTCCATTAAGGGAAACAGTAATGCCTCATAGTTGACAGTCGTTAGACCCATCGATTCTAGGGACCTAACAGTAAGCACTGGCAAGGCTGGTTTTTCAGTCACTAGATTAATAATGTTCCTTACGTGTAGCTTAATCAATAAATCATTTCGACCATTTCGTGCTCTTTGCAACTCATCAACGTTATTAAAAGGTTCAGCAAAAGGCGCAAAACCACTCAGAGGTTCATAAGAACGTGTCCCTGGTGTAAGCGGTTCTCTTAAATACACATTCCTTTCTGCAACAACCAGCTCGCTACTTTCATGTATTCGCTCAAACTGAGCTCAAAATGGTAGCCACTGCTTAATATCACAATAGAATTTTACAGGCAACAACTCCTGCCACAAATTAATTAATATGCCTTTTTGTGAAACCTACGATACTGTAGAAGAAAGATCGCTCTATACTTGAAATACAGTAAATTTCTCGTACCTAGATTTCGCTGTTGTCCCCTTATCACGATATGATTCGACTAGGTCATTCTCTTTATCTGTATCTTCGTCGGTGGCCTCATTGAAAAATCCAGCTAACTGAATTTTCTCGTTCAGCTCTAATGGTCGATCTGCCTTTTCTTCCAGGAGCACAAAACTGGTGAAAACTTCGTAGTGTGTCATATTTTCCTCAGCAAACGTGTTCTGGAACAGCTTGAATGCTCTTGGAAATAAACGACGAAAGTGTGTACTTTCTTTCAAAGGTGAATGTGCAGCACTCAAATCTAACAGTGAAGGTTAGTAATCTTATTTTACCTTTTGCATTCTTATTGCATGGCCAGAAGGTGTCCTGTTGCGGTCAACAAATGTTAATAATTCAAACTCAGGTGGTACAGTAGAAGGTATAAAATTCTGTTAAATACACCCTCGTTAATATATAGGAGCTTAATTTCTCGTTTAATTTAATCATATTCAGTCTTACATGGTTGCATAATATCTTCATCAACAAATGTCAAATCTATTAAAGGAATGTTTGTAGTCATATTCCACATTGATATATCAAATTTCCAAATAGATGTCCTTAATGTAGCTTCGTGTCTTGCTCTAGTTGTTTCGTTACTCGTTATAGTTCATTTAATGTTGTCTAATATTTTCTATATTTTTCTTTTCCCCTTAGATACAGAAGCACTAACGTATTCACTTCTGTGTTTTGCTGCTCATCAGGGAATTTGAAGTAAAACTGATGCATTTAATAGTCGACATGTTTGATATGGTAAAGGAACACATGAAGAAGATTTTCCGTCTACAGATACAGAATACGCAGTGAAATACTAAGCCAAATGGCGTACTAGACGATGAATTGAGTTCGGAAAGCCCCACAAGAATCTGTACACTAAGGAAGAGAATGGACAGTGTCCCGGTGAATGAAGCTGGTTACCATGGGCAGATATACATTCAGATCGACACCACTCCAGTCCCGGAGACAACCGTGTACGTAAATTCGCCTCTTGTAAATTGGAAGTACAATAATCCGGAGTCATCGTCCGTGATTTCCTCTTCACTGTACTCCAACCCTCCTTGCACAACCTGGAGGAATAATAAGCAGGAGTCATCACCTCCTAAGACAGTATCTCAATATGGAAATCCTCCACACATAACTTGGAAAAACAAGCAGTATTCACCGTACCGCAATATACCAATTTTATAAGCAAGCATTCCTTAAGCTACAACAGAACAGATGACCAAAAGCTGGAAAAAGGAGCAACAGAGGACAAGTAAATATTCATCACTATGAAATTTAGATATGCCGGGCTGGTCGGCAGAGGTACTCAGAGCTGGATTAGCTTGAAATAGGCTATAGCATTCTTCATCAGAATTTGAAAATGATAGCGGTTAAGGTCAAGCGCAAAAGAAATTACGCAGAGCGATATGAGATCTTATGCAGGCAAGTCAGAATTAAACGAAGAACATGGTTTCAGACTAGCGGATGAAATGTAGGAAAATGTATACAATGATGTATAGAAATAATAGAAAACATCTCAGTAAGATTGGCACAGAAATGGAAAGCAGCAACTTCAGCTGAACATAGCTCTGTGTTGCCTTCCTATAAACCTATATTACCTGTATTTCTCTTTATCTATCCACTGTTCTATAGACTGCTGTTACGAAAACGTTGTTCTACCTGCTTCTGTTAGAAAAATAATTTGTAGGACTGGATTTGTGAAATATTTCGTTGTTTTTAACATTGGTTTCAGTAGTCCGAAGGGAAGTTCAAATCTTTCTAAACCTTCATTTTCTGATGGGATTTGATTGCGTTCCTTTTGCATATTGAAGAGAAAATATAACCAATAACTACCTTCTGCATTAAAATGCAAATGTTTAATAATTACAAATAAAAGAGGCAGTCTCTCAAATGCATATTTCCATATACTGTCAACTGTAGTGAAATTTTTATTTCTTACTTCTCTCCAGCACGGCTTACAAAACGTAAAATTTTGCTTCAGGACGAATAGAACCTCAAAATCTATTTACAGCGATATAAGTAAATGTATCTGTCATAGGAGCAGCTTTAACTAATAAATATTTTGGAGACATTCTTTTTAAAATATAAACGATGGAGGCTTATTCTAATTAGATCGTAGTTTGGAGTGGAGATTTTGTTTGAATATCAATCGTAAAATTTATTGACTTTTCTCCTTTTAGTATTCATGTTCACAAACTTAATCACACACGTTTAACTTTATAGTAGTGTATCGTTCTTGTTCAGTGTGCCTCAAACCTGGATTCCTTTTGCAAAATACTGATATTTAAGATTTTGTGTTGAATGAAGGTTTCTTCTGTTTACTACGGAATATACATTCCGCGTTACTTCCCTTAAAATAAACATTTTTTTTGTGATCCAATCACTCACCTTTAAACCACGGTTTTCACAATATGCCGTATTTGTGTTTCAAATTTTCAGGAATACTCTTCACTTTAGTAATACAATTTGGAAAGTACTTTTTATTCAAAACAAACAAAAACAAAAGACGTGACACTAGATACGCATAGAGTTTATATATAGATATGTTGTTTCAAAAAACTTGCGACAGATGTCGCAGTTATTTATACTACAACAGAGCTAATAGTGATATATCCTGGTGTGCGGCAGTGCCAGGGGATCAATTTTCCACAACCGGGGTATGAAGTGGATTGAAAGCACCACAAAGGAGTAGGTGACTCGCTCCTTAGTTTGCTACTCGAAAACTCCAATCCCAAATCTTTTGGTAACACTTATGTTATTATTAGGTAGCCTAAATAAGGTGCCTATAATTATAAATTGGTGCTTTTTTTCATTTTCCTTGCTAAAATGTAGTGTAGACTAGTATTAGGCGTATATTCCTTATGTGTGCATTTCAAACCTCTTATTCCCAAAATTGAGGAGGCAAAGTCGAGGTAATGAGCAATTTTGTTCCCTGAATTTAGCTTCGCCATTATTTTTACTCGCAACAGTTCTGCAATTCCCCTTGATCCTTCCAGATAAGTTTAAATTTATTAATTAGTTACGACTTGTGTGTGCTCGTGTGCGTCAGTAATAAACATAATATTTGTGTTGTGTTCCGAAGATCGTTCCTGTCCCTGGAATAATAGAGTGAAATCGCCAAAGAGCAGATTACTGTTTGTTAGCTTGATTTCTCTTTCAATATACAGTTTAAGTAAGGAAATTGTCTTTTGTTTATTTCTAAAGTCCTCACCTTTTTGCAATGCATTACCCACTTGACAAAGCTTGCACTAAGAGTTAGATGCAAAAATATATGAAACAAAATGTTTAGAAACAATTTTTGATTGAAAATTATTTTGGAGACATTATATTAAAGCAGTAGTAAGCAAATCAAAAAAAAAAAAATTGTAATCAAGTCGGTCCGTAATCGGGAGACACTGAACACCACATAAAAACATTCATCAAGCCAATACTTCTTTATAATGTAGAGGTAATAATTACAGCAAACTGTTCTAACATAAATCACCTAGAAGTATTCCAAAATCAGGCCCTGTGGCTAATAGCCGGTGAAGGAACATCAACTCCAATCACGACAATGCAAGCCTTAACTCGGAACTATCCAATACATCTTACTTTAGAGGAGCAGGCCCTAATACAACATAAAAAAAATGTTGGGGTTAAAAACAACAAAATGGGAGAAAAGATTACTACACTCAAGATGAAAGCAGAAGTATCCTACACAAAGTTAAAAACAGAACCGAATCTTCCTAATTCTAAAGAAAGCGTTCTAATCTCAGAAAACCCACAGACTTCTGAACCAATTAGCATTCAATTAGATTTAGAACAAATAGTTACAAGACCTGAAACTTCCAAACCTGTACTAAAAGCACTAGCATTAGAAACTGTGAACAATAGATAACCACCTGAGGAATGGTTACATATCTACACAGATGGATCTAACTTGGATAACAACACAGGAGCAGGAATTAAGTGTGCACTATTCTCATTCTATCAACAAATTTCGATGCAGAAGTAACGGCTATTCATATTTCACTCCAACACCTTCTATACAGAATAGATACATTCAAAATTGCTGTGATACCTTCTGATCCTAAAGCAGCGTTATGTGCAATAAGTTAATCTAAAATGAGGTCAATCCAAATTAAAGAATGGCACAAAATGATCCAACAACTTCTAAAACTACAGAAAATAATTATATTACAGTGGATACCTGCACATTGTGGAATTGCTGGAAATGAATCAGCTGATTTTCTTGCCAAAAGGTGCAAATTTTATTCCGAAAAACTGTTAAAACTTACTCTTTTACATCCATAAAAATATTGATCAAAACAAATATAAAAACAAACAAAACCAATTAATGTATAACAAAGCCAAATATAAATAATGGAACATTTTAATTAAAAATCCAAAAATTATTCCAGAAATCCCACGGAAAGCTTCAGTAGAAAATTTTAGATTACTTACAGAACATGGCTATTTGGCCAAATACTTACAGAGAATAGGAATTTATACAAGTCCAAATTGTCCTCTGTGCAACAAAGAAGAGAAAATGGCTCAAGAACATCTTTTAACCTGTGAAGTACTACCTGCCGGACCCATTAAACAGAAATATTGGAGAGCAAGGGAGCTAATGGCTTCACTGCCAAAGCTTAGCTTTTGAAAACAGCAACAACAACAGATTCAGATGCTACCACTGTTCTCTCGCCGAAAGTGTTTGAGAGAAACAAATTTTAGGATAGTTTGGAATAGGCCGAAAATTGGTTAGTAGTAACACAGAGCTTCTACCATCTGTCACTTTTGAGGTGAAGTTGAGCCTCTCGTCTTGACGTTTTTCAGACCATCAGCCACTGCCACAGCAACGGCCCCGTGGTTCACACATTTAGCCGCCGGTAGCACTAGTGCTGTGCCAGAACCATCCCATCAGGAACGAACCTAAACCTGGGCAGTGTTGACGTCATGTTGCACTAATATTCTGCTGTGTAATGCACGTAACGGAATTGCTAATAATCCTGCCGACACCTCTACCCTAAAAGAGGACTAAAAATGAGAGATTATGTGAAATGTTAATAGAAATGAAATGGAGGACAGGAAATTTGAGGAATGTGATTAACCAACACAGTATTCGCCTGACGACATGGGAAAATCCCCATGAAAACACATGCGTCTGGTAGGGAGCCGAGGTAATCGAACCCCGGCCTCCCGGATAAGGGCCACATTACAAACCACCTGAGCCATCCCGCTCGATATAAATAAAATAATTTGTACAAACTACGCTTATCTTTTTAAGAAGCTATAAATTTTTAACAGTACATTGAATTTCGCAAAATCCGCCACCTCCATCCTCAGCCTAGTTGGTTATTTCTGTTATTGCTACTGCCGCTAGGTGATGGATTAGTCTTGTGCATCACCAAACTCTTCTTATAAAAAGAATACTTAAAATTATAACAGCGTACTAAAATTTATTTCTTGAGTTCTTTCCATTTTCCTGAAAGTATGTTATTATAAATTTGTTCTATTTTCAGATATAAGTTATCCATTACACTGTATTTGTTATATTATGTCCACAATTTTGGAATATTTTCACTGAGGATTTAGATAACATGTTGTTAATGCAAGGTACTTACCGTATAAAATCCGGTATATTTACCTTTTATAACCTTCTCTTTAAAGGTCAGTGTTCTTGACTGGCGTGTCTTATGTATCCCGTTGGTGGAGGAGTAGTCAGCTACGCCATTGCCGATTCACCAAGTTCCGCTTCACTGATCATAACACTTATATTAGGGCAATAAAATATATATAGGCCTTTCGTTACAGAAAATTTATTCATGAAGAGTAATTGAAATTAAAATTGTTCTTTCTTTTCTACATATTCACCCATATTGCTATATATTTGATCCATCGGACAGGCAGTTTTTTAATGTCAGTTTCAAAGAAAGTACGAGGACGTGTGCAGAGCCGATTGGGCACGGTGTCTTTCACCTCCTCATTGGTTGTGAAACGATGTCCTCCAGGAGCTTCTTTGAGTGGACCGAAAATGAGGAGGTCACATGGTGAGTGGTCGGGGCTGTAGGGTGAATGTTGAACGGCAGTCCAGTGCATTTCGGCCAATTTTTGCAGTGTTGCAGCTGCAGTGTGAGGTCTGGCATTATCCTGCAGAATCAACACGTTTCTGATACGGCTACTGCGACGTTTTGCCCGGAAAGCAACTCGAGCTTGACTGAGGCAGCAGAAGCAGGCAGCATTAATGGTCCATCATAGTTGTCCCTGTTGTTAGAGGAAATCAATGCGAAGGACATCTTTTGAGCTCCAGAACAGCGTGGTCAAATTCGCGTCCTTCATTAAACTCATGGCACCAATGTTTAACTCTGGACCATGAAAGGGTTGTTTCCCCAAACTGTGGGAGTAACCCACAACGACAGTTCATTGACAAGAAATCTGATTATCACTCGTTGCGTAACAGCTGTATGCACCTATCTCAAAGGCATCTCGGCAGTAAATGAGAGGGAGAGACAAACGAGAACCCCATGCAGCTAAAACTGACTGACGAGGTAACAGGAAATTGGGAATGATGATGTTGATGATGATGAGGATGATGATGATATGGATATAAAGGCGATCAACTGCTTGGTCATCAGCGCCCTTACAGAAACTGATTCATGGCAATATCCAGATATATTAGTCAAAATTAAAAAAAAAAAAACATATCAAAACAAGATGATTAAAATATAAATTGTAACAATAAACAATACAAAAGCTACAATTTCCCATAAAGTACTAAAAGCCATAAAAATACTATTTTCAATAAAGAACTTGCCATGACAAGAGCTACCTGCCGAGAGGTGGTCGAACCAATTTGTTACGTTTCTTTGTGGCAGGGCTAGAGCTTTCAGCAGGATATTCCTGACTTTTCCTCACTGTCTTTTTGGCAGTGGGGACAGGATCCACCCGCTTTACAAAATCGTCAACGGAAGAGGAACGCTTACGCACTGGTGAATTCGAATCCAGTCTCTGGACAGGATCGGAAACTGCTACCGGCGAAGATGAAGGTCGCAGATTGGCGTCCTCTCCAGATGAGTCCTCAGATGTTTTGGACGGAGATGTTCTCGGACTTTTGCACTGGCTAGCTCTCCTTTCACTGGACCTTACTATTTTTCTTGAGGAAGTCCCTTCTGTCATAAGAGGTCTTAAATTTGGCGATACATTGTACATTACCGGTTCACATTATCTTGAAGTGGATGGTTTCGGCGGTGACTTAGCTGAATCCTTCTTCTTAGGACTGGAGCTGGTCGGGGCACTCACTGTTGTTCGTGCAGGTGTGGCTGTGATCTTGGTGTAATTGATCTATTCAGATATTACTTCCCAGTTTATTTCGCTGGTTTGTGTTGTGATTTCACGTCTAGGTACCGGCTAAGCTGCAACTGCATTATAAGTAACGGTCCTAAGTGTTTAAGGCTGACGAACTTGCAAGAGTTTCCGGGCTTCCACGAAGGACACCCTCTCTCTTAACCGGGTCCCTTGGATCGCCTTCTCCTCCATTAAACGAGGACAATCTCTGGAGTTTGCTGAGTGATTACAATTGCAGTTAACACACTTTGCAGGTGAAGTGCATGCATTGAAATGATTGACTTCACCGCAGTCAGTGCAAGTGGCAACTCCATTACAGGAATCACTTGTGTGGCCAAAGCGCTGGCATTTATAACATCTCAGTGGATTTGGTATATACTGCCTCACTTCAATAGCTTCATACCCTGCCTTAGTCCTTTTCGGGAGTTCTACCCGATCAAAGGTAACAAACAGGGTACGAGTGGGCACTAGTTCACCTCGTTCTTTGCGGTGAACTCGATATACACTTGTCGCACCATGTTTCGCCAAGTTATCCTGAATCTCCTCATTGGACATACCATCCAATGCGCTGGTGTTTACAACATCACGCGAGGTGTTCAGAGTCCTGTGCAATTCAACGCGCACCGGATAGTTTGCAAGCATATTTGCTTTCATGATTTTAGCAGCCTGTGTCAAAGAAACTGCTTCAACCAACAGCGTGCCATTGCGAGATCTAGTACATGCCTTCACAGAACCAGGAATTCTATCTAAGGCCTTCTGCATAACGAACGGATTCAGGGTATTAAACTCCCGACCTTCCTCAGTTCTATAAATAAATAAGTAGCGAGGACCACAAGACTCGACTACTTCTTTTCCACTTTTGTTAAAATTTTTATTTTTATGATCAAATTTTGCCATAATAAATTGATTAGAATTCATCTCCCTGTGCTCCCCACCCACCACCGAGCCCAACAAGGGGTTATCCCACTTGGATGACAGGGCTTCACAGGGGATATAGCGAGCTTAACGTCCCACTCACCCTGGAGTTCGGTACAATACCTAGTCCTGGCCGATTGATTAGGGGTGGGTTAGTCCCTAACCTCCCGTTTAGGCGAAGCAGAAGCCAAAGTAGTGTATTAGAAATGCGCACCCTCCCCGAATTCAGAAAAACACTGTTACGAGCTCAGATACGCATCCCTCAACCACCAGGACAAACCTTTCCACCGAGACGGGTCTCTACGCACGGCCTACACATTGGTGGGCCTGTTGACCGTCTCCCTCAACCACGAAGAGGAGCCCACACGAGGGAGACTGGTGGCTCGGGACCCCGGGTGCGCCAAACCCGTACCTACCGAAGTAGGCTCCTGGGCCTATCATTCACCACTCGATGTAACTTAACGTTGGAGGACGTAAATTATTAAAAAGCAATCATTAAGGAAAGTGAATATTCCAAGGTATTAATGCAAGCCTTCATCTGTGTTATTGTACCATGTATTTTTAAGAAACTGTCATTGATGTACTTATCTTAGACGCCAATATTAACAAAACATTCCTGTGCAGTGGGAATGCTGCTTCTTCTCCATCTAAGGAACAAAGTCACTGTTTCTACATCATCGAAATCTTGTGTGTAGTATTACGCAGTCTTTCTCAGGAACCCCATCCAGTTAAAACTGAGTGAGGAAGTAAAGAGAAATTGGGAAGGACGTAGTGAAATTATTTAAACCTAATCGGAAAGAGTACAAAAATGTTATTGTGCTGGAAACAGAAGATCACGTAATTTACGTCTTCCAAAGTTAAGTCATATAGGACAATGAATGATTTGGGTGGAGTGATGCTCAAATGCGTCCTTGGACCATGTAGCCCAGAGTTACCCGACATTCGTCTAGTAATATAAACCCGGAAAGAAACTTACCCAGGTAGCTCACCCTAACCAAGATTCGAACTCGGGACCTCTTGAATGTGAGGCAGACACGCTTCCCGTGGTGGGCAAGAAGACCACATTTTCATATCGGCTCTTGTCTCAGCGAGAAGATGTGAAGTTTCAAATGATACAATGATGGTTAGGAGTGAGAATTTACTTCTAGATTTTCATGATTTGGTTAAAATACGCTATTTTAATTAAATTAAAAAAGCACAAAATGGGTAAGCAAACCAGTATTCCAGCAAAAAGTATTTATAAGCATTTCACTATTTCGCTTAGTAGTCCGAGTTCTAATAATCAGTAATGATCAACTGCAGCTCAGCCCGAGTTTGGACTACAAGCGATGTTCTATTCATATAATTGGGGCGACAGGGACTACAGGACTGCAGTGATAGGCATTAGATATTTACGGCCTATTCGATATTTCTTCTTTTCCAAAACTTTCTGGTGTTTTTTAAACAAAATTACTATGGGGTCCCTTTGGTATAAAAACAGACAACGGGAAGAAGTGCAGAAAAATATCTAAATATAGTTTTGGGCTAATGGGGAATGTAAAAATAAATGAAACCTGTAACTAAAGAATAAATATGTAAACTATGTATCCTGCTTTAGTAATTTGTGTGATTTTGGAAGAGAATTACAAGATTATTTAAGTAATGTTCTTCTATTTAATGAGTTTCTGCTCATTTTCCTAGGATAGGGATTTTCCTTTTGAGTAACCCAACACGGTGCAAGACAAAGGAAAGGATGTTAATAATTCAGACACAGGTCTTACAATAAAAGGTATCAAATTCAATTAAATACACACTAGTTATTATATAACATTTTATTCAATTTTAGTTCAGTCACCAATGGTTACATAATATCTACATAAAAATGCCAAACCTATTAAAGGAATGGTTGTAGTCATAGCCAACGTAGGTATATCAACTCTCCCAATATACTCTTACCTTGCAATTTTAGTACGCAATAAAACTGCAACAGCCAGGCATTCATTACAAGAACCGTCCTGGAAGTTTTACTTCTCTTCTACACCAGCTATGGTTGATCTCCAAGTCAGTGTCCCTCTTTGAAGCATCCGTCTTCTGGTCGGTCTCTTCACCTGGTGACAGGGACATTTTAACGGCATTAGACCTTAAACAGGACGCATAATCACACCGTTCTTTGTACGAAGTCAAAAAACTCGCACACGCCCTTCCATTCCAGATAACAGATCTTCAATAACACAGAGCGGCCACTCCGGTTTTTTCAGATTGTTGATTTCAATTAGCAGAACGTCGGTTTTGCTTGGCTTGGCATGCTGCTCCTGGTTAACTGAAGCTGACTAAGATACCCATACGAAATCGCTAACGAAGAGCATTTCTCGATATACCTCTCACTTCATCAGTTGAGTTCCATCCATCACATCTAGGCCTTGCATTCCTATGTCATAGCCTTCTTGAAGGAACCTCGCCGGATTGATTGGTATGAAGTCATTAAGACTTTCCTTGTCTCAGGTTAACGGACGACTATTAATAACTGGTGCACACTCAAAGAGAGCGTCATTATTCCTGCAGATAATAGGGAACCTCTCCCCAACACTTACGAAGCAGCTCTTTCATCAGACCGATTAGTTATTCCCACCATACACCCCACCATGTCGCTGTACGAGAAGAGAATTTGCTCAGTTACCTTCAACACTGCAATAAGGCTCCATTTTCTGACAGCTAAGCTTAAGCATCATTTTATTGAGACCTTTAAAATGTGTCCGATTTTTACTATAAACCGTGTAAGGCCTTCATCTACACCAGATAATTCTTCGTAGTCCTTGAAGAAAAGAGTCTCTTGATAGCCATGCAGGTAGCTGCAAATGCACTGCTCGCTACACAACGCATATGGACAAACAAACCGAAACCAGGTCTTGTAATAACCACTCATTATTCACGAACCAGTCCAAGTCCATACCAACAACTTCGAAATGCCTGATATCAATCACGCGATCGTTTGGCAAAGGTGGTTTAAAAACCTTTGGCCTTTACTTCATGTATCTACTGAAAACGACACAATTTCGTACACATGATCTCACAACACTTATTACATTTAAGATCCTGCACATTTTCCTGAGAACACACAAAAGAGCCTTTGGTACTACGTGAGAGCTCTTAACATGAACATTATGAAATAGATGCTGCCCAACAGGGTAATTTCCTAAAGACTGCAGGTTAACGAAATACAAACACTTCTGCCTACTCTAGTACTCTTGTACTGACTCGCAAAATCTCGGACACAATCGAAGTCATCATTTGAGCCTGAAGTCCTCGGTAACCCTCGTTCTGGAGAAATCTAATACGTGTTCTTTTGGAGTCTTCCAGTTCTGAAAGGCCGAGGACCTTACTCCTCCTTCCTTTCGACTTGCATTTAAATATGAACCGTTTAACTCAGCAAACCAATATTACTATCTCATGATATCGAGAACAATACTAGTAATATTAGTCTGATATCAATGTTTCAGCTGTGACCACAAGACTAGAGGCAATTTTCTTTCTTTTGTTCATAATACATTTTCATTTCTTATACTGCAATTTGAAGCCCATTCTTCCGCTGTTAGGTACAAAATGGATAGTCCCTTCCACCATCGAGAGCTTATGATTTCCTTTGTTCCTCATCCCTAGGTAGGCAGAGGAGCGGGATCCAATGTACAGGTATATATTTCCAAGCTTCCTTTGGAGTCAATTTTCCTATATCCCTCACTCCGTTCTCAACTAAGACTGACAAAGGAACATCGTGCTTTATCCATGTCTACACTGTCATAGGGTTCGTACATAAATAAGCTAACACAGTGTGAAACGCCTTTCTCGAAGTAGACATCATCTGAGCATTAAGCGTAGCTCACATGAATTCGAGTCGAAGAATAGACGGTGGGGGAAGAGAGCAATTCTTGATTTTCCTTAGTGGAGCTGAACTTGAACTGCATACTCAGTTTCTGTACACTGCGTCGTAAACATATTCAGGCACATCGCAGAAGATGTGGATGCTACGCACTACATGCACTTCGGGGAATCTTCTGTCAATTTACATTTGGTGCAATATACAAAGTTCACGACTCCATTTCCCTAAGGTCGTTATTATTTCTAAACCTACGTTTATCAAATGCTTCGCAAAACAGCATAATGGGTACCAGAAAACCAATTGGGTCATATATTCGATGAACTGCACACAGCAACGTCCTCTGAGTTAACTTCTCATCTGAAATATTTCCTAGAGAGTCGCAGTATAAAATGAGAGCTTCTTCCTTGCGATTTCACAGTGTTCCAAGAATAGGTGACATCTTGAAATCATTATGAAAAGTAGGCCTGTGCTCTCCCGACCGCTGAGGCAAAATTGTGCTTTGCAAGAGTATCTTGGGCTGTATTGACAAACATACAGCTCTCCCTTACTTGACACAATTATCACACAAATTTTGGCATTACAGTTGTCCTTCATCTGTCTAATAATATCAATAGCAAACTTATTTTTATCTTGACCGTCAAGCAACGCTTGATATGCAATATGCTAAATTAGAGCTGATAGTATAAAAGTCCTCGGTTTCACTACAACAGTTTCCCGCTTGTGTCTGTATATTTCCACGTCTTCCTTGCCCCACAGGTATTTTAGAAAAAAAATGTCTCTTCTGGTGCTATTGAAAATTGAATAAACGCCTTATCAATATCTGCAATAGCTCCAACTGTCTTCCTTCGGAATTTAAGGAGCAGAGAAAGAATTATTTTCACGAACTTGGAATCATTTTATAAACAACCATTGAGGGAAGGAGTATTACTTCTTCTAACGGAAGTATCGAAGCCCGGTCTGACTGCTGTTGTTACAGGATTCTTAAAATGCTGGTTCATGAGGCTGATAATGACCGCCGACATCCGTCTGGTCACTAGGAACTTCTTCACTTATCCCCTCTCATAGCCAGTCCTGAAACACTTTGTCATATTCTTCCAAGTACCCATTGCGTTCTAGTTTCCTATTCGTAGTTTGTAGTCTTTTTTCTGCTATCACAAGCGAAGGCTCCTTCAGCCATTGAAGTCAAAGATGTTATCTAGCAGCTTCTTTTTTCTGAATGTTTTCAGGGAAATCCAGTCTCGCTTCTTCTTATAGCTGACAGTTTCTCCTTTCAGAAAAAGGACCATCTATTCCCAAGTTATCCAGTTTTAATAAGTTGCTCACTTTCTCAATATTCTGAAGAATAGGTATGTAAGAAATTTGCGGAAATAAGGATTAAATTATCCTTATCTCTCCCTACATCTAAGTGTGACAGTCCAAGTTTTATCACTTGCTCTGCAGTGATATTAGGAACCTGAATGCAAGCGACAGGCTGGCTAAGAGCTGTCAGTCTGATTAGAATTATCTAAATTCAGAAGAACAAGCTCAAATTCATGATGTTCCACAGAAGAACCCTTACTACCGTCAAAAACAACATGGCTCAATATCACCTACCTAGGGTCTTGAAGACTCAATCTTTCGGCTAGTTCTTCTTTCAAGTAAGAATGTTGTTCAGCAGAGTCTAGAAGAACACGTACAGGCTACTGATTATATCCGTCTACCAATTTTAACAAAATTGTTTGAGAGTAGACATATGAAGTAGTACTGCAAAACTATTTCACTAACTTAGACTGCGTTAAAGACTGTGGTTCCTTCTCAGCTCAACTTTCACTAAGGTTACACATAACTGAGTAATATTGTGGTTTACACACGTTACAGGAGACACAGTGTTAGATTGTCTTGCAGTATGCTAAAGCGTGGGACATCTGAAGAATGCAATGTACTTAAGAGAGTCATATTTTTAGAGCGCTGACAACGTGATGAAGCATGAGTCTCCATTTTACAGAAAGCACACGAAGTCCTCATTCCACCAGTTGCAGCTAAACCCTGAGCAGTTGGACCATCAGGTTTTCTCAAAAGTTTCTAAGCCTCAGTCTTACCCGCACTAATGTTGCAGATCTTTCTGGTCAACTGCAAATATTCTTCATTCCTCTACTTCAAATTCCTGAAATTCCAATAAGTACTTGAGCCTTTCTTGTGCACCCCTTTCTTGCCTATGATCCGGTCTTCTCAGCCACACTTGAAATAATTTGTCAGTCAGGTAAGGCTCCCTTAAAGGAAGTAATAAAGGCCCTCGTTGTCAGTAGTTAGACCCATCGAATCTAGCGACCTAACAGTAAGCTCAATGCGGCCATACAACCGTGACAAGGCTGGACTTCCATTCACTAGATTTATAATGTCCCTTAAATTAAGATCAATCAATAAATTCTATCGACGATATCCTGCTTTTAACAACTCAGCAATTGTAATAAAGGTTTCAGCAAACGCCGCAAAACCACTCAGCAGTTCATAAGATCGTGTTCCAGGTGTCACAGATTCTCTTAAATACACATTCCTATCTGCAAAAACTAGCCCGCAACTTTCTTGTATTCGCTCATTCTGAGTCCAAAATGGTAGTCACTGCTTAATATCACCAGAGAATTTTACAACCAACAACTCCGGCAAATTATGCACCGATCTGCCTTTTTGTGAAACCCTCGATCTTGTGGAACAAAGATCATTCGATACTTGAAACGCAGTAAATTTCTCGTACATACATTTCGAGGTTGTCCAATCTATTAAAGGAATGGTTGTAGTCATATTCCACATTGAAATTTCAACTTTTCCAAAATATGTCCTTAACGTAGCTTCGTTACTTGCTGTAGTTGTTTCGTTACTCGTTATAATTGATTTAATGTTGTTTAATTTTTTCTAAATTTTTTCTTTTGGCCTTAGATGTAGAAGCATTAAAGTATTGAATTCCGTGTTTTGCTGCTGATCGAGTTTTTTGAAGTAAAACTGATGCATTTAATCGTCGACTTGTTTTGTTGGTATACGAACACATGAAAAAGATTTTCCGTCCACGGATTGCAGAATACGAATTGAATAACCAGCCGAAACTTGTTGTAGACGTTGAATTGAATCCGGAAGGCCTGACAAGAATCTGTACACATGGCAGAGAAAGCGCAGTGTCCCGGTGCAGGCAGCTGGTTACCACAGGCAGATATTCATTCAGATCGACACCAGTCCAGCCCCGGAGACAACCGTGTACGTAAATCCGTCTCTTATAAATTGGAAGTACAATAATCCGGAGTCATCGGCCGTGAATTCATCTTCTCTGTACTCCAACCGTCCTTGCACAACCTGGAGGAACAATTAGCAGGAGTCATCCCCTCCTAAGACAGCATCTCATAATGGAAATCCCCCCACAGAACTTGGCAGAAAGAGCAGTATTCGCCATACCGTAATATGCCAATTTTGTAATCAAGCATACCCTAAGGTACAATAGAACAGGTGACCAAAAGCTGGAAAAAGGAGCAACAGCAGACAAGTAAGCACTCCTCATTAGGAAATGAAGATATGCCGGGCTGGTCGGCAAAGCGATCAGAGGAGGACTAGCTAGAAATAGGCTATTGCATTACACATCAGAAACTGAAAATGAAAACGTTTAAGGTCAATCGCAAAATGAAATTACACAGAGCAATATCAGATCTTCTGAAAACAAATCTGAACTAAACGAAGAACAGGGTTTTAGAGTAGCAGATGAAATGTAGGCAAATGTATACGATGTATAAGGGAGGAGAGAAATAATAGAGAACCTCCCTGTAAGATCGTCAGAGAAAGAGAAAGGAGCATTCTCAGACGGACATAGCTATATATTGCCTTCCTATAAACCTATATCACCTATATTTAGCTTTATCTATACACTGTTGTGTAGGCTTCCGTTACGAAAACAATCTTCTACCTGCTTCTGTCACAAAAAATAATTTTTTTAGGGATGGGTTTATGAAATATCTCGTTGTTTGAAACACTGAATTCAGTAGCCTGAAGGGAAGATAATTCTTTCCAAACCATTATTGTCTGAGGGGTCTTGATTTCGTTCGTTTTGTATATTCAAGAGAAAATATAACCATTAACTATCTTCTGCATTGAAATGTAAATGTTTAATCATTCCAATAAAAATGGCTGTCTCTCCAATGCGTATTGCCATATACTGTCAACTGTAGTGAAATTTTAATCTCTTACTTCTTTCCAGCACGTCTTAGAAAACGTAAAATTCTTCTTCATTAAGAATAGGACCTCAAAATTTATTTACAGCAATTCAAGGAAATGTATTTGTCATAGGAGCAGCTTTAACTAATAAAGATTTTGGAGACATTTTTGAGAAAATACCAACGATGGATGCTTCTTCTATTTAGAGCGCAGTTTCAAGTGGAGATTTTGTTTCAATATCAGTCGTAAAATTTATCGATTTTTCTCCTTGAACTATTCATGTTGACAAACACAATCACACACGCTTAACTTTATAAAAGTGTATTGTTCATCTTCAGAGGGCGTCAAATGTGCGTTTTTGCCAAATACTGATATACAAGATTTTGTGCCGAATGAAGGTTTCCCCTGTTTACTACGGAATCTAGATTCCTAGTTTCTTTCCTTTAAATAAACTTTTTTCATGTTAACTGATCACTCACCTTTAAACAACGGTTTTCAAGATATGCCGTATTTGTGTTTCATAATTACAGAAATACTCTTCACCGTAGTAATACATATTGGAAAGTAATTTTTGTTCAAAACAAACAGAAACAAAAAACGTTACACTAGATACGCATAGAGCTTATATATGTATGTATGGCTTCATTAAACTTGCGACAGATGTCTCTGTCATTTATTCTCCAACGCAGCTAATAGTAATATAATCTGGTGTGTGGCAGTGTCATGGATCAATTTTCCACCTACATCGGAACCCAGAACCAGGGTATGAGGCGGATTGAAAGCATAACAAAGGAATAAGTGACTCGCTCCTTAGTTTGCTACTTGAAAAATCCATATGCCAAATTGCTTGGTGACACATTACTATTAGCCCACCTTCGTAGCGTGGTGGTAGTGTGTCTGCCTCACGTTCAAGAGTTCCCGAGTTCGAATCTCGGTCATGGTGAGTTACCTGGATAAGGTTGCGCCCATGTTTTTCCCTTATCCTGAAAGATGAATATCACGTAACTCTAAGCTCTATGTACTCTGGGATCATTTGAGCATCATTTCATCCTTTCCATTCATCGTCCGATATGACTTATCGTTGGAGGACGTAAAATTACAAAAAAGCACTATTAGGTATCCTAAATTAGTTGCCTATAATTCTACATTAGTGACTTATCTTCATTTTCCGAGCTCAAATGTGGTGGCGACTAGCATTAAGCGAACATTCGTTATGCGTGCATTTCAAACTGCCTAGTCCCTAAATGAAGGGGCAATGTTGAAGTAACGAACATTTTTATTCGCTGAATTTAGCTTATTTATCCTTCTAAATTAGTTTTGTTATTAATAAGTTATGACGTGTGTATGCTTGTGTGTATCAGTAATTGGCATAACATTTGTTCCTATCCCTGAAAATCGTCAAATCGTCAAGGAGTGAAATCGTGAAATAGCAGATTACAATTTATTAGTTTGTAATTATGTTTCAAAATATAGTTTAATTAAGGAAGCTTTTCTTTTGTTTAGTTCTAAAGCCCAAACTTTTTTTGCAATGCGTTACCTATTTGACAAAGTTTGTACTAAGAGTTAGCTGCTACACTTTCCTCTCGCAGAATGTGTTTGAGAGGAACAAAATTTAGGATAATTTGAAATAGGTCGAAAATTGGTTAGCCATAATACAGCGCTTCTACAATCTCTGGCACATATTAAGGTGCAATTAGTCATCTCGTCTCGATGTTTTGCACATTTTCATGCTGAACCACGTCTCCGGTTTTCACCCCAATTTTGCCACCAGTAGCGCTACTGCTGTGCCAGGACCATCTCATCAGGAACGAACCTAAACTTAGGCAGTACTGACGTTTTCTCCACCGCGGTTTTCTCTTGTAACGGACGTAACGGAATTAGTAATAATCCCACCTATACGCTGAAAGAGCCCAAAAATTAGAGAGGATGTGAAATGTTAATAGAAATGAAATGGAGAGACAGACAATTCGGCGGATGTGATCGTTCGACACAGCATTTGCCTGGCAACAGCGCTAAAACCCCAAAGAAAACCCATGCATCAGGACTGTCGGCAAAGGGAACCTAAAACAGATCACACAAATCCGGGCCCCAGACCAACCCGCCTAAGCCATCTCTCTCGTTAGTTTGTACCAACTTCACTTATCTTTTTAAGAAACTATAGGCTCTTAACTTTACATAGGGCATATTTCGCAAATACGCCACCTGCAACTTAAGCCTAGTTGATTATTTCTGTTATTCTTTCCGCCGCTATGTGACGCGTTATTTTTTAATATCACCAACCTCTTAAAATATAACAATACTTAAAAGTAAAACTGTGAACTACAATTGATTTTTTGATCTTCGTTTCTTTGATTTTCTTCTCTTGATATTGTTAAACTGAGGTACTTACCGTATAAAACCATGTATATTAACATTTTATAATCTTCTCATTAAGGGTCATTTTTCAGGACCTGCGTGTTTTATGCATTCGTTGGTGGAGGAGTAGCCAGCTTCTCATTGCCGGTTTGACATGTTCTCGTCCATTGATCATAACGCTTCTATGTAACACTCCTCTTTCGGTATATACGAGTAACTAGACAAGCACAGGTAATGCAGAACAGCCACTTAAAATCTGAACTAAATTTTCTGTATTTATATGCTTAAAATACATTGGTAGTTTTGGTACCAAAACCACCGTACTGAAGAATTGCTTTTATAAATGCTCTTAAAATGCGTTGCCTTCCATACATTTCACACATGCATGTGAGGAATTGAAGATACTCAGTGGAATTTAATAGCGACTATAAAAACAGATCGCTCTTTCAATGTATGCCTGAAACATTTGAATAAATGTCAATGAACGCGAATTTAAATCTGTGCCCTTCTATGTAAAATTCGATTATGTTCTATTCTTTAGATGTCATTTTCTGCATGGCTGCTTGGGTAGTGGTTTGTAGTGGTTATTTCATATTAGAAGCTTGTGAGCTAAATATTGTTCACGTCCTACAATAATAATCAGTAAAGCCTGGATTTGTAAGCATAATCAAATGACTATATAACTAAGTATACAAGCACAAAAAATTAAACAAACAAATAAATATGAAATATTTTTATCTCTTATATAAAAATGATATCATCAACATATCTTTCGTAGACCAAAAACCCCAACAAGTTAAAACTAGCTGAGGAGTTACAGCAAAATTGGGAAGGGCGTCGTGAAATTCTTTAAATCTAATCGGAAAGAGTACTAACAATTTCTTTGTGCTGGAAACAAGAAGAACACGTAAGTTATGTCCTCGAAAGTTAAGTCATACCAGAAAATGAATGAAATGGGTGATGTGATGCTCAAATATGTCCGGGTACCAGGACGCTTAGAGTTGCCTTACATTTGGCTATCTGGATTAGGGAAAACCCCAGAAAGATCCTTATCCAAGTAGCTGAACTTAACCGAAATACGAAACCGGGACCTCTTGAATGTCAGGCACACACGCTTACCGAGGCGGGCAAGAAGATCGCATGTAAAGTGTAAAGTGTCTGAATGATAAAATTATGATTAGGAGTGAGAATTTGCTTGTGAATTTTAATGATTTGTTTAAATTAAGCTATATTAATTAAACAGACACAATAAGCAAGCAAACCACATAATTCAACAAAAAGAATTTAAAAGCATTTCGCTAATTCGCTTAGATATCCGAGTTCCATTAATCAGTGATGATTTATTCAAGTTCACTAGGCAACAAAACCTTTAGTATACGTTCTAACAAAGAGGCGCTACCAAAATAGAAAATAAAGGTAAAGAAAACGTAAGTAACTGCGGGTAACTGCAGTTCAGTTCGAGATTGGACTCCAAGAGATGTTCTACTCATCTAAGACCGCTCGACTGGGGCTGCGCAACTGCATTATTATGGATAATTAATATTGGTCTATTCAAAATTTCCTCTTTTCCACCACTTTCTGATGAGAATTAAACAATATTATTATGAGGTCCCTATTGCATAAAGACACACAACGGGAGAAAATGCAAAGGAAATTCTAAATGTATTATAGGGCAAGTGGGGGATGTAAAATGAGTTTAAGTTGAAACTAAGGAATACGTATGTGCTTATGTAACATATATATACTTTTGGAAGAGAATTAAAATTTTATTTAAATTATATTCTTCTATTTAATGAATTCCTGCTCATTTTCTTAGGTTAGGGATTTTCCTTTTGAGTAACCCAACCAGCTGCCAGACAAAGGAAACTATGTTAATAATTCAGACATATAACTTACAATAAAATGTATCAAATTCAATTAAGTACCTACTCGTTAATATATAAGAACATAAATTCTCTTTTTATTCAATCTTAGTGCAGCCACCAATGGTTACAAGGTGATTGCATCAACAAATGCCAAACCTATCAAAGGAATGGTGGCACGCATAGCCGACATTGTTATATAAACTTTCCCAACATTCTCCCACCTTGCAATTTTAGTACTCAACAGTCAATCATTCATTACAAGAACCATCCTGATCGTTTTATTACCCTTCTACGTCTACTGTGGTTGATTAATTCAGTGCCCCTCTCTAAAGCATCAGTCCTCTGGTCAGTCTCTTCACCTGATGATAGGGAACATTCTAATGGGATTAGATTTGAACAGGGCGCATAATCACACCGCTCTTTGTATGAAGTCTCACAACTCGCACTTGTGCGTCCTTCCCAATAATTCCGAGTGGTCACTCCCATTTATTCAGAATGTTCGTTTCAATTAGCACAACTTCAGTTTTGCTAACTTTGTCATGCTGATCCGTTTTAAGCTGAAGCTGACTAAGGTACTCCTTATGAAGTCGCTGACGAAGGGCATTTCTCACTTGCTGTTGATATGCCTCGCACTTCCTCAGTTTAGTTCGATCCATCGCATCCGATTCTGGTACCTTGAAGGAAAATCACCGGTGACAATGGTCTCATGTCATCAGAAACTATTTGTCTCTGATTAAGGGATGACTAATAATAATTGCTTCATACTCACACAAAGAGCCAATAATTCTTCAGATGGTAGGAAAGCTTTTCCCTAAACATTACGAAGCAGGTCTTTCATCAGTCCGATTAAACTTTCCCACCAACCACCTCACCACGAGAATTTGGAGAGTTGGATTTCCACAGAATTCTTTGAACACAGCAAAAAGCCTCAATCTTCTGCTAATTAAGCGTAGTCATTTTATTGAGATCTTTAAAATTTGTCCGGTTGTCACTATAGATCCAGGAAGGCCTTCCTCTATTCGAGATAAATCTTCGTAGTCCTTGAAGAAAAGAGTCTGCAGATAACGCTACAAGCATTTCCAAATGCACTGCTCGGTACACAGCGCAAATTAACAAACCAACACACGTTTTCTGATTACCTCTAACTATAAACAGGCCAGCCAAGTCCACACCAACAATTTCGAAACCTTGGCATCTCTCACGCTGTCATTAGGCAAGGCGGCGTACATACCTTTGGACTTTCCTTCTTGTACCATCTGTAAATTACACATTTTCGTACACATGATCTCATGGCTCTTCTACCATTCAAGATCCAGAATCCTACCTTGAGAATACCCAAAAGAGTCTGTAGTACGTGACTGTTCTTAACATGAACCTCATGAACAATGAGCTGCACATCAGGGTGATCTCCTAGTAGGACAGCAGGTTCACGAAAGACAAATGTATCTGCCCCTTTTTAACACTCTTATATTTAATAGCAAAGTACCATGTTCATCTATCATGTGCACAACCGCAGTCAGCATTTGGTCCTCAGGTCCCCGAAAACTGTCGTTGTGGAGAAATTAATAAGTGTTCTTTTGGAGTCTTCCAGCTCTGAAAGGCTGAGCTCTCCACTGTTCCTTCTTTTCGACTTGCAGATCAAAATGAACCGTTTAGCTCAACAAAGGAATCCTATCATCTTGTCTAATCGAAAAAGGTACTTGCAATACAAGTATAAAATCAATGATTCTTCTGTCACCACAAAGCTTGAGGCAGTTTCCTTGTTTCGTTCATAATTAATTTCTGTTGCTGCAAGTTTTTAAACATGAAATAAATAAATCCAGAATTAAATTGTTAATACAATTAAATGGTCCGATCGATTTAATGGTTTGGGCAAATATATTTATTTTAAAAAGACAAACATCGGTAATGAATTTGAGATACCGGCAGTCGATACTGTTTTTATATTTGTTTCATTTTCAGATTTTGGTAGTACTAACAAGAACACATCTACATCTAGCCTTGATGGCGATTTCTACAGCTTTGTTTCGGGCTAAATATGTGCATAGGTTTACATGAAATCCCGATTCCGGAGAATTTATAAGAATTATCATGATTTCTTATAAGATAAGTGAAATTTTAAGTTACAAATTGTTATATTTGTGTACGTGTGTTGGCTTCCCTGTTATCAGCTTCATAATTTACGAATTTATTCATTTCCAATTTGATGCTTTTTGTTCTGTTTACTTTCGTCGTTAGGTTACTATGAACAATTTCGCTTAAAATAACATACATAAATTTAATTGAAATTTTATGGAAACTAAATAAGAAATTAAACTATGTTTAAAGCTCCAAAAGAAAATGAGATTCATTTTTGCAGATATTCGTTTTCTGAAATCTTCGTTTAAAACATAAGGTAATCCCTATTTTTGTTATAAAAACTATTATATTTGATAATGATAGTGTTCATCAAAAGTCGAAAGAAGTTTACTTTTTCAGGACCTATATAATATTGAACTTAAATTATACGATTTGCATATACAATTAACAAAGATATTAGGTAATTAATTTTGGTTTACTTTATAAACCTATTTAATATTCTTAATTAAAATATGTAAAATAAAACTTATAAATAAAATTATATAATCTGCGAATGAAACAAAATACATTAAATCCAGTTATTAAAAATAATAAGGATAATGTTGTTAATTTATGAAATTGTAACCTTAATGAAAAAGAGGTACCTTTAAATCAAGGTTTAAAAACGTGTGTAAAATTTGCAAGAACTGAAGATTATTATATTGCAAATATGGAAATCGCTAGACAAAATTTAAATGAAAATAGTAAATAATTGATTAAACTGAAATGTAGAAAAATTTTAAAAAAGGTTAGATAAATAGCAACCTAATATAAATTGTAATAATAAACATATTATTAAATCGGGAAATAAAAAAGATTTAACTGTCACTGAAGGGGATAAAGGTAATAGAATTGTAATTTTAGATAAATCTGATTATATTATTAGAGTAAAATTTTACTTCAAGGAGAATATTTCATAAAAAGTAATATAGAAACTTTAAAATGTCCTATTTAAAATTTTAATAAAAGATTAATAAAGTGAAAACTATATCAAATGAAGAAAACATTTAGTAAAAGTAGGTAACACAATTTTACATAGAATTTATGCTCTTCTTAAAATCTGTAAATCAGGAAGTAAAATGAGACATATTGTAAATTTTATATTTTCACCAACTTAATATTTCGCCAAATGGTCACATAGAAAGTTTAGTAATTTTGATAAATATAAGAGTTTAATTATTAAAGATTCTTTTGAATTGTTAAAAAAGTACACAATATTATACTATCTAAAACTGATAAACTCGTTTCTTTTGATGGAACCGACATATTTCCTAGTATTCCTAGAGGAAAAATTTAATTTCTTTAAACAATTGGTTGAATTCAACAAATTTATATGAGGGCTCAATAGTTTATTTTGTTAATCTTACTGAATTTTGTTGAGGTCAAATTTTTTCACTATTAATGGTGAAATTTTTCAACAAACTTCTGGCTTAGCAATGGGTAGTCCTCTTTCAAATTTTCTTGCTGATCTTTTTATGAGTTTTTTTTTCGAAACGCAAGTCACTAATTCCCTTTAATTTTTACAGCTTGTTATAGATATGTTGACGATATTTTTGCAATTGTACCTGATAAACTAATAACCGATACTTTAGAATTACTAAATTTGCAAGGTAAAGCTATAAAATTTACATTAGCAACTGAAATTAATGGATTTCTTCCTTTTATAGATCTAAAGATAATAATAAATAATAATAAATAAAACTTTGGTATTGATAGGAAGTCTACTCATATTGTTAATTACATAAAAATAAAGGTTTTAACCATTTTTCCTCTAAATTGGCTATCTCCAATAGTTTTTTTTATAGATTAATAAATATACCCCTGAATAAAGATGAATTTAATACAGAAGATAACATTTTGTTGGTTAATAATGGTTTTAATAAAGGCTTAATAAATAAAAGATTGAAAAATTCAAATAACAAAATACTGTTACCTGCCATCCTTGGTTTAATAAATATATTCAAATTTTTAATGACTTTGGTATAACTTTGGTTCCTCAAAATAAATATAGTGTTAAGAATATATTGCATTATTTAAAAAAAGATTAAATTCGTAATTACAAAAAAATCTGGCATTTATCAGTTTAATTGTTTCTATTATGACAAAGTTTATATTGGAAAGGCAAAACTTAATTTAGAAACTAGAACGAAAGGACATTTTCGTGACATTGAGTTTAAGCAAACTGATAAATCGGCCGTAGCACATCATTTTTCGTCATTTAGCCATGAAATAAATCCAGAAGTTAAATAACTAAAACAATTAAATGGTGCGATATATTTAATGGTTGGGGTAAATGTATTTATTTTAAGGAACAAACATCGCGTAATGAATTTTGAAATTCGATTGTTTTCAAATTTGTTTTATTTTCAGATTTTGGTAGTACTAGCAAGAAGATATCAACCTGTAGCGTTTGTGGCGATGGCGACAGCTTTGTTTCTGACTGAAGATATGTATAAATTTACATGAAATCGCGATCCCGGAGAATTTATTAGAATTATCAGTTCTTATAAGTGAAGCTTTAGGTTACAAATTGTTGTATTGTTATATATATATATTACGTAAAAGTAACTTCCTCTATTCACTGCTCTATAACTATAAGTTATGGTACGATAACATTCTTCAACCTGCTCCTGTAGAATGAATAAAAGTTTGTAGAAATGATTTTTCTGAAATATTTCGTTGTATGTTAAATGGTCTTCACTAGCCGGAAGAGAAGTTCAAATATTTCTTAATCGTTAATGTATGAGAGGTTTTAGACTCCGTTCGTTTTGCGTATTCACGAGAAAATATAACGAATATACTTGGTGCACTAAAATGTAAATGGTTAAGTATTTAAAATAAGAAAGGCTATCTCTCAAATGGGTAGTTCCATATACTGTGTGCTTTAGTGAAACATTTATTGTTGTACTATGCTGTTAAATCTTTTGTATTGTTAATAAAGTTCTAGATTACTCATTAACATACTATTTATTAACACATATGTAATACATACATTGTCATTATCTTCATAAAAAACTGTCCTTACTTCAGTGATGCCAAGTGCAACTCTTAACATAAGCAAAACTGACCGTGTTTAACAGCGTAATAAACTTTCTCTCATCACTCCTCCATAAAATCAGCACAGTTTTTTCTAATTATTTGTTTACATTTGTTTCTCATATTACATGCATTTGAAGTTCTAGTACAATAACAGTTCCATAGCATACATTTTAAAATTTGTAAAATACAATGGTTTGGTAAATATGTGATTCACTTAGATGTCCCATATTTTATATGAAACAAACCTTTGTATTATTCATCCTTGACAAAAAAGTATTTTATCTCAGTGTCTCTACCGGTTTTAACTAACTTTATTGAACTTTGATTGTCAGTACATATTGTAGCTTTCACTATCTCACCTGTAAGCTTCAATAAATTTATCAGATACTTAAGTTACTTGGAGCGTTCACAAGCAGGGATGGCTGCCTCCGTTGTAGATTGCGCTATAACAGTTTGTCGCCTAGAACACCACGAAATAGGTCCACCATTAAAAATTGTGACAAAACCTGAAGTGCTCCTGCGCCGAATGTATTTTTTATGCCTTTCACCCTCATTGCGACATCACCTGCATAATCTGAGTCCCAATATGCCAATAACTCAAGAAGTTAGAAATATTATTACTGTTGTAAGTAATAACAGCATCAGTTTTATCCTTTAGATATCTCAGGGTTCTCTTGAGTTTACGAATTCTGGTTCCTTTGAATTTTCCAGTGAACAGATTACGTACTTTACTGCAAAACTTAAATCATGTCGTCTTTTGTAGGACAAATATAGAAGACTTCCAATTGCTTCTCTGTATTTGAACATGCCGTTCTTCCCAAGGCCTTCATCGTCTTCATATTTTTCATGCATCTTTACATCAGGAGTAATTGGTGTGTTCATTGATTTTGAATGTTCCATACCATATCTCTTCGTCACGTGGTTTGCATATTTTTCAAGAGAGATTACGATTCGTCTTTCAGTCTTGACTACGTTCATACCCATGTGTGCTCTTGGTTCTTTTTCGACTGGCATTTAAAGTTCTTTCTTTACTTTATCTTCCAAGTTGTTTGATCTTTTCTGTTTCCTTTCCAATGATGATTTCATCTTCAACATTTATTACCAACTATATATCTCCTTCTTGATGTTTGAAGATACACTGTTCTGGTTTTAATTTAACCAAATTTGATACTTTGAGGGTGCATAAGCTTGTCGAAGACCATACAAGGACTTTTACAATAGGCAGATTTCTCCTGGCTGTACTTTATGGTACACTGGTCCTGCTAAGACATCGTTAAGAAAGCCTTTTTCACATCTAGGGTTTGATGTCCCAGTTTTTCTTAGCTGCGAAGGCAAGCAATGGTCTCAAGTAGGTGTGGACACTACCACTGGAGCAACAGATTTCCATAGTCTATCTTTCTCTTGTTTTGAGAGCAACCTGTTACTACTAATCTAGTTTTAAATTATCCACTATCCTTTAATTTAGATAACCATTTGCTTGTACGGATATGTTTCTCTTGTGTTACATCTTCATTAACATAGCTCCAAGGTTTATTCTTAATTAATAAATCTATTTCATCTCTTATGGCTTTCATCCATTAGTATTTCCCTTCACAACTTACAGCTTCATCAAAGGTCAAGGGTTCATTATCTTCATTCGTGTCGAGATCCATTATGTAGTGTTGAAACGTCATAGATATTCTCTTTTTTTTAATTCGTATTTTATTATATTGGTTTTGATTTTGTTGTTCTTGCTTTTCATTCTTTTGCTCTCGGTTTTGCTTTCCTTGATTTTCTTCATGAAGCTCAATGTTGATTTCGTCACCGGCTTAGTATTCAGATGAAGGAAAGAATGTGTTTCTAAATATAATACCTCTGCTTATAAAAAGGTTCCATTTCTTAATTTTCTTTCCACAAGCGGTAATCGTTTGGAGCATAACCTAGAAGCATAGCTTCTTCACTTCTGCTATCAAATTTCTTAAGAGGTTTTAACACTTTTGTCTATACGAGAATCTGTAAGTTACTCAGTTCAGGTTTCTTTTTATACAAATGCTCAGATGGGGTGTGAATCATTCCTTTGGTTGGAATTCACTTTATCAAATAGGTAGCAGTTTGCACTACTTCATTCACAGGTCATTTTTTACATTTAGCATCAAGGATACGTTCTCATATTATTCATAGATGCCAGCCTTTAAAGTTCAGTTTTTCCATTTAATTCCGGGGTATGAGGGATGGTTAAGTCCAATACAAAGCTATTTTCTTTACGCTATGTGATGAGTAGTTCATTTTTAAATTCTCAACCATGGTCATTCCTTATTTTGCAGACTTTCACATTAAAATGCCTTCTTCCTTCCTTTACAAATCTTTTTATGCACGGAAAGACTTAACCTGCTGCTTTTGTTTCTAGAAGGTACACCTTGCTGAAATGGGTGTAGTCATCCTATTATGTGATGAAATAGTTGTTCCTATCATATGCTGAGCGATCTATTGGCACACAGATGTCAGTGTGTATAAGAACACAGACACAGGGTCCTTGAAGGGGATTCCTTCTCCGCAGAGCAGGGTCCTTCGTCTATTACTATACCGGGACTACGTCCCTTACTGCCATGGGGATCGTTTTTTATTATTAATGGATGTTGGGTAGATGGCAGTGATTGTATTACAGATAAGATGTTTAGTAGTATGTGAGAGGATAACATTTGCTTGGGATTAGGGTTGGCTTTTTAAGAGTTTTATGGTGGTCCACGCACATTTCTGGGTCGCTTGTATTACTCTCCGGGGTCAGGTCGTACTCCCCGAGTCCGCGAATGTGGTGATTGAGCCTGGAAGAATGTTTGGCATAAAAGCTACAGGAGAGATGGGCGATATGAGCAGTGAGATTTGGGAATGCGAGGTATGAGCGTATGTAGTCATTGTAGTTTATAATTTCCAGGCGACGACGGCTTTTTCTCTTCCTGTTTTAAAAGGCAGGCTTACCTGTTCAGCATTTGCACAAACAGCACAATTTGCAATCTTGCACTTATCATTATGTGATACTCTGTTACAAAATCAAGGATCTTTATCACATGATGATAACTGAGGTGGCCTAGGTTCCTCTGCTATTCTTCTAATTCTGTTATTTTTTTCATTACTTAAAGCGTTTTCAGATTTTTTCTTCAAGTTCACAATATAAAGTCCATTTTCTGTTTTTCTGCTTGTATTACAACACAGTCCTTCTGTATTTTTATTTTGGTTTTTAGGATGTATACTTTTTTATCGTCGAAGTACACTGAGTTTTCTTGAAAATTGCGCCAGCTTTTTTCTTACATTGCTCCTTTACATGTCGTCACTGACGACATCCGTAGCATTTGATATCATTGTTTCGTTTATCTTTCGATTATGCTTTGAAAGACACTGGCAATTTTTCTTTAAATTTTGTCTTGTCATCCTCCAATTATAATCTTGGCGTAAGGTTTTCTGTGCTTTTGTGCATTTGTGATGTAAAATCTCATGCACCATAAAGTGCTTGAATTTCTGAGGTAAGATGGAAACTTATTCTTTAGAATTTTTAACTTAAACAGCAAGTCTGGAACTTGACTATATTTGCACGAACACCTTTGTTTTTATCAAATTTGTAATTATAAAATTCCTGAAGTAGCAGTCACTTCTCTTGATCTGTATCTTCCTTGTCGATGCGAAAAGTGTGTCATACATATCCTTTGCACTCTCACATGTCGTTAGATGTACCTTCACTGTATTATTCACCGTTCTTAGGATCGCATGTAGGGCTGCAGCATCCTTTGTTTGCACTAAGCTGTCTTTTCTTCGTTGATTCCACATGACCCAAGTAGCGTTGATCCATCAATTGCTTTGCTTGGAACAGAACTTTAACCTCAAAATGCCATATTGAAAAGTATCATTTTGAATACTAGCAAGGTCATCACTTTCGACTTTATTTGCAGACGCCATTGTTCCGTTTGTATTTGTTTCTTCGTTTTTCTCTTGCGAAAACCTTTTTTTACCACATCCGCTGTATTCACACAGTTCTTAGTTCTTGCTGCTTCATCTAATTTAGCTCCAGCATGATCTGGGTACATTACTTGCTGTAAAAAGTTGTAGTATTATTAATAAACTTCTAAATTACGCATTAACAAGTTATTTATTCACTCATAAGGAATACACACATCGTTTATAGTTTGATAGTAAAATACCGTCTGTATTCCACTAATACCAACTGCCCATCTTAACATCAACAAAAACTAATTGAGTTTAACAGTGTAACCAACTATATCTGAGCAGATTGAAGGTAGACAAACAAGGTATTTATATTGATATCTGTCACTGACTTAGACCGTTGTTCTTTCTTAGCCCTTCTTTCTGCAAGGTCACACATGTCTGGATAATGTCGCTTTCACACTTTACAGGAGAGGCGAGAGCGACATTTCCTTGCAGAATTCCCAAACTTGAGTCATCTGAGCCATGTGTCTTTCTGGGAGATTCTAGCTTTCCTTTCTTCGAGGGGCATATCTTTAACCTGAATTATCCGGATGAATCACGAATCCTCATTTTACAGAAAGCACACGCATTCCTCAGTCCACCTGTTGTAACTAAACCCTGAGTATTTGGAACATCAGGTTTTCCCAAATATTTCGATGTCTGAGTCCTACTCGCACCAATGTTGCTGATCTTTCTGGTCAACTGCAAATATGCTTCGTTTCCTACTTCAAATTTCAGATATTCCAACAAGCTTTTGAGCCTTTCCTATGAACCCTTTACTTGCGTATTATCGCCTCTTCTCAGCCACACTCGAATTCATTCGTCAGTCAACAAGACTCCACTAAAGGAACTAATAGTTCTACATAGTCTTCTAGCGATCTAACAGTAGACCTAATTTGGTCATATAACACTGACAAGGCAGATTTTCCAGTTACTAGAGTAGTAATCTCCATTACATAAAGCATTATCAATAGATCCTTTTGAATGTATCGCGCTTCCTTTAACCACTCAAAAGGTTTATTAAATTTTCCGCAATAGACGGAAAACTATTCAAAAGTTCATTAGCTCGTGCCCCAGTTGTCATTGATTCTTTTATATACAGAATCCTTTCTGCAACATCCAGCTCGCTACTTTCAGGCAATCGCTCAAACAGAGCCCGAAATGGTAGCCTCTGTTTAATATCAGCAGAGAATTTTGATGCCAACAACTCCGGCAACTTATTGATCAATCAGCCTTTTTTGAAACACTGGATCATGTGGAAGAAACACCATTCGATACTTCAAATGCAGTAAATTTCTCGTACCTACATTTAGCTGATGTCCACTTATCTCGATATGATTCTTCTTCATTATACTCTTTTGTTGTATCCTCGTCGGTGGCCTCATTGCCATACCAAGCTTAATGCATTTTCAAGTCCACCATTAATAGTAGATCTGACTTGTCTTCCAGGAGCTTAAACTTGGTAAAGACATCGTCTTGTGTCACATTTTCCTCTGCAATCTTGTTCTGGAACAGCTTGAATGCTCTAGAAAATAAATGACGTAAGTGTGTTCTTTCTTTCAAAGGTGAATGTGCAGCAGCCATGTCAAACAGTGCACTTTAGTAATCTTATTTTACCTTTCGTATTATTATTACACGGCCAGAAGGTGTCCTGTCACAGTCATTAAATGTTAATAATTCAAACTCAGGTAGTACAGTAGAAGGTATCAATTTCAAATAAAAGCACACTGGTTAATATATAAGATGATAATTTCTAGTTTAATTTAGTCATATCCAGTCTTAAATGGTCTCACAATAGCTTCATCATCAAATGTCAAACCTATTAAAGGAGTGGTTGTAGCCATATTGCACATTGATATTTCAACTTTCTCAACAGATGTCCTTGATGTAGTTTCGTTACTTACTCTAGTTGTTTCGGTATACGTTCTAGTGTATTTAATGTTGCTTCATATTTTCTATATATATCTTTTAACCCTAGCTGCAGAGGCAGTAATGTACTCAATTCCGTGTTGCTACAGATCAAGAAATTTGAAGTAAAACTTATGCATTTAGTACTCTACCCTTTTTTTACAGTAACCGAAAATATGAAAAGGATACACTGTCCACAGATATAGAATAAGAACTCAAATACCAAGTCAAAAAACGTACTAGACTTCGAAGTGAGTCCGGAAACCCCAAAGGAATATGTACACTAAGGAACAGAACGCACAGTGTCTCGGTGGGCAATACTGGTTACCATGGGCAGATATTCAGATCGACACCAGTCCAACACCGGAGACATCCGTTTACGTAAATCCGTTTCATATAAATTGGGAAAAAAATATTCCGGTGTCATCGGCCGTCAAGTTATACTCTCTGTATTTCAACCTTCCTCGCACAACTTGGAAGAATAAGTAGCAGGACCCATAATTTCCTAAAACTGTATCTCAATATGGAAATCCTCCCCTTACAACTTGGGTGAAAAAGCAGGAATCACCGCACCTCAATACACCAATTTTGTAATAAAGCATTCCTTAGGATGCAATAGAACAGATGATCAAGAACTGGGAAAAGGAGCAACAGAGGACCAATAAATATTCAAAACTAGGAAATGATGATATGCCGAACTGAATGGCAGAGGGATTCAGAGGAGGACTAGCTAGAAATAAACTATTTCATTCATAGTCAGAAATTGACAATGATAATGATTATGGTGAACCGGAAGATGAAGTTACACAAAACGGTATCAGATTAGCAGCAGCCGAATCTGATTTAAATAGAACCTCAAGGAGTGCTTACAGCAATTCATGGTATACGTTGTATTTATCATAGGAGCAGCTGTATGTAATAAGATTTTCGATATGTTTTTGATAAAATAAAAGGAAGTTATCTTCTTCTATTAAACGCGTAGTTTGGAGTGAGAATTTGGTTTCAATAGCAAGCGTAGTTCTTCTGCTTTCAATATTCATGTTCACAAAGACAACCACACACGAATAATTTTATAATACGTTATCGTTTTAGTTCAGAAGCCCTCAAACATACATTTTTAGCAAAATATTGCTATTTACGTTTTTGGTATGAATGCAGGTTTCCTCTGATGACTACAGAATATAGACTCCTCGTTACTTGCATTAAAATAACATTTCGAAAGTCATCTGGTCACTCACCTTTTACATTTGTTGTTAAAACAGCGATATTTTATCACAAGCAGAATTTGTGTTCCATACTTATTAGATTTACTCTTAACCGTACTAATACTATTTGGAAACTACTCTTTATTTACCCAATATTACAATCAAAAACAAAAGACAATACTCTAGATACGCATAGAGTTTATATATGAATATATAGTATCGCTAAACGGTCGTCAGATGTCGCAGTTATTTATTCTCCAACACAGCTAATAGTGATATAGTCTAATGTGTAGCAGTACAAGGACATCAACTTTCTACCTACTGCTACAGCGGAACCCCAAACCAGGGTATGAGGTGGATTGTAAGCATCACAAAAGAATAGGGGACCCGCTTCTTAGTTTGGCATTATAAAACTCCAGATGCCAATATTTGTTACTTATATCACTGTTAGGTCTCCTAAGCGTAGGTGCCTATAATTTTAAACTGGTGCTTTATCTTCATTTGCCGGGCTCAAATAGCGTGGAGATTAGTATTAAGCGTATATTCATTATCTGTGCATTTCAAATTTCGTAGTTCCTAAATGAAGTCGAAGTAATGAACATTTTTGTTCGCTGAATTTAGCTTCGCCATCCCTTTTACTCTAAATAGTCCTGCTCTGTCCCCTTTGTACTTCTAGATCAGTTTTACTTATTAATCAGCTATAAAGTGCGTTTGCTTGTGTGTATCAGTAATAGACATAATATTTCTATTTTGTAACGTACCATGGTGTTCTGAGGATTGTTCCTATCCCAGTAATAATAGGGTGAAATCGTAAAATAGAATACAAGTTAATAGTTTGTAATTCTCTTTCAATATGTAGTTTTACATAAGGAAACTAATATTTTGTTTAGTTATGAAATCCCCACTTTGTTGCAATGTATTTACCTATGTGACGAAGTTTATTCTAAGAGACGGTACACTTTCCTCTCTTATTTGAAGAAAACAAAACATTAGGATGATTTGGAATAGGAAGAAAATTGGCTAGCCCTAAACTCAGCGCTTCCACCACCTCTGTCACTTTTTCAAGTGAAGTTGACCTTGCCGGCTCGACGTTCTGTATACCACACTCATGCTGAACCACCGCGTCGGGGTTCACTCTCTTATTGCCACCAGTATCGCTAGTGCTGTGCCAGAACCATCCCGTCAGGAACGAACCTTAACTTGGGCAGTTCTGACGTCATTTTCCACTGCTTTTCTCCCAAGCAATGGGCGTAACTGAATTGGAAATAATCCTCCATGAATATCCTGTGAGGGGGAGAGGTCGAAATGGCACTATTATAAACACGTTTTAAACTGTTAGAAGCGGCCTAAGCATACTAAGCAATGCAAACACCTGGATTAGAAAATATGCAGTTAGTAATATATGGCGAGTTTGGAGGTAAACCAATAACACAATATTTATCTAACTACTTGATGTTGGCCAACATCTAATATCAATATTCTGGACTGTGATATTGCTGATTAAATATACTTATATCGTAATTTGTTCAGTACGTTTCATTCATGTATCTCCTCAGGTCCCCGTAGGAGAGCTGATCCGTCCCCTTTCAGCTAGCGTGGTGTGGGCGCTGCGGACCCCTACACTCGTGGTACCTCTGACGTTAATAGAGGAACCTCGGGCTGAAGATTCGAGCCCCTCCCTGATTGGGAGTAGTTCGGATTGGTTTGGAATCGGGGTAGTGGTTCCCGATACCCGTGGGAGATCGGGTACTTTTCCAGACGGGATTGAGGGAAACCATAATATTCCCGCGTACTAGTCAACATAGCTAGTATAGGGTATGCTAGAACACCAGGTGCCTCAACAAGGTCATATACGTAGCATTCCCATTTTGGAGTTGGCGCGCGTAAGTGGCGTATCCACTTCCATCCCGTCTTGAGTGCAGAGGAGCAGATCTGGGTGCTTGTTAGTCTCTAGGTCTTGACTATGGCAAGCCCTAAGGAGGCGCCGGGCGCCCTTTTGGGACACCTCGGTAACTCCCTGGTCGTCATGGGGGCGAGTATATACTCTGTGAGGATATGACCTGGTAGATACCCTCAAGTTTATATATATATATATATATATATATATATATATATATATATATATATATATATATATATATATATATTCGGGTTCAAGGAGGCCGTATCTTTTTCATGATTGCGAGTGATACTTCTGAGCATAGTTATCGCATTTGTATAATACTAATTTCAAAAATAACACCTAGACAGCAAGCGAAGTTATAAAAGAAACCCTAAGAGTGAAGGTAAGTTTAAGGTATACAGTGATCACTTTCATTCGTGGAAAAAGAAATTCACACGTAACCTCTACATTACGGATTTTTGTCCGTAATGTCCGCCTCGGTTGACAGAGGTAAAGAAGTTTTAACGAACCTAACGATCCAAATGAATAACGAAATTCCTGTCCTCTCTCGTACTGAAGTACCAGGTAAGCAAATGAGCACCTCTAATACTGTTTCAAATATGTTTAATGAATCAAACCCAAAATTAAGTTATGCAGTCGTAACACAGGCCTACCTTACCAAAGACGAGGATATTATCACAGAATCTTGCGTTGGTATTACTATTTAAGATTATGTACTAGCAATCGGAAAAGTGACAACCCCTTCTAACATCAGATTTGTCTCAAGGATATCTAATGGGATAATCTACATATTTCTTGCTAGTAAAAAATGTATTGGAAAACTCATTTCCAAGCACTCCAAAGTATTAGTAAACAATATTTCATTGGGAATAATGTCTGTCCTAACCAAAAAACAAAGAGTAATTATCTCAAACGTTTTTCCCATAATTTCTATCGTAGTAAATTAAGAGGAGTTCCTCAAACTGGGTATTAAGCAATGTCCAAAGTTTCTCTAATTAGAGAAGTACTGTCAATCCCGGTTTTCTCATATCTTTAGTTTTCGCAGATAGGTCTAAATTCAAATTGGGGATTTCAGTAAACCTACAGAATTTCTTCAAATGGAATATGAATGAGCAGACTACTGCATTTCGTTATATGATTCACCAACCTGCTTTATTTGTGAAGCTGAGGTTCATTTAGCTTGGCACTGTCCAAACAACGCAGATAATGAGGACTCCTCCCTTAACAAAAGAAAAATCTCCCAAGTAACAAGCTCTCAGACTTTCCACAACATCCTGCAGATTCTCAGTAAGTGGAAAATATTGCCAAGAGGATGTAATAACTACTACCCTACAATCTAACGTTAAGAGAGCTGCTCCTTCTGCAAACCCTCAAGGTTTCAATTACAATGGCTCCAATTCTCCAACCACAAATGTAACAAATTTAACCCCTTTCCGATATGTCCGCAACCCACTTTCCGCAGAGTTTGCTGGATCAAAGCGGCCAATTTTTTCCAGCAATGAAACTGTTGATCTTGAAGATTAAAATATCTACCCTATCAACGGAGCCTACATCAGATGAAATCAGAAATCACAAGATTAACCCAATTTCTATGACATCTACAGCAGAGAAGGATATCACTATTAGTGAAATGAAATGTGTAGTGTTTAACGCCCGCTTTTACTACATACGGCACCGCAGGTGGAAACAATGATGATACATGAGATGAAGATGGAGCACCGGTGGAATGAGATGGCGGGGGAAATCGGAGGTCCCGGAGAAAACCCGCCCCAACGCCGTGTTGTCCACCACAAATAAGATGCTTAAACCAGCTAAGGAAGTTTTGGGAGTCAACCCACAATTTGGTCCCCTCACCTACGTAGAGTTGCAATCCTCTTTCGAAAATAGTATCGTAGTCAGCAACATATTAACAATTGTTTATATTTACACCCATGATCTTGGGAGTTTAGCTCAAGCACATCAGAATCCGCATCCTTATTTCATGCATAAATCTATAAATAAGAAAATACCCTTCTCGTCAAGATACTCCTGAAAGTCTTTAACCAAAACGGAGGTAAAAAAGAATTGTATTCCAGATCCTGAAAACCTCAGCAACGACTCTACATCTCTTTTCTAACGTAATAATGATAACTTTCTTTCTGCAGCTATTCCTTATTATGATGCTACCCTGAAAGGGCCCAAAAATTAGAGAAGATGTAAAATGTTAATATAAATGAAATGGAGAGACAGGAAATTCCGCGGATGTGGCCAACCGACACAGCATTTGCCTTGAAACAGCTGAAGAAACCCAAGAAAATCCATGCATCAGGTACGTCGGGAAAGGGACCCGAACCTAGATCTCGAATGCGTGCCCCACACCAACCCGCATAAAGCCACCTCTCTCGTTAGTTTGTACCAACTTCATTTACCTTTTTAAGAAACTATAGGCTCTTAACTTTACATAGGTCTAATTTCAGCCTATCATATTATTTGTGTTATTCTTACTGCCACTAGGTGACGCGTTATTTTTGTATATCATCAACCTCTTAAGGTAAAACAATACTGTGAACAAAACTGTGAACTACAATTTATTTCTTGATCTTCATTTTTTTGATTTTCTTCTCTTGTTCTCTGTTAATCCAAGGTACACCGTATAAAACCATGTACATTCACATTATGTAATCCTCTCATTAAAGGGCAGTCTTCTTGACCTGCGTGTTTTATGCATCCCGTTGGTGGAGGAATAGTCAGCTTCTCATTGCCGATTTGATATGTTCTCGTTCATTGATCATAACGCTTCTATGTAAGACTCCTCTTTCGGCACATACGAGTAACTAGACAAGCACAGGTAATGCAGAACACCCACTTAAAATCTGAACTGGATTTTCTGCACATATATGCTTAAAATACATTGTAGTATTGGTACCAATAACAAAGTACTGAAAAATTGTTTAAATAAATGCTATTAAAGTTTGTTGCCTTCCGTACATTTCATATATGCATGTAAAGAATTGAATATACTCAGTGGAATTTAATAGCTACTATAAAACGAGAGCGCTATTTCAATGTATGTGTGAAGCATTTGAATAAATGCCAATGAACGCGAATTAAAGTCTGTCCCCTTATATGTAACATTCGATTATGCTATATTTTTAGATGCCACTTTCTGCATGGCTGCTTGGGTATTTGTTTGTAATGGTTCTTTCATAATAGACGTTTGTGAGCTAAATAATGTTCACGTGCTGCTATAATAATCAGTTAAGTCCTGTTTCGTAAGCATAACCAAATAGCTAAATAACCGGTGCAAAAATGAAACATGCGTAAAAAATATGACATATTTTTATCTATTACATAACAAAAACATTAACATATCTTTCGTAGGGTTCTTAGCTGGCCTAAACTTGTTACAGTACACAAGGGAGATTATCTTGAGATTTTCTTTGCGAAGTTCCTGCGTTGGTCAGTGAAGAACATTTTATGCAATGAAAAGTAGCTCTGATCGTCGCATTGAATTTACTGGAACATGTGGAAAGCATCACAGCTGCTCTTGAGTGAATTACTCTTCAATATACGTTTCTGTACCAGAAAGTGTCTCAGAAATTTTTCACAATGCTTAATAATCAATACTTTGATTGATATCTTACTGATTTTCTGAAAGGCAGTTTTAACAATGCCGTAAGTCTCTGAAGATGACGTTATTGGAATTTCATCTATTAAAGAAAGAAAATATTCCGAAGTGGTAATGCAGGCCTTCATCTGTGTTATAGTATCAGGCACTACTGAAAAACTGTTATTGATTAGTTTATCTTGGTTGCCAATATTAGCAAAATTTTTCTGTAAAGTGGCAATGCTGCTGGCATCTTCTCCATCTAAGGAGTACCACACTGTTTCCACTTCATTGAAATATTTTGTGTAGTATTACACAGTATTTACCAAAAATTCCATCCAGTTTAAACTGACTGAAGAGGTAATCAAAAATTGGGAAGAGAAATTGGGAAGTAAGTAGTGAAATTCTTTAAATCTAATCGGAAAGAGTACAAACAATATCTCTGTGCTGGAAAGAGAAAACCACGTAATTTACGTCCTACAAATTTAAGTCTTATAGGACAAAGAAGGGTGAAGTGATGCTCAAATGAGTCCTTGTACCTTGGACCTTGGAGCCCAGAGTTATCCGACATTCGTCTATCAGTTTAAGCGAAACACGGAAAGAATATTATCCAGGTAGCACACCCCAACCAGGAATCCAATTCGGGACCTCTTGAATGTGTGGCAGACAGGCCTTACCGAGGGGGTAAGGAAGACCACGTTTTTATATTGGCTCCTGTCTCAGCGCGAAGTTGTAACGTGTCTGAATGATAAAATGATGGCTAAGAGTGTGGATTTCCTCCTAAATTTTCATGATTTGATTATAATAAGCTATTTTAATTAAATAAAAAGAAAAAATAAATAAGCAAACGAGTATTTAAGCGAAAAATTATTTATAAGCATTTCACAATTTTGCTTAAAAATCCGATATCTAATAATCAGTAATGATTGATTGCAGCTCAGCTCGAGATTAGACTTCAAGAGACGCTTTACTCATCTAATTGGGGCGACAGAGGCACTGATAGACATCATATATTTACGGCCTATTCTAAATTTCTTCTCTTTCAAAACTTTCTGGTGAGTATTAAACAAAATTATTATGGAGTCCCTTTGGTATAAAAACACAGAACGGGAGGAAGTGCAGAAAAACGTCTAAATGTATTTTCGAGCAATTGAAGAATGTAAAAAGAGATGAAACTAGTAACTAAAGAATAAATATGTAAATAAAGTATCAAGTTTATGTAACTTATGTATCTTTGTAACAGAATTAAAAGCTTAATTAAATTATATTCTTCTGTAAAATTAATTCGTGCTCATTTTCCTAGGATAAGTATTTTCCTTTTGAGTAACACAACACGGTGCAGGACACAGGAAAGGATGTTAATAATTCAGTTACAGGTCTTAAAATAAAAGGTATCAAATTCAATTAAATACACACTTGTTAATATATAACAATTTATTCAATCTTGTCACCAATGGTTACATAATAACTACATAAAAATGCCAAACCTATTAAAGGAATGGTTGAAGTCATAGCCGACGTAGGTATATCAACTCTACCAATATACCTTAACCTTCAAATTTTAGTCCTCAAACTGCAACAGCCAGGCGTTCATTACAAGAACGGTCCTGGGTGTTTTATTTCTCTTCTACACCTGGTATGTTTTATCTCCAAGCCAATGTCCCTCTTTGAAGCATTTGTCTTCTTGTCGGTTTCTTCAATTGAGGACAGGGGACATTCTAACGGGATTAGACCTTAAACAAGACGTATAATCACACCGTTCTTTGTACGAAGTCTCACAAATCGCACTAGCCCGTCCATTTAAGGTAACAGATCTTCAATTATACAGAGACGCCACTCAAGTATATTTATATTATTGATTTCAATTAGCACAACGTCACTTTTGCTAGGTTTGTCATGCTGATCCTGCTTAAGATGAATCTGACCAAGTTACCCTTTACGAAATCGCGAACGAAGGGCATTTATCGATTTACTTCGGATATCGTCAGTTAAATTCCATCCATCTCATCCAGGTCTGGTACTCCTATCTCATAGCCTTCTTGAAGGAACACCGATGGATATATTGGTATCAAGTCAGTAGGATTTTCCATGTCCCAGGTTAACGGACGACTAGTAATAATTCGTTCACTATCACAAAAAGAGTCATTAATTCCTCAGACATTAGGGATGCGTTCCCCAAATCATTACGAAGCACTTCTTTCATCAGACCGATTAACCTGTCCCACTCACCACCCCACCAAGTGGGTGTAGTGGAACGGAATTTGCACATAATACTTTCAACATTGCTATAAGACTCCTTCTTTTGCCAGTAAAGCTTAATCATCATTTTATTGAGACGTTTAAAAGTTGTCCAGTTTTCACTATAAATGGTGTAAGGCCTTCAACTACACCAGATAAAACTTCGTTGTCCTTGAAGAAATGAGTCTGTAGATAGCCATGCAAGTAGCTTCAAATGCAATGCTCGCTACACAGAGCAAATGAACAAAATAAAAGCAAACCCACGTCTTCTGATTACCTCTGATTATCCACTAGCCAGCTAAGTCCATACCAACAACTTCGAGAATCTTGGCTTCTATGAGGCGATCGTTGGTAAAGCTGGTGTGCAAGCTTTTGGCCTTTACTTCTTGTATCTCCTGAAAACGACACATTTTCGTACATATGATCTCACAACTCATCTTACATTGATACAGAACATTTTCCTGAGGACACCCAACAGGGTTTTTGATCCTACGTGATAGCTCTTAACATGAAGATCATGAAATAGATGCTGCACAGCAGAGTGATCTCCTGGCAAGACTGCAGTTTGACGAAAGTCAAGTGTATCTGTTTTCTCTAGTACTCGTGTACTTTCTCAAAAAATACCATGTTCATCTATCACTTGGTCCTCAAGTCCTTGGAAAACCTCGTTCTGGAGAGATCCAAAAGTGTTCTTTTGGAGTCTACCAGTTGTGAAGGGCTGAAGACTCCACTCTCCCTTCTTTTGGACTTGCCTTTAAAAACTATTCATTTAACTCAGCAAACTAATATTACTATCTCATGATATAGTGGAAAATACTAGTAATATTAGTCTCATATCAATGGTTGTGCTGTGACCACAAGACTTGAGACAGTTTTATTTCTTCACTTTATAATTCATTTTTATATCCGATACTACAATTTGAAACCCATTATTCCGCTGGTAGGTACAAATAGGATGGTCCCGCCCACCATCTAGACCTTATGAGTACCCTTGTTCCACATCACGATTAAGGCAGAGGAGCGGGCTTCAATGCACCAGGTGCATATCTCCAAGCTTCCTTTGGAGTCAATTTTCCTACGTCCCTCACCCTGTTCTCAACTAGGACTGACAAAAGAACTTCGTCCTGTATCCATGTATACACTATCGTAGAATTCGTACATAAGTAAACCAACACTATGTGTCAAACCCCTTTGTTAAAGTAGGCAGCAATCGCGCAATAATTGTAGCTCACATGAATTCGAGTCGAGTAATGGACAGTAGGGGAAAGGAGCTATATTTTCCTTAGTAGAGCTGAAGTTGAACTCCAGACTCAGCTTGTGTCCACTGAGCCGTATACATATTAACTCCCATTGCAAAAGATGTCGTTGCTACGCCTACACCTACCTAAACTCCTGAATGTTCCCAATCTTTCCGCTGGTTCATCTTTCGTGTAAGAATGCTGTTCAGAAGAGTCTAGAAGAACACGTACAGGCTACTGATTATATCCGTGTACCATTTTAAGCTAAATTGTTTGAAGGCAGACAAATTAAGTGTTACTGCAGAAACTTCTCACTAACTTAGACTGTAGTTCCTTCTCGGCTCTCCTTTCACTAAAGTCATACATAACTGAGTAATATTGTGGTTCACACACGTTACAGGAAAGCCCAGTGTTACATTTTCTTGCAATATGCTCAAACTTGGGCGATCTGAAGCATGCAATGTACAGGGAGAATCCACCATGCATTTTTTCCAGAGTCGTATTTTTAACCCGCTGACATCCTGATGAAGTATGAGTCTCCACACGACGTCCTCACTCCACGAGTTTCTGCTACATACTGAGTAGTTGGAATATGAGGTTCTCCCAAATGTTTCGATGCCTGAGCCTTAATCGCACTAAGCCTGCTGATCTTTCTGATCAACTGCAAATATTCACTTTTCTAAATCACATTTTAAAAATCACAACAAGTATTTGAGCCTTTCTTGTGAACCTCTTTGTTGCCTATTATCCCTTCTTTTCAGACACACTTGAAATAATTTGTCAGTTAAGAAAGACTCCTCTAGGGGAAAAAATAATGCCTCATAGTTGACAGCAGTTAGACCCATCGATTCTGGGGACATAACAGTAAGCTCAATTCGGACACAGGGAACTGCCAAGGCTGCCTTTTCAGTCACTGGATTTATAATGTCCCTTCCATGTACCTCAATCAATAAATCCTTTCGATCATTTCGGTCTTTTAGCTACTCATCAACTTTACTAACATTTTCAGCAAACAGCGCAAAACCACTCAGAAGTTCATGAGATCATGTCCCAGGTGTAACCGGTTCTCTTAACTACAACCAGCTCTGGTACAACCAGCTCGCTACTTTCATGTACTCGCTCAAACTGAGCCCAAAATGGTAGCCATTGCTTAATATCAAAAGAGAATTTTACAATCAAAAACTCCGGCAAGATATTGATTAATCTGCCTTTCTGTTAAACCTAAGATCTTGTGGCAGAAAGGTCATTCTATACTTGAAATGCAGTAAATGTCTCGTACTTACATTTCGCTGCTGTCCCCTTATCTCGATATGATTCGACTTGGTCATTCTCTTTATCTGTATCTTCGTCGGTGGCCTCATTGCGAAACCCTGCTAACTGAATTTTCTCGTCCAGCTCTAATGGTCGATCTGCCTTGTCTTCCAGGAGCACAAAACTGGTGTAAACGTCGTATTGTGTCACATTTTCCTCAGCAAACTTGTTCTGACACAGCTCGAATGCTCTTTGAAATAAACGACGATAGTGTGTACTTTCTTTCAAAGGTGAATGTGCAGCCTTCTGGTCAACCAGTGAAGGTTAGAAATCTTATTTTACCTTTCGCATTTTTATTGCATGGCCAGAAGGTGTCCTGTGGCGGTCAACAAATGTTAATAATTCAAATTCAGGTGGTAGAGTAGAAGGTATAAAATTCTATCAAATACGCACTCGTTAATATACAAGACCTTAATTACTCGTTTAATTTAATAATATTCAGTCTTAAATGGTTGCATAATATCTTCATCAACAAATGTCAAATCTATTAAAGGAACGATTGTAGTCATATTCCACATTGATATATCAAATTTCCAAATAGATGTCCTTAATGCAGTTTCGTGTCTTGCTCTAGTTGTTTCGTTACTCGTTATAGTTCATTTAATGTTGTTTAATATTTTCTATATTTTTTTCTTTTTTCCTTAGATACAGAAGCACTAACGTATTCACTTCTGTGTTTTGCTGCTCAACAGGAAATTTGAAGTAAAGCTGATGCATTTAATAGTCGACCTGATTCATATGGTAAAGGAACACATGAAAAAGATTTTCCGTCTACAGATACAGAATACCAAGTGAAATAATCAGCCAAATAGCGTACTGGACGGAAAGCCCCACAAGAATCTGTACACTAAGGAAGAGAATGGACAGTGTCCCGGTGCAGGAAGCTGGTTACCTTGGGCAGATATACATTCAGATCGACACCAGTCCAGCCCAGGAGACAACCGTATACGTAAATCCGTCTCTTGTAAATTTGAAAGTACAGTAATCCGGAGTCATCGTCCGTGAATACCTCTTCTCTGTACTCCAACACTCCTTGCACAACCTGGAGGAATAATAAGCAGGAGTTACCGCCACCTAAGACAGTAACTCAATTTGGAAGTCCTCCCCATATAACTTGGAAAAACAAGCAGTATTCACCGTACCGCAATATACCAATTTTGTAATTAAGCATTCCTTAAGCTACAATAGAACAGATGACCAAAAGCTGGAAAAAGGAGCAACAGAGGACAAGTAAACATTCATCACTAGGAAATGTAGATATGCCGGGCTGGTCGGCAGAGGTACTCAGAGTTGGACTAGCTAGAAATAGGCTATAGCATTCTTCATCAGAATTTGAAAATGATAACGATTAAGGTCAAGCGCAAAAGAAATTACACAGAGCGATAAGAGATCTTTTGCAGGCGAGTCAGAATTGAACGAAGAACATTGTTTCAGACTAGCGGATGAAATGTAGGAAAATGTATACAATGATATATAGAAATAATAGAAAACATCTCAGTAAGATTGACACAGAAAGGGAAAGCAGCAACTTCAGCTCTGCGTTGCCTTCCTATAAAAATATATTACCTGTATTTAATTTTATCTATCCACTGTTCTATAGGCTACTGTTACGAAAACGTTCTTATAGCTGCTTCTCTTACAAAAATAATCTTTTTATGACTGGATTTGTGAAATATTTCGTTATTTGAAACATTGGTTTCCGTAGTCTGAAGGGAAGTTCATATCTTTCTAAACCGTCATTGTCTGATGGGATTTGTTGGCGTTCCTTTTGCATATTGAAGAGAAAATATAACCAATAACTAACTCCTGCATTAAAATGGAAATGTTTAATAATTCCAAATAAAAGAGGCAGTTTCTCAAATGCATATTTCTATATACTGTCAACTGCAGTGACATTTTTATCCCTTACTTCTCTCCAGCACGGCTTAGAAAACGTACAATTTTGCTTCAGGACGAATAGAACCTCAAAATTATTTACAGCAATTCAAGGAAATGTATTTGTCAAAGGAGCAGCTTTAAATAGTAAAGATTTTCGAGACATTTTTGAGAATATAAAAACGATGGATATTTCTTCTGTTTAGAGCGTAGTTTGGAGTGGATATTTTGTTTCAATATCAATCGTAAAAGTTATCGACTTTTCTCCTTTTAGTATTCGTGTTCACAAACTTAATCACACTCGTTTAGCTTTATAAAAGTGTATCGTTCTTGTGCAGGGTGCCTCAAACGTGCAATTTTTTTGCAAAGTTTGCCTGTGATTTAATCACTCACCTTTGAACAACGGTTTTCACAATATGCCGTATTTGTGTTTCATACTTACAGAAATACTCTTTTCCTTAGTAATACAATTTGCAATGTACGTTTTATCCAAAACAAACAGAAACAAAAGACGTGACACTAGATATGCATAGACTTTGTATATGGATATATTGTTTCACTAAACTTGAGACAGATGTCGCAGTTATTTATACTCCAACACAGCTAATAGTGATATAATCTGTTTTGTGGCAGTGCCAGGGGATCAATTTTCCACAACCAGGGTATGAAGTGGATTGAAAGGGTCACAAAGGAGTAGGTGACTTGCTCCTTAGTTTGCTACTCGCAAACTCCATTCCCAAATCTTTTGGTAACACTTGTCATTTTTAGGTATCCTAAATAAGGTGCCTATAATTATAAATTGGTGCTTTATTTTCATTTTCCGGGCTTTAATGTAGTGTAGACTAGTATTAAGCATTTATTCTTTATGTGTGCATTTCAAACCTCTTAGTCCCTAAATGAGGAGGCAAAGTTCAGTTGTGCGGTGACTGGCATACCGCGAGGTTGTCTTTCCGCTGTGTACGGTAGTAAACGCCAGGCTGAGCGGGCTTTGTTTGTGTAGTCGTGTGTACAGTTCAGCGCTTCGCGCGTAGTTTTGTTGGATTGGGTATATTTATACCTGTTCGGTTTGAGTTGAAAAAGTAATCATGGCGATGTACAAACGTGTGAATACACTAAAAATCCAATTTGAAGCAACGGCAAGTAAACCTACTGCATTAGAAATCCACCAGTGGCTTGTAAACTTCATGGGATTACAAGTGGATCAAGTTGACACACTCCAGCTGCACACAAGAGAACGTGCTATATATGTGAAGGTGATTTCCGCGGTATTATACGATAATCTTTTAGCCCGTTATCAAGATGAGCAAACCTTTACCTACGCCTCTGGAGAAACGGCAAAGTTACGCATTACACCGGGTGATCAGCAAACAGTGAATGTTAGAGTGTTCAATTTACCTTCGGAGGTTCCCCTCGCTATGTTGTCGCAGCAGCTGAGCCAATACGGTACAGTGTATGACATTCGCAGAGAGCAATGGAGCTCCCAGTATCTTCTTCCGACTAACAATGGAGTGATTGCTGTGAAGATGGGACTAAAACGTCACATACCTGCTAGCTTGGTTATCGATACCTATTTGATTGGAATCAGTTACATCGGTCAACCGCAAGCTTGTCATCTGTGTCATGCCACTACCCACCTGAAAGCTGAGTGCCCCCTTCGTGCTACTCGGTTACCCATCAACCCACGGAATCGTCCAGTGACCTTCAGTGTCGCAGCAGGTGCTAACTCATATGCTGCTGCTGTCGGTAGAGAGTACGCAGCAGGTTCGACGAGTAAGTCCACAGAAGACCAGCCGTCGGAGCAACCTACACAACAGGCAGACAATGGTCCGGTAGTAGTGGAGCTGTCGAGAGAACCGGCGGAGTCCGCAAAGTCTGCAGTGGCCAACGATATCACGCCTATGGTTGAGACACAGGATGCCCCTGAAAGATCTGCTGTTACTGCTCCAGCTGAGGGTTCTCGGGACGGTGTTATGGAGGTTTTAAGTGATGAAGAAGCAGAGGTATCTGCTACTGAAATAGCTCAGTTAAGACAGAAGTTTGACATTACATTGTCGGGTCGCGACCCCCGATTAAGAAGTCAGCACAGGAAGATGGAAGTGCAAGGTATTCCACAACGACAGCAACCTCCGGATGTGCTACACCTGAAAGGTAGTCCACCGGTTCCCATCCAAGGGAAAGAGATAGACTCAGGCAAGCGGCCGGCAGTGGATGACGATGATGAATATGAAGAAGAACTACGTTCAGCTAAACTTACCAAAGAGGATTCGCGCCCAGGCATTGTTCAAGGAGGCTCAACTGATATTAAGGTGGTTCCTGGTTCTTCGAAATCCTGGCATCAGTAAGGATGTGCTTCTTGCCCATTGAATGCCGATAGGTGCGCAAATTTGGGCTTCGCTTAATGTTAATGGTCTGCGACAGGTGGTCAAACAGCAACTTTTAAGGGACTTCTTGATAAATCATGACATAGATATCTGCTTTTTGCAGGAAGTGAATATTGGTAATATGGACTTCTTATATGGCTACGAGTACGAGACGAATTTTGGGCCGGAAGGTACCGGTACGGCTATTGTGTATCGTCAAGGTTTACAACTACATAATTTCGTGCCTGCATCCCTCTGGTAGAGCCATCTCAGCAGTCTATGAGGGCATTAGCTTGGTGAACCTTTACAACCCTGCGGGCAGTAACAAACGAAAGCAGCGAGAAAATTTTTTTAGGCAAGACATCTTGACCCATATTCCATCAAGTGCACCGTTCGTCCTGGTTGGCGACTTTAATTGTACTTTAGCTGCTAAAGATCAACGGGGTGCCGTCAATGGGTGTAGTACTCTGCAACAGCTAGTAGAACAAATGCACCTGACAGATACCTGGGAACATAAGCACGGCTCAGCAGTACAATTTACATTCGTGAGAGGACCATCAGTTTCACGACTGGACCGCATGTATGTTACGGCTGAACTCTTACCCCGCCTTCAGCGCACAGAAATAATGCTGGTGGCATTTAGTGATCATAACGCTTTAATACCTGCACTGGAGGGTAGGGCGGCGAGCTGCAATAGAGGCAGAGGTTACTGGAAACTTAACTGCTCCTTGCTTACGGATGAGGAAGTGATGACTGATTTCCAGGACTGCTGGTCACGATTGCGGGAATCCTTTGCGCGTGCTCCAAACAAAGTCGACTGGTGGGTGTGTAAAGCCAAACCTACATTACGAAACTTCTTCCGGGCGGCTGCCGTTCGTCGAGCGCTGGCTAGAAGAGAAACCATGGAATATTACTTCCAAATCCTCCACGAGCTGCACGTACGCTAACAGCAAGGAGACAATGTCCTGCAACTAGTGCGGGAGATAAAAGAACACATAAAAGCTCGTAAAACACAACAGCTTCAGGGATATTTGGCCAGAGTACACTCGGAGGAAGTGCTGCATGGGGAGCAGGCGAGTTTTTTTCATTTGGCAAAGGAACGTAATCATGGTCGCCGGAAGCTAATCACTCAACTTGAAATATATGGACGGGAGGTTTCCACTACAGCCGAAATTATTCGTGAAGTGAACAATTTCTACGCACAACGATTCTCCGGCCCCGCAGTGAGTGAGTGAGTGATGATGAGTATAAGGGCGCTCAACTACAGAGGTCATCAGCGCCCTTTTTAAATGAAACTGGTCATGGCAAAAGCCAGATATAAATTATTCTAAAACAGTATATGTTAAAAAAGACAAAAAATACATACGCCTTGAAAAAAAAAATACATAAAATAAAAATGTCATCCAAAAACCATAAATTCTATTTGCTAAATCCTAAAATCTAATCTCGAAAAGAATCTAAAAACCTTCTCCACTACTGCGTGATCGTCCGCTAGAATTTCTGCAAAGCTGACCGGCAGCTGCAGAGACGTCCTAAGGTCTGCTAGGTGAAAACACTCTAGCAGCACGTGTCGTACAGACAACGCTTCATTACAAAACGGACATAGTGGAGAAGGCTCCTTTTTAAAAAGAAAACTATGAGTAAAGATGCAGTGTCCAATTCGTAACCGAGCCAAACTCACCTCCTCGCGACGAGATGACCGACAGGAGGTAACCCAGGGAATAGGAAGTTCTTTGACAGATCTAAGTTTATTATTGCGGAGAGCAGACCACTCTTCCTGCCAGCAGGTTTGCACAGCTCTCCGCAATTCGGCCCTAAAGTCTTCCGATGTCACAGATGGTATTCGAACCCTGGGCTTCATGATAGCCGTCTTGGCTGCTGAATCCGCCATTTCATTCCCCCGCAAGCCTACGTGACCAGGAATCCATGCACACACCACGTTAACACCAGAAGCGTGTAAAACGTGGAGGGCATCCTGTATACGCTGCACAGTAGGGTGGTAGCTGTACAGCTGCCGTAGGCTTTGAAGTGCACTGAGGGAATCACTCAGGATTAAGCAGTCCCCCAACTTTCGTCGGCGTACGTGTAAAATGGCCCGGTATATTGCATAAAGCTCTGCAGTAAAAATGGAAGTGCTAGTGTGGAATCCGAATGTATAGGGTTCGGTTCCACACACGAAAACACAACCAACGCCATTTGAGTTCTTGGAGCCATCAGTATAAATTACAAAATGGTCCTCATATCGCGATAAAAATTCTAAAAAACATGTGCGGATACTAGACATAGACATGGTAGATTTATCATATTTAGTCATGCCCAGATCAACCGGGGACGCTCTGCACAACCAAGGAGGGTATGTCCTCTCCCCCCTAGGATACATCTTGGGCATGTCAGTATCAAGATGTCTAAGGAGCTCCCGGAAACGAAAACCAGGTGGCTTTGGTTTAATAGTAGTGTTCCTATAACGCACGTCCATGAAGGTATTAAAGAACGGCGTAAACGATGGATGTGTGGGCATGCAATTAAGTCCACAGCCATAATTGGCTAATAACATGTTGCGCCTGTACTGCAGAGGAGGTTCTGCAGACTCAGCATACAGGCTTATAACTCGGCTCGTTGGAAATGCCCCAACAGCTATACGTATGCCACAGTTATGGACTGTGTCTAATCTCTTCAGCACAGATGGTCGTGCTGAGCCATAAGCGATACTACCATAGTCTAATTTGGAACGGATGAGTGCCCGATAAAGTCGCAATAACACTGCACGATCCGCTCCCCACGATTTTCCACTTAGTACCCGCAAGATATTCAAAGATCGGTCACATCGTGCCTTCAGTTGAGCTATATGCGACGACCAACTAAGTTTTCTATCAAATATCAATCCAAGGAACCTCGTCTCATCTGCAAAAGGTAGTAGATCAGCGCCTAGCCGGAGCCTTGGAGGTAGTCGACTCTGCTGACGCCAGAAGTTTACACAGATGGTTTTCTCAGCGGAAAATCGGAAGCCGTTTTTTAAACTCCAACTCTTAAGGTTCTCCAAGGTGGTCTGAAGACGGCGCTCTAAAAACGGAGTGCGCTGAGATGTACAGTAGACGGCAAAGTCGTCTACAAATAGGCATGACGAGACACCTGGAGGTACATATTTCGAGATAGAATTAATCGCAATAGCAAACAACGTAACACTTAATATCGATCCCTGTGGTACACCGTTCTCTTGAACAAAAAGGTTCGAAAAAACCGAGCCAACCCTTACTCGGAATACGCGGTCTTTCAGGAATTCCTGAAGGAAGAGTGGTAGGCGTCCACGTATATTCCAGGTGTGCAGAGTACGTAGCAACCCTGCCCGCCAACACGTATCATAAGCCTTTTCGAGGTCAAAAAATATTCCGACTGTTTGACAGTTTTTAAGAAATCCGTTCATAATCTGTGTCGACATGGACACAAGATGATCCACTGTTGAACGGCGTCGTCGGAAACCGCACTGGATGTTATTCAGTAGGTTGTGCGTTTCCAGCCACCATACCAACCGCCCATTTATCATGCGTTCCATCACCTTGCATACGCAACTGGTGAGGGAAATAGGGCGGTAGCTAGAAGGGAGGTGACGGTCCTTGCCAGCTTTCAAGATAGGTATAATGGTAGCTTCTCGCCACTTTTCAGGAAACGTGGCATCAACCCAAACACGGTTATAGACCTCGAGCAGGAATGCCTTACCTTCAGGTGAGAGATGTTGTAACATTTGAACGTGGATTCCATCCGGTCCTGGTGCTGTCAGTCGCGATGACGAAAGAGCGTGTTCTAGCTCTGCCAAGATGAAGAGGCGGTTATAGTCTTCAAGGTTTCTGGAACTAAACACGAAACCTTGAGATTCTACCTGAGTCTTAATTGAGATAAACTCAGGAGCATAATTGCATGAGCTAGACACCTGAGCGAAAGCACAGCCGAAGGTGTTAGCCACAACAAACGGAGCAACAACAACTCCTGCAGTTGTTTTCAGACCAGCGATTGGCAGGTGGGTTGATTTTCCGGCCACGCGCCTTAATTTATCCCATACAACAGATGAGGGTGTACATCTGTTAAAAGATGATACAAATTTGTTCCATGAGGTCTTTTTGCTATCCTTAATTATTTGCCTAGATTTTGCACGCGTTTTCTTATACTCAATTAGATTACTTAGCGTAGGGTGTCGTTGGAATACCCTTAGAGCACGTCTACGAGCACGAATAGCATTCCGGCAGTCGTTGGTCCACCATGGGACAGGAAATCAACCGAGTTGGGTAGCCGTATGATGATGATGAGTATAAGGGCGCTCAACTACAGAGGTCATCAGCGCCCTTTTTAAAGGAAACTGGTCATGGCAAAAGCCAGATATAATTTATTCTAAAACACCATAAATGTGTTAAAAAAAGACAAAAAATACATACACGTTGGGAAAAAAGAAAAAAAAAATGTCATCCAAAAACCATAAATTCTATTTGCTAAATCCTAAAATCTAATCTCGAAAAGAACCTAAAAACCTTCTTCACTACTGCGTTATCGTCCGCTAATATTTCTGCAAAGCTGACCGGCAGCTGCAGAGACGTCCTAAGGTCTGCTAGGTGAAAACACTCTAGCAGCACGTGTCGTACAGACAACGCTTCATTACAAAACGGACATAGTGGAGAAGGCTCCTTTTTAAAAAGAAAACTATGAGTAAAAATGCAGTGCCCAATTCGTAACCGAGCCAAACTCACCTCCTCGCGACGAGATGACCGACAGGAGGTAACCCAGGGAATCGGAAGTTCTTTGACAGATCTAAGTTTATTATTGCGGAGAGCAGACCACTCTTCCTGCCAGCAGGTTTGCACAGCTCTCCGCAATTCGGCCCTAAAGTCTTCCGATGTCACAGATGGTATTCGAACCCTGGGCTTCATGATAGCCGTCTTGGCTGCTGTATCCGCCATTTCATTCCCCCGCAAGCCTACGTGACCAGGGATCCATGCACACACCACGTTAACGCCAGAAGCGTGTAAAACGTGGACGGCATCCTGTATACGCTGCACAATCGGGTGGTAGCTGTACAGCTGCCGTAGGCTTTGAAGTGCACTGAGGGAATCACTCAGGATTAAGCAGTCCCCCAACTTTCGTCGGCGTAGTGGGTTGATTTTCCGGCCACGCGCCTTAATTTATCCCATACAACAGATGAGGGTGTACATCTGTTAAAAGATGATACAAATTTGTTCCATGAGGTCTTTTTGCTATCCTTAATTATTTGCCTAGATTTTGCACGCGTTTTCTTATACTCAATTAGATTACTTAGCGTAGGGTGTCGTTGGAATACCCTTAGAGCACGTCTACGAGCACGAATAGCATTCCGGCAGTCGTTGGTCCACCATGGGACAGGAAATCGACCGGGTTGGGTAGCCGTACGTGGAATAGACTGTTCTGCAGCGGAAAGAATTTTCTCTGTGAGATGATCGACTAAATCATTCACAGAATCGTGCTCGTGTTATTCAAAGACAGCCAACTGGGTGTAAAGATTCCAGTTGGCACGATCAAAGCGCCATCTAGGGATACGTGAGGGAGACACATCTTGTGCTAAGAGACTAAGAAGACATGGAAAGTGGTCGCTGGAATGTAAATCAGAGATGACATTCCACTGTAATGAAACAGCTAACTGGGATGAACACACTGCCAAATCGATGTGCGAATAGGTGTTAAACGCGTCTGAGAGGAATGTGGGCTCTCCGGTGTTCAGGAGAACCAAGTTGTTGCTCTCCAGAAATTTTGCAATGAGGTTGCCTCTCGAACATGCCCGATTTGAGCCCCAAAGTGGGTGATGGGCATTAAAGTCTCCAACTATTAGAAATGGTGTTGAAAGTTGGGAAACCAGATCTTCAAGGTCAACTAACGAGAGGTCATCTGATGGCGGGAGATATACAGTGCAAATGCAACATTCTATTGATGGCAGCTTAATCCTTACAGCTACAGATTGTAAATCAGACTGTAGCTGTAACGGATCTACAAATATGTCATCCCTGAGGAGCATCATAGTACCCCCGTGTGCAGGAATGCCCTCTTCTGTTTCAACATCACACCTCAGTGGTGTGTAGCGTCTGATTTTAAAGTTGTCTTGTGGTCGTAGCTTAGTCTCTTGTAAGCATACCACTAAGGGGTGATGCTTACTGAGCAAAAGTTCCAATTCTGGTCGATGCGCTCTTAATCCTCGTATGTTCCATTGTAGGATAGCCATTGGAACTATGGGATATAAGATGTAAAGGTAGTCTACATTAAGACGACTTCATGGGTGGCCGAATCAATTTGCCCTTTTTCTTTGGTGTAGGGCTAGTTTCGGCAGGTTTATCCTGCCTCTTCTTTGCTGCAGATGTAGCAGCGTGGTCAGCTGTTTCATGCTCCATATCCTCTATGGAAGAGGACTGTTTTCCTTCTACAACCTTCGATTCGAGGGGCTCGAAGCGATTGGAAATTCCGACCGACGTAGATGACGGTCGCCGGTCGTAGTCCTCCCCAGAAGATGACTCCGACGATGATCTCGGAGACGCTCTAGGGCTACGTTTCTTGGACTTTTCTGGAGCAGACTTTGTGCTTTCTTTCAGGAAGGCAGTTCTATCATACTGCGTCTTGAACTTGATCTCTGGTGCTTGGTATACAATGGGCAATTTCGTCCTGTTGTTAGACGTGGATGCTTTGTCAGGCGACTTCACTGACTTGTTATTTTCAGTAGTCTGTGTTCTCGGAGTTTTAGATGGTGTTACTGATGCTCTTGGTTGCGATCTAGGCACTAGAACTTTCTCGGATATTGTTGCCCCATTTATATCAGATGTTTGGGTACCAGCCTCCCGTTTCGGTGACGGAGTAGCCGCCACAGAGCTATAGGTACAGGAGGTGGTTGAAGAGGGCTTGAGGATACATAGAAGTTTCCGGGCTTCCGAAAAGGAAACCTTTTCCTTAACCCGGATCTCCTGAATAGCTCGCTCTTCAATATAACGGGGACATTCTCGTGAACTTGATGGATGTTCACCGCTACAATTTACGCATGCTGGAGGTGATGTACATGCATTTTCATGCATGCCGGCTCCGCAGCTGACACATGTAGGTGCGCCTTTACAGAATGCACTAGTGTGACCGAACCGCTGACATTGGTAGCATCTCAGAGGGTTAGGTATGTATGGTCTAACCTCAATCACTTCATATCCTGCCCTGATCCTTTGAGGGAGATCTACCCGATCAAAGGTCAGGAACAGGGTACGAGTAGGAACCATATCCCCTCGTTCTCTCCTTTGGACACGATAAACTGCAGTTACGCCTTGTTCCTGGAGGTTCTCCTGAATATCCTCGTTGGACATTCCATCCAACGCGCTAGTGTTTACAACACCGCGCGAGGAATTCAGGGTCCTATGCATCTCCACTTTGACTGGATAACTGCCCAGCATGTTGGCTTTCAGTATCTTTGCTGCCTGGGATGCTGTAGTTGCTTCCACCAGCAGCGTGCCATTTCTAGATTTTGTACATGATTTAACAGCACCAGCTATTTTGTCAAGACCTTTCTGTATAATAAACGGATTAACCGTAGAAAAAGTTCTACCTTCCTCCGTTCGTTTAATAACTAAGTAGCGAGGACCACACTCAACTACTTGCTTAACACTGTTTTCAACTAAATCCTTTCCACGTTTATTGTTTTTTGGGGGGTGTATGTTAACCATAAATGTTGGTCTAAATTTCATCCCCCAGTGCTCCCCACCCACCACGGAGTCCAACAAGGGGTCACCCCACTGGGATGACAGGGCTACACAGGGGATATAGCGAGCTCGCCGTCCCACTCACCCTGGAGGTCGGTACAATACCTAGTCCTGGCCGATTGATTAGGGGTGGGTTAGTCCCTAACCTCCCGTTTAGGCGAAGCAGAAGCCAAAGTAGTGTATTAGAAATGCGCACCCTCCCCGAATTCAGAAAAATACTGTTACGAGCTCAGATACGCATCCCTCAACCACCAGGACAAACCTTTCCACCGACACGGGTCTCCACGCACGGCCTACACGTGGGTGGGCCTGTTGACCGTCTCCCTCAACCACGAAGAGGAGCCCACACGAAGGAGACTGTTGGCTCGGGACCCCGGGTTCGCCAAACCCGTACCTACCGAAGTAGGCCCCTGGGGGAAGTGCTGCATGGGGAGCAGGCGAGTTTTTTTCATTTGGCAAAGGAACGTAATCATGGTCGCCGGAAGCTAATCACTCAACTTGAAATAGATGGACGGGAGGTTTCCACTACAGCCGAAATTATTCGTGAAGTGAACAACTTCTACGCACAACGATTCTCCGGCCCCGCAGATCTCGCACACAAAGTAGAGGCATATATGTCAAAATTCCTACCAGAGCTACCGGAAGAATTGTGGCAGGACACGCCGTCGCTGGCCAAATCAGAGTTACGTGAAATAATCCAAAAATCCAAATTGCGTGCCTCCCCAGGACCTGATGGCTTGCCATATGAATTTTACAAGCAGTGTTGGTGTCACATCCAGAACGAATTGTTACAAGTCTTTCAGGAAATGTGGAATACAGAGCATTTACCACTCATATTTGCAGATGGGATAGGGGTACAAATTCCGAAGGTGGCTAGACCCAAGTCCTTACAGGATTATCGACCGATCACGCTGTTAAACTGTGATTACAAACTGTTCGCTAAAATAATTGTTGGTCGTATGCAAAAGATACTACCATATAGCATTAGCGAGTTCCAGGCCGCAGTAAAGAAGGGAGCGACCCTGCAAAATACGTTGGCTGCCTTGAGAGGATGTATATTGCATTGTGCACAGTAATATTAGTCTGCAGCGATTATTAATTTGGACCTGCAACGGGCCTTTGACAGGGTTGTTCATGACGGTTTGTGGAGACGTATGATGGAATTAAAAGGGCCTGATAAACTCTGTAACCTGATTCGAGCCATGTATGCTGGTGCCTCGTCAAAAGTTCTCTGCGATGGCTATTTAACGTATGCGATACCGATTAAACGCTCAGTCAGACAAGGATGTCCCATGTCCATGATGCTATTCTCCCTGTATGTTGACCCACTACTCCGAAAGCTGCAATCTACACTTGATGGACTTGAGATATATGGGCAGCGAATTGTTGTGAGGGCCTACGCAGATGATATTACGGTAATAGTTATCACCCCCCAAGACAGTCCTCGCTTAAGAGATTGCTTACAAGAGTACGAGGGATAGACAGGGATGGCATTTAATATGCAGAAGTCCGAGATTTTAGCCATTGGACCAGATCCGCCGGACACATCCATCCTAGGAATACCTATGGTGCGGCGTACGAAGATTTTGGGGGTTTACTTTAGTGATTGCGAGACGGACATGAGGGAATATAACTGGATGACCCGGATTAATGTACTGCGTGGGATGATGTACAAGCAGAAACTCCGGATGTTGAATTTGGTACAACGTATACGATATTGCAACAGTTTCGCGCTCAGCAGGATTTGGTTCCTTGCACACGTGCTACCACTAACAAAGCGGGATTTCCAGAGGATAGAACAAATATTGGGCTATTTAATCTGCACAGGGAAGCTCTACCGTGTTGCGCGGGCTCAACTACGTCTCCCGAAGGGGCAAGGTGGTTGGGGATTAATAGAGGTGGCTCTCCAGTCGCAAGCGTTGATGATCAAAATGCTTCTGCTTGCCCTAAATAATCAGAGTGATCCCGTGGACACCGTGATACAAAGCACGCACATGGATTTTTGGCGCCAAGGACAACGAGGCAAGGTACCCGAGATTTTACGAGATACGTACTACGCGTTGGAGCGGTTACCCCCAGAGCACTCAATAGATGGTGATATGTGCACAGTGAAGAACATTTATGCTTCTCTTCGTAAAGCAGTTAGAATCACCCCACAGGTACAGATAAAATATCCGCAGCTGCCCTGGCAGCGCATATGGAAGTGTTTTGGCTGTCAGCAACTGAACACCACATGGTTAGCGGTGACGTATGAAATTGTCAATGAAATTCTTCCAACGGCAGACAAACTGTACCGCCACAGAATGGCTAACTGTCCGAGATGCCCTATTTGCTCGGAAGCAGATTGACTTCCGCATCGGGTGATGGTATGTTCCGGAAAAGCTGGTATATGGAACTGGGTGCTAGAGAAGTGTAATAGCTGGATACCTGCCGGATGGGATGCTTCACATGAAGATATACTACATTTGAATCTTCCTAAGGTGAACCCTTCATTACAACGTGCACTGCTCTGGCTCATAATGGGTACATTTACCTGGATAAACACACTGGACACGCCGAGTGATTGTTCGATATCACGGCTCAGACGATTTTTACGGGAAGAGAGGGACAATGATCCAGCTTAAGAAAATAGCAGCCTTCAAACCGTGGATACTACAAATATAACAGATATAGGTAATATAATATCAATTTCCGACATCATTCCCCTACATGAAAGACAGTGACGTACAGTAAAATAAAATAAAGATACAAATCGGCCCCCTCCCTTCCTCCCTCTCCTTGTCCGTCCCTTCCTCCCTCTCTCTCAAAACATTACATAAAAATTAAAAAAAAAAAAAGTTGATAAAATGAACATTTTTGTTCCCTGAATTTAGCTTCGGCATCCTTTTTACTCGAAATAGTTCTGCAATTCCCCTTTATCCTTCCATATAGCCTTAAATTTATTAATTCATTACGACCAGTTTTTGCTCGTGTGTGTCAGTAATAGACATAATATTTGTGTTCCGAAGATCGTTCCTTTCCCTGGAATAATAGAGTGAAATTGCCAAATAGCAGATTATTGTTTGTCAGTTTGAATTCTCTTTCAATATACATTTCAACTAAGGAAACTTTTCTTTTGTTTGTTTCTAAAGCCCTCGTTTTATGCAATGCATTACCCACTTGACAAAGCTTACGAGTTAGATGCGAAAACATATGAAACAAAATGTTTAGAAACAATCTTTGATTGATAATTATTTTGGAGACATCATATTTAAGCAGTAGTAAGCAAATCAGCAAAAAACTTCAATTTTGAAAAGATTACCGGGAATCAAGTTGGGCAGTAATCGGGAGACCCTGAACACCACATCAAACATTCATCAAACCAACACTTCTTTATATAGGAGATGTAATAATTACAGCAAACAGTTCTAACATAAATCACCTAGAAGTATGCCAAAATCAGGCCCTGCAACTAATAACCGGTACTGCAAGATCAACTCCAATCACGACAATGATGATGATGATGATGAGTATAAGGGCGCTCAACTACAGAGGTCATTAGCGCCCTTTTTAAAGGAAACTGGTCATGGCAAAAGCCAGATATAAATTATTCTAAAACACCATAAATGTGTTAAAAAAAGACAAAAAAATGCATACACGTTGGGAAAAAAAAAAAAAAAAAAAAAAAAGTCATCCAAAAACCATAAATTCTATTTGCTAAATCCTAAAATCTAATCTCGAAAAGAACCTAAAAACCTTCTTCACTACTGCGTTATCGTCCGCTATTATTTCTGCAAAGCTGACCGGCAGCTGCAGAGACGTCCTAAGGTCTGCTAGGTGAAAACACTCTAGCAGCACGTGTCGTACAGACAACGCTTCATTACAAAACGGACATAGTGGAGAAGGCTCCTTTTTAAAAAGAAAACTATGAGTAAAAATGCAGTGCCCAATTCGTAACCGAGCCAAACTCACCTCCTCGCGACGAGATGACCGACAGGAGGTAACCCAGGGAATCGGAAGTTCTTTGACAGATCTAAGTTTATTATTGCGGAGAGCAGACCACTCTTCCTGCCAGCAGGTTTGCACAGCTCTCCGCAATTCGGCCCTAAAGTCTTCCGATGTCACAGATGGTATTCGAACCCTGGGCTTCATGATAGCCGTCTTGGCTGCTGAATCCGCCATTTCATTCCCCCGCAAGCCTACGTGACCAGGGATCCATGCACACACCACGTTAACGCCAGAAGCGTGTAAAACGTGGAGGGCATCCTGTATACGCTGCACAATAGGGTGGTAGTTGTACAGCTGCCGTAGGCTTTGAAGAGCACTGAGGGAATCACTCAGGATTAAGCAGTCCCCCAACTTTCGTCGGCGTACGTGTAAAATGGCCCGGTATATTGCATAAAGCTCTGCAGTAAAAATGGAAGTGCTAGTGTGGAATCCGAATGTATAGGGTTCGGTTCCACACACGTAAGCACAACCAACGCCATTTGAGTTCTTGGAGCCATCAGTATAAATTACAAAATGGTCCTCATATCGCGATAAAAATTCTAAAAAACATGTGCGGATACTAGACATAGACATGGTAGATTTATCATATTTAGTCATGCCCAGATCAACCGGGGACGCTCTGCACAACCAAGGAGGGTATGTCCTCTCCCCCCTAGGATACATCTTGGGCATGTCAGTATCAAGATGTCTAAGGAGCTCCCGGAAACGAAAACCAGGTGGCTTTGGTTTAATAGTAGTGTTCCTATAACGCACGTCCATGAAGGTATTAAAGAACGGCGTAAACGATGGATGTGTGGGCATGCAATTAAGTCCACAGCCATAATTGGCTAATAACATGTTGCGCCTGTAGTGCAGAGGAGGTTCTGCAGACTCAGCATACAGGCTTATAACTCGGCTCGTTGGAAATGCCCCAACAGCTATACGTATGCCACAGTTATGGACTGTGTCTAATCTCTTCAGCACAGATGGTCGTGCTGAGCCATAAACGATACTACCATAGTCTAATTTGGAACGGATGAGTGCCCGATAAAGTCGCAATAACACTGCACGATCCGCTCCCCACGATTTTCCACTTAGTACCCGCAAGATATTCAAAGATCGGTCACATCGTGCTTTCAGTTGTGCTATATGCGACGACCAACTAAGTTTTCTATCAAATATCAATCCAAGGAATCTCGTCTCATCTGCAAAAGGTAGTAGATCAGCGCCAAGCCGGAGCCTTGGAGGTAGTCGACTCTGCTGACGCCAGAAGTTTACACAGATGGTTTTCTCAGCGGAAAAACGGAAGCCGTTTTTTAAACTCCAACTCTTAAGGTTGTCCAAGGTGGTCTGAAGACGGCGCTCTAAAAACGGAGTGCGCTGAGATGTACAGTAGACGGCAAAGTCGTCTACAAATAGGCATGACGAGACACCTGGAGGTACACATTTCGAGATAGAATTAATCGCAATAGCAAACAACGTAACACTTAGTACCGACCCCTGTGGTACACCGTTCTCCTGAACAAAAAGGTTCGAAAAAACCGAGCCAACCCTTACTCGGAATACGCGGTCTTTCAGGAATTCCTGAAGGAAGAGTGGTAGGCGTCCACGTATATTCCAGGTGTGCAGAGTACGTAGCAACCCTGCCCGCCAACACGTATCATAAGCCTTTTCGAGGTCAAAAAATATTCCGACTGTTTGACAGTTCTTAAGAAATCCGTTCATAATCTGTGTCGACATGGACACAAGATGATCCACTGTTGAACGGCGTCGTCGGAAACCGCACTGGATGTTATTCAGTAGGTTGTGCGTTTCCAGCCACCATACCAACCGCCCATTTATCATGCGTTCCATCACCTTGCATACGCAACTGGTGAGGGAAATAGGGCGGTAGCTAGAAGGGAGGTGACGGTCCTTGCCAGCTTTCAAGATAGGTATAATGGTAGCTTCTCGCCACTTTTCAGGAAACGTGGCATCAACCCAAACACGGTTATACACCTCGAGCAGGAATGCCTTACCTTCAGGTGAGAGATGTTGTAACATTTGAACGTGGATTCCGTCCGGTCCTGGTGCTGTCAGTCGTGATGACGAAAGAGCATGTTCTAGCTCTGCCAAGATGAAGAGGCGGTTATAGTCTTCAAGGTTTCTGGAACTAAACACGAAACCTTGAGATTCTACCTGAGTCTTAATTGAGATAAACTCAGGAGCATAATTGCATGAGCTAGACACCTGAGCGAAAGCACAGCCGAAGGTGTTAGCCACAACAAACGGATCAACAACAACTCCTGCAGCTGTTTTCAGACCAGCGATTGGCAAGTGGGTTGATTTTCCGGCCACGCGCCTTAATTTATCCCATACAACAGATGAGGGTGTACATCTGTTAAAAGATGATACAAATTTGTTCCATGAGGTCTTTTTGCTATCCTTAATTATTTGCCTAGATTTTGCGCGCGCTTTCTTGTACTCAATTAGATTACTTAGCGTAGGGTGTCGTTGGAATACCCTTAGAGCACGTCTACGAGCACGAATAGCATTCCGGCAGTCGTTGGTCCACCATGGGACAGGAAATCGACCGGGTTGGGTAGCCGAACGTGGAATAGACTGTTCTGCAGCGGAAAGAATTTTCTCTGTGAGATGATCAACTAAATCATTCACAGAATCGTGCTGGTTGTATTCAAAGACAGCCAACTGGGTGTAAAGATTCCAGTTGGCACGATCAAAGCGCCATCTAGGGATACGTGAGGGAGACACATCTTGTGCTAAGAGACTAAGAAGACATGGAAAGTGGTCGCTGGAATGTAAATCAGAGATGACATTCCACTGTAATGAAACAGCTAACTGGGATGAACACACTGCCAAATCGATGTGCGAATAGGTGTTAAACGCGTCTGAGAGGAATGTGGGCTCTCCTGTGTTCAGGAGAACCAAGTTATTGCTCTCCAGGAATTTTGCAATGAGGTTGCCTCTCGAACATGCCCGATTTGAGCCCCAAAGTGGGTGATGGGCATTAAAGTCTCCAACTATTAGAAATGGTGTTGAAAGTTGGGAAACCAGATCTTCAAGGTCAACTAACGAGAGGTCATCTGATGGCGGGAGATATACAGTGCAAATGCAAAATTCTATTGATGGCAGCTTAATCCTTACAGCTACAGATTGTAAATCAGACTGTAGCTGTAACGGATCTACAATTATGTCATCCCTGAGGAGCATCATAGTACCCCCGTGTGCAGGAATGCCCTCTTCTGTTTCAACATCACACCTCAGTGGTGTGTAGCTCTGATTTTAAAGTTGTCTTGTGGTCGTAGCTTAGTCTCTTGTAAGCATACCACTAAGGGGTGATGCTTACTGAGCAAAAGTTCCAATTCTGGTCGATGCGCTCTTAATCCTCGTATGTTCCATTGTAGGATAGCCATTGGAACTATGGGATATAAGATGTAAAGGTAGTCTACATTAAGACGACTTCATGGGTGGCCGAATCAATTTGCCCTTTTTCTTTGGTGTAGGGCTAGTTTCGGCAGGTTTATCCTGCCTCTTCTTTGCTGCAGATGTAGCAGCGTGGTCAGCTGTTTTATGCTCCATATCCTCTATGGAAGAGGACGGTTTTCCTTCTACAACCTTCGATTCGAGGGGCTCGAAGCGATTGGAAATTCCGACCGACGTAGATGACGGTCGCCGGTCGTAGTCCTCCCCAGAAGATGACTCCGACGATGATCTCGGAGACGCTCTAGGGCTACGTTTCTTGGACTTTTCTGGAGCAGACTTTGTGCTTTCTTTCAGGAAGGCAGTTCTATCATACTGCGTCTTGAACTTGATCTCTGGTGCTTGGTATACAATGGGCAATTTCGTCCTGTTGTTAGACGTGGATGCTTTGTCAGGCGACTTCACTGACTTGTTATTTTCAGTAGTCTGTGTTCTCGGAGTTTTAGATGGTGTTACTGATGCTCTTGGTTGCGATCTAGGCACTAGAACTTTCTCGGATATTGTTGCCCCATTTATATCAGATGTTTGGGTACCAGCCTCCCGTTTCGGTGACGGAGTAGCCGCCACAGAGCTATAGGTACGGGAGGTGGTTGAAGAGGGCTTGAGGATACATAGAAGTTTCCGGGCTTCCGAAAAGGAAACCTTTTCCTTAACCCGGATCTCCTGAATAGCTCGCTCTTCAATATAACGGGGACATTCTCGTGAACTTGATGGATGTTCACCGCTACAATTTACGCATGCTGGAGGTGATGTACATGCATTTTCATGCATGCCGGCTCCGCAGCTGACACATGTAGGTGCGCCTTTACAGAATGCACTAGTGTGACCGAACCGCTGACATTGGTAGCATCTCAGAGGGTTAGGTATGTATGGTCTAACCTCAATCACTTCATATCCTGCCCTGATTCTTTGAGGGAGATCTACCCGATCAAAGGTCAGGAACAGGGTACGAGTGGGAACCATATCCCCTCGTTCTCTCCTTTGGACACGATAGACCGCAGTTACGCCTTGTTCCTGGAGGTTCTCCTGAATATCCTCGTTGGACATTCCATCCAACGCGCTAGTGTTTACAACACCGCGCGAGGTATTCAGGGTCCTATGCATCTCCACTTTGACTGGATAACTGTCCAGCATGTTGGCTTTCAGTATCTTTGCTGCTTGGGATGCTGTAGTTGCTTCCACCAGCAGCGTGCCATTTCTGGATTTTGTACATGATTTAACAGCACCAGCTATTTTGTCAAGACCTTTCTGTATAATAAACGGATTAACCGTAGAAAACGTTCTACCTTCCTCCGTTCGTTTAATAACTAAGTAGCGAGGACCACACTCAACTACTTGTTTATCACTGTTTTCAAATACATCTTTTCCACGTTTATTGTGTTTTAGGGGGTGTTGTTTAGCCATAAATGTTGGTCTAAATTTCATCCCCCAGTGCTCCCCACCCACCACGGAGTCCAACAAGGGGTCATCCCACTGGGATGACAGGGCTACACAGGGGATATAGCGAGCTCGCCGTCCCACTCACCCTGGAGGTCGGTACAATACCTAGTCCTGGCCGATTGATTAGGGGTGGGTTAGTCCCTAACCTCCCGTTTAGGCGAAGCAGAAGCCAAAGTAGTGTATTAGAAATGCGCACCCTCCCCGAATTCAGAAAAAATAACTGTTACGAGCTCAGATACGCATCCCTCAACTACCAGGACAAACCTTTCCACCGACACGGGTCTCCACGCACGGCCTACACGTGGGTGGGCCTGTTGACCATCTCCCTCAACCACGAAGAGGAGCCCACTCGAGGGAGACTGTTGGCTCGGGACCCCGGGTTCGCCAAACCCGTACCTACCGAAGTAGGCCCCTACAACAAAATGGGAGAAAAGATTGCTACAATCAATTAAGATGAAAAGACAAGTTTCCTACACATATTTGTGGAATTAAAAACAGATCTGATTCTTTCTAATTCTAAAGAAAACATTTTAAGCCAAGAAAACCCACTGACTTTTAAACCAATTATAATTCAGTTAGATTTGGAACAAATAGTTACAAAATCGGAAACTTCCAAACCTGTACAAAAGCACTAGCATTAGAAACTGTGAACAATAGATACCCACCTGAAGAATGGTTACATATCTACTTAGATAGATCTAACATGGACAACAACTCAGGAGCAGGAATTAAGTGTACACTCTTCTCATTCTATCAACCAGCAGCATACCACACAACAAATTTTGATGCCGAAGTAACGGCTATTCATATTTCACTCCAACACCTTCTATACAAAATACATAAATTCAAAAAATGCTGCGATACCTTCTGATCCTAAAGCAGCATCATGTGCAATAAGTTCATAGAGAATGAGGTCATTCCAAATTAAAGAATGGCACAAAGTGATCCAACAACTTAAAAAACCACAGAAAAGAATTATATTACTGTGGAAACCTGCACCTTGTGGAATTGCTGGAAATGAATCAGCTGATTTCTTGCAAAAGGTGCACATTTAATTCAGCAAAAAAGTAAAAACTTAACCTTTTACATCAATAAAAGATTAATCAAAAGCAATTACAAGAATAGACAAAACCAATCAACGTCTAACAAAGCCAAAGATTAAAATTGGAACATTTTAATTAAAAATCCAATTATTATTCCAGAAATCCTACGGGAAGCTGCAGTAGAAATATCTAGATTAGTCACAGAACATGATTATTTGGCCAAACACTTACATAGAATAGGAAATTATACAAGCCCAAATTGTCCTCTATGCATCAAAGAAGAGGAAATGTCTCAAGAACGTCTTTTAACCTGTGAAGTCCTACCTGCCGGACCCACTACACAGAAATATTGGGGAGCAAGAGAGCTAATGGCTTCATTGCCAAAGCTTAGCATTTGAAAACAACAACAACAGAGTTAGATGCTACCACTCTTCTCTAGCCGAAAGTGTTTGAGAGAAACAAATTAAAGGATAATTTGGAATAGGCTGAAAATTGGTTAGCCGTAACACATAGCTTCTACCATCTGTTACTTTATAGGTGAAGTTGAGCCTTTCGTCTTGACGTTTTTCAGACCATCAGCCATAGCCACCACAACGGCCACGGGGTTCTCTCATTTTGCCGCAGGTGCTGTCCCAGAACCATCACACCAGGAACGAACCTAAACCTGGGTAGTGTTGACGTAATTTTGCACTAATTTTCTGCTGAATAATGCTCGTAACGGAATTCCTAATAATCCGGCCGACACCTCTACCCTGAAAGAGACCTAAAAATGAGAGATGATGTGAAATGTTAATAGAACTGAAATGGAGGACAGGAAATTCCAGGGATGTGATTAACCGACACAGTATTCGCCTGACGACATGGGAAAATCCCCATGAAAACACATGCGTGAGGTAGGTCAGCCAAGGGAATCGAACCCCAGCTTCCCCGATGAGAGCCACAGACCAAACCGCCTGAGCCATTCCGCTTGATATAAATAAAATGGTTTGTACAAACTACACTTATCTTTTTAAGAAACTATAAATTCTTAACAGTATATTGAACTAATTTCGCAAAATCAGCCACCTCCATCCTCAGCATAGTTGGTTATTTCTGTTATTGTTACTGCCGCTAAGTGACGGATTATTTTTGAGCATTACCAACCTCTTACTATAAAAAGAATACTTTAAATTATAACAGCGTACTAAAATTTATTTCTTGAGTTCTTTCCATTTTCCTGAAAGTATATTATTATAACGTTGTTCTATTTTCAAATATAAGGTATCTATTTCACTGCATTTGCTATATTATGTCCACAGTTTTGGAATATTTTCACTGAGGATTTAGATAACCTGTTGTTAAACCAAGGTACTTACCGTATAAAACCCTGTATGTTCCCCTTTTACAATCTTCTCTTTAAATGGAAGTCTTCTTGACTGGCGTGTCTTATGCATTCTGCAGGTGGTGGGGTAGTCAGCTACATCATTGCCGATTTGCCAAGTTCCGGTTCACTGATAATAGCGCTTTTATTAGGGCAATCAAATGTAAACAGGCCTTTCGTTACAGAAAATTTATTCATGAAGGATAATTGAAATTAAAATTTTTCTTACTTTTCTACATATTCACCCATGTTTTCTATATATTTGTTCCATCGGACAGGTAGTTTTTTAATGCCAGTTTCAAAGAAAGTACGAGTACGTGTGCCAATTGTGCACGAAGTCTTTCACCTCCTCATTGGCTGTGAAACGATGTCCTACAAGAGCTTCTTTGAGCGGACCAAACATGAAGAAGTCACATGGTGAGTGGTCGGGGCTGTAGGGTGTATGTGGAACGGCAGTCCGGTGCATTTCAGCCTATTTTTGCAGTGTTGCAGCTGCAGTGTGTAGTTTGGCATTATCCTACAGAAACAACACGTTCCTGATACGGCTACTGTGACGTGTTGCCCGAGGTAACTGAGGTAACAGTAGTAGGCAGCATTAATGGTCCGTCGCCGTTGTCCCTCTTATTCGAGGAAATCGATGAGAATGACACCTTTCGAGCCCCAGAACACCGTGGCCAAATTCGCGTCCTTCATTAAACTCATGACACAAATGTTTAACTCTGGGCCATGAAAGGGCTGTTTCCTCAAACTGTGGCAGTAACCGACGGCGACAGTTCAGTGGCAAGAAATCTAATTATTACTCATTGTGCAACAGCTGTATGCTCCTCTCTCTCTCTCTCTCTCTCTCTCTCTCTCTCTCTCTCTCTCTCTCTCTCTCTCTCTCTCTCTCTCTCTCTCTCTCTCTCTCTCTCTCTCTCTCCCTCTCAGGCATCTCGGCAGTAAATAAGAGACGGAGCCAAAAGAGTTCCCAAGGCCACTGACCCCTTCCAGGGACCTCACTACATGTGCCGTAAAAGCCTCGAACCCATACGGCACTATATGCGTGCGCAGAATAGAAGATACTCAGTGGAATTTGATAGGGACAATTAAAGAGAGCCCTATTTCAATACATACATGAAGCATTTAAATAAATGTCGATGAAAGTGATTTGAGGTTTTTGCCCTTATAAATAAAATCTGATTATCTTATATTCTTTTTATGTCACATTCTGCATGGCTGCTGGATAATTGTTTATAACGGTTATGGTATATTATAAGTTGCTGACCATAATACTGTTAAGTGCTATTATAATAATCAGCAAAGCCGGAATTTCTAAGCACAATCATGTAGTGAAATAATCAAGCATAAGCAAATAAGCACAACAAATAAGAAATATTTTTATCTCTTATATAAAAAATTAACTTCTAAACATGTGTTTCCTAGAATCCTTAGCCTACTTAAACTTGCTACAAATCACGAGGAAAGTTAGCTTGAGATTTTCTTGTGTGAAGCCCCTACGTTTTTCAGAGAAATACCTTCTATACAGGAAAAGTATCTCTAATCGTCGCATGAAGTTACTGGAAAATGTGGATAGCTCCACCGTTGTTCTTGAGTAAACTACCCTTGGATACACGTTTCTCTATAGAAAGAATTTCAGAAAATGTTCACAGTGCTTAGTAACGGGGTTCTTTATTATTACCTTGCTGAGTTTCTTTAAGTCAGTTTTAACAATACCGTAAGTCTGTGAAGACAACGTCACTGAAATTTCATCTATTAAAGCAAGCAAATTTTCCAAGGTAGTAATGCAAGCCTTCATCGTTGATATAGTACCAAGTAATTTTAAGAAACCGTCATGGATGTACTTATCTTCGATGCCAATATTAAGGAAACATTTCTGTGCTGTGGCAATGCTGTTTGCACATACATCAAAGAAGCAAAACACTGCTTCTACATCATTGAACTCTTGTGTGTAGTATTACACAGTCTTTACGAAGAACCCCCTCCAAATAAAACTAACTGAGGAGGCAAAGAGAAATTGGGAAGGACGTAGTGAAATTCTTTAAATCAAATAAGAAAGTGTACACAAAATGTTTTGTGCGTAATTTGCGTCTTACAAAATTAAGTCATATAGAACAATGAATGAAATGGGTGAAGTGATGCTCAAATGAGTCGTTGGTCCATGGAGCCCAGAGTTACCCGACGTTCGTCTATCAGTATAAACCCGGAAAGAATATTTTCCAGGTAGTGCTCCGTAACCAAGATTCGAACTCGGGACCTCTTGAGTGTGAGGCAGACACGCTTACCGAGGCGGGCAGCAAGATCAAGTTCTTATATGGGCTCCTGTCTCAGCGAGACGATGAGAAGTAGCTATGAGTGGCTAGGAGTGAGAATTTACTTCTAAATTTTCATGATTTGGTTAAAATAAGCTATTTCAATTAAATAAATACACAAAATAGGTAAGAAAAACAGTATTTCAGCAAAGAGTATTTATAAGCATTTCACTATTTCGCTTAGAATTCCGAGTTCTAATAATGAGTAATGATAAACTGCAGCTCAGCGCGAGTTTGGACACCAAACTAATTCATCTAATTGGAGCGACAGGGGCTACAGGACTGCAGAGATAGGCTAAAGATATTTACGGCCTATTTAAAATTTATTCTTTTCCAAAACTTTCTGGTGAGTATTAAACAAAATTATTATGGACTCCCTATGTTATAAAGACAGACAACGGGAAGAAGTGCAGAAAGATGTCTAACTATAACTTTGGGCAAGTGGGGATGGTAAAAAGCAATGAAACGTGTAACTACAGAATAAAAATGTATATTATGTAACTTGTTTATGTAACTTATGTATCTTGGGAAAAAAGTTAAAGAATTATTTAAATAATCTTCTTCTGTTTAATGAACTTCTGCTCATTTTCCTAGGATAGGAATTTTCCTTTTAAGTAACCCAACACAATGCAAGACAAAGGAAAGGATGTTAACAATTCAGACACAGGTCTTACAGTAAAAGGTATCAAATTCAATTAAATACACACGCGTTAATACATAACATTTTATTCAATCTTAGTTCAGTCACAAATGGTTACATAATAACTACATAAAAATGCCAAACATATTAAAGGAATGGTTACAGTCATAGCCGGCGTTGGTATATCAACTCTCTCAATATACTCTAACATTGCAATTTTAGTCCTCAATAAAACTGCAACAGCCAGGCGTTCATTGCAAGAACCGTCCTGGGAGTTTTATTTCTCTTCTACACCAGCTACGGTTGATCTCCAAGTCAGTGACCCTCTTTGAAACATCCGTCTTCTGGTCGGTCTCTTCACTTGATGACAGGGACATTTTAACGGCATTAGACCTTGAACAGGACGCATTATCACACCGTTCTTTGTACGAAGTCAAACAACTCGCACTCGCCCTTCCATTCCAGGTAACAGAACTTCAATAATACAGAGCCGCCACTCCAGTTTATTCAGATTGTTGATTTCAAATAGCATAACGTCGTTTTTGCGAGGCTTATCATGCTGCTCCTGGTAAACTGAAGCTGACCAAGATACCCCATACGAAATCAAATATCTCCATATACCTCTAACTTCATCAGTTGAGTACCATCCATCACATCCAGGCCTTGTATTCCTATCTCATAGCTTTCTTGAACGAACATCGCCGGATTGATTGGTATGAAGTCATTAAGACTTTCCGTGTGTCAGGTTAACGGACGAATATTAATAATTGGTTCACACTCACAAAGAGCGTCATTAATTCTACAGATATTAGTGAAGCTCTCCCCAAAGCTTACGAAGCAGTTCTTTCATCAGACCGATTAACTTTTCCCACTATACACCCCACCATGTGGCTGTAGGAAAAGAGAATTTACACAGATTACCTTCAACACTGCAATAAGGCTCCATCTTCTGTCAGCTAAGCTTAAGCATCATTTTATTGAGACCTTTAAAATGTGTCCGGTTTTCACTATAAATCGTGTAGGGCCTTCATCTACACCAGGAACATCTTCGTAGTCCTTGAAGAAAAGAGCCTCCAGATAGCCATGCAGGTAGCTGCAAATGCACTGCTCGCTACACAACGCAAATGGACAAACAAACCAAAACCAGGTCTTCTGATTACCACTCATTATCCACAAACCAATCCAGGTCCATACCAACAACTTCGAAATTCCTGATATCTATCACGCGATCGTTGGGCAAAGGTGGTTTAAAAACCTTCGGCCTTTACTTCATGTATCTCCTGAAAAGGACACAATTTCGTACACATGATCTCACAACACTTCTTACATTTAAGATCCTGCATATTTTCCTGAGAACACACAAAAGAGCCTTTGGTACTACGTGACAGCTCTTAACATGAACATCATGAAATAGATGCTGCACAACAGGGTAATCTCCAGGCAAGACTGCAGGTTGACGAAATACAAACACTTCTGCCTACTCTAGTACTCTTGTATTGACTCGCAAAATCACGGACACAATCGAAGTCATTAATTGAGCCTGAAGTCCATGGAAACCCTCGTTCTGGAGAGATCTAAAACGTGTTCTTTTGGAGTCCTCCAGTTCTAAAAGGCCGAGGACCTTACTCCTCCTTCCTTTCGACTTGCATTTAAATATGAACCGTTTGACTCAGCCAACCAATATTACTATCTCATGATATCGAGAACAATACTAGTAATATTAGTCTGATATCAATGTTTCCGCTGTGACCACAAGACTAGAGGCAATTTGCTTTCTTTTGTTCATAATACATTTTCATTTCTTATACTGCAATTTGAAGCCCATTCTTCCGCTGTTAGGTACAAAATGGATAGTCCCTTCCACCATCGAGAGCTTATGATTACCTTTGTTCCTCATCCCTAGGTAGGCAGAGGAGCGGGATCCAATGCACCAGGTACATATTTCCAAGCTTCCTTTGCAGTAAGTTTCCCTATATCCCTCATTCTGTTCTCAACTAAGACTGACAAAAGAACTTCGTGCTTTATCCCTGTCTGCACTGTCATAGGGTTCGTACATAAATAAGCTAACACAGTGTGAAACACCTTTCTCAAAGTAGACAGCAATCGACTATTAAGCGTAGCTCACATGAATTCGAGTCGAAGAATAGACGGTGGGGGAAGAGAGCAATTCTTGATTTTCCTTTGTGGGGCTGAACTTGAACTGCAGACTCAGTTTCTGTACACTTCGTCGTAAACATATTCAGTCACATTGCAGAAGATGTGGATGCTACGCACTACATGCACTTCGGGGAATCTTCTGTCAATTTACATTTGGTGCAATATACAAAGTTCACGACTCCATTTCCCTAAGGTCGTTATTATTTCTAAACCTACGCCTGTGTTACAAGCGAATTCGTTTATCAAATGCTTCGCAAAACAGCATAATGGCTACCAGAAAACCAATTGGGTCATAAATTCGATGAACTGCACACAGCAACGTCCTCTGAGTTAACTTCTCATCTGAAATATTTCCTAGAGAGTCGCAGTACAAAATGACAGCTTATTCCTTGCGATTTCACAGTGTTCCAAGAATAGGTGACATCTTGAAATCATTATGAAAAGTAGGCCTGTGCTCTCCCGACCGCTGAGGCAAAATTGTGCTTTGCAAGAGTATCTTGGGCTGTATTGACAAACATACGGCTCTCCCTTACTTGACACAATTATCACACAAATTTTGGCATTACAGTTGTCCTTCATCTGTCTAATAATATCAATAGCAAACTTATTTTTATCTTGACCGTCAAGCAACGCTTGATATGCAATATGCTAAATTAGAGCTGCTAGTATAAAAGTCCTCGGTTTCACTACAAAAGCTTCTCGCTTGTGTCTGTATATTTCCACGTCTTCCTTGCCCCACAGGTATTTTAGAAAAAAATGTCTCTTCTGGTGCTATTGAAAATTGAATAAACGCCTTATCAATATCTGCAATAGCTCCAACTATCTTCCTACGGAATTTAAGGAGCAGAGAAAGAATTATTTTGACGAACTTGGAATCATTTTCTAAACAACCATTGAGGGAAGGAGTATTACTTCTTCTAACGGAAGTATCGAAGCCCGGTCTGACTGCTGTTGTTACAGAATTCTTAAAATGCTGGTTCATGAGGCTGATAATGACCGCCGACATCCGTCTGGTCACTAGGAACTTCTTCACTTATCCCCTCTCATAACCAGTCCTGAAACACTTTGTCATATTCTTCCAAGTACCCATTGCGTTCTAGTTTCCTATTCGTAGTTTGTAGTCTTTTTTCTGCTATCACAAGCGAAGGCTCCTGCAGCCATTGAAGTCAAAGATGTTATCTAGCAGCTTCTTTTTTCTGAATGTTTTCAGGGAAATCCAGTCTCGCTTCTTCTTATAGCTGACAGTTTCTCCTTTCAGAAAAAGGACCATCTATTCCCAAGTTATCCAGTTTTAATAAGTTGCTCACTTTCTCAATATTCTGAAGAATAAGTATGTAAGAAATTTGCGGAAATAAGGATTAAATTATCCTTATCTCTCCCTACATCTAAGTGTGACAGTCCAAGTTTTATCACTTGCTCTGCAGTGAGATTAGGAACCTGAATGCAAGCGACAGGCTGGCTAAGAGCTGTCAGTCTGATTAGAATTATCTAAATTCAGAAGAACAAGCTCAAATTCATGATGTTCCACAGAAGAACCCTTACTACCGTCAAAAACAACATGGCTCAATATCACCTACCTAGGGTCTTGAAGACTCAATCTTTCGGCTAGTTCTTCTTTCAAGTAAGAATGTTGTTCAGCAGAGTCTAGAAGAACACGTACAGGCTACTGATTATATCCGTCTACCAATTTAAACAAAATTGTTTGAGAGTAGACATATGAAGTAGTACTGCAAAACTATTTCACTAACTTAGACTGCGTTAAAGACTGTGGTTCCTTCTCAGCTCAACTTTCACTAAGGTTACACATAACTGAGTAATATTGTGGTTTACACACCTTACAGGAGAGCCGAGTGTTAGATTGTCTTGCAGTATGCTAAAGCGTGGGACATCTGAAAAATGCAATGTACTTAATGAGTCATATTTTTAAAGCGCTGACAACGTGATGAAGCATGAGTCTCCATTTTACAGAAAGCACACGAAGTCTTCACTCCACCAGTTGCAGCTACCCCCTGAGCAGTTGGAACATCAGGTTTTCTCAAAAGTTTCTAAGATCGTGTTCCAGGTGTCACAGATTCTCTTAAATACACATTCCTATCTGCAAAAACTAGCCCGCAACTTTCTTGTATTCGCTCATTCTGAGTCCAAAATGGTAGTCACTGCTTAATATCACCAGAGAATTTTACAACCAACAACTCCGGCAAATTATGCACCGATCTGCCTTTTTGTGAAACCCTCGATCTTGTGGAGCAAAGATCATTCGATACTTGAAACGCAGTAAATTTCTCGTACATACATTTCTAGGTTGTCCAAACTATTAAAGGAATGGTTGTAGTCATATTCCACATTGAAATTTCAGCTTTTCCAAAATATGTCCTTAACGTAGCTTCGTTACTTGCTGTAGTTGTTTCGTTACTCGTTATAATTGATTTAATGTTGTTTAATTTTTTCTATATTTTTTTCTTTTGGCCTTAGATGTAGAAGCATTATAGTATTGAATTCCGTGTTTTGCTGCTGATCGAGTTTTTTGAAGTAAAACTGATGCATTTAATCGTCGACTTGTTTTGTTGGTATACGAACACATGAAAAAATTTTCCGTCCACGGATTGCAGAATACGAATTGAATAACCAGCCGAAACTTGTTGTAGACGTTGAATTGAATCCGGAAGGCCTGACAAGAATCTGTACACTAAGGCAGAGAAAGCACAGTGTCCCGGTGCAGGCAGCTGGTTACCATAGGCAGATATTCATTCAGATCGACACCAGTCCAGCCCCGGAGACAACCGTGTACGTAAATCCGTCTCTTATAAATTGGAAGTACAATAATCCGGAGTCATCGGCCGTGAATTCATCTTCTCTGTACTCCAACCGTCCTTGCACAACCTGGAGGAACAATTAGCAGGAGTCATCCCCTCCTAAGACAGTATCTCATAATGGAAATCCCCCCACAGAACTTGGCAGAAAAAGCAGTATTCGCCATAGCGTAATATGCCAATTTTGTAATCAAGCATACCCTAAGGTACAATAGAACAAGTGACCAAAAGCTGGAAAAAGGAGCAACAGCAGACAAGTAAGCACTCCTCATTAGGAAATGAAGATATGCCGGGCTGGTGGGCAAAGCGATCAGAGGAGGACTAGCTAGAAATAGGCTATTGCATTACACATCAGAAACTGAAAATGATAACGTTTAAGGTCAATCGCAAAATGAAATTACACATAGCAATATCGGATCTTCTGAAACCAAATCTGAACTAAACGAAGAACAGAGTTTGAGAGTAGCAGATGAAATGTAGGCAAATGTATACGATGTATAAGGGAGGGGTCTTGATTTCGTTCGTTTTGTATATTCAAGAGAAAATATAACCATTAACTATCTTCTGCATTGAAATGTAAATGTTTAATCATTCCAATAAAAATGGCTGTCTCTCCAATGCGTATTGTCATATACTGTCAACTGTAGTGAAATTTTAATCTCTTACTTCTCTCCAGCACGTCTTAGAAAACGTAAAATTTTGCTTCAGGAAGAATAGGACCTCAAAATTTATTTACAGCAATTCAAGGAAATGTATTTGTCATAGAAGCAGCTTTAACTAATAAAGATTTTGGAGACATTTTTGAGAAAATACCAACGATGGAGGCTTCTTCTATTTAGAGCGCAGTTTCAAGTGGAGATTTTGTTTCAATATCAGTCGTAAAATTTATCGATTTTTCTCCTTGAACTATTCATGTTGACAAACACAATCACACACGCTTAACTTTATAAAAGTGTATTGTTCTTCTTCAGAGGGCGTCAAATGTGCGTTTTTGCCAAATACTGATATACAAGATTTTGTGCCGAATGAAGGTTTCCCCTGTTTACTACGGAATCTAGATTCCTAGTTTCTTTCCTTTAAATAAACTTTTTTCATGTTAACTGATCACTCACCTTTAAACAACGGTTTTCAAGATATGCCGTATTTGTGTTTCATAATTACAGAAATACTCTTCACCGTAGTAATACATATTGGAAAGTAATTTTTGTTCAAAACAACCAGAAACAAAAAACGTTACACTAGATACGCATAGAGCTTATATATGTATGTATGTATGGTTTCATTAAACTTGCGACAGATGTCTCTGTCATTTATTCTCCAACGCAGCTAATAGTAATATAATCTGGTGTGTGGCAGTGTCATGGATCAATTTTCCACCTACATCGGAACCCAGAACCAGGGTATGAGGCGGATTGAAAGCATAACAAAGGAATAAGTGACTCGCTCCTTAGTTTGCTACTTGAAAAATCCATATGCCAAATTGCTTGGTGACACATTACTATTAGCCCACCTTCGTAGCGTGGTGGTAGTGTGTCTGCCTCACGTTCAAGAGTTCCCGAGTTCGAATCTCGGTCATGGTGAGTTACCTGGATAAGGTTGCGCCCATGGTTTTCCCTTATCCTGAAAGATGAATATCACGTAACTCTAAGCTCTATGTACTCTGGGATCATTTGAGCATCATTTCATCCTTTCCATTCATCGTCCGATATGAGTTATCGTTGGAGGACGTAAAATTACAAAAAAGCACTATTAGGTATCCTAAATTAGTTGCCTATAATTCTACATTAGTGACTTATCTTCATTTTCCGAGCTCAAATGTGGTGGCGACTAGCATTAAGCGAACATTCGTTATGCGTGCATTTCAAACTGCCTAGTCCCTAAATGAAGGGGCAATGTTGAAGTAACGAACATTTTTATTCGCTGAATTTAGCTTATTTATCCTTCTAAATTAGTTTTGTTATTAATAAGTTATGACGTGTGTATGCTTGTGTGTATCAGTAATTGACATAATATTTGTTCCTATCCCTGAAAATCGTCATATCGTCAAGGAGTGAAATCGTGAAATAGCAGATTACAAATTATTAGTTTGTAATTATGTTTCAAAATATAGTTTAATTAAGGAAGCTTTTCTTTTGTTTAGTTCTAAAGCCCAAACGTTTTTTGCAATGCGTTACCTATTTGACAAACTTTGTACTAAGAGTTAGCTGCTACACTTTCCTCTCGCAGAATGTGTTTGAGAGGAACAAAATTTAGGATAATTTGAAATAGTTCGAAAATTGGTTAGCCATAATACAGCGCTTCTACAATCTCTGGCACATATTAAGGTGCAATTAGTCATCTCGTCTCGATGTTTTGCACATTTTCATGCTGAACCACGTCTCCGGTTTTCACCCCATTTTTGCCACCAGTAGCGCTACTGCTGTGCCAGGACCATCTCATCAGGAACGAACCTAAACTTAGGCAGTACTGACGTTTTCTCCACCGCGGTTTTCTCTTGTAACGGACGTAACGGAATTAGTAATAATCCCACCTATACGCTGAAAGAGCCCAAAAATTAGAGAGGATGTGAAATGTTAATAGAAATGAAATGGAGAGACAGACAATTCGGCGGATGTGATCGTTCGACACAGCATTTGCCTGGCAACAGCGCTAAAACCCCAAAGAAAACCCATGCATCAGGACTGTCGGCAAAGGGAACCTAAAACAGTTCACACAAATCCGGGACCCAGACCAACCCGACTAAGCCATCTCTCTCGTTAGTTTGTACCAACTTCACTTATCTTTTTAAGAAACTATAGGCTCTTAACTTTACATAGGGCATATTTCGCAAATACGCCACCTGCAACTTAAGCCTAGTTGATTATTTCTGTTATTCTTTCCGCCGCTAGGTGACGCGTTATTTTTGTATATCACCAACCTCTTAAAATATAACAATACTTAAAAGTAAAACTGTGAACTACAATTGATTTTTTGATCTTCGTTTCTTTGATTTTCTTCTCTTGATATTGTTAAACTGAGGTACTTACCGTATAAAACCATGTATATTAACATTTTATAATCTTCTCATTAAGGGTCATTTTTCAGGACCTGCGTGTTTTATGCATTCGTTGGTGGAGGAGTAGCCAGCTTCTCATTGCCGGTTTGACATGTTCTCGTCCATCGATCATAACGCTTCTATGTAACACTCCTCTTTCGGTATATACGAGTAACTAGACAAGCACAGGTAATGCAGAACACCCACTTAAAATCTGAACTAAATTTTCTGTATTTATATGCTTAAAATACATTGGTAGTTTTGGTACCAAAACCACCGTACTGAAGAATTGCTTTTATAAATGCTCTTAAAATGCGTTGCCTTCCATACATTTCACACATGCATGTGAGGAATTGAAGATACTCAGTGGAATTTAATAGCGACTATAAAAACAGATCGCTCTTTCAATGTATGCCTGAAACATTTGAATAAATGTCAATGAACGCGTATTTAAATCTGTGCCCTTCTAAGTAAAATTCGATTATGTTCTATTCTTTAGATGTCATTTTCTGCATGGCTGCTTGGGTAGTGGTTTGTAGTGGTTATTTCATATTAGAAGCTTGTGAGCTAAATATTGTTCACGTGCTACAATAATAATCAGTAAAGCCTGGATTTGTAAGCATAATCAAATGACTATATAACTAAGTATACAAGCACGAAAAATTAAACAAATAAATATGAAATATTTTTATCTCTTATATAAAAATGATATCATCAACATATCTTTCGTAGACCAAAAACCCCAACAAGTTAAAACTGGCTGAGGAGTTACAGCAAAATTGGGAAGGGCGTCGTGAAATTCTTTAAATCTAATCGGAAAGAGTACTAACAATTTCTTTGTGCTGGAAACAAGAAGAACACGTAAGTTATGTCCTCGAAAGTTAAGTCATACCAGAAAATGAATGAAATGGGTGATGTGATGCTCAAATATGTCCGGGTACCAGGACGCTTAGAGTTGCCTTACATTTGGCTATCTGGATTAGGGAAAACCCCAGAAAGATCCTTATCCAAGTAGCTAAACTTAACCGAGATACGAAACCGGGACCTCTTGAATGTCAGGCACACACGCTTACCGAGGCGGGCAAGAAGATCGCATGTAAAGTGTAAAGTGTCTGAATGATAAAATGATGATTAGGAGTGAGAATTTGCTTATGAATTTTAATGATTTGTTTAAATTAAGCTATATTAATTAAACAGACACAATAAGCAAGCAAACCACATAATTCAACAAAAAATAATTTAAAAGCATTTCGCTATTTCGCTTAGATATCCGAGTTCCATTAATCAGTGATGATTTATTCAAGTTCACTAGGCAACAAAACCTTTAGTATACGTTCTAACAAAGAGGCGCTACCAAAATAGAAAATAAAGGTAAAGAAAACGTAAGTAACTGCGGGTAACTGCAGTTCTGTTCGAGATTGGACTCCAAGAGATGTTCTACTCATCTAAGACCGCTCGACTGGGGCTGCGCAACTGCATTATTATGGATAATTAATATTGGTCTATTCAAAATTTCCTCTTTTCCACCACTTTCTGATGAGAATTAAACAATATTATTATGAGGTCCCTATTGCATAAAGACACACAACGGGAGAAAATGCAAAGGAAATTCTAAATGTATTATAGGGCAAGTGGGGGATGTAAAATGAGTTTAAGTTGAAACTAAGGAATACGTATGTGCTTATGTAACATATATATACTTTTGGAAGAGAATTAAAATTTTATTTAAATTATATTCTTCTATTTAATGAATTCCTGCTCATTTTCTTAGGTTAGGGATTTTCCTTTTGAGTAACCCAACCAGCTGCCAGACAAAGGAAACTATGTTAATAATTCAGACATATAACTTACAATAAAATGTATCAAATTCAATTAAGTACCTACTCGTTAATATATAAGAACATAAATTCTCTTTTTATTCAATCTTAGTGCAGCCACCAATGGTTACAAAGTGATTGCATCAACAAATGCCAAACCTATCAAAGGAATGGTGGCACGCATAGCCGACATTGTTATATAAACTTTCCCAACATTCTCCCACCTTGCAATTTTAGTACTCAACAGTCAATCATTCATTACAAGAACCATCCTGATCGTTTTATTACCCTTCTACGTCTACTGTGGTTGATTAATTCAGTGTCCCTCTCTAAAGCATCAGTCCTCTGGTCAGTCTCTTCACCTGATGATAGGGAACATTCTAATGGGATTAGATTTGAACAGGGCGCATAATCACACCGCTCTTTGTATGAAGTCTCACAACTCGCACTTGTGCGTCCTTCCCAATAATTCCGAGTGGTCACTCCCATTTATTCAGAATGTTCGTTTCAATTAGCACAACTTCAGTTTTGCTAACTTTGTCATGCTGATCCGTTTTAAGCTGAAGCTGACTAAGGTACTCCTTATGAAGTCGCTGACGAAGGGCATTTCTCACTTGCTGTTGATATGCCTCGCACTTCCTCAGTTTAGTTCGATCCATCGCATCCGATTCTGGTACCTTGAAGGAAAATCACCGGTGACAATGGTCTCATGTCATCAGAAACTATTTGTCTCTGATTAAGGGATGACTAATAATAATTGCTTCATACTCACACAAAGAGCCAATAATTCTTCAGATGGTAGGAAAGCTTTTCCCTAAACATTACGAAGCAGGTCTTTCATCAGTCCGATTAAACTTTCCCACCAACCACCTCACCACGAGAATTTGGAGAGTTGGATTTCCACAGAATTCTTTGAACACAGCAAAAAGCCTCAATCTTCTGCTAATTAAGCGTAGTCATTTTATTGAGATCTTTAAAATTTGTCCGGTTGTCACTATAGATCCAGGAAGGCCTTCCTCTATTCGAGATAAATCTTCGTAGTCCTTGAAGAAAAGAGTCTGCAGATAACGCTACAAGCATTTCCAAATGCACTGCTCGGTACACAGCGCAAATTAACAAACCAACACACGTTTTCTGATTACCTCTAACTATAAACAGGCCAGCCAAGTCCACACCAACAATTTCGAAACCTTGGCATCTCTCACGCTGTCATTAGGCAAGGCGGCGTACATACCTTTGGACTTTCCTTCTTGTACCATCTGTAAATTACACATTTTCGTACACATGATCTCATGGCTCTTCTACCATTCAAGATCCAGAATCCTACCTTGAGAATACCCAAAAGAGCTGCACATCAGGGTGATCTCCTAGTAGGACAGCAGGTTCACGAAAGACAAATGTATCTGCCCCTTTTTAACACTCTTATATTTAATAGCAAAGTACCATGTTCATCTATCATGTGCACAACCGCAGTCAGCATTTGGTCCTCAGGTCCCCGAAAACTGTCGTTGTGGAGAAATTAATAAGTGTTCTTTTGGAGTCTTCCAGCTCTGAAAGGCTGAGCTCTCCACTGTTCCTTCTTTTCGACTTGCAGATCAAAATGAACCGTTTAGCTCAACAAAGGAATCCTATCATCTTGTCTAATCGAAAAAGGTACTTGCAATACAAGTATAAAATCAATGATTCTTCTGTCACCACAAAGCTTGAGGCAGTTTCCTTGTTTCGTTCATAATTAATTTCTGTTGCTGCAAGTTTTTAAACATGAAATAAATAAATCCAGAATTAAATTGTTAATACAATTAAATGGTCCGATCGATTTAATGGTTTGGGCAAATATATTTATTTTAAAAAGACAAACATCGGTAATGAATTTGAGATACCGGCAGTCGATACTGTTTTTATATTTGTTTCATTTTCAGATTTTGGTAGTACTAACAAGAACACATCTACATCTAGCCTTGATGGCGATTTCTACAGCTTTGTTTCGGGCTAAATATGTGCATAGGTTTACATGAAATCCCGATTCCGGAGAGTTTATAAGAATTATCATGATTTCTTATAAGATAAGTGAAATTTTAAGTTACAAATTGTTATATTTGTGTACGTGTGTTGGCTTCCCTGTTATCAGCTTCATAATTTACGAATTTATTAATTTCCAATTTGATGCTTTTTGTTCTGTTTACTTTCGTCGTTAGGTTACTATGAACAATTTCGCTTAAAATAACATACATAAATTTAATTTAAATTTTATGGAAACTAAATAAGAAATTAAACTATGTTTAAAGCTCCAAAAGAAAATGAGATTCATTTTTGCAGATATTCGTTTTCTGAAATCTTCGTTTAAAACATAAGGTAATCCCTATTTTTGTTATAAAAACTATTATATTTGATAATGATAGTGTTCATCAAAAGTCGAAAGAAGTTTACTTTTTCAGGACCTATATAATATTGAACTTAAATTATACGATTTGCATATACAATTAACAAAGATATTAGGTAATTAATTTTGGTTTACTTTATAAACCTATTTAATATTCTTAATTAAAATATGTAAAATAAAACTTATAAATAAAATTATATAATCTGCGAATGAAACAAAATACATTAATTCCAGTTATTAAAAATAATAAGGATAATGTTGTTAATTTATGAAATTGTAACCTTAATGAAAAAGAGGTACCTTTAAATCAAGGTTTAAAAACGTGTGTAAAATTTGCAAGAACTGAAGATTATTATATTGCAAATATGGAAATCGCTAGACAAAATTTAAATGAAAATAGTAAATAATTGATTAAACTGAAATGTAGAAAAATTTTAAAAAAAGTTAGATAAATAGCAACCTAATATAAATTGTAATAATAAACATATTATTAAATCGGGAAATAAAAAAGATTTAACTGTCACTGAAGGGGATAAAGGTAATAGAATTGTAATTTTAGATAAATCTGATTATATTATTAGAGTAAAATTTTACTTCAAGGAGAATATTTCATAAAAAGTAATATAGAAACTTTAAAATGTCCTATTTAAAATTTTAATAAAAGATTAATAAAGTGAAAACTATATCAAATGAAGAAAACATTTAGTAAAAGTAGGTAACACAATTTTACATAGAATTTATGCTCTTCTTAAAATCTGTAAATCAGGAAGTAAAATGAGACATATTGTAAATTTTATATTTTCACCAACTTAATATTTCGCCAAATGGTCACATAGAAAGTTTAGTAATTTTGATAAATATAAGAGTTTAATTATTAAAGATTCTTTTGAATTGTTAAAAAAGTACACAATATTATACTATCTAAAACTGATAAACTCGTTTCTTTTGATGGAACCGACATATTTCCTAGTATTCCTAGAGGAAAAATTTAATTTCTTTAAACAATTGGTTGAATTCAACAAATTTATATGAGGGCTCAATAGTTTATTTTGTTAATCTTACTGAATTTTGTTGAGGTCAAATTTTTTCACTATTAATGGTGAAATTTTTCAACAAACTTCTGGCTTAGCAATGGGTAGTCCTCTTTCAAATTTTCTTGCTGATCTTTTTATGAGTTTTTTTTTCGAAACGCAAGTCACTAATTCCCTTTAATTTTTACAGCTTGTTATAGATATGTTGACGATATTTTTGCAATTGTACCTGATAAACTAATAACCGATACTTTAGAATTACTAAATTTGCAAGGTAAAGCTATAAAATTTACATTAGCAACTGAAATTAATGGATTTCTTCCTTTTCTAGATCTAAAGATAATAATAAATAATAATAAATAAAACTTTGGTATTTATAGGAAGTCTACTCATATTGTTAATTACATAAAAATAAAGGTTTTAACCATTTTTCCTCTAAATTGGCTATCTCCAATAGTTTTTTTTATAGATACCTGCCATCCTTGGTTTAATAAATATTTTCAAATTTTTAATGACTTTGGTATAACTTTGGTTCCTCAAAATAAATATAGTGTTAAGAATATATTGCATTATTTAAAAAAAGATTAAATTCGTAATTACAAAAAAATCTGGCATTTATCAGTTTAATTGTTTCTATTATGACAAAGTTTATATTGGAAAGGCAAAACTTAATTTAGAAACTAGAACGAAAGGACATTTTCGTGACATTGAGTTTAAGCAAACTGATAAATCGGCCGTAGCACATCATTTTTCGTCATTTAGCCATGAAATAAATCCAGAAGTTAAATAACTAAAACAATTAAATGGTGCGATATATTTAATGGTTGGGGTAAATGTATTTATTTTAAGGAACAAACATCGCGTAATGAATTTTGAAATTCGATTGTTTTCAAATTTGTTTTATTTTCAGATTTTGGTAGTACTAGCAAGAAGATATCAACATGTAGCGTTTGTGGCGATGGCGACAGCTTTGTTTCTGACTGAAGATATGTATAAATTTACATGAAATCGCGATCCCGGAGAATTTATTAGAATTATCAGTTCTTATAAGTGAAGCTTTAGGTTACAAATTGTTGTATTGTTATATATATATATTACGTAAAAGTAACTTCCTCTATTCACTGCTCTATAACTATAAGTTATGGTACGATAACATTCTTCAACCTGCTCCTGTAGAATGAATAAAAGTTTGTAGAAATGATTTTTCTGAAATATTTCGTTGTATGTTAAATGGTCTTCACTAGCCGGAAGCGAAGTTCAAATATTTCTTAATCGTTAATGTATGAGAGGTTTTAGACTCCGTTCGTTTTGCGTATTCACGAGAAAATATAACGAATATACTTGGTGCACTAAAATGTAAATGGTTAAGTATTTAAAATAAGAAAGGCTATCTCTCAAATGGGTAGTTCCATATACTGTGTGCTTTAGTGAAACATTTATTGTTGTACTATGCTGTTAAATCTTTTGTATTGTTAATAAAGTTCTAGATTACTCATTAACATACTATTTATTAACACATATGTAATACATACATTGTCATTATCTTCATAAAAAAACTGTCCTTACTTCAGTGATGCCAAGTGCAACTCTTAACATAAGCAAAACTGACCGTGTTTAACAGCGTAATAAACTTTCTCTCATCACTCCTCCATAAAATCAGCACAGTTTTTTCTAATTATTTGTTTACATTTGTTTCTCATATTACATGCATTTGAAGTTCTAGTACAATAACAGTTCCATAGCATACATTTTAAAATTTGTAAAATACAATGGTTTGGTAAATATGTGATTCACTTAGATGTCCCATATTTTATATGAAACAAACCTTTGTATTATTCATCCTTGACAAAAAAGTATTTTATCTCAGTGTCTCTACCGGTTTTAACTAACTTTATTGAACTTTGATTGTCAGTACATATTGTAGCTTTCACTATCTCACCTGTAAGCTTCAATAAATTTATCAGATACTTAAGTTACTTGGAGCGTTCACAAGCAGGGATGGCTGCCTCCGTTGTAGATTGCGCTATAACAGTTTGTCGCCTAGAACACCACGAAATAGGTCCACCATTAAAAATTGTGACAAAACCTGAAGTGCTCCTGCGCCGAATGTATTTTTTATGCCTTTCACCCTCATTGCGACATCACCTGCATAATCTGAGTCCCAATATGCCAATAACTCAAGAAGTTAGAAATATTATTACTGTTGTAAGTAATAACAGCATCAGTTTTATCCTTTAGATATCTCAGGGTTCTCTTGAGTTTACGAATTCTGGTTCCTTTGAATTTTCCAGTGAACAGATTACGTACTTTACTGCAAAACTTAAATCATGTCGTCTTTTGTAGGACAAATATAGAAGACTTCCAATTGCTTCTCTGTATTTGAACATGCCGTTCTTCCCAAGGCCTTCATCGTCTTCATATTTTTCATGCATCTTTACATCAGGAGTAATTGGTGTGTTCATTGATTTTGAATGTTCCATACCATATCTCTTCGTCACGTGGTTTGCATATTTTTCAAGAGAGATTACGATTCGTCTTTCAGTCTTGACTACGTTCATACCCATGTGTGCTCTTGGTTCTTTTTCGACTGGCATTTAAAGTTCTTTCTTTACTTTATCTTCCAAGTTGTTTGATCTTTTCTGTTTCCTTTCCAATGATGATTTCATCTTCAACATTTATTACCAACTATATATCTCCTTCTTGATGTTTGAAGATACACTGTTCTGGTTTTAATTTAACCAAATTTGATACTTTGAGGGTGCATAAGCTTGTCGAAGACCATACAAGGACTTTTACAATAGGCAGATTTCTCCTGGCTGTACTTTATGGTACACTGGTCCTGCTAAGACATCGTTAAGAAAGCCTTTTTCACATCTAGGGTTTGATGTCCCAGTTTTTCTTAGCTGCGAAGGCAAGCAATGGTCTCAAGTAGGTGTGGACACTACCACTGGAGCAACAGATTTCCATAGTCTATCTTTCTCTTGTTTTGAGAGCAACCTGTTACTACTAATCTAGTTTTAAATTATCCACTATCCTTTAATTTAGATAACCATTTGCTTGTACGGATATGTTTCTCTTGTGTTACATCTTCATTAACATAGCTCCAAGGTTTATTCTTAATTAATAAATCTATTTCATCTCTTATGGCTTTCATCCATTAGTATTTCCCTTCACAACTTACAGCTTCATCAAAGGTCAAGGGTTCATTATCTTCATTCGTGTCGAGATCCATTATGTAGTGTTGAAACGTCATAGATATTCTCTTTTTTTTAATTCGTATTTTATTATATTGGTTTTGATTTTGTTGTTCTTGCTTTTCATTCTTTTGCTCTCGGTTTTGCTTTCCTTGATTTTCTTCATGAAGCTCAATGTTGATTTCGTCACCGGCTTAGTATTCAGATGAAGGAAAGAATGTGTTTCTAAATATAATACCTCTGCTTATAAAAAGGTTCCATTTCTTAATTTTCTTTCCACAAGCGGTAATCGTTTGGAGCATAACCTAGAAGCATAGCTTCTTCACTTCTGCTATCAAATTTCTTAAGAGGTTTTAACACTTTTGTCTATACGAGAATCTGTAAGTTACTCAGTTCAGGTTTCTTTTTATACAAATGCTCAGATGGGGTGTGAATCATTCCTTTGGTTGGAATTCACTTTATCAAATAGGTAGCAGTTTGCACTACTTCATTCACAGGTCATTTTTTACATTTAGCATCAAGGATACGTTCTCATATTATTCATAGATGCCAGCCTTTAAAGTTCAGTTTTTCCATTTAATTCCGGGGTATGAGGGATGGTTAAGTCCAATACAAAGCTATTTTCTTTACGCTATGTGATGAGTAGTTCATTTTTAAATTCTCAACCATGGTCATTCCTTATTTTGCAGACTTTCACATTAAAATGCCTTCTTCCTTCCTTTACAAATCTTTTTATGCACGGAAAGACTTAACCTGCTGCTTTTGTTTCTAGAAGGTACACCTTGCTGAAATGGGTGTAGTCATCCTATTATGTGATGAAATAGTTGTTCCTATCATATGCTGAGCGATCTATTGGCACACAGATGTCAGTGTGTATAAGAACACAGACACAGGGTCCTTGAAGGGGATTCCTTCTCCGCAGAGCAGGGTCCTTCGTCTATTACTATACCGGGACTACGTCCCTTACTGCCATGGGGATCGTTTTTTATTATTAATGGATGTTGGGTAGATGGCAGTGATTGTATTACAGATAAGATGTTTAGTAGTATGTGAGAGGATAACATTTGCTTGGGATTAGGGTTGGCTTTTTAAGAGTTTTATGGTGGTCCACGCACATTTCTGGGTCGCTTGTATTACTCTCCGGGGTCAGGGTCGTACTCCCCGAGTCCGCGAATGTGGTGATTGAGCCTGGAAGAATGTTTGGCATAAAAGCTACAGGAGAGATGGGCGATATGAGCAGTGAGATTTGGGAATGCGAGGTATGAGCGTATGTAGTCATTGTAGTTTATAATTTCCAGGCGACGACGGCTTTTTCTCTTCCTGTTTTAAAAGGCAGGCTTACCTGTTCAGCATTTGCACAAACAGCACAATTTGCAATCTTGCACTTATCATTATGTGATACTCTGTTACAAAATCAAGGATCTTTATCACATGATGATAACTGAGGTGGCCTAGGTTCCTCTGCTATTCTTCTAATTCTGTTATTTTTTTCATTACTTAAAGCGTTTTCAGATTTTTTCTTCAAGTTCACAATATAAAGTCCATTTTCTGTTTTTCTGCTTGTATTACAACACAGTCCTTCTGTATTTTTATTTTGGTTTTTAGGATGTATACTTTTTTATCGTCGAAGTACACTGAGTTTTCTTGAAAATTGCGCCAGCTTTTTTCTTACATTGCTCCTTTACATGTCGTCACTGACGACATCCGTAGCATTTGATATCATTGTTTCGTTTATCTTTCGATTATGCTTTGAAAGACACTGGCAATTTTTCTTTAAATTTTGTCTTGTCATCCTCCAATTATAATCTTGGCGTAAGGTTTTCTGTGCTTTTGTGCATTTGTGATGTAAAATCTCATGCACCATAAAGTGCTTGAATTTCTGAGGTAAGATGGAAACTTATTCTTTAGAATTTTTAACTTAAACAGCAAGTCTGGAACTTGACTATATTTGCACGAACACCTTTGTTTTTATCAAATTTGTAATTATAAAATTCCTGAAGTAGCAGTCACTTCTCTTGATCTGTATCTTCCTTGTCGATGCGAAAAGTGTGTCATACATATCCTTTGCACTCTCACATGTCGTTAGATGTACCTTCACTGTATTATTCACCGTTCTTAGGATCGCATGTAGGGCTGCAGCATCCTTTGTTTGCACGAAGCTGTCTTTTCTTCGTTGATTCCACATGACCCAAGTAGCGTTGATCCATCAATTGCTTTGCTTGGAACAGAACTTTAACCTCAAAATGCCATATTGAAAAGTATCATTTTGAATACTAGCAAGGTCATCACTTTCGACTTTATTTGCAGACGCCATTGTTCCGTTTGTATTTGTTTCTTCGTTTTTCTCTTGCGAAAACCTTTTTTTTACCACATCCGCTGTATTCACACAGTTCTCAGTTCTTGCTGCTTCATCTAATTTAGCTCCAGCATGATCTGGGTACATTACTTGCTGTAAAAAGTTGTAGTATTATTAATAAACTTCTAAATTACGCATTAACAAGTTATTTATTCACTCATAAGGAATACACACATCGTTTATAGTTTGATAGTAAAATACCGTCTGTATTCCACTAATACCAACTGCCCATCTTAACATCAACAAAAACTAATTGAGTTTAACAGTGTAACCAACTATATCTGAGCAGATTGAAGGTAGACAAACAAGGTATTTATATTGATATCTGTCACTGACTTAGACCGTTGTTCTTTCTTAGCCCTTCTTTCTGCAAGGTCACACATGTCTGGATAATGTCGCTTTCACACTTTACAGGAGAGGCGAGAGCGACATTTCCTTGCAGAATTCCCAAACTTGAGTCATCTGAGCCATGTGTCTTTCTGGGAGATTCTAGCTTTCCTTTCTTCGAGGGGCATATCTTTAACCTGAATTATCCGGATGAATCACGAATCCTCATTTTACAGAAAGCACACGCATTCCTCAGTCCACCTGTTGTAACTAAACCCTGAGTATTTGGAACATCAGGTTTTCTCAAATATTTCGATGTCTGAGTCCTACTCGCACCAATGTTGCTGATCTTTCTGGTCAACTGCAAATATGCTTCGTTTCCTACTTCAAATTTCAGATATTCCAACAAGCTTTTGAGCCTTTCCTATGAACCCTTTACTTGCGTATTATCGCCTCTTCTCAGCCACACTCGAATTCATTCGTCAGTCAACAAGACTCCACTAAAGGAACTAATAGTTCTACATAGTCTTCTAGCGATCTAACAGTAGACCTAATTTGGTCATATAACACTGACAAGGCAGATTTTCCAGTTACTAGAGTAGTAATCTCCATTACATAAAGCATTATCAATAGATCCTTTTGAATGTATCGCGCTTCCTTTAACCACTCAAAAGGTTTATTAAATTTTCCGCAATAGGCGGAAAACTATTCAAAAGTTCATTAGCTCGTGCCCCAGTTGGCATTGATTCTTTTATATACAGAATCCTTTCTGCAACATCCAGCTCGCTACTTTCAGGCAATCGCTCAAACAGAGACCGAAATGGTAGCCTCTGTTTAATATCAGCAGAGAATTTTGATGCCAACAACTCCGGCAACTTATTGATCAATCAGCCTTTTTTGAAACACTGGATCATGTGGAAGAAACACCATTCGATACTTCAAATGCAGTAAATTTCTCGTACCTACATTTAGCTGATGTCCACTTATCTCGATATGATTCTTCTTCATTATACTCTTTTGTTGTATCCTCGTCGGTGGCCCCATTGCCATACCAAGCATTTTCAAGTCCACCATTAATAGTAGATCTGACTTGTCTTCCAGGAGCTTAAACTTGGTAAAGACATCGTCTTGTGTCACATTTTCCTCTGCAATCTTGTTCTGGAACAGCTTGAATGCTCTAGAAAATAAATGACGTAAGTGTGTTCTTTCTTTCAAAGGTGAATGTGCAGCAGCCATGTCAAACAGTGAACTTTAGTAATCTTATTTTACCTTTCGTATTATTATTACACGGCCAGAATGTGTCCTGTCACAGTCATTAAATGTTAATAATTCAAACTCAGGTAGTACAGTAGAAGGTATCAATTTCAAATAAAAGCACACTGGTTAATATATAAGATGATAATTTCTAGTTTAATTTAGTCATATCCAGTCTTAAATGGTCTCACAATAGCTTCATCATCAAATGTCAAACCTATTAAAGGAGTGGTTGTAGCCATATTGCACATTGATATTTCAACTTTCGCAACAGATGTCCTTGATGTAGTTTCGTTACTTACTCTAGTTGTTTCGGTATTCGTTCTAGTGTATTTAATGTTGCTTCATATTTTCTATATATATCTTTTAACCCTAGCTGCAGAGGCAGTAATGTACTCAATTCCGTGTTGCTACAGATCAAGAAATTTGAAGTAAAACTTATGCATTTAGTACTCTACCCTTTTTTTACAGTAACCGAAAATATGAAAAGGATACACTGTCCACAGATATAGAATAAGAACTCAAATACCAAGTCAAAAAACGTACTAGACTTCGAAGTGAGTCCGGAAACCCCAAAGGAATATGTACACTAAGGAACAGAACGCACAGTGTCTCGGTGGGCACAACTGGTTACCATGGGCAGATATTCAGATCGACACCAGTCCAACACCGGAGACTTCCGTTTACGTAAATCCGTTTCATATAAATTGGGAAAAAAATATTCCGGTGTCATCGGCCGTCAAGTTATACTCTCTGTATTTCAACCTTCCTCGCACAACTTGGAAGAATAAGTAGCAGGACCCATAATTTCCTAAAACTGTATCTCAATATGGAAATCCTCCCCTTACAACTTGGGTGAAAAAGCAGGAATCACCGCACCTCAATACACCAATTTTGTAATAAAGCATTCCTTAGGATGCAATAGAACAGATGATCAAGAACTGGGAAAAGGAGCAACAGAGGACCAATAAATATTCAAAACTAGGAAATGATGATATGCCGAACTGAATGGCAGAGGGATTCAGAGGAGGACTAGCTAGAAATAAACTATTTCATTCATAGTCAGAAATTGACAATGATAATGATTATGGTGAACCGGAAGATGAAGTTACACAAAACGGTATCAGATTAGCAGCAGCCGAATCTGATTTAAATAGAACCTCAAGGAGTGCTTACAGCAATTCATGGTATACGTTGTATTTATCATAGGAGCAGCTGTATGTAATAAGATTTTCGATATGTTTTTGATAAAATAAAAGGAAGTTATCTTCTTCTATTAAACGCGTAGTTTGGAGTGAGAATTTGGTTTCAATAGCAAGCGTAGTTCTTCTGCTTTCAATATTCATGTTCACAAAGACAACCACACACGAATAATTTTATAATACGTTATCGTTTTAGTTCAGAAGCCCTCAAACATACATTTTTAGCAAAATATTGCTATTTACGTTTTTGGTATGAATGCAGGTTTCCTCTGATGACTACAGAATATAGACTCCTCGTTACTTGCATTAAAATAACATTTCGAAAGTCATCTGGTCACTCACCTTTTACATTTGTTGTTAAAACAGCGATATTTTATCACAAGCAGAATTTGTGTTCCATACTTATTAGATTTACTCTTAACCGTACTAATACTATTTGGAAACTACTCTTTATTTACCCAATATTACAATCAAAAACAAAAGACAATACTCTAGATACGCATAGAGTTTATATATGAATATATAGTATCGCTAAACGGTCGTCAGATGTCGCAGTTATTTATTCTCCAACACAGCTAATAGTGATATAGTCTAATGTGTAGCAGTACAAGGACATCAACTTTCTACCTACTGCTACAGCGGAACCCCAAACCAGGGTATGAGGTGGATTGTAAGCATCACAAAAGAATAGGGGACCCGCTTCTTAGTTTGGCATTATAAAACTCCAGATGCCAATATTTGTTACTTATATCACTGTTAGGTCTCCTAAGCGTAGGTGCCTATAATTTTAAACTGGTGCTTTATCTTCATTTGCCGGGCTCAAATAGCGTGGAGATTAGTATTAAGCGTATATTCATTATCTGTGCATTTCAAATTTCGTAGTTCCTAAATGAAGTCGAAGTAATGAACATTTTTGTTCGCTGAATTTAGCTTCGCCATCCCTTTTACTCTAAATAGTCCTGCTCTGTCCCCTTTGTACTTCTAGATCAGTTTTACTTATTAATCAGCTATAAAGTGCGTTTGCTTGTGTGTATCAGTAATAGACATAATATTTCTATTTTGTAACGTACCATGGTGTTCTGAGGATTGTTCCTATCCCAGTAATAATAGGGTGAAATCGTAAAATAGAATACAAGTTAATAGTTTGTAATTCTCTTTCAATATGTAGTTTTACATAAGGAAACTAATATTTTGTTTAGTTATGAAATCCCCACTTTGTTGCAATGTATTTACCTATGTGACGAAGTTTATTCTAAGAGACGGTACACTTTCCTCTCTTATTTGAAGAAAACAAAACATTAGGATGATTTGGAATAGGAAGAAAATTGGCTAGCCCTAAACTCAGCGCTTCCACCACCTCTGTCACTTTTTCAAGTGAAGTTGACCTTGCCGGCTCGACGTTCTGTATACCACACTCATGCTGAACCACCGCGTCGGGGTTCACTCTCTTATTGCCACCAGTATCGCTAGTGCTGTGCCAGAACCATCCCGTCAGGAACGAACCTTAACTTGGGCAGTTCTGACGTCATTTTCCACTGCTTTTCTCCCAAGCAATGGGCGTAACTGAATTGGAAATAATCCTCCATGAATATCCTGTGAGGGGGAGAGGTCGAAATGGCACTATTATAAACACGTTTTAAACTGTTAGAAGCGGCCTAAGCATACTAAGCAATGCAAACACCTGGATTAGAAAATATGCAGTTAGTAATATATGGCGAGTTTGGAGGTAAACCAATAACACAATATTTATCTAACTACTTGATGTTGGCCAACATCTAATATCAATATTCTGGACTGTGATATTGCTGATTAAATATACTTATATCGTAATTTGTTCAGTACGTTTCATTCATGTATCTCCTCAGGTCCCCGTAGGAGAGCTGATCCGTCCCCTTTCAGCTCGCGTGGTGTGGGCGCTGCGGACCCCTACACTCGTGGTACCTCTGACGTTAATAGAGGAACCTCGGGCTGAAGATTCGAGCCCCTCCCTGATTGGGAGTAGTTCGGATTGTTTTGGAATCGGGGTAGTGGTTCCCCATACCCGTGGGAGATCGGGTACTTTTCCAGACGGGGTTGAGGGAAACCATAATATTCCCGCGTACTAGTCAACATAGCTAGTATAGGGTATGCTAGATCACCAGGTGCCTCAACAAGGTCATATACGTAGCATTCCCATTTTGGAGTTGGCGCGCGTAAGTGGCGTATCCACTTCCATCCCGTCTTGAGTGCAGAGGAGCAGATCTGGGTGCTTGTTAGTCTCTAGGTCTTGACTATGGCAAGCCCTAAGGAGGCGCCGGGCGCCCTTTTGGGACACCTCGGTAACTCCCTGGTCGTCATGGGGGCGAGTATATACTCTGTGAGGATATGACCTGGTAGATACCCTCAAGTTTATATATATATATATATATATATATATATATATATATATATATTCGGGTTCAAGGAGGCCGTATCTTTTTCATGATTGCGAGTGATACTTCTGAGCATAGTTATCGCATTTGTATAATACTAATTTCAAAAATAACACCTAGACAGCAAGCGAAGTTATAAAAGAAACCCTTTAAGAGTGAAGGTAAGTTTAAGGTATACAGTGATCACTTTCATTCGTGGAAGAAGAAATTCACACGTAACCTCTACATTACGGATTTTTGTCCGTAATGTCCGCCTCGGTTGACAGAGGTAAAGAAGTTTTAACGAACCTAACGATCCAAATGAATAACGAAATTCCCGTCCTCTCTCGTACTGAAGTACCAGGTTACCAAATGAGCACTTCTATTACTGTTTCAAATATGTGTAGTGAATCAAACCCAAAGTTAAGTTATGCAGTCGTAACACAGGCCTACCTTACCAAAGACGAGGATATTATCACAGAATCTTGCGTTGGTATTACTATTTAAGATTATGTACTAGCAATCGGAAAAGTGACAACCCCTTCTAACATCAGATTTGTCTCAAGGATATCTAATGGGATAATCTACATATTTCTTGCTAGTAAAAAATGTATTGGAAAACTCATTTCCAAGCACTCCAAAGTATTAGTAAACAATATTTCATTGGGAATAATGTCTGTCCTAACCAAAAAACAAAGAGTAATTATCTCAAACGTTTTTCCCATAATTTCTATCGTAGTAAATTAAGAGGAGTTCCTCAAACTGGGTATTAAGCAATGTACAAAGTTTCTCTAATTAGAGAAGTACTGTCAATCCCGGTTTTCTCATATCTTTAGTTTTCGCAGATAGGTCTATATTCAAATTGGGGATTTCAGTAAACCTACAGAATTTCTTCAAATGGATTATGAATGAGCAGACTACTGCATTTCATTATATGATTCACCAACCTGCTTTATTTGTGAAGCTGAGGTTCATTTAGCTTGGCACTGTCCAAACAACGCAGATAATGAGGACTCCTCCCTTAACAAAAGAAAAATCACCCAAGTAACAAGCTCTCAGAATTTCCACAACATCCTGCAGATTCTCAGTAAGTGGAAAATATTGCCAAGAGGATGTAATAACTACTTCCCTACAATCTAACGTTAAGAGAGCTGCTCCTTCTGCAAACCCTCAAGGTTTCAATTACGATGGCTCCAATTCTCCAACCACAAATGTAACAAATTTAACCCCTTCTCCGATATGTCCGCAACCCACTTTCCGCAGAGTTTGCTGGATCAAAGCGGCCAATTTCTTCCAGCAATGAAACTGTTGATCTTGAAGATTAAAATATCTACCCTATCAACGGAGCCTACATCAGATGAAATCAGAAATCACAAGATTAACCCAATTTCTATGACATCTACAGCAGAGAAGGATATCACTATTAGAGAAATGAAATGTGTAGTGCTTAACGCCCGCTTTCACTACATACGGCACCGCAGGTGGCGACAATGATGATACATGAGATGAGGATGGAGCACTGGTGGAATGAGATGGCGGGGCAAATCGGAGGTCCCGGAGAAAACCCGCCCCAACGCCGTGTTGTCCACCACAAATAAGATGCTTAAACCAGCTAAGGAAGTTTTGGGAGTCAACCCACAATTTGGTCCCCTCATCTACGTAGAGTTGCAATCCTCTTTCGAAAATAGTATCGTAGTCAGCAACATATTAACAATTGTTTATATTTACACCCATGATCTTGGGAGTTTAGCTCAAGCACATCAGAATCCGCATCCTTATTTCATGCATAAATCTATAAATAAGAAAATACCCTTCTCGTCAAGATACTCCTGAAAGTCTTTAACCAAAACGGAGGTAAAAAAGAATTGTATTCCAGATCCTGAAAACCTCAGCAACGACTCTACATCTCTTTTCTAACGTAATAATGACAACTTTCTTTCTGCAGCTATTCCTTATTATGATGCTACCCTGAAAGGGCCCAAAAATTAGAGAAGATGTAAAATGTTAATATAAATGAAATGGAGAGACAGGAAATTCCGCGGATGTGGTCAACCGACACAGCATTTGCCTTGAAGCAGCTGAAGAAACCCAAGAAAATCCATGCATCAGGTACGTCGGGAAAGGGACCCGAACCTAGATCTCGAATGCGTGCCCCACACCAACCCGCATAAAGCCACCTCTCTCGTTAGTTTGTACCAACTTCATTTACCTCTTTAAGAAACTATAGGCTCTTAACTTTACATAGGTCTAATTTCAGCCTATCATATTATTTGTGTTATTCTTACTGCCACTAGGTGACGCATTATTTTTGTATATCATCAACCTCTTAAGGTAAAACAATACTGTGAACAAAACTGTGAACTACAATTTATTTCTTGATCTTCATTTTTTTGATTTTCTTCTCTTGTTCTCTGTTAATCCAAGGTACACCGTATAAAACCATGTACATTCACATTATGTAATCCTCTCATTAAAGGGCAGTCTTCTTGACCTGCGTGTTTTATGCATCCCGTTGGTGGAGGAATAGTCAGCTTCTCATTGCCGATTTGATATGTTCTCGTTCATTGATCATAACGCTTCTATGTAAGACTCCTCTTTCGGCACATACGAGTAACGAGACAAGCACATGTAATGCAGAACACCCACTTAAAATCTGAACTGGATTTTCTGCACATATATGCTTAAAATACATTGTAGTATTGGTACCAATAACAAAGTACTGAAAAATTGTTTAAATAAATGCTATTAAAGTTTGTTGCCTTCCGTACATTTCATATATGCATGTAAAGAATTGAATATACTCAGTGGAATTTAATAGCTACTATAAAACGAGAGCGCTATTTCAATGTATGTGTGAAGCATTTGAATAAATGCCAATGAACGCGAATTAAAGTCTGTCCCCTTATATGTAACATTCGATTATGCTATATTTTTAGATGCCACTTTCTGCATGGCTGCTTGGGTATTTGTTTGTAATGGTTCTTTCATAATAGACGTTTGTGAGCTAAATAATGTTCACGTGCTGCTATAATAATCAGTTAAGTCCTGTTTCGTAAGCATAACCAAATAGCTAAATAACCGGTGCAAAAATGAAACATGCGTAAAAAATATGACATATTTTTATCTATTACATAACAAAAACATTAACATATCTTTCGTAGGGTTCTTAGCTGGCCTAAACTTGTTACAGTACACAAGGGAGATTATCTTGAGATTTTCTTTGCGAAGTTCCTGCGTTGGTCAGTGAAGAACATTTTATGCAATGAAAAGTAGCTCTGATCGTCGCATTGAATTTACTGGAACATGTGGAAAGCATCACAGCTGCTCTTGAGTGAATTACTCTTCAATATACGTTTCTGTACCAGAAAGTGTCTCAGAAATTTTTCACAATGCTTAATAATCAATACTTTGATTGATATCTTACTGATTTTCTGAAAGGCAGTTTTAACAATGCCGTAAGTCTCTGAAGATGACGTTATTGGAATTTCATCTATTAAAGAAAGAAAATATTCCGAAGTGGTAATGCAGGCCTTCATCTGTGTTATAGTATCAGGCACTACTGAAAAACTGTTATTGATTAGTTTATCTTGGTTGCCAATATTAGCAAAATTTTTCTGTAAAGTGGCAATGCTGCTGGCATCTTCTCCATCTAAGGAGTACCACACTGTTTCCACTTCATTGAAATATTTTGTGTAGTATTACACAGTATTTACCAAAAATTCCATCCAGTTTAAACTGACTGAAGAGGTAATCAAAAATTGGGAAGAGAAATTGGGAAGTAAGTAGTGAAATTCTTTAAATCTAATCGGAAAGAGTACAAACAATATCTCTGTGCTGGAAAGAGAAAACCACGTAATTTACGTCCTACAAATTTAAGTCTTATAGGACAAAGAAGGGTGAAGTGATGCTCAAATGAGTCCTTGTACCTTGGACCTTGGAGCCCAGAGTTATCCGACATTCGTCTATCAGTTTAAGCGAAACACGGAAAGAATATTATCCAGGTAGCACACCCCAACCAGGAATCCAATTCGGGACCTCTTGAATGTGTGGCAGACAGGCCTTACCGAGGGGGTAAGGAAGACCACGTTTTTATATTGGCTCCTGTCTCAGCGCGAAGTTGTAACGTGTCTGAATGATAAAATGATGGCTAAGAGTGTGGATTTCCTCCTAAATTTTCATGATTTGATTATAATAAGCTATTTTAATTAAATAAAAAGAAAAAATAAATAAGCAAACGAGTATTTAAGCGAAAAATTATTTATAAGCATTTCACAATTTTGCTTAAAAATCCGAGATCTAATAATCAGTAATGATTGATTGCAGCTCAGCTCGAGATTAGACTTCAAGAGACGCTTTACTCATCTAATTGGGGCGACAGAGGCACTGATAGACATCATATATTTACGGCCTATTCTAAATTTCTTCTCTTTCAAAACTTTCTGGTGAGTATTAAACAAAATTATTATGGAGTCCCTTTGGTATAAAAACACAGAACGGGAGGAAGTGCAGAAAAACGTCTAAATGTATTTTCGAGCAATTGAAGAATGTAAAAAGAGATGAAACTAGTAACTAAAGAATAAATATGTAAATAAAGTATCAAGTTTATGTAACTTATGTATCTTTGTAACAGAATTAAAAGCTTAATTAAATTATATTCTTCTGTAAAATTAATTCGTGCTCATTTTCCTAGGATAAGTATTTTCCTTTTGAGTAACACAACACGGTGCAGGACACAGGAAAGGATGTTAATAATTCAGTTACAGGTCTTAAAATAAAAGGTATCAAATTCAATTAAATACACACTTGTTAATATATAACAATTTATTCAATCTTGTCACCAATGGTTACATAATAATAAATAAAAATGCCAAACCTATTAAAGAAATGGTTGAAGTCATAGCCGACGTAGGTATATCAACTCTACCAATATACCTTAACCTTCAAATTTTAGTCCTCAAACTGCAACAGCCAGGCGTTCATTACAAGAACCGTCCTGGGTGTTTTATTTCTCTTCTACACCTGGTATGTTTTATCTCCAAGCCAATGTCCCTCTTTGAAGCATTTGTCTTCTTGTCGGTTTCTTCAATTGAGGACAGGGGACATTCTAACGGGATTAGACCTTAAACAAGACGTATAATCACACCGTTCTTTGTACGAAGTCTCACAAATCGCACTAGCCCGTCCATTTAAGGTAACAGATCTTCAATTATACAGAGACGCCACTCAAGTATATTTAGATTATTGATTTCAATTAGCACAACGTCACTTTTGCTAGGTTTGTCATGCTGATCCTGCTTAAGATGAATCTGACCAAGTTACCCTTTACGAAATCGCGAACGAAGGGCATTTATCGATTTACTTCGGATATCGTCAGTTAAATTCCATCCATCTCATCCAGGTCTGGTACTCCTATCTCATAGCCTTCTTGAAGGAACACCGATGGATATATTGGTATCAAGTCAGTAGGATTTTCCATGTCCCAGGTTAACGGACGACTAGTAATAATTCGTTCACTATCACAAAAAGAGTCATTAATTCCTCAGACATTAGGGATGCGTTCCCCAAATCATTACGAAGCACTTCTTTCATCAGACCGATTAACCTGTCCCACTCACCACCCCACCAAGTGGGTGTAGTGGAACGGAATTTGCACATAATACTTTCAACATTGCTATAAGACTCCTTCTTTTGCCAGTAAAGCTTAATCATCATTTTATTGAGACGTTTAAAAGTTGTCCAGTTTTCACTATAAATGGTGTAAGGCCTTCAACTACACCAGATAAAACTTCGTTGTCCTTGAAGAAATGAGTCTGTAGATAGCCATGCAAGTAGCTTCAAATGCAATGCTCGCTACACAGAGCAAATGAACAAAATAAAAGCAAACCCACGTCTTCTGATTACCTCTGATTATCCACTAGCCAGCTAAGTCCATACCAACAACTTCGAGAATCTTGGCTTCTATGAGGCGATCGTTGGTAAAGCTGGTGTGCAAGCTTTTGGCCTTTACTTCTTGTATCTCCTGAAAACGACACATTTTCGTACATATGATCTCACAACTCATCTTGCATTGATACAGAACATTTTCCTGAGGACACCCAACAGGGTTTTTGATCCTACGTGATAGCTCTTAACATGAAGATCATGAAATAGATGCTGCACAGCAGAGTGATCTCCTGGCAAGACTGCAGTTTGACGAAAGTCAAGTGTATCTGTTTTCTCTAGTACTCGTGTACTTTCTCAAAAAATACCATGTTCATCTATCACTTGGTCCTCAAGTCCTTGGAAAACCTCGTTCTGGAGAGATCCAAAAGTGTTCTTTTGGAGTCTACCAGTTGTGAAGGGCTGAAGACTCCACTCTCCCTTCTTTTGGACTTGCCTTTAAAAACTATTCATTTAACTCAGCAAACTAATATTACTATCTCATGATATAGTGGAAAATACTAGTAATATTAGTCTCATATCAATGGTTGTGCTGTGACCACAAGACTTGAGACAGTTTTATTTCTTCACTTTATAATTCATTTTTATATCCGATACTACAATTTGAAACCCATTATTCCGCTGGTAGGTACAAATAGGATGGTCCCGCCCACCATCTAGACCTTATGAGTACCCTTGTTCCACATCACGAGTTAGGCAGAGGAGCGGGCTTCAATGCACCAGGTGCATATCTCCAAGCTTCCTTTGGAGTCAATTTTCCTACGTCCCTCACCCTGTTCTCAACTAGGACTGACAGAAGAACTTCGTCCTGTATCCATGTATACACTATCGTAGAGTTCGTACATAAGTAAACCAACACTATGTGCCAAACCCCTTTGTTAAAGTAGGCAGCAATCGCGCAATAATTGTAGCTCACATGAATTCGAGTCGAGTAATGGACAGTAGGGGAAAGGAGCTATATTTTCCTTAGTAGAGCTGAAGTTGAACTCCAGACTCAGCTTGTGTCCACTGAGCCGTATACATATTAACTCCCATTGCAAAAGATGTCGTTGCTACGCCTACACCTACCTAAACTCCTGGATGTTCCCAATCTTTCCGCTGGTTCATCTTTCGTGTAAGAATGCTGTTCAGAAGAGTCTAGAAGAACACGTACAGGCTACTGATTATATCCGTGTACCATTTTAAGCTAAATTGTTTGAAGGTAGACAAATTAAGTGTTACTGCAGAACCTTCTCACTAACTTAGACTGTAGTTCCTTCTCGGCTCTCCTTTCACTAAAGTCATACATAACTGAGTAATATTGTGGTTCACACACGTTACAGGAAAGCCCAGTGTTACATTTTCTTGCAATATGCTCAAACTTGGGCGATCTGAAGCATGCAATGTACAGGGAGAATCCACCATGCATTTTTTCGAGAGTCATATTTTTAACCCGCTGACATCCTGATGAAGTATGAGTCTCCAAACGACGTCCTCACTCCACGAGTTTCTGCTACATACGGAGTAGTTGGAATATGAGGTTCTCCCAAATGTTTCGATGCCTGAGCCTTAATCGCACTAAGGCTGCTGATCTTTCTGATCAACTGCAAATATTCACTTTTCTAAATCACATTTTAAAAATCACAACAAGTATTTGAGCCTTTCTTGTGAACCTCTTTGTTGCCTATTATCCTTTCTTTTCAGACACACTTGAAATAATTTGTCAGTTAAGAAAGACTCCTCTAGGGGAAAAAATAATGCCTCATAGTTGACAGCAGTTAGACCCATCGATTATAGGGACATAACAGTAAGCTCAATTCGGACACAGGGAACTGCCAAGGCTGCCTTTTCAGTCACTGGATTTATAATGTCCCTTCCATGTACCTCAATCAATAAATCCTTTCGATCATTTCGGTCTTTTAGCTACTCATCAACTTTACTAACATTTTCAGCAAACAGCGCAAAACCACTCAGAAGTTCATGAGATCATGTCCCAGGTGTAACCGGTTCTCTTAACTACAACCAGCTCTGGTACAACCAGCTCGCTACTTTCATGTACTCGCTCAAACTGAGCCCAAAATGGTAGCCATTGCTTAATATCACAAGAGAATTTTACAATCAAAAACTCCGGCAAGATATTGATTAATCTGCCTTTCTGTTAAACCTAAGATCTTGTGGCAGAAAGGTCATTCTATACTTGAGATGCAGTAAATGTCTCGTACTTACATTTCGCTGCTGTCCCCTTATCTCGATATGATTCGACTTGGTCATTCTCTTTAGCTGTATCTTCGTCGGTGGCCTCATTGCGAAACCCTGCTAACTGAATTTTCTCGTACAGCTTTAATGGTCGATCTGCCTTGTCTTCCAGGAGCACAAAACTGGTGTAAACGTCGTATTGTGTCACATTTTCCTCAGCAAACTTGTTCTGACACAGCTCGAATGCTCTTTGAAATAAACGACGATAGTGTGTACTTTCTTTCAAAGGTGAATGTGCAGCCTTCTGGTCAACCAGTGAAGGTTAGAAATCTTATTTTACCTTTCGCATTTTTATTGCATGGCCAGAAGGTGTCCTGTGGCGGTCAACAAATGTTAATAATTCAAATTCAGGTGGTAGAGTAGAAGGTATAAAATTCTATCAAATACGCACTCGTTAATATACAAGACCGTAATTACTCGTTTAATTTAATAATATTCAGTCTTAAATGGTTGCATAATATCTTCAGCAACAAATGTCAAATCTATTAAAGGAATGATTGTAGTCATATTCCACATTGATATATCAAATTTCCAAATAGATGTCCTTAATGTAGTTTCGTGTCTTGCTCTAGTTGTTTCGTTACTCGTTATAGTTCATTTAATGTTGTTTAATATTTTCTATATTTTTTTCTTTTTTCCTTAGATACAGAAGCACTAACGTATTCACTTCTGTGTTTTGCTGCTCAACAGGAAATTTGAAGTAAAGCTGATGCATTTAATAGTCGACCTGATTCATATGGTAAAGGAACACATGAAAAAGATTTTCCGTCTACAGATACAGAATACCAAGTGAAATAATCAGCGAAATAGCGTACTGGACGGAAAGCCCCACAAGAATCTGTACACTAAGGAAGAGAATGGACAGTGTCCCGGTGCAGGAAGCTGGTTACCTTGGGCAGATATACATTCAGATCGACACCAGTCCAGCCCAGGAGACAACGGTATACGTAAATCCGTCTCTTGTAAATTTGAAAGTACAGTAATCCGGAGTCATCGTCCGTGAATACCTCTTCTCTGTACTCCAACACTCCTTGCACAACCTGGAGGAATAATAAGCAGGAGTTACCGCCACCTAAGACAGTAACTCAATTTGGAAGTCCTCCCCATATAACTTGGAAAAACAAGCAGTATTCACCGTACCGCAATATACCAATTTTGTAATTAAGCATTCCTTAAGCTACAATAGAACAGATGACCAAAAGCTGGAAAAAGGAGCAACAGAGGACAAGTAAACATTCATCACTAGGAAATGTAGATATGCCGGGCTGGTCGGCAGAGGTACTCAGAGTTGGACTAGCTAGAAATAGGCTATAGCATTCTTCATCAGAATTTGAAAATGATAACGATTAAGGTCAAGCGCAAAAGAAATTACACAGAGCGATAAGAGATCTTTTGCAGGCGAGTCAGAATTGAACGAAGAACATTGTTTCAGACTAGCGGATGAAATGTAGGAAAATGTATACAATGATATATAGAAATAATAGAAAACATCTCAGTAAGATTGACACAGAAAGGGAAAGCAGCAACTTCAGCTCTGCGTTGCCTTCCTATAAAAATATATTACCTGTATATAATTTTATCTATCCACTGTTCTATAGGCTACTGTTACGAAAACGTTCTTATAGCTGCTTCTCTTGCAAAAATAATCTTTTTATGACTGGATTTGTGAAATATTTCGTTGTTTGAAACATTGGTTTCCGTAGTCTGAAGGGAAGTTCATATCTTTCTAAACCGTCATTGTCTGATGGGATTTGTTGGCGTTCCTTTTGCATATTGAAAAGAAAATATAACCAATAACTAACTCCTGCATTAAAATGGAAATGTTTAATAATTCCAAATAAAAGAGGCAGTTTCTCAAATGCATATTTCTGTATACTGTCAACTGCAGTGACATTTTTATCCCTTACTTCTCTCCAGCACGGCTTAGAAAACGTACAATTTTGCTTCAGGACGAATAGAACCTCAAAATTATTTACAGCAATTCAAGGAAATGTATTTGTCAAAGGAGAAGCTTTAAATAGTAAAGATTTTCGAGACATTTTTGAGAATATAAAAACGATGGATATTTCTTCTGTTTAGAGCGTAGTTTGGAGTGGATATTTTGTTTCAATATCAATCGTAAAAGTTATCGACTTTTCTCCTTTTAGTATTCGTGTTCACAAACTTAATCACACTCGTTTAGCTTTATAAAAGTGTATCGTTCTTGTGCAGGGTGCCTCAAACGTGCAATTTTTTTTTTTTTTTGCAAAGTTTGCCTGTGATTTAATCACTCACCTTTGAACAACGGTTTTCACAATATGCCGTATTTGTGTTTCATACTTACAGAAATACTCTTTTCCTTAGTAATACAATTTGCAATGTACGTTTTATCCAAAACAAACAGAAACAAAAGACGTGACACTAGATATGCATAGACTTTGTATATGGATATATTGTTTCACTAAACTTGAGACAGATGTCGCAGTTATTTATACTCCAACACAGCTAATAGTGATATAATCTGTTTTGTGGCAGTGCCAGGGGATCAATTTTCCACAACCAGGGTATGAAGTGGATTGAAAGAGTCACAAAGGAGTAGGTGACTTGCTCCTTAGTTTGCTACTCGCAAACTCCATTCCCAAATCTTTTGGTAACACTTGTCATTTTTAGGTATCCTAAATAAGGTGCCTATAATTATAAATTGGAGCTTTATTTTCATTTTCCGGGCTTTAATGTAGTGTAGACTAGTATTAAGCATTTATTCTTTATGTGTGCATTTCAAACCTCTTAGTCCCTAAATGAGGAGGCAAAGTTCAGTTGTGCGGTGACTGGCATACCGCGAGGTTGTCTTTCCGCTGTGTACGGTAGTAAACGCCAGGCAAAGCGGGCTTTGTGTAGTCGTGTGTACAGTTCAGCGCTTCGCGCGTAGTTTTGTTGGATTGGGTATATTTATACCTGTTCGGTTTGAGTTGAAAAAGTAATCATGGCGATGTACAAACGTGTGAATACACTAAAAATCCAATTTGAAGCAACGGCAAGTAAACCTACTGCATTAGAAATCCACCAGTGGCTTATAAACTTCATGGGATTACAAGTGGATCAAGTTGACACACTCCAGCTGCACACAAGAGAACGTGCTATATATGTGAAGGTGATTTCCGCGGTATTATACGATAATCTTTTAGCCCGTTATCAAGATGAGCAAACCTTTACCTACGCCTCTGGAGAAACGGCAAAGTTACGCATTACACCGGGTGATCAGCAAACAGTGAATATTACAGTGTTCAATTTACTTTCGGAGGTTCCCCTCGCTGTGTTGTCGCAGCAGCTGAGCCAATACGGTACAGTGTATGACATTCGCAGAGAGCAATGGAGCTCCCAGTATCTTCTTCCGACTAACAATGGAGTGATTGCTGTGAAGATGGGACTAAAACGTCACATACCTGCTAGCTTGGTTATCGATACCTATTTGATTGGAATCAGTTACATCGGTCAACCGCAAGCTTGTCATCTGTGTCATGCCACTACCCACCTGAAAGGTGAGTGCCCCCTTCGTGCTACTCGGTTACCCATCAACCCACGGAATCGTCCAGTGACCTTCAGTGTCGCAGCAGGTGCTAACTCATATGCTGCTGTCGGTAGAGAGTACGCAGCAGGTTCGACGAGTAAGTCCACAGAAGACCAGCCGTCGGAGCAACCTACACAACAGGCAGACAATGGTCCGGTAGTAGTGGAGCTGTCGAGAGAACCGGCGGAGTCCGCAAAGTCTGCAGTGGCCAACGATATCACGCCTATGGTTGAGACACAGGATGCCCCTGAAAGATCTGCTGTTACTGCTCCAGCTGAGGGTTCTCGGGACGGTGTTATGGAGGTTGTAAGTGATGAAGAAGCAGAGGTATCTGCTACTGAAATAGCTCAGTTAAGACAGAAGTTTGACATTACATTGTCGGGTCGCGACCCCCGATTAAGAAGTCAGCACAGGAAGATGGAAGTGCAAGGTATTCCACCACGACAGCAACCTCCGGATGTGCTACACCTGAAAGGTAGTCCACCGGTTCCCATCCAAGGGAAAGAGATAGACTCAGGCAAGCGGCCGGCAGTGGATGACGATGATGAATATGAAGAAGAACTACGTTCAGCTAAACTTACCAAAGAGGATTCGCGCCCAGGCATTGTTCAAGGAGGCTCAACTGATATTAAAGTGGTTCCTGGTTCTTCGAAATCCTGGCATCAGTAAGGATGTGCTTCTTGCCCATTGAATGCCGATAGGTGCGCAAATTTGGGCTTCGCTTAATGTTAATGGTCTGCGACAGGTGGTCAAACAGCAACTTTTAAGGGACTTCTTGATAAATCATGACATAGATATCTGCTTTTTGCAGGAAGTGAATATTGGTAATATGGACTTCTTATATGGCTACGAGTACGAGACGAATCTTGGGCCGGAAGGTACCGGTACGGCTATTGTGTATCGTCAAGGTTTACAACTACATAATTTCGTGCCTGCATCCCTCTGGTAGAGCCATCTCAGCAGTCTATGAGGGCATTAGCTTGGTGAACCTTTACAACCCTGCGGGCAGTAACAAACGAAAGCAGCGAGAAAATTTTTTTAGGCAAGACATCTTGACCCATATTCCATCAAGTGCACCGTTCGTCCTGGTTGGCGACTTTAATTGTACTTTAGCTGCTAAAGATCAACGGGGTGCCGTCAATGGGTGTAGTACTCTGCAACAGCTAGTAGAACAAATGCACCTGACAGATACCTGGGAACATAAGCACGGCTCAGCAGTACAATTTACATTCGTGAGAGGACCATCAGTTTCACGACTGGACCGCATGTATGTTACGGCTGAACTCTTACCCCGCCTTCAGCGCACAGAAATAATGCTGGTGGCATTTAGTGATCATAACGCTCTAATACATGCACTGGAGGGCAGGGCGGCGAGCTGCAATAGAGGCAGAGGTTACTGGAAACTTAACTGCTCCTTGCTTACGGATGAGGAAGTGATGACTGATTTCCAGGACTGCTGGTCACGATTGCGGGAATCCTTTGCGCGTGCTCCAAACAAAGTCGACTGGTGGGTGTGTAAAGCCAAACCTACATTACGAAACTTCTTCCGGGCGGCTGCCGTTCGTCGAGCGCTGGCTAGAAGAGAAACCATGGAATATTACTTCCAAATCCTCCACGAGCTGCACGTACGCTAACAGCAAGGGGACAATGTCCTGCAACTAGTGCGGGAGATAAAAGAACACATAAAAGCTCGTAAAACACAACAGCTTCAGGGATATTTGGCCAGAGTACACTCGGAGGAAGTGCTGCATGGGGAGCAGGCGAGTTTTTTTCATTTGGCAAAGGAACGTAATCATGGTCGCCGGAAGCTAATCACTCAACTTGAAATAGATGGACGGGAGGTTTCCACTACAGCCGAAATTATTCGTGAAGTGAACAACTTCTACGCACAACGATTCTCCGGCCCCGCAGATCTCGCACACAAAGTAGAGGCATATATGTCAAAATTCCTACCAGAGCTACCGGAAGAATTGTGGCAGGACACGCCGTCGCTGGCCAAATCAGAGTTACGTGAAATAATCCAAAAATCCAAATTGCGTGCCTCCCCAGGACCTGATGGCTTGCCATATGAATTTTACAAGCAGTGTTGGTGTCACATCCAGAACGAATTGTTACAAGTCTTTCAGGAAATGTGGAATACAGAGCATTTACCACTCATATTTGCAGATGGGATAGGGGTACAACTTCCGAAGGTGGCTAGACCCAAGTCCTTACAGGATTATCGACCGATCACGCTGTTAAACTGTGATTACAAACTGTTCGCTAAAATAATTGTTGGTCGTATGCAAAAGATACTACCATATAGCATTAGCGAGTTCCAAGCCGCAGTAAAGAAGGGAGCGACCCTGCAAAATACGTTGGCTGCCTTGAGAGGATGTATATTGCATTGTGCACAGTAAAATTAGTCTGCAGCGATTATTAATTTGGACCTGCAACGGGCCTTTGACAGGGTTGTTCATGACGGTTTGTGGAGACGTATGATGGAATTAAAAGTGCCTGATAAACTCTGTAACCTGATTCGAGCCATGTATGCTGGTGCCTCGTCAAAAGTTCTCTGCAATGGCTATTTAACGTCTGCGATACCGATTAAACGCTCAGTCAGACAAGGATGTCCCATGTCCATGATGCTATTCTCCCTGTATGTTGACCCACTACTCCGAAAGCTGCAATCTACACTTGATGGACTTGAGATATATGGGCAGCGAATTGTTGTGAGGGCCTACGCAGATGATATTACCGTAATAGTTATCACCCCCCAAGACAGTCCTCGCTTAAGAGATTGCTTACAAGAGTACGAGGGGTAGACAGGGATGGCATTTAATATGCAGAAGTCCGAGATTTTAGCCATTGGACCAGATCCGCCGGACACATCCATCCTAGGAATACCTATGGTGCGGCGTACGAAGATTTTGGGGGTTTACTTTAGTGATTGCGAGACGGACATGAGGGAATATAACTGGATGACCCGGATTAATGTACTGCGTGGGATGATGTACAAGCAGAAACTCCGGATGTTGAATTTGGTACAACGTATACGATATTGCAACAGTTTCGCGCTCAGCAGGATTTGGTTCCTTGCACACGTGCTACCACTTACAAAGCGGGATTTCCAGAGGATAGAACAAATATTGGGCTATTTAATCTGCACAGGGAAGCTCTACCGTGTTGCGCGGGCTCAACTACGTCTCCCGAAGGGGCAAGGTGGTTGGGGATTAATAGAGGTGGCTCTCCAGTCGCAAGCGTTGATGATCAAAATGCTTCTGCTTGCCCTAAATAATCAGAGTGATCCCGTGGACACCGTGATACAAAGCACGCACATGGATTTTTGGCGCCAAGGACAACGAGGCAAGGTACCCGAGATTTTACGAGATACGTACTACGCGTTGGAGCGGTTACCCCCAGAGCACTCAATAGATGGTGATATGTGCACAGTGAAGAACATTTATGCTTCTCTTCGTAAAGCAGTTAGAATCACCCCACAGGTACAGATAAAATATCCGCAGCTGCCCTGGCAGCGCATATGGAAGTGTTTTGGCTGTCAGCAACTGAACACCACATGGTTAGCGGTGACGTATGAAATTGTCAATGAAATTCTTCCAACGGCAGACAAACTGTACCGCCACAGAATGGCTAACTGTCCGAGATGCCCTATTTGCTCGGAAGCAGATTGACTTCCGCATCGGGTGATGGTATGTTCCGGAAAAGCTGGCATATGGAACTGGGTGCTAGAGAAGTGTAATAGCTGGATACCTGCCGGATGGGATGCTTCACATGAAGATATACTACATTTGAATCTTCCTAAGGTGAACCCTTCATTACAACGTGCACTGCTCTGGCTCATAATGGGTACATTTACCTGGATAAACACACTGGACACGCCGAGTGATTGTTCGATATCACGGCTCAGACGATTTTTACGGGAAGAGAGGGACAATGATCCAGCTTAAGAAAATAGCACCCTTCAAACCGTGGATACTACAAATATAACAGATATAGGTAATATAATATCAATTTCCGACATCATTCCCCTACATGAAAGACAGTGACGTACAGTAAAATAAAATAAAGATACAAATCGGCCCCCTCCCTTCCTCCCTCTCCTTGTCCGTCCCTTCCTCCCTCTCTCTCAAAACATTACATAAAAATTAAAAAAAAAAAAAAAAAGTTGATAAAATGAACATTTTTGTTCCCTGAATTTAGCTTCGGCATCCTTTTTACTCGAAATAGTTCTGCAATTCCCCTTTATCCTTCCATATAGCCTTAAATTTATTAATTCATTACGACGAGTGTTTGCTCGTGTGTGTCAGTAATAGACATAATATTTGTGTTCCGAAGATCGTTCCTGTCCCTGGAATAATAGAGTGAAATTGCCAAATAGCAGATTATTGTTTGTCAGTTTGAATTCTCTTTCAATATACATTTCAACTAAGGAAACTTTTCTTTTGTTTGTTTCTAAAGCCCTCGTTTTATGCAATGCATTCCCCACTTGACAACGCTTACGAGTTAGATGTGAAAACATATGAAACAAAATGTTTAGAAACAATCTTTGATTGATAATTATTTTGGAGACATCATATTTAAGCAGTAGTAAGCAAATCAGCAAAAAACTTCAATTTTGAAAAGATTACCGGGAATCAAGTTGGGCAGTAATCGGGAGACCCTGAACACCACATCAAACATTCATCAAACCAACACTTCTTTATATAGGAGATGTAATAATTACAGCAAACAGTTCTAACATAAATCACCTAGAAGTATGCCAAAATCAGGCCCTGCAACTAATAACCGGTACTGCAAGATCAACTCCAATCACGACAATGCAAGCCTTAACTCGGAACTATCCAATACATCTAACTTTAGAGGAGCAGGCACTAATACAAGATGAAAAAATGTTGCGGTTAAGAACAACAAAATGGGAGAAAAGATTGCTACAATCAATTAAGATGAAAAGACAAGTTTCCTACACAAATTTGTGGAATTAAAAACAGATCTGATTCTTTCTAATTCTAAAGAAAACCTTTTAAGCCAAGAAAACCCACTGACTTTTAAACCAATTATAATTCAGTTAGATTTAGAACAAATAGTTACAAAATCGGAAACTTCCAAACCTGTACAAAAGCACTAGCATTAGAAACTGTGAACAATAGATACCCACCTGAAGAATGGTTACATATCTACTTAGATAGATCTAACATGGACAACTCAGGAGCAGGAATTAAGTGTACACTCTTCTCATTCTATCAACCAGCAGGATACCACACAACTAATTTTGATGCCGAAGTAACGGCTATTCATATTTCACTCCAACACCTTCTATACAAAATACATAAATTCAAAAAATGCTGCGATACCTTCTGATCCTAAAGCAGCATCATGTGCAATAAGTTCATAGAGAATGAGGTCATTCCAAATTAAAGAATGGCACAAAGTGATCCAACAACTTAAAAAACCCCAGAAAAGAATTATATTACTGTGGAAACCTGCACCTTGTGGAATTGCTGGAAATGAATCAGCTGATTTTCTTGCAAAAGGTGCACATTTAATTCAGAACAAAAGTAAAAACTTAACCTTTTACATCAATAAAAGATTAATCAAAAGCAATTACAAGAATAGACAAAACCAATCAACGTCTAACAAAGCCAAAGATTAAAATTGGAACATTTATTTAAAAATCCAATTATTATTCCAGAAATCCTACGGGAAGCTGCAGTAGAAATATCTAGATTAGTCACAGAACATGATTATTTGGCCAAACACTTACATAGAATAGGAAATTATACAAGCCCAAATTGTCCTCTATGCATCAAAGAAGAGGAAATGTCTCAAGAACGTCTTTTAACCTGTGAAGTCCTACCTGCCGGACCCACTACACAGAAATATTGGGGAGCAAGAGAACTAGTGGCTTCATTGCCAAAGCTTAGCATTTGAAAACAACAACAACAGAGTTAGATGCTACCACTCTTCTCTAGCCGAAAGTGTTTGAGAGAAACAAATTTAAGGATAATTTGGAATAGGCTGAAAATTGGTTAGCCGTAACACATAGCTTCTACCATCTGTTACTTTATAGGTGAAGTTGAGCCTTTCGTCTTGACGTTTTTCAGACCATCAGCCATAGCCACCACAACGGCCACGGGGTTCTCTCATTTTGCCGCAGGTGCTGTCCCAGAACCATCACACCAGGAACGAACCTAAACCTGGGTAGTGTTGACGTAATTTTGCACTAATTTTCTGCTGAATAATGCTCGTAACGGAATTCCTAATAATCCGGCCGACACCTCTACCCTGAAAGAGACCTAAAAATGAGAGATGATGTGAAATGTTAATAGAACTGAAATGGAGGACAGGAAATTCCAGGGATGTGATTAACCGACACAGTATTCGCCTGACGACATGGGAAAATCCCCATGAAAACACATGCGTGAGGTAGGTCAGCCAAGGGAATCGAACCCCAGCTTCCCCGATGAGAGCCACAGACCAAACCGCCTGAGCCATTCCGCTTGATATAAATAAAATGGTTTGTACAAACTACACTTATCTTTTTAAGAAACTATAAATTCTTAACAGTATATTGAACTAATTTCGCAAAATCAGCCACCTCCATCCTCAGCATAGTTGGTTATTTCTGTTATTGTTACTGCCGCTAGGTGACGGATTATTTTTGAGCATTACCAACCTCTTACTATAAAAAGAATACTTTAAATTAAAACTGCGTACCAAAATTTATTTCTTCAGTTCTTTCCATTTTCCTGAAAGTATATTATTATAACGTTGTTCTATTTTCAAATATAAGGTATCTATTACACTGCATTTGTTATATTATGTCCACAGTTTTGGAATATTTTCACTGAGGATTTAGATAACCTGTTGTTAAACCAAGGTACTTACCGTATAAAACCCTGTATGTTCCCCTTTTATAATCTTCTCTTTAAATGGAAGTCTTCTTGACTGGCGTGTCTTATGCATTCTGCAGGTGGTGGGGTAGTCAGCTACATCATTGCCGATTTGCCAAGTTCCGGTTCACTGATAATAGCGCTTTTATTAGGGCAATCAAATGTAAACAGGCCTTTCGTTACAGAAAATTTATTCATGAAGGATAATTGAAATTAAAATTTTTCTTACTTTTCTACATATTCACCCATGTTTTCTATATATTTGTTCCATCGGACAGGTAGTTTTTTAATGTCAGTTTCAAAGAAAGTACGAGGACGTGTGCCAATTGTGCACGAAGTCTTTCACCTCCTCATTGGTTGGGAAACGATGTCCTACAAGAGCTTCTTTGAGCGGACCAAACATGAAGAAGTCACATGGTGAGTGGTCGGGGCTGTAGGGTGAATGTGGAACGGCAGTCCAGTGCATTTCGGCCTATTTTTGCTGTGTTGCAGCTGCAGTGTGTAGTTTGGCATTATCCTACAGAAACAACACGTTCCTGAAACGGCTACTGTGACGTGTTGCCCGAGGTAACTGAGGTAACAGTAGTAGGCAGCATTAATGGTCCGTCGCCGTTGTCCCTCTTATTCGAGGAAATCAATGAGAATGACACCTTTCGAGCCCCAGAACACCGTGGCCAAATTCGCGTCCTTCATTAAACTCATGACACTAATGTTTAACTCTGGGCCATGAAAGGGCTGTTTCCTCAAACTGTGGCAGTAACCGACGGCGACAGTTCAGTGGCAAGAAATCTAATTATTACTCATTGTGCAACAGCTGTATGCTCCTCTCTCTCTCTCTCTCTCTCTCTCTCTCTCTCTCTCTCTCTCTCTCTCTCTCTCTCTCTCTCTCTCTCTCTCTCTCTCTCTCTCTCTCTCTCTCTCTCTCTCTCTCTCTCTCTCTCTCTCTCTCTCTCTCTCTCTCTCTCTCTCTCTCTCTCTCTCTCTCTCTCCCTCTAAGGCATCTCGGCAGTAAATAAGAGACGGAGCCAAAAGAGTTCCCAAGGCCACTGACCCCTTCCAAGGACCTCACTACATGTGCCGTAAAAGCCTCGAACCCATACGGCACTATATGCATGCGCAGTAAACAAAGGCCTGTTAATATTTGATTGCCCCTCGTATAAGGCTGCACTTTTGGTATATACGAGTAACTGGACAAGCACAGCTAATGCAGAACACCCACTTAAAAGCTGAAATCAATTTTCTGTTCTTTTCTGCTTAAAATATATTGGTAGTTGTGTTAGTAATGAGTAACGCCGTACTGAAGAATTGTTTAAATAAATGCCACTTAAATGCGTTACCCTCCACAAACTTTCTAAATGCATGTGCAGAATAGAAGATACTCAGTGGAAATTTATAGGGACAATTAAAGAGAGCCCTATTTCAATACATAACTGAAGCATTTAAATAAATGTCGATGAAAGTGATTTGAGGTTTTTGCCCTTATAAATAAAATCTGATTATTTTATATTCTTTTTATGTCACATTCTGCATGGCTGCTGGGTAATTGTTTATAACGGTTATGGTATATTATAAGTTGCTGACCATAATACTGTTAAGTGCTATTATAATAATCAGCAAAGCCGGAATTTCTAAGCACAATCATATAGTGAAATAATCAAGCATAAGCAAATAAGCACAACAAATAAGAAATATTTTTATCTCTTATATAAAAAATTAACTTCTAAACATGTGTTTCCTAGAATCCTTAGCCTACTTAAACTTGCTACAAATCACGAGGAAAGTTAGCTTGAGATTTTCTTGTGTGAAGCCCCTACGTTTTTCAGAGAAATACCTTCTATACAGGAAAAGTATCTCTGATCGTCTCATGAAGTTACTCGAAAATGTGGATAGCTCCACCGTTGTTCTTGAGTAAACTACCCTTGGATACACGTTTCTGTATAGAAAGAATTTCAGAAAATGTTCACAGTGCTTAGTAACGGGGTTCTTTATTATTACCTTGCTGAGTTTCTTTAAGTCAGTTTTAACAATACCGCAAGTCTGTGAAGACAACGTCACTGAAATTTCGTCTATTAAAGCAAGCAAATTTTCCAAGGTAGTAATGCAAGTTTTCATCTTTTATATAGTACCAAGTAATTTTGAGAAACCGTCATGGATGTACTTATTTTCGATGCCAATATTAAGGAAACATTTCTGTGCTGTGGCAATGCTGCTTGCACATACATCAAAGAAGCAAAACACTGCTTCTACATCATTGAACTCTTGTGTGTAGTATTACACAGTCTTTACGAAGAACCCCCTCCAAATAAAACTGACTGAGGAGGTAAAGAGAAATTGGGAAGGACGTAGTGAAATTCTTTAAATCAAATAAGAAAGTGTACATAAAATGTTTTGCGCGTAATTTGCGTCTTACAAAATTAAGTCATATAGAACAATGAATGAAACGGGTGAGGTGATGCTCAAATGAGTCGCTGGACCATGGAGCCCAGAGTTACCCGACGTTCGTCTATCAGTATAAACCCGGAAAGAATATTTTCCAGGTAGTGCTCCGTAACCAAGATTCGAACTCGGGACCTCTTGAGTGTGAGGCAGACACGCTTACCGAGGCGGGCAGCAAGATCAAGTTCTTATATGGGCTCCTGTCTCAGCGAGACGATGTGAAGTAGCTATGAGTGGCTAGGAGTGAGAATTTACTTCTAAATTTTCATGATTTGGTTAAAATAAGCTATTTCAATTAAATAAATACACAAAATATGTAAGAAAAACAGTATTTCAGCAAAGAGTATTTGTAAGCATTTCACTATTTCGCTTAGAAATCCGAGTGCTAATAATGAGTAATGATAAACTGCAGCTCAGCGCGAGTTTGGACACCAAATGAGGTTTATTCATCTAATTGGAGCGACAGGGGCTACAGGACTGCAGAGATAGGCTAAAGATATTTACGGCCTATTTAAAATTTATTCTTTTCCAAAACTTTCTGGTGAGTATTAAACAAAATTTTTATGGACTCCCTTTGTTATAAAGACAGACAACGGGAAGAAGTGCAGAAAGACGTCTAACTATAACTTTGGGCAAATGGGGATGGTAAAAAGCAATGAAACGTGTAACTACAGAATAAAAATGTAAATTGTGTAACTTGTTTATGTAGCTTATGTATCTTGGGAAAAAGTTAAAGAATTATTTAAATAATCTTCTTCTCTTTAATGAACTTCTGCTCATTTTACTAGGATAGGGATTTTCCTTTTAAGTAACCCAACACAATGCAAGACAAAGGAAAGGATGTTAACAATTCAGACACAGGTCTTACAGTAAAAGGTATCAAATTCAATTAAATACACACGCGTTAATACATAACATTTTATTCAATCTTAGTTCAGTCACAAATGGTTACATAATAACGACATAAAAATGCCAAACATATTAAAGGAATGGTTACAGTCATAGCCGGCGTTGGTATATCAACTCTCTCAATATACTCTAACATTGCAATTTTAGTCCTCAATAAAACTGCAACAGCCAGGCGTTCATTGCAAGAACCGTCCTGGGAGTTTTATTTCTCTTCTACACCAGCTACGGTTGATCTCCAAGTCAGTGACCCTCTTTGAAACATCCGTCTTCTGGTCGGTCTCTTCACTTGATGACAGGGACATTTTAACGGCATTAGATCTTGAACAGGACGCATTATCACACCGTTTTTTGTACGAAGTCAAACAACTTGCTCTCGCCCTTCCATTCCAGGTAACAGAACTTCAATAATACAGAGCCGCCACTCCAGTTTATTCAGATTGTTGATTTCAAATAGCATAACGTCGTTTTTGCGAGGCTTATCATGCTGCTCCTGGTAAACTGAAGCTGACCAAGATACCCCATACGAAATCGCATTTCTCCATATACCTCTAACTTCATCAGTTGAGTACCATCCATCACATCCAGGCCTTGTATTCCTATCTCATAGCTTTCTTGAAGGAACATCGCCGGATTGATTGGTATGAAGTCATTAAGACTTTCCGTGTGTCAGGTTAACGGACGAGTATTAATAATTGGTTCACACTCACAAAGAGCGTCATTAATTCTACAGATATTAGTGCAGCTCTCCCCAAAGCTTACGGAGCAGTTCTTTCATCAGACCGATTAACTTTTCCCACTATACATCCCACCATGTGGCTGTAGGAAAAGAGAATTTACACAGATTACCTTCAACACTGCAATAAGGCTCCATCTTCTGTCAGCATCATTTTATTGAGACCTTTAAAATGTGTCCGGTTTTCACTATAAATCGTGTAGGGCCTTCATCTACACCAGGAACATCTTCGTAGTCCTTGAAGAAAAGAGCCTCCAGATAGCCATGCAGGTAGCTGCAACTGCACTGCTCGCTACACAACGCAAATGGACAAACAAACCAAAACCAGGTCTTCTGATTACCACTCATTATCCACAAACCAATCCAGGTCCATACCAACAACTTCGAAATTCCTGATATCTATCACGCGATCGTTGGGCAAAGGTGGTTTAAAAACCTTCGGCCTTTACTTCATGTATCTTCTGAAAAGGACACAATTTCGTACACATGATCTCACAGCACTTCTGCATATTTTCCTGAGAACACACAAAAGAGCCTTTGGTACTACGTGACAGCTCTTAGCATGAACATCATGAAATAGATGCTGCACAACAGGGTAATCTCCAGGCAAGACTGCAGGTTGACGAAATACAAACACTTCTGCCTACTCTAGTACTCTTGTATTGACTCGCAAAGTCACGGACACAATCGAAGTCATTAATTGAGCCTGAAGTCCCTGGAAACCCTCGTTCTGGAGAGATCTAAAACGTGTTCTTTTGGAGTCCTCCAGTTCTGAAAGGCCGAGGACCTTACTCCTCCTTCCTTTCGACTTGCATTTAAATATGAACCGTTTAACTCAGCCAACCAATATTACTATCTCATGATATCGAGAACAATACTAGTAATATTAGTCTGATATCAATGTTTCCGCTGTGACCACAAGACTAGAGGCAATTTTCTTTCTTTTGTTCATAATACATTTTCATTTCTTATACTGCAATTTGACGCCCATTCTTCCGCTGTTAGGTACAAAATGGATAGTCCGTTCCACCATCGAGAGCTTATGACCTTTGTTCCTCATCCCTAGGTAGGCAGAGGAGCGGGATCCAATGCACCAGGTATATATTTCCAACCTTCCTTTGGAGTAAGTTTCCCTATATCCCTCATTCTGTTCTCAACTAAGACTGACAAAAGAACTTCGTGCTTTATCCCTGTCTACACTGTCATAGGGTTCGTACATAAATAAGCTAACACAGTGTGAAACGCCTTTCTCGAAGTAGACATCATCTGAGCATTAAGCGTAGCTCACATGAATTCGAGTCGAAGAATAGACGGTGGGGGAAGAGAGCAATTCTTGATTTTCCTTTGTGGAGGTGAACTTGAACTGCATACTCAGTTTCTGTACACTGCGTCGTAAACATATTCAGGCACATCGCAGAAGATGTGGATGCTACGCACTACATGCACTTCGGGGAATCTTCTGTCAATTTACATTTGGTGCAATATACAAAGTTCACGACTCCATTTCCCTAAGGTCTTTATTATTTCTAAACCTACGTTTATCAAATGCTTCGCAAAACAGCATAATGGGTACCAGAAAACCAATTGGGTCATATATTCGATGAACTGCACACAGCAACGTCCTCTGAGTTAACTTCTCATCTGAAATATTTCCTAGAGAGTTGCAGTACAAAATGAGAGCTTCTTCCTTGCGATTTCACAGTGTTCCAAGAATAGGTGACATCTTGAAATCATTATGAAAAGTAGGCCTGTGCTCTCCCGACCGCTGAGGCAAAATTGTGCTTTGCAAGAGTATCTTGGGCTGTATTGACAAACATACAGCTCTCCCTTACTTGACACAATTATCACACAAATTTTGGCATTACAGTTGTCCTTCATCTGTCTAATAATATCAATAGCAAACTTATTTTTATCTTGACCGTCAAGCAACGCTTGATATGCAATATGCTATATTAGAGCTGATAGTATAAAAGTCCTCGGTTTCACTACAACAGCTTCCCGCTTGTGTCTGTATATTTCCACGTCTTCCTTGCCCCACAGGTATTTTAGAAAAAAATGTCTCTTCTGGTGCTATTGAAAATTGAATAAACGCCTTATCAATATCTGCAATAGCTCCAACTGTCTTCCTACGGAATTAAAGGAGCAGAGAAAGAATTATTTTCACGAACTTGGAATCATTTTCTAAACAACCATTGAGGGAAGGAGTATTACTTCTTCTAACGGAAGTATCGAAGCCCGGTCTGACTGCTGTTGTTACAGGATTCTTAAAATGCTGGTTCATGAGGCTGATAATGACCGCCGACATCCGTCTGGTCACTAGGAACTTCTTCACTTATCCCCTCTCATAACCAGTCCTGAAACACTTTGTCATATTCTTCCAAGTACTCATTGCGTTCTAGTTTCCTATTCGTAGTTTGTAGTCTTTTTTCTGCTATCACAAGCGAAGGCTCCTTCAGCCATTGAAGTCAAAGATGTTATCTAGCAGCTTCTTTTTTCTGAATGTTTTCAGGGAGATCCAGTCTCGCTTCTTCTTATAGCTGACAGTTTCTCCTTTCAGAAAAAGGACCATCTATTCCCAAGTTATCCAGTTTTAATAAGTTGCTCACTTTCTCAATATTCTGAAGAATAGGTATGTAAGAAATTTGCGGAAATAAGGATTAAATTATCCTTATCTCTCCCTACATCTAAGTGTGACAGTCCAAGTTTTATCACTTGCTCTGCAGTGATATTAGGAACCTGAATGCAAGCGACAGGCTGGCTAAGAGCTGTCAGTCTGATTAGAATTATCTAAATTCAGAAGAACAAGCTCAAATTCATGATGTTCCACAGAAGAACCCTTACTACCGTCAAAAACAACATGGCTCAATATCACCTACCTAGGGTCTTGAAGACTCAATCTTTCGGCTAGTTCTTCTTTCAAGTAAGAATGTTGTTCAGCAGAGTCTAGAAGAACACGTACAGGCTACTGATTATATCCGTCTACCAATTTAAACAAAATTGTTTGAGAGTAGACAGATGAAGTAGTACTGCAAAACTATTTCACTAACTTAGACTGCGTTAAAGACTGTGGTTCCTTCTCAGCTCAACTTTCACTAAGGTTACACATAACTGAGTAATATTGTGGTTTACACACCTTACAGGAGACACAGTGTTAGATTGTCTTGCAGTATGCTAAAGCGTGGGACATCTGAAGAATGCAATGTACTTAAGAGAGTCATATTTTTAGAGCGCTGACAACGTGATGAAGCATGAGTCTCCATTTTACAGAAAGCACACGAAGTCCTCATTCCACCAGTTGCAGCTAAACCCTGAGCAGTTGGACCATCAGGTTTTCTCAAAAGTTTCTAAGCCTGAGTCTTACCCGCACTAATGTTGCAGATCTTTCTGGTCAACTGCAAATATTCTTCATTCCTCTACTTCAAATTCCTGAAATTCCAATAAGTACTTGAGCCTTTCTTGTGCACCCCTTTCTTGCCTATGATCCGGTCTTCTCAGCCACACTTGAAATAATTTGTCAGTCAGGTAAGGCTCCCTTAAAGGAAGTAATAAAGGCCCTCGTTGTCAGTAGTTAGACCCATCGAATCTAGCGACCTAACAGTAAGCTCAATGCGGCCATACAGCCGTGACAAGGCTGGACTTCCATTCACTAGATTTATAATGTCCCTTAAATTAAGATCAATCAATAAATTCTATCGACGATATCCTGCTTTTAACAACTCAGCAATTGTAATAAAGGTTTCAGCAAACGCCGCAAAACCACTCAGAAGTTCATAAGATCGTGTTCCAGGTGTCACAGATTCTCTTAAATACACATTCCTATCTGCAAAAACTAGCCCGCAACTTTCTTGTATTCGCTCATTCTGAGTCCAAAATGGTAGTCACTGCTTAATATCCCCAGAGAATTTTACAACCAACAACTCCGGCAAATTATGCACCGATCTGCCTTTTTGTGAAACCCTCGATCTTGTGGAACAAAGATCATTCGATACTTGAAACGCAGTAAATTTCTCGTACATACATTTCGAGGTTGTCCAATCTATTAAAGGAATGGTTGTAGTCATATTCCACATTGAAATTTCAACTTTTCCAAAATATGTCCTTAACGTAGCTTCGTTACTTGCTGTAGTTGTTTCGTTACTCGTTATAATTTATTTAATGTTGTTTAATTTTTTCTAAATTTTTTCTTTTGGCCTTAGATGTAGAAGCATTAAAATATTGAATTCCGTGTTTTGCTGCTGATCGAGTTTTTTTTAAGTAAAACTGATGCATTTAATCGTCGACTTGTTTTGTTGGTATACGAACACATGAAAAAGATTTTCCGTCAACGGATTGCAGAATACGAATTGAATAACCAGCCGAAACTTGTTGTAGACGTTGAATTGAATCCGGAAGGCCTGACAAGAATCTGTACACTAAGGCAGAGAAAGCGCAGTGTCCCGGTGCAGGCAGCTGGTTACCACAGGCAGATATTCATTCAGATCGACACCAGTCCAGCCCCGGAGACAACCGTGTACGTAAATCCGTCTCTTATAAATTGGAAGTACAATAATCCGGAGTCATCGGCCGTGAATTCATGTTCTCTGTACTCCAACCGTCCTTGCACAACCTGGAGGAACAATTAGCAGGAGTCATCCCCTCCTAAGACAGCATCTCATAATGTAAATCCCCCCACAGAACTTGGCAGAAAGAGCAGTATTCGCCTTACCGTAATATGCCAATTTTGTAATCAAGCATACCCTAAGGTACAATAGAACAGGTGACCAAAAGCTGGAAAAAGGAGCAACAGCAGACAAGTAAGCACTCCTCATTAGGAAATGAAGATATGCCGGGCTGGTCGGCAAAGCGATCAGAGGAGGACTAGCTAGAAATAGGCTATTGCGTTACACATCAGAAACTGAAAATGAAAACGTTTAAGGTCAATCGCAAAATGAAATTACACAGAGCAAGATCAGATCTTCTGAAAACAAATCTGAACTAAACGAAGAACAGGGTTTTAGAGTAGCAGATGAAATGTAGGCAAATGTATACGATATATAAGGGAGGAGAGAAATAATAGAGAACCTCCCTGTAAGATCGTCAGAGAAAGAGAAAGGAGCATTCTCAGACGGACATAGCTATATATTGCCTTCCTATAAACCTATATCACCTATATTTAGCTTTATTTATACACTGTTGTGTAGGCTTCCGTTACGAAAACAATCTTCTACCTGCTTCTGTCACAAAAAATAATTTTTTTAGGGATGGGTTTTTGAAATACCTCGTTGTTTGAAACACTGAATTCAGTAGCCTGAAGGGAAGATAATTCTTTCCAAACCATTATTGTCTGAGGGGTCTTGATTTCGTTCGTTTTGTATATTCAAGAGAAAATATAACCATTAACTATCTTCTGCATTGAAATGTAAATGTTTAATCATTCCAATAAAAATGGCTGTCTCTCCAATGCGTATTGCCATATACTGTCAACTGTAGTGAAATTTTAATCTCTTACTTCTCTCCAGCACGTCTTAGAAAACGTAAAATTTTGCTTCAGGAAGAATAGGACCTCAAAATTTATTTACAGCAATTCAGGGAAATGTATTTGTCATAGGAGCAGCTTTAACTAATAAAGATTTTGGAGACATTTTTGCGAAAATACCAACGATGGATGCTTCTTCTATTTAGAGCGCAGTTTCAAGTGGAGATTTTGTTTCAATATCAGTCGTAAAATTTATCGATTTTTCTCCTTGAACTATTCATGTTGACAAACACAATCACACACGCTTAACTTTATAAAAGTGTATTGTTCTTCTTCAGAGGGCGTCAAATGTGCGTTTTTGCCAAATACTGATATACAAGATTTTGTGCCGAATGAAGGTTTCCCCTGTTTACTACGGAATCTAGATTCCTAGTTTCTTTCCTTTAAATAAACTTTTTTCATGTTAACTGATCACTCACCTTTAAACAACGGTTTTCAAGATATGCCGTATTTGTGTTTCATAATTACAGAAATACTCTTCACCGTAGTAATACATATTGGAAAGTAATTTTTGTTCAAAACAACCAGAAACAAAAAACGTTACACTAGATACGCATAGAGCTTATATATGTATGTATGGTTTCATTAAACTTGCGACAGATGTCTCTGTAATTTATTCTCCAACGCAGCTAATAGTAATATAATCTGGTGTGTGGCAGTGTCATGGATCAATTTTCCACCTACATCGGAACCCAGAACCAGGGTATGAGGCGGATTGAAAGCATAACAAAGGAATAAGTGACTCGCTCCTTAGTTTGCTACTTGAAAAATCCATATGCCAAATTGCTTGGTGACACATTACTATTAGCCCACCTTCGTAGCGTGGTGGTAGTGTGTCTGCCTCACGTTCAAGAGTTCCAGAGTTCGAATCTCGGTCATGGTGAGTTACCTGGATAAGGTTGCGCCCATGGTTTTCCCTTATCCTGAAAGATGAATATCACGTAACTCTAAGCTCTATGTACTCTTGGATCATTTGAGCATCATTTCATCCTTTCCAGTCATCGTCCGATATGAGTTATCGTTGGAGGACGTAAAATTACAAAAAAGCACTATTAGGTATCCTAAATTAGTTGCCTATAATTCTACATTAGTGACTTATCTTCATTTTCCGAGCTCAAATGTGGTGGCGACTAGCATTAAGCGAACATTCGTTATGCGTGCATTTCAAACTGCCTAGTCCCTAAACGAAGGGGCATTGTTGAAGTAACGAACATTTTTATTCGCTGAATTTAGCTTATTTATCCTTCTAAATTAGTTTTGTTATTAATAAGTTATGACGTGTGTATGCTTGTGTGTATCAGTAATTGACATAATATTTGTTCCTATCCCTAAAAATCGTCAAATCGTCAAGGAGTGAAATCGTGAAATAGCAAGATTACAATTTATTAGTTTGTAATTATGTTTCAAAATATAGTTTAATTAAGGAAGCTTTTCTTTTGTTTAGTTCTAAAGCCCAAACTTTTTTTGCAATGCGTTACCTATTTGACAAAGTTTGTACTAAGAGTTAGCTGCTACACTTTCCTCTCGCAGAATGTGTTTGAGAGGAACAAAATTTAGGATAATTTGAAATAGTTCGAAAATTGGTTAGCCATAATACAGCGCTTCTACAATCTCTGGCACATATTAAGGTGCAATTAGTCATCTCGTCTCGATGTTTTGCACATTTTCATGCTGAACCACGTCTCCGGTTTTCACCCCATTTTTGCCACCAGTAGCGCTACTGCTGTGCCAGGACCATCTCATCAGGAACGAACCTAAACTTAGGCAGTACTGACGTTTTCTCCACCGCGGTTTTCTCTTGTAACGGACGTAACGGAATTAGTAATAATCCCACCTATACGCTGAAAGAGCCCAAAAATTAGAGAGGATGTGAAATGTTAATAGAAATGAAATGGAGAGACAGAAAATTCGGCGGATGTGATCTTTCGACACAGCATTTGCCTGGCAACAGCGCTAAAACCCCAAAGAAAACCCATGCATCAGGACTGTCGGCAAAGGGAACCTAAAACAGATCACACAAATCCGGGCCCCAGACCAACCCGCCTAAGCCATCTCTCTCGTTAGTTTGTACCAACTTCACTTATCTTTTTAAGAAACTATAGGCTCTTAACTTTACATAGGGCATATTTCGCAAATACGCCACCTGCAACTTAAGCCTAGTTGATTATTTCTGTTATTCTTTCCGCCGCTAGGTGACGCGTTATTTTTGTATATCACCAACCTCTTAAAATATAACAATACTTAAAAGTAAAACTGTGAACTACAATTGATTTTTTGATCTTCGTTTCTTTGATTTTCTTCTCTTGATATTGTTAAACTGAGGTACTTACCGTATAAAACCATGTATATTAACATTTTATAATCTTCTCATTAAGGGTCATTTTTCAGGACCTGCGTGTTTTATGCATTCGTTGGTGGAGGTGTAGCCAGCTTCTCATTGCCGGTTTGACATGTTCTCGTCCATTGATCATAACGCTTCTATGTAACACTCCTCTTTCGGTATATACGAGTAACTAGACAAGCACAGGTAATGCAGAACACCCACTTAAAATCTGAACTAAATTTTCTGTATTTATATGCTTAAAATACATTGGTAGTTTTGGTACCAAAACCACCGTACTGAAGAATTGCTTTTATATATGCTCTTAAAATGCGTTGCCTTCCATACATTTCACACATGCATGTGAGGAATTGAAGATACTCAGTGGAATTTAATAGCGACTATAAAAACAGATCGCTCTTTCAATGTATGCCTGAAACATTTGAATAAATGTCAATGATCGCGAATTTAAATCTGTGCCCTTCTATGTAAAATTCGATTATGTTCTATTCTTTAGATGTCATTTTCTGCATGGCTGCTTGGGTAGTGGTTTGTAGTGGTTATTTCATATTAGAAGCTTGTGAGCTAAATATTGTTCACGTGCTACAATAATAATCAGTAAAGCCTGGATTTGTAAGCATAATCAAATGACTATATAACTAAGTATACAAGCACAAAAAATTAAACAAACAAATAAATATGAAATATTTTTATCTCTTATATAAAAATGATATCATCAACATATCTTTCGTAGACCAAAAACCCCAACAAGTTAAAACTAGCTGAGGAGTTACAGCAAAATTGGGAAGGGCGTCGTGAAATTCTTTAAATCTAATCGGAAAGAGTACTAACAATTTCTTTGTGCTGGAAACAAGAAGAACACGTAAGTTATGTCCTCGAAAGTTAAGTCATACCAGAAAATGAATGAAATGGGTGATGTGATGCTCAAATATGTCCGGGTACCAGGACGCTTAGAGTTGCCTTACATTTGGCTATCTGGATTAGGGAAAACCCCAGAAAGATCCTTATCCAAGTAGCTAAACTTAACCGAAATACGAAACCGGGACCTCTTGAATGTCAGGCACACACGCTTACCGAGGCGGGCAAGAAGATCGCATGTAAAGTGTAAAGTGTCTGAATGATAAAATGATGATTAGGAGTGAGAATTTGCTTGTGAATTTTAATGATTTGTTTAAATTAAGCTATATTAATTAAACAGACACAATAAGCAAGCAAACCACATAATTCAACAAAAATAATTTAAAAGCATTTCGCTATTTCGCTTAGATATCCGAGTTCCATTAATCAGTGATGATTTATTCAAGTTCACTAGGCAACAAAACCTTTAGTATACGTTCTAACAAAGAGGCGCTACCAAAATAGAAAATAAAGGTAAAGAAAACGTAAGTAACTGCGGGTAACTGCAGTTCAGTTCGAGATTGGACTCCAAGAGATGTTCTACTCATCCAAGACCGCTCGACTGGGGCTGCGCAACTGCATTATTATGGATAATTAATATTGGTCTATTCAAAATTTCCTCTTTTCCACCACTTTCTGGTGAGAATTAAACAGTATTATTATGAGGTCCCTATTGCATAAAAACACACAACGGGAGAAAATGCAAAGGAAATTCTAAATGTATTATAGGGCAAGTGGGGGATGTAAAATGAGTTTAAGTTGAAACTAAGGAATACGTATGTGCTTATGTAACATATATATACTTTTGGAAGAGAATTACAATTTTATTTAAATTATATTCTTCTATTTAATGAATTCCTGCTCATTTTCATAGGTTAGGGATTTTCCTTTTGAGTAACCCAACCAGCTGCCAGACAAAGGAAGCTATGTTAATAATTCAGACATATAACTTACAATAAAATGTATCAAATTCAATTAAGTACCTACTCGTTAATATATAAGAACATAAATTCTCTTTTTATTCAATCTTAGTGCAGCCACCAATGGTTACAAAGTGATTGCATCAACAAATGCCAAACCTATCAAAGGAATGGTGGCACGCATAGCCGTCATTGCTATATAAACTTTCCCAACATTCTCCCACCTTGCAATTTTAGTACTCAACAGTCAATCATTCATTACAAGAACCGTCCTGATCGTTTTATTACCCTTCTACGTCTACTGTGGTTGATTAATTCAGTGTCCCTCTCTAAAGCATCAGTCCTCTGGTCAGTCTCTTCACCTGATGATAGGGAACATTCTAATGGGATTAGATTTGAACAGGGCGCATAATCACACCGCTCTTTGTATGAAGTCTCACAACTCGCACTTGTGCGTCCTTCCCAATAATTCCGAGTGGTCACTCCCATTTATTCAGAATGTTCGTTTCAATTAGCACAACTTCAGTTTTGCTAACTTTGTCATGCTGATCCGTTTTAAGCTGAAGCTGACTAAGGTACTCCTTATGAAGTCGCTGACGAAGGGCATTTCTCACTTGCTGTTGATATGCCTCGCACTTCCTCAGTTTAGTTCGATCCATCGCATCCGATTCTGGTACCTTGAAGGAAAATCACCGGTGACAATGGTCTCATGTCATCAGAAACTATTTGTCTCTGATTAAGGGATGACTAATAATAATTGCTTCATACTCACACAAAGAGCCAATAATTCTTCAGATGGTAGGAAAGCTTTTCCCTAAACATTACGAAGCAGGTCTTTCATCAGTCCGATTAAACTTTCCCACCAACCACCTCACCACGAGAATTTGGAGAGTTGGATTTCCACAGAATTCTTTGAACACAGCAAAAAGCCTCAATCTTCTGCTAATTAAGCGTAGTCATTTTATTGAGATCTTTAAAATTTGTCCGGTTGTCACTATAGATCCTGGAAGGCCTTCCTCTATTCGAGATAAATCTTCGTAGTCCTTGAAGAAAAGAGTCTGCAGATAACGCTGCAAGCATTTCCAAATGCACTGCTCGGTACACAGCGCAAATTAACAAACCAACACACGTTTTCTGATTACCTCTAACTATAAACAGGCCAGCCAAGTCCACACCAACAATTTCGAAACCTTGGCATCTCTCACGCTGTCATTAGGCAAGGCGGCGTACATACCTTTGGACTTTCCTTCTTGTACCATCTGTAAATTACACATTTTCGTACACATGATCTCATGGCTCTTCTACCATTCAAGATCCAGAATCCTACCTTGAGAATACCCAAAAGAGTCTGTAGTACGTGACTGTTCTTAACATGAACCTCATGAACAATGAGCTGCACATCTGGGTGATCTCCTAGTAGGACAGCAGGTTCACGAAAGACAAATGTATCTGCCCCTTTTTAAGACTCTTATATTTAATAGCAAAGTACCATGTTCATCTATCATGTGCACAACCGCAGTCAGCATTTGGTCCTCAGGTCCCCGAAAACTGTCGTTGTGGAGAAATTAATAGGTGTTCTTTTGGAGTCTTCCAGCTCTGAAAGGCTGAGCTCTCCACTGTTCCTTCTTTTCGACTTGCAGATCAAAATGAACCGTTTAGCTCAACAAAGGAATCCTATCATCTTGTCTAATCGAAAAAGGTACTTGCAATACAAGTATAAAATCAATGATTCTTCTGTCACCACAAAGCTTGAGGCAGTTTCCTTGTTTCGTTCATAATTAATTTCTGTTGCTGCAAGTTTTTAAACATGAAATAAATAAATCCAGAATTAAATTGTTAATACAATTAAATGGTCCGATCGATTTAATGGTTTGGGCAAATATATTTATTTTAAAAAGACAAACATCGGTAATGAATTTGAGATACCGGCAGTCGATACTGTTTTTATATTTGTTTCATTTTCAGATTTTGGTAGTACTAACAAGAACACATTTACATCTAGCCTTGATGGCGATTTCTACAGCTTTGTTTCGGGCTAAATTTGTGCATAGGTTTACATGAAATCCCGATTCCGGAGAATTTATAAGAATTATCATGATTTCTTATAAGATAAGTGAAATTTTAAGTTACAAATTGTTATATTTGTGTACGTGTGTTGGCTTCCCTGTTATCAGCTTCATAATTTACGAATTTATTAATTTCCAATTTGATGCTTTTTGTTCTGTTTACTTTCGTCGTTAGGTTACTAAGAACAATTTCGCTTAAAATAACATACATAAATTTAATTTAAATTTTATGGAAACTAAATAAGAAATTAAACTATGTTTAAAGCTTCAAAAGAAAATGAGATTCATTTTTGCAGATATTCGTTTTCTGAAATCTTCGTTTAAAACATAAGGTAATCCCTATTTTTGTTATAAAAACTATTATATTTGATAATGATAGTGTTCATCAAAAGTCGAAAGAAGTTTACTTTTTCAGGACCTATATAATATTGAACTTAAATTATACGATTTGCATATACAATTAACAAAGATATTAGGTAATTAATTTTGGTTTACTTTATAAACCTATTTAATATTCTTAATTAAAATATGTAAAATAAAACTTATAAATAAAAGTATATAATCTGCGAATGAAACAAAATACATTAAATCCAGTTATTAAAAATAATAAGGATAATGTTGTTAATTTATGAAATTGTAACCTTAATGAAAAAGAGGTACCTTTAAATCAAGGTTTAAAAACGTGTGTAAAATTTGCAAGAACTGAAGATTATTATATTGCAAATATGGAAATCGCTAGACAAAATTTAAATGAAAATAGTAAATAATTGATTAAACTGAAATGTAGAAAAATTTTAAAAAAAGTTAGATAAATAGCAACCTAAGATAAATTGTAATAATAAACATATTATTAAATCGGGAAATAAAAAAGATTTAACTGTCACTGAAGGGGATAAAGGTAATAGAATTGTAATTTTAGATAAATCTGATTATATTATTAGAGTAAAATTTTACTTCAAGGAGAATATTTCATAAAAAGTAATATAGAAACTTTAAAATGTCCTATTTAAAATTTTAATAAAAGATTAATAAAGTGAAAACTATATCAAATGAAGAAAACATTTAGTAAAAGTAGGTAACACAATTTTACATAGAATTTATGCTCTTCTTAAAATCTGTATATCAGGAAGTAAAATGAGACGTATTGTAAATTTTGTATTTTCACCAACTTAATATTTCGCCAAATGGTCACATAGAAAGTTTAGTAATTTTGATAAATATAAGAGTTTAATTATTAAAGATTCTTTTGAATTGTTAAAAAAGTACACAATATTATACTATCTAAAACTGATAAACTCGTTTCTTTTGATGGAACCGACATATTTCCTAGTATTCCTAGAGGAAAAATTTAATTTCTTTAAACAATTGGTTGAATTCAACAAATTTACATGAGGGCTCAATAGTTTATTTTGTTAATCTTACTGAATTTTGTTGAGGTCAAATTTTTTCACTATTAATGGTGAAATTTTTCAACAAACTTCTGGCTTAGCAATGGGTAGTCCTCTTTCAAATTTTCTTGCTGATCTTTTTATGAGTGTTTTTTTCGAAACGCAAGTCACTAATTCCCTTTAATTTTTACAGCTTGTTATAGATATGTTGACGATATTTTTGCAATTGTACCTGATAAACTAATAACCGATACTTTAGAATTACTAAATTTGCAAGGTAAAGCTATAAAATTTACATTAGCAACTGAAATTAATGGATTTCTTCCTTTTCTAGATCTAAAGATAATAATAAATAATAATAAATAAAACTTTGGTATTTATAGGAAGTCTACTCATATTGTTAATTACATAAAAATAAAGGTTTTAACCATTTTTCCTCTAAATTGGCTATCTCCAACTAGAACGAAAGGACATTTTCGTGACATTGAGTTTAAGCAAACTGATAAATCGGCCGTAGCACATCATTTTTCGTCATTTAGCCATGAAATAAATCCAGAAGTTAAATAACTAAAACAATTAAATGGTGCGATATATTTAATGGTTGGGGTAAATGTATTTATTTTAAGGAACAAACATCGCGTAATGAATTTTGAAATTCGATTGTTTTCAAATTTGTTTTATTTTCAGATTTTGGTAGTACTAGCAAGAAGATATCAACATGTAGCGTTTGTGGCGATGGCGACAGCTTTGTTTCTGACTGAAGATATGTATAAATTTACATGAAATCGCGATCCCGGAGAATTTATTAGAATTATCAGTTCTTATAAGTGAAGCTTTAGGTTACAAATTGTTGTATTGTTATATATATATATATATATATATATATATATATTACGTAAAAGTAACTTCCTCTATTCACTGCTCTATAACTATAAGTTATGGTACGATAACATTCTTCAACCTGCTCCTGTAGAATGAATAAAAGTTTGTAGAAATTATTTTTCTGAAATATTTCGTTGTATGTTAAATGGTCTTCACTAGCCGGAAGAGAAGTTCAAATATTTCTTAATCGTTAATGTATGAGAGGTTTTAGACTCCGTTCGTTTTGCGTATTCACGAGTAAATATAACGAATATACTTGGTGCACTAAAATGTAAATGGTTAAGTATTTAAAATAAGAAAGGCTATCTCTCAAATGGGTAGTTCCATATACTGTGTGCTTTAGTGAAACATTTATTGTTGTACTATGCTGTTAAATCTTTTGTATTGTTAATAAAGTTCTAGATTACTCATTAACATACTATTTATTAACACATATGTAATACATACATTGTCATTATCTTCATAAAAAACTGTCCTTACTTCAGTGATGCCAAGTGGAAATCTTAACATAAGCAAAACTGACCGTGTTTAACAGCGTAATAAACTTTCTCTCATCACTCCTCCATAAAATCAGGACAGTTTTTTCTAATTATTTGTTTACATTTGTTTCTCATATTACATGCATTTGAATTTCTAGTACAATAACAGTTCCATAGCATACATTTTAAAATTTGTAAAATACAATGGTTTGGTAAATATGTGATTCACTTAGATGTCCCATATTTTATATGAAACAAACATTTGTATTATTCATCCTTGACAAAAAAGTATTTTATCTCAGTGTCTCTACCGGTTTTAACTAACTTTATTGAACTTTGATTGTCAGTACATATTGTAGCTTTCACTATCTCACCTGTAAGCTTCAATAAATTTATCAGATACTTATGTTACTTGGAGCGTTCACAAGCAGGGATGGCTGCCTCCGTTGTAGATTGCGCTATAACAGTTTGTCGCCTAGAACACCACGAAATAGGTCCACCATTAAAAATTGTGACAAAACCTGAAGTGCTCCTGCGCCGAATGTATTTTTTATGCCTTTCACCCTCATTGCGACATCACCTGCATAATCTGAGTCCCAATATGCCAATACCTCAAGAAGTTAGAAATATTATTACTGTTGTAAGTAATAACAGCATCAGTTTTATCCTTTAGATATCTCAGGGTTCTCTTGAGTTTACGAATTCTGGTTCCTTTGAATTTTCCAGTGAACAGCTTACGTACTTTACTGCAAAACTTAAATCATGTCGTCTTTTTTAGGACAAATATAGAAGACTTCCAATTGCTTCTCTGTATTTGAACATGCCGTTCTTCCCAAGGCCTTCTTCGTCTTCATATTTTTCATCCATCTTTACATCAGGAGTAATTGGTGTGTTCATTGATTTTGAATGTTCCATACCATATCTCTTCGTCACGTGGTTTGCTTATTTTTCAAGAGAGATTACGATTCGTCTTTCAGTCTTGACTACGTTCATACCCATGTGTGCTCTTGGTTCTTTTTCGACTGGCATTTAAAGTTCTTTCTTTACTTTATCTTCCAAGTTGTTTGATCTTTTCTGTTTCCTTTCCAATGATGATTTCATCTTCAACATTTATTACCAACTATATATCTCCTTCTTGATGTTTGAAGATACACTGTTCTGGTTTTAATTTAACCAAATTTGATACTTTGAGGGTGAATAAGCTTGTCGAAGACCATACAAGGGCTTTTACAATAGGCAGATTTCTCCTGGCTGTACTTTATGGTACACTGGTCCTGCTAAGACATCGTTAAGAAAGCCTTTTTCACATCTAGGGTTTGATGTCCCAGTTTTTCTTAGCTGCGAAGGCAAGCAGTGGTCTCAAGTAGGTGTGGACACTACCACTGGAGCAACAGATTTCCATAGTCTATCTTTCTCTTGTTTTGAGAGCAACCTGTTACTACTAACCTAGTTTTAAATTATCCACTATCCTTTAATTTAGATAACCATTTGCTTGTACGGATATGTTTCTCTTGTGTTACATCTTCATTAACATAGCTCCAAGGTTTATTCTTAATTAATAAATCTATTTCATCTCTTATGGCTTTCATCCATTACTATTTCCCTTCACAACTTACAGCTTCATCAAAGGTCAAGGGTTCATTATCTTCACTCGTGTCGAGATCCATTATGTAGTGTTGAAACTTCATAGATATTCTCTTTTTTTAATTCGTATTTTATTATATTGGTTTTGATTTTGTTGTTCTTGCTTTTCATTCTTTTGCTCTCGGTTTTGCTTTCCTTGATTTTCTTCATGAAGCTCAATGTTGATTTCGTCACCTGCTTAGTATTCAGATGAAGGAAAGAATGTGTTTCTAAATATAATACCTCTGCTTATAAAAAGGTTCCATTTCTTAATTTTCTTTCCACAAGCGGTAATCGTTTGGAGCATAACCTAGAAGCATAGCTTCTTCACTTCTGCTATCAAATTTCTTAAGAGGTTTTAACACTTTTGTCTATACGAGAATCTGTAAGTTACTCAGTTCAGGTTTCTTTTTATACAAATGCTCAGATGGGGTGTGAATCATTCCTTTGGTTGGAATTCACTTTATCAAATAGGTAGCAGTTTGCACTACTTCATTCACAGGTCATTTTTTACATTTAGCATCAAGGATACGTTCTCATATTATTCATAGATGCCAGCCTTTAAAGTTCAGTTTTTCCATTTAATTCCGGGGTATGAGGGATGGTTAAGTCCAATACAAAGCTATTTTCTTTACGCTATGTGATGAGTAGTTCATTTTTAAATTCTCAACCATCGTCATTCCTTATTTTGCAGACTTTCACATTAAAATGCCTTCTTCCTTCCTTTACAAATCTTTTTATGCACGGAAAGACTTAACCTGCTGCTTTTGTTTCTAGAAGGTACACCTTGCTGAAATGGGTGTAGTCATCCTATTATGTGATGAAATAGTTGTTCCTATCATATGCTGAGCGATCTATTGGCACACAGATGTCAGTGTGTATAAGAACACAGACACAGGGTCCTTGAAGGGGATTCCTTCTCCGCAGAGCAGGGTCCTTCGTCTATTACTATACCGGGACTACGTCCCTTACTGCCATGGGGATCGTTTTTTATTATTAATGGATGTTGGGTAGATGGCAGTGATTGTATTACAGATAAGATGTTTAGTAGTATGTGAGAGGATAACATTTGCTTGGGATTAGGGTTGGCTTTTTAAGAGTTTTATGGTGGTCCACGCACATTTCTGGGTCGCTTGTATTACTCTCCGGGGTCAGGGTCGTACTCCCCGAGTCCGCGAATGTGGTGATTGAGCCTGGAAGAAAGTTTGGCATAAAAGCTACAAGAGAGATGGGCGATATGAGCAGTGAGATTTGGGAATGCGAGGTATGAGCGTATGTAGTCATTGTAGTTTATAATTTCCAGGCGACGACGGCTTTTTCTCTTCCTGTTTTAAAAGGCAGACTTACCTGTTCAGCATTTGCACAAACAGCACAATTTGCAATCTTGCACTTATCATTATGTGATACTCTGTTACAAAATCAAGGATCTTTATCACATGATGATAACTGAGGTGGCCTAGGTTCCTCTGCTATTCTTCTAATTCTGTTATTTTTTTCATTACTTAAAGCGTTTTCAGATTTTTTCTTCAAGTTCACAATATAAAGTCCATTTTCTGTTTTTCTGCTTGTATTACAACACAGTCCTTCTGTATTTTTATTTTGGTTTTTAGGATGTTTACTTTTTTATCGTCGAAGTACACTGAGTTTTCTTGAAAATTGCGCCAGCTTTTTTCTTACATTGCTCCTTTACATGTCCTCACTGACGACATCCGTAGCATTTGATATCATTGTTTCGTTTATCTTTCGATTATGCTTTGAAAGACACTGGCAATTTTTCTTTAAATTTTATCTTGTCATCCTCCAATTATAATCTTGGCGTAAGGTTTTCTGTGCTTTTGTGCATTTGTGATGTAAAATCTCATGCACCATAAAGTGCTTGAATTTCTGAGGTAAGATGGAAAATTATTCTTTAGAATTTTTAACTTAAACAGCAAGTCTGGAACTTGACTATATTTGCACGAACACCTTTGTTTTTATCAAATTTGTAATTATAAAATTCCTGAAGTAGCAGTCACTTCTCTTGATCTGTATCTTCCTTGTCGATGCGAAAAGTGTGTCATACACATCTTTTGCACTCTCACATGTCGCTAGATGTACCTTCACTGTATTATTCACCGTTCTTAGGATCGCATGTAGGGCTGCAGCATCCTTTGTTTGCACTAAGCTGTCTTTTCTTCGTTGATTCCACATGACCCAAGTAGCGTTGATCCATCAGTTGCTTTGGTTGGAGCAGAACTTTAACCTCAAAATGCCATATTGAAAAGTATCATTTTGAATACTAGCAAGGTCATCACTTTCGACTTTATTTGCAGACGCCATTGTTCCGTTTGTATTTGTTTCTTCGTTTTTCTCTTGCGAAAACCTTTTTTTACCACATCCGCTGTATTCACACAGTTCTTAGTTCTAGCTGCTTCGTCTAATTTAGCTCCAGCATGATCTGGGTACATTACTTGCTGTAAAAAGTTGTAGTATTATTAATAAACTTCTAAATTACGCATTAACAAGTTATTTATTCACTCATAAGGAATACACACATCGTTATTTAGTCTGATGGCAAAATACCGTCTGTATTCCACTAATACCAACTGCCCATCTTAACATCAACAAAAACTAATTGAGTTTAACAGTGTAACCAACTATATCTGAGCAGATTGAAGGTAGACAAACAAGGTATTTATATTGATATCTGTCACTGACTTAGACCGTTGTTCTTTCTTAGCCCTTCTTTCTGCAAGGTCACACATGTCTGGATAATGTCGCTTTCACACTTTACAGGAGAGGCGAGAGCGACATTTCCTTGCAGAATTCCCAAAATTGAGTCATCTGAGCCATATGTCTTTCTGGGAGAGTCTAGCCTTCCTTTCTTCGAGGGGCATATCTTTAACCAGAATTATCCGGATGAATCAAGAGTCCTCATTTTACAGAATTCCTCAGTCCACCAGTTGTAACTAAACCCTGAGTATTTGGAACATCAGGTTTTCTCAAATATTTCGATGTCTGAGTCCTACTCGCACCAATGTTGCTGATCTTTCTGGTCAACTGCAAATATCCTTCGTTTCCTACTTCAAATTTCAGATATTCCAACAAGCTTTTGAGCCTTTCCTATGAACCCTTTACTTGCGTATTATCCCCTCTTCTCAGCGACACTCGAATTCATTCGTCAGTCAACAAGACTCCACTAAAGGAACTAATAGTTCTACATAGTCTTCTAGCGATCTAACAGTAGACCTAATTTGGTCATGTAACACTGACAAGGCAGATTTTCCAGTTACTAGAGTAGTAATCTCCCTTACATAAAGCACTACCAATAGATCCTTTTGAATGTATCGCGCTTCCTTTAACCACTCAAAAGGTTTATTAAATTTTCCGCAATAGACGGAAAACTATTCAAAAGTTCATTAGCTCGTGCCCCAGTTGTCATTGATTCTTTTATATACAGAATTCTTTCTGCAACATCCAGCTTGCTACTTTCAGGTAATCGCTCAAACAGAGCCCGAAATGGTAGCCACTGTTTAATATCAGCAGAGAATTTTGATGCCAACAACTCCGGCAACTTATTGATCAATCTGCCTTTTTTGAAACACTCGATCATGTGGAAGAAACACCATTCGATACTTCAAATGCAGTAAATTTCTCGTACCTACATTTAGCTGATGTCCACTTATCTCGATATGATTCTTCTTCATTATACTCTTTTGTTGTATCCTCGTCGGTGGCCTCATTGCCATACCAAGCTTAATGCATTTTAAAGTCCACCATTAATAGTAGATCTGCCATGTCTTCCAGGAGCTTAAACTTGGTAAAGACATCGTCTTGTGTCACATTTTCCTCTGCAATCTTGTTCTGGAACAGCTTGATTGCTCTAGAAAATATACGACGTAAGTGTGTTCTTTCTTTCAAAGGTGAATGTGCAGCAGCCATTTCAAACAGTGAACTTTAGTAATCTTATTTTACCTTTCGTATTATTATTACACGGCCAGAAGGTGTCCTGTCACGGTCATTAAATGTTAATAATTCAAGCTCAGGTAGTACAGTAGAAGGTATCAAATTCAACTAAAAACACACTCGTTAATATATAAGATGATAATTTCTCGTTTAATTTAATCATATCCAGTCTTAAATGGTCTCACAATAGCTTCATCAACAAATGTCAAACCTATTAAAGGAGTGGTTGTAGCCATATTGCACATTGATATTTCAACTTTCTCAACAGATGTCCTTGATGTAGTTTCGTTACTAACTCTAGTTGTTTCGGTATTCGTTCTAGTTGATTTAATGTTGCTTCATATTTTCTATATATATCTTTTAACCCTAGCTGCAGAGGCAGTAATGTACTCAATTCCGTGTTGCTGCAGATCAAGAAATTTGAAGTAAAACTTATGCATTTAGTACTCTACCCTTTTTGTACAGTAACCGAAAATATGAAAAGGATACTCTGTCCACAGATACAGAATAAGAACTGAAATACCAAGTCAAAAAACGTACTAGACTTCGAAGTGAGTCCGGAAACCCCAAAGGAATATGTACACTAAGGAACAGAACGCACAGTGTCTCGGTGGACAATACTGGTTACCATGGGCAGATATTCAGATCGACACCAGTCCAACACCGGAGACATCCGTTTACGTAAATCCGTCTCATATAAATTGGGAAAACAATATTCCGGTGTCATCGGCCGTCAAGTTGTACTCTCTGTATTTCAACCTTCCTCGCACAACTTGGAAGAATAAGTGCAGGACCCATAATTTCCTAAAACTGTATCTCAATATGGAAATCCTCCCCTTACAACTTGGGTGAAAAAGCAGGAATCACCGCACCTCAATACACCAATTTTGTAATAAAGCATTCCTTAGGATGCAATAGAACAGATGATCAAGAACTGGGAAAAGGAGCAACAGAGGACCAATAAATATTCAAAGCTAGGAAATGATATGCCGAACTGAATGGCAGAGTGATTCAGAGGAGGACTAGCTAGAAATAAACTATTTCATTCAGTCAGAAATTGACAATGATAATGATTATAGTGAACCGGAAGATGAAGTTACACAAAACGGTATCAGATTAGCAGCAGCCGAATCTGATTTAAATAGAACCTCAAGGAGTGTTTACAGCAATTCATGGTATACGTTGTATTTATCATAGGAGCAGCTGTATGTAATAAGATTTTCTATATGTTTTTGATAAAATAAAAGGAAGTTATCTTCTTCTATTAAACGCGTAGTTTGGAGTGAGAATTTGCATTGAATTTAAGAGTTCTTCTGCTTTCAATATTCATGTTCACAGACACAACCACACACGAATAATTTTATAATACGTTATCGTTTTAGTTCAGGAGCCCTCAATCATACATTTTTAGCAAAATATTGCTATTTACGTTTTTGGTATGAATGCAGGTTTCCTCTGATGACTACAGAATATAGACTCCTCGTTACTTGCATTAAAATAACATTTCGAAAGTCATCTGGTCACTCACCTTTTACATTTGTTGTTAAAACAGCGATATTTTATCACAAGCAGAATTTGTGTTCCATACTTACTCTTAACCGTACTAATACTATTTGGAAACTCCTCTTTATTTACCCAATATTATAATCAAAAACAAAAGACAGTACCCTAGATACGCATAGAGTTTATATATGAATATATAGCATCACTAAACGGTCGTCAGATGTCGCAGTTATTTATCCTCCAACACAGCTAATAGTGATATAGTCTAATGTGTAGCAGTGCAAGGACATCAACTTTCTACCTACTGCTGCAGCGGAACTCCAAACCAGGGTATGAGGTGGATATGAAGCATCAAGAAATAATAAGGGACCCGCTTCTTAGTTTGGCATTATAAAACTCCAGATGTCAATATTTGTTACTTATATCACTGTTAGGTCTCCTAAGCGTAGGTGCCTATAATTTTAAAATGGTGCTTTATCTTCATTTTCCGGGCTCAAATATCGTGGAGATTAGTATTAAGCGTATATTCATTATCTGTGCATTTCAAACTTCTTAGTTCCTAAATGAAGTCGAAGTAATGAACATTTTTGTTCGCTGAATTTAGCTTCGCCATCCCTTTTACTCTAAATAGTCCTGCTCTGTCCCCTTTGTTCTTCTAGATCAGTTTTACTTATTAATCAGCTATAAAGTGCGTTTGCTTGTGTGTATCAGTAATAGACATAATATTTCTATTTTGTAACGTACCATGGTGTTCTGAGGATTGTTCCTATCCCAGTAATAATAGGGTGAAATCGTAAAATAGAATACAAGTTAATAGTTTGTAATTCTCTTTCAATATATAGTTTTATATAATGAAACTAATATTTTGTTTAGTTATGAAATCCCCACTTGGTTACAATGTATTTACCTATGTGACGAAGTTTACTCTAAGAGACGGTACACTTTCCTCTCTTATTTGAAGAAAATAAAACATTAGGATGATTTGGAATAGGAAGAAAATTGGCTAGCCCTAAACTCAGCGCTTCTACCACCTCTGTAACCTTTTCAATGAAGTTGGCCTTGCCGGCTCGACGTTCTGTATACCACACTCATGCTGCACCACCGCGTCGGGGTTCATTCTCTTATTGCCACCAGTATCGCTAGTGCTGTGCGAGAACCATCCCGTCAGGAACGAACCTTAACTTGGGCAGTTCTGACGTCATTTTCCACTGCTATTATCCCAAGCAATGATCGTAACTGAATTGGAAATAATCCTCCATGAATATCCTGTGAGGGGGAGAGGTCGAAATGGCACTATTATAAACACGTTTTAAACTGTTAGAAGCGGCCTAAGCATACTAAGCAATGCAAACACCTGGATTAGAAAATATGCAGTTAGTAATATATGGCGAGTTTGGAGGTAAACCAATAACACAATATTTATCTAACTACTTGATGTTGGCCAACATCTAATATCAATATTCTGGACTGTGATATTGCTGATTAAATATACTTATATAGTAATTTGTTCAGTACGTTTTATTAATGTATCTGCTCAGGTCACCGTAGGAGAGCTGATCCGTCCCCTTTCAGCTCGCGTGGTGTGGGCGCTGCGGACCCCTACACTCGTGGAATCTCTGACGTTAATAGAGGAACCTCGGGCTGAAAATTCGAGCCCCTCCCTGATTGGGAGTATTTCGGATTGGTTTGGAAGCGGGGTAGTGGTTTCCGATACCCGTGGGAGATCGGGTACTTCTCCAGACGGAATTGATGGAAACCATAATATTCCCACCTACTAGCCAGCATAGCTAGTATAAGGTATGCTAGATCACCAGGTGCCCCAACGAAGTCATATACGTAGCATTCCCATTTTGGAGTTGGCGCGCGTAAGTGGCGTATCCACTTCCATCCCGTCTTGAGTGTAGAGGAGCAGATCTGGGTGCTTGTTAGTCTCTAGGTGTTGACTATGGCAAGCCCTAAGTAGGCGCCGGGCGCCCTTTTGGGACACCTGGATAACTCCCTGGTCGTCATGGGGGCGCGTAGATACTCTGCGAGGATCTGCCCTGGTAGATACCTTCGAGTTTATATATATATATATATATATATATATATATATATATATATTAATTTTAGAGATTTTAAATTTTTTGTACTGGGATCAGTTTTTTATGGGCTTTTAATAATTGAGTGTTTATATTTTATCTTTTTAACTTTGTGCAACCTTTAGATTTTAGAATTGACTTGGGGCCCAAATGACATTGCTGTCGACGGGCCCTAAAACACCACACACTCACTCACTATATTTGTTAATTTTAGCGATTTTAAATTATTAGCCTTGGAACGGGTTTTTATGTACTTTTAATAGTTCAGTTTTATTGTATTTTAGCTTAATTTGTGTGTCTTTTAGATTTTAGTGTTGACTTAGGGCCCAAATGACCTTGTTGTCGACGGGCCCTAAATCACCACACACTCACTCGCTATATATATATATATATATATATATATATATATATATATATATATATATATATATATATATAATCTTCGGGTTCAAGGAGGCCGTATTTTTTCATGATTGCGAGTGATACTTCTGAGCATTGTTATCGCATTTATATAATACTAATTTCAATAATAACACCTAGACAACAAGAGAAGTTATAAAGGAAACCCTTTAAGAGTGAAGGTAAATTTAAGGTATACAGTGTTCACTTTCATTTGTGGAAGAAGAAATTCACACGTAAACTCTACATTACGGATTTTTGTCCGTAATGTCCGCCTCGGTTGACAGAGGTAAAGAAGTTTTAACGAACCTAACGATCCAAATGAATAACGAAATTCCCGTCCTCTCTCGTACTGAAGTACCAGGTTACCAAATGAGCACCTCTAATACTGTTTCAAATATGTTTAATGAATCAAAACCAAAGTTAAGTTATGCAGTCGTAACACAGGCCTACCTTACCAAAGACGAGGATATTATCACAGAATCTTGCGTTGGTATTACTATTTAAGATTATGTACTAGCAATCGGAAAAGTGACAACCCCTTCTAACATCAGATTTGTCTCAGGGATATCTAATGGGAAAATCTACATATTTCTTGCTAGTAAAAAATGTATTGCAAAACTCATTTCCAAGCACTCCAAAGTATTAGTAAACAATATTTCATTGGGAATAATGTCTGTCCTAACCAAAAAACAAAGAGTAATTATCTCACACTTTTTTCCCATAATTTCTATCGTAGTAAATTAAGAGGAGTTCCTCAAACTGGGTAGTAAGCAATGTCCAAAGTTTCTCTAATTAGAGAAGTACTGTCAGTCCCGGTTTTGTCATATCTTTAGTTTTCGCAGATAGGTCTATATTCAAATTGGGGATTTCAGTAAACCTACAGAATTTCTTCAAATGGAATATGAATGAGCAGACTACTGCATTTCGTTATATGATTCACCAACCTGATTTATTTGTGAAGTTTGGCACTGTCCAAACAACGCAGATAATGAGGACTCCTCCCTTAACGCACGAAAAATCACCCAAGTAACAAGCTCTCAGAATTTCCACAACATCCTGCAGATTCTCAGTAAGTGGAAAATATTGCAAAGAGGATGTTATAGCTACTACCCTACAATCTAACGTTAAGAGAGCTGCTCCTTCTGCAAACCTTCAAGGTTTCAATTACGATGGCTCCAATCCTCCAACCACAAATGTAACAAATTTAACCCCTTCTCCGATATTTCCGCAACCCACTTTCCGCAGAGTTTGCTGGATCAAAGCGGCCAATTTTTTCCAGCAATGAAACTGTTGATCTTGAAGATTAAAATATCTACCCTATCAACGGAGCCTACATCAGATGAAATCAGAAATCACAAGATTAAACCAATTTCTATGACATCTACAGCAGAACAGGATATCACTATTAGTAAAATGAAATGTGTAGTGTTTAACGCCCGCTTTTACTACATACGGCACCGCAGGTGGTGACTCTGATGATACATGAGATAAAGATCGAGCACCGGTGGAATGAGGTGGTGGGGGAAATCGGAGGTGCCGGAGAAAACCCGCCCCAACGCCGTGTTGTCCATCACAAATAAGATGTTTAAACCAGCTAAGGAAGTTCTGGGAGCCAACCCACAATTTTGTTCCCTCATCTACGTAGAGTTGCAAACCTCTTTCCAAAATAGTATCGCAGTCAGCAACATATTAACAATTGTTTATATTTACCCCCAGACCTTGAGAGTTTAGCTCAAGCACTTCAGAATCCGCATCCTTATTTCATGCATAAATCTATAAAGAAGAAAACACCCTTCTCGTCAAGATACTCCTGAAAGTCTTTAACCAAAACGGAGGTAAAAAAAATGTAGTCCAGATCCTCAAAACCTCAGCAACGACTCTATATCTCTTTTCTAACGTAATAATGACAACTTTCTTTCTGCAGCTATTCCTTATTATGATGCTACCCTGAAAGGGCCCAAAAATTAGAGAAGATGTAAAATGTTAATATAAATGAAATGGAGAGACAGGAAATTCCGCGGATGTGATCAACCGACACAGCATTTGCCTTGAAACAGCAGAAGAAACCCAAGAAAATCCATGCATCAGGTACGTCGGGAAAGGGAACCGAAACTAGATCTCGAATGCGTGCCCCACACCAACCCGCATAAAGCCACCTCTCTCGTTAGTTTGTACCAACTTCATTTACCTTTTTAAGAAACTATAGGCTCTTAACTTTACATAGGTCTAATTTCAGCCTATCATATTATTTCTGTTATTCTTACGGCACTAGGTGACGCGTTATTTTTGTATATCATCAACCTCTTAAAGTAAAACAATACTTAAATATAAAACTGTGAACTACAATTTATTTCTTGATCTTCATTTCTTTGATTTTCTTCTCTTGATCTCTGTTAATCCAAGGTATACCGTATAAAACCATGTACATTCACATTATGTAATCCTCTCAATAAAGGGCAGTCTTCTTGACCTGCGTGTTTTATGCATCCCGTTGGTGGAGGAGTAGTCAGCTTCTCATTGTCGAGTGAGTGAGTGATGATGAGTATAAGGGCGCTCAACTACAGAGGTCATCAGCGCCCTTTTTAAAAGAAACTGGTCATGGCAAAAGCCAGATATAAATTATTGTAAAACACTATAAATATGTTTAAAAAAGACAAAAAATACATACGCGTTGGGAAAAAAATAGAAATGTCATCCAAAAACCATAAATTCTATTTGCTAAATCCTAAAATCTAATCTCGAAAAGAATCTAAAAGCCTTCTTCACTACTGCGTTATCGTCCGCTAACATTTCTGCAAAGCTGACCGGCAGCTGCAGAGATGTCCTAAGGTCTGCTAGGTGAAAACACTCTAGCAGTCTCATTGTGGATTTGATATGTTCTCGTTCATTGATCATAACGCTTCTATTTAAGACTCCTCTTTCGGTATATACGAGTAACTAGACAAGCACAGGTAATGCATAACACCCACTTAAAATCTGAACTGGATTTTCTGCATCTATATGCTTAAAATACATCTTAGTATTGGTACCGATAACAAAGTACTGAAGAATTGTTTAAATAAATGCCATTAAAGTGTGTTGCCTTCCGTACATTTCATACATGCATGTAAAGAATTGAATATACTCAGTGGAATTTAATAGCTACTATAAAACGAGAGCGCTATTTCAATGTATGTGTGAAGCATTTGAATAAATGCCAATGAACGCGAATTAAAGTCTGTCCCCTTATATGTAACATTCGATTATGCTATATTTTTAGATGCCACTTTCTGCATGGTTGCTTGGGTAATTGTTTGTAATGGTTATTTCATAATAGACGTTTGTGAGCTAAATATTGTTCACGTGCTGCTATAATAATCAGTAAAGTCCTGTTTCGTAAGCATAATCGAATAGCTAAATAACCAGTGCAAAAATGAAACAAGTGTACAAAAATATGACATATTTTTATCTATTACATAACAAAAACATTAACATATCTTTCGTAGAGTTCTTAGCTGGCCTAAACTTGTTAGAGTACACGAGGGAGGTTATCTTGAGATCTTCTTGTGCGAAGATCCTGCGTTGGTCGGTGAAGAACATTTTATGCAATGAAAAGTAGCTCTGACCTTCGCATTAATTTACTGGAACATGTGGAAAAAATCACAGTTGCTCTTGAGTTAATTACCCTTCAATATACGTTTCTGTACCAGAAAGTGTCTCAGAAATTTTTCACAATGCTTAGTAATCAATACTTTGATCGATATCTTACTGATTTTCTGAAAGGCAGTTTTAACGATGCCGTAAGTCTCTGACGACGACGTTATTGGAATTTCATCTATTAAAGAAAGAAAATATTCCGAAGTGGTAATGCAGGCCTTCATCTGTGTTATAGTATCAGGCACTACTGAAAAACTGTTATTGATTAGTTTATCTTGGTTGCCAATATTAGCAAAATTTTTCTGTAAAGTGGCAATGCTGCTGGCATCTTCTGCATCTAAGGAGTACCACACTGTTTCTACTTCATTGAAATATTTTGTGTAGTATTACACAGTATTTACCAAAAACTCCATCCAGTTTAAACTGACTGAAGAGGTAAAGAGAAATTGGAAAGTAAGTATTGAAATTCTTTAAGTCTAATCGGAAAGAGTACAAACAATATCTCTGTGCTGGAAAGAGAAAGCCGCGTAATTTACGTCTTACAAATTTAAGTCATATAGGACAAAGAAGGGTGAAGTGATGCTCAAATGAGTCCTTGGACCTTGGAACCCAGAGTTATGCGACATTCGTCTATCAGTTTAAGCGAAACACGGAAAGAATATTATCCTGGTAGCGCACCCCAACCAAGATTCGAATTCGGGACCTACTGAATGTGAGGCAGAAAGGCCTTACCGAGGGGGTAAGGAAGACCACGTTTTTATATTGGCTCCTCTCTCAGCGCGAAGTTTTAAGGTGTCTGAATGATAAAATGATGGCTAGGAGTGTGGATTTCCTCCTAAATTTTCATGATTTGATTATAATAAGCTATTTTAATTAAATGAAAAGAAAAAATAAGTAAGCAAACGAGTATTTATGCGAAAAAGTATTTATAAGCATTTCACAATTTTGCTTAAAAATCGAGCTCTAATAATCAGTAATGATCGATTGCAGCTCAGCTCGAGATTGGACCTCAAGAGACGTTCTACTCATCTAATTCGGACGACAGAGGCACTGATAGGCATCAAATATTTACGGCCTATTCTAAATTTCTTCTCTTCCAAAACTTTCTGGTGAGTATTAAACAAAATTATTATGGAGTTCCTTTGGTATAAATACACAGAACTGGAGGAAGTGCAGAAAAACGTCTAAATGTATTTTCGAGCAATTGAAGAATGTAAAAGAGATGAAACTAGTAACTAAAGAATAAATATGTAAATAATGTATCACGTTTTTGTAACTTATGTATTTTGTAACAGAATTAAAAGCTTAATTAAATTATATTCTTCTGTATAATGAATTCGTGCTCATTTTCCTAGGATAGGTATTTTCCTTTTGAGTAACACAACACGGTGCAGGACAAAGGAAAGGATGTTAATAATTCTGATACAGGTCTTAAAATAAAAGGTATCATATTCAATTAAATACACACTTGTTAATATATAACAATTTATTCAATCTTGTCACCAATGGTTACACAATAACTGCATAAAAATGCCAAACCTATTAAAGGGATGGCTGAAGTCATAGCCGACGTAGGTATATCAACTCTACCAATATACCTTAACCTTCAAATTTTAGTCCTCAAACTGCAACAGCCAGGCGTTCATTACAAGAACCGTCCTGGGAACCTTATTTCTCCTCTACACCTGGTATGGTTGATCTCCAAGTCAGTGTCCCTCTTTGAAGCATTAGTCTTCTTGTTGGTCTCTTCAATTGAGGACAGGGGACATTCTAACGGGATTAGACCTTGAACAGGACGTATAATCACACCGTTCTTTGTACGAAGTCTCACAACTCGCACTAGTGAGTAACAGATCTTCAGTTATACAGAGACGCCACTAAAGTATATTTAGATTATTGATTTCAATTAGCACAACGTTACTTTTGCTAGGTTTGTCATACTGATCCTGTTTAAGATGAATCTGACCAAGTTACCCTTTACGAAATCGCGAACGAAGGGCATTTCTCGATTTACTTCTGACATCGTCAGTTAAATTCCATCCATCTCATCCAGGTCTGGTATTCCTATCTCATAGCCTTCTTGAAGGAACACCGGTGGATATATTGGTATCAAGTCAGTAGGATTTTCCATGTCCCAGGTTAACGGACGACTATTAATAATTCGTTCACTATCACAAAAAGAGTCATTAATTCCTCAGATATTAGGGATGCGTTCCCCAAATCATTACGAAGCACTTCTTTCATCAGACCGATTAACCTGTCCCACTCACCACCCCACCAGGTGGGTGTAGTGGAACAGAATTTGCACATAATACTTTCAAGATTGCTATAAGACTCCATCTTTTGCCAGTTAAGCTTAATCATCATTTTATTGAGACGTTTAAAGTTGTCCAGTTTTCACTATAAATGGTGTAAGGCCTTCAACTACACCAGATGAAACATCGTAGTCCTTGAATAAAAGAGTCTGTAGATAGCCATGTAGGTAGCTCCAAATGCAATGCTCGCTACCCAACGCAAATGAACAAACAAAACAAAACAAACCCAAGTCTTCTGATTACCTCTAATTATCCACTAGCCAGCCAAGTCCATACCAACAACTTCGATAATCTTGGCTTCTATCACGCGATCGTTGGCAAACTGGTGTGCAAGCTTTTGGCTTTTACTCCTTGTATCTCCTGAAAACGACACATTTTCGTACATATGATCTCACAACTCATCTTGCATTTTAGATACAGAACATTTTCCTGAGGACACCCAACAGGGTTTTTGATCCTACGTGATAGCTCTTAACATGAAGATCATGAAATAGATGCTGCACAGCAGGGTGATCTCCTGGCAAGACTGCAGTTTGACGAAAGTCAAGTGTATCTGTTTTCTCTAGTACTCTTGTATTTTCTCGAAAAATACCATGTTCATCTATCACTTGGTCCTCAAGTCCTTGGAAACCCTCGTTCTGGAGAGATCAAAAAAGTGTTCTTTTGGAGTCTACCAGTTGTGAAAGGCTGAAGACTCCACTCTTCCTTCTCTTGGACTTGCCTTTAAAACTATCCCTTTAACTCAGCAAAGTAATATTACTATCTCATGATAAAGTGAAAAATACTAGTAATATTAGTCTCATATCAATGGTTCTGCTGTGACCACAAAACTTGAGGCAGTTTTCTTTCTTCACTTCATAATTCATTTTTATATCCTATACTACAATTTAAAACCCATTATTCCGCTGGTAGGTAAAAATAGGATGGTCCCGCCCACCATCTAGACCTTATGAGTACCCTTGTTCCACATCCCGAGGCAGGCAGAAGAGCGGGATTCAATGCACCAGGTGCATATCTCCAAGCTTCCTTTGGAGTCAATTTCCCTATGTCCCTCACCCTGTTCTCAACTAGGACTGACAAAAAAACTTCGTCCTGTATCCATGTATACACTTTCGTACATAAGTAAACCAACATTATATGTCAAACTCCTTTATTAAAGTAGACAGCAATCGAGCATCAATTGTAGCTCACATGAATTCGAGTCGAGGAATGGACGGTAGGGGAAAGGAGCTATATTTTCCTTAGTAGAGCTGAACTTGAACTCCAGACTCAGGTTGTGTCCACTGCGCCGTATACATATTGACTCCCATCGCAAAAAGATGTCGTTGCTACGCTGTAGATGTACTTCAGGGAATCTTCTGGCAATTTCCCTTTGGTACAATTCACAAAGTTGACGAGTCCATTGCCCAAAGGTCGTTTTTATTTGTAAAGCGACTTCTTTTAGCAAAAGTTTCGGAAAGAGCATAATGGGTACCTAAAAACCAATTGGGTCAAAAATTGGATGAACTGCAGCCTGCAAGGCCCTCTTAGTTAGCTTCTTTTCTGGAATATTTCCTAGGATATGCTATTCCCCAATTATCCACTTCTAATAAGTTTCTTATTTTCTCAATATTTAGCATAATATGTGACTCCTGAATGTTTCCAATCTTTCCGCTAGTTCATCTTACAAGAAAGAATTCTGTTCAGAAGAGTCTAGAAGAACACGTACAGGCTACTGATTGCATCAGTGTATCACTTTAAACTAAATTGTTTGAAGGTATACACACATGAAGTGTTACTGCAGAAATTTATCACTAACTTAGACTGCGGTTAAGACTGTGGTTCCTTCTCAGCTTTCCTGTCACTAAGGTCATACATAACTGAGTAATATTATGGTTTACACACGTTAGAGGAGAGCCCAGAGTTACATTTTCATGCAATATGCTCAAACTTGAGATTTCTGAGGCATGCAACGTTCAGGGAGATTCTAGCCTTCTATTCTTCGAGAGTCATATTACTAAACCGCTGATATCCTGATGAATTATGTGTCTCCATTTAACAGAAAGCACACGAGGTCCTCACTCCACCAGTTCCTGCTACATCCTGAGCAGTTGGAAAATCAGGTTCCCTCAAATGTTTCGATGCCTGAGTCTTAATCACACTAATGATCTTTCTGATCAACTGCAAATATTCACTTTTCTACATCAGATTTCAAAACTTCCAACAAGTATTTGACCCCTTCTTGTGAATCTGTTTCTGGCCTATTATCATCTCTTCTCAGCCACACTTGAAATGATTCGCCAGTCAAGAAAGGCTCCACTAAGGAAAACAATAATGCTTCATAGTTGACAGTAGTTACCACCCATCGATTCTAGGGACCTAACAGCAAGCTCCATTCGGACACAGAACACTGGCAAGGCTGGCTTTTCAGTCAGTAGATTTATAATGTCCCTTACATGTATCTCAATCAATAAATCCTTTGGACTATTCCGTGTTCTTTGCAACTGATCAACTTTATTAAAAGTTTCAGCAAAAGGCGCAAAACCACTCAGAGGTTCATAAGAACGTGTCCCTGGTGTAAGCGGTTCTCTTAAATACACATTACTTTCTGCAACAACCAGCTTGCTTCTTTCATGTTTTCGCTCAAACTGAGTCCAAAATGGTAGCCACTGCTTAATATCACAAGAGAAATTTACAAGCAATAACTCCGGCCACATATTGTTTAATCTGCCTTTTTGTGAAACCTTCGATATTGTGGAAGAAAGGTCGCTCTATACTTGAAATACAGTAAATGTCTCGTACCTACATTTCGCTGTTGTCCCCTTACCTCGCTATGATTCGACTTGGTCATTCTCTTTATCTGTATCTTCGTCGGTGGCCTCATTGCAAAACCCAGCTAACTGAATTTTTTCATTCAGCTCTAATGGTCGATCTGCCTTTTCTTCCAGGAGCACAAAACTGGTGAAAACGTCGTATTGTGTCACATTTCCCTCAGAAAACTTGTTCTGGAACAGCTTGAATGCTCTTGGATATAAACGACGAAAGTGTGTACTTTCTTTCAAAGGTGAATGTGCAGCTCTCAGGTCAACCAGTGAAGGTTAGTAATCTTATTTTACCTTTCGCATTCTTATTGCATGGCCAGAAGGTGTCCTGTTGCGGTCAACAAATGTTAATAATTCAAACTAGGGTGGTACAGTAGAAGGTATAAAATTCTATTAAATGCACACTCGTTAATATATAAGAGCTTAATTTCTCGTTTAATTTAATCATATTCAGTCTTAAATGGTTACATAATATCTTCATCAACAAATGTTAAATATATTAAAGGAATGATTGTAGTTATATTCCACATTGATATTTCAAATTTCCAAACAGATGTCCCTAATGTAGTTTCGTTACTTGCTCTAGTTGTTTCGTTACTCGTTATAGTTCATTTAGTGTTGTTTAATATTCTCTATATTTGTTTCCTCAGATACAGAAGCACTAAGGTATTCACTTCCGTGTTTTGCTGCCATCGGTAAATTTGAAGTAAAGCTGATGCATTTAATAGTCGACCTACTTGATATGGTAAAGGAACACATGAAAAAGATTTTCCGTCTACAGATACAGAATACGAAGTGAAATACTCAGCCAAATGGCGTACTAGACGATGAATTGAGTTCGGAAAGCCCCACAAGAATCTGTACACTAAGGAAGAGAATAGACAGTGTCCCGGTGCAGGAAGCTGGTTACCATGGGCAGATATACATTCAGATCGACACCACTCCAGTCCCGGAGACAACCGTGTACGTAAATTCGCCTCTTGTAAATTGGAAGTACAATAATCCGGAGTCATCGTCCGTGATTTCCTGTTCTCTGTACTCCAACCCTCCTTGCACAACCTGGAGGAATAATAAGCAGGAGTCTTCACCTCCTAAGACAGTATTTCAATATGGAAGTCCTCCACACATAACTTGGAAAAACAAGCAGTATTCACCGTACCGCAATATACCAATTTTGTAAGCAAGCATTCCATAAGCTACAATAGAACAGATGACCAAAAGCTGGAAATAGGAGCAACAGAGGACAAGTAAATATTCATCACTATGAAATTTAGATATGCCGGGCTGGTAGGCAGAGGTTTTCAGAGTTGGACTAGCTAGAAAAAGGCTATAGCAATCTTCATCAGAATTTGAAAATAATAGCGATTAAGGTCAAGCGCAAAAGAAATTACGCAGAGCGATATGAGATCTTATGCAGGCAAGTCAGAATTAAACGAAGAACATGGTTTCAGACTAGCGGATGAAATGTAGGAAAATGATTACAATGATGTATAGAAATAATAGAAAACATCTCAGTAAGATTGGCACAGAAAGGGAAACTAGCAAATTCAGCTGGACATAGGTCTGTGTTGCCATCCTATAAACCTATATTACCTGTATTTCTCTTTATCTATCCACTGTTCTATAGACTACTGATTCGAAAACGTTGCTCTACCTGCTTCTGTTACAAAAATAATTTTTTAGGACTGGATTTGTGAAATATTTCGTTGTTTTTAACATTGGTTTCAGTAGTCCGAAGGGAAGTTCAAATCTTTCTAAACCTTCATCTTATGGTGGGATTTGATTGCGTTCCTTTTGCATATTGAAGAGAAAATATAACCAATAACTACCTTCTGCATTAAAATGTAAATGTTTAATAATTACAAATAAAAGAGGCAGTCTCTCAAATGCATATTTCCATATACCGTCAACTGTAGCGAAATTTTTATCTCTTACTTCTCTCCAGCACGGCTTACAAAACGTAAAATTTTGCTTCAGGACGAATAGAACCTCAAAATCTATTTACAGCAATATAAGTAAATGTATTTGTCATTGGAGCAGCTTTAACTAATAAATATTTTGGAGACATTCCTGTTAAAATAAATACGATGGAGGCTTATTCTGTTTAAAGCGTAGTTTGTAGTGGAGATTTTGTTTGAATATCAATCGTAAAATGTATTGACTTTTCTCCTTTTAGTATTCATGTTCACAAACTTAATCACAAACGCTTAACTTTATAATAGTGTATCGTTCTTGTTCAGAGTGCCTCAAACGTGGATTTCTTTTGCAAAATACTGATATTTAAGATTTTGTGTTGAATGAAGGTTTCTTCTGTTTTATACGGAATATACATTCCTCGTTACTTCCCTTAAAATAAACATTTTGTTTGTGATCTAATCACTCACCTTTAATCAACGGTTTTCACAGTATGCCGTATTTGTGTTTCAAATTTTCAGGAATACTCTTCACTTTAGAAATACAATTTGGAAAGTACTTTTTATTCAAAACAAACAAAAACAAAAGACGTGACACTAGATACGCATAGAGTTTATATATAGATATATTGTTTCACTAAACTTGCGACAGATGTCGCAGTTATTTATACTCCAACACAGCTAATAGTGATATATCCTGGTGTGTGGCAGTGCCAGGGGATCAATTTTCCACAACCGGGATATGAAGTGGATTGAAAGCACCACAAAGGAGTAGGTTACTCGCTCCTTAGTTTGTTACTCGAAAACTCCATTCCCAAATCTTCTGGTAACACTTATGTCATTATTAGGTAGCCTAAATAAGGTGCCGATAATTATAAATTGGTGCTTTATTTTCATTTTCCGGGCTCAAATGTAGTGTAGACTAGTATTAAGCGTATATTCCTTATGTGTGCATTTCAAACCTCTTATTCCCAAAATTGAGGAGGCAAAGTCGAGGTAATGAACAATTTTGTTCCCTGAATTTAGCTTCGCCATTCTTTTTACTCGCAACAGTTCTGCAATTCCCCTTGATCCTTCCAGATAAGCTTAAATTTATTAATTAGTTACGACTTGTGTTTGCTCGTGTGCGTCAGTAATAAACATAATATTTGTGTTCCGAATATCGTTCCTGTCCCTGGAATAATAGACTAAAATCGCCAAATAGCAGATTACTGTTTTTTAGTTTGAATTCTCTTTCAATATACAGTTTAAGTAAGGAAATTGTGTTTTGTTTATTTCTAAAGCCCTCACGCTTTTGCAATGCATTACCAACTTGACAAAGCTTGCACTAAGAGTTAGATGCAAAAATATATGAAACAAAATATTTAGAAACAATTTTTGATTGAAAATTATTTTGGAGACATATTTAAGCAGTAGTAAGCAAATCAAAAAAAAAAAAAAAAATTAGAATCAAATGGGTCAGTAATCGGGGACACTGAACACCACATATAAACATTCATCAAGCCAATACTTCTTTATAATGCCGAGGTAATAATTAAAGCAAACTGTTCTAACATAAATCACCTAGAAGTATTCTAAAATCCGGCCCTGCGGCTAATAGCCGGTGCAGGAAGACCAAATCCAATCACGACAATGCAAGCCTTAACTCGGAACTATCCAATACATCTTACTTTAGAGGAGCAGCCACTAATACAACATCAAAAAATGTTGTGGTTAAAAACAACAAAATGGGAGAAAAGGTTACTACACTCAAGATGAAAGTAGAAGTGTCCTACACAAAGTTAAAAACAGATCAGAATCTTCCTAATTCTAAAGAAAGCGTTCTAATCCAAGAAAACCCACAGACTTTTGAACCAATTAGCATTCAATTAGATTTAGAACAAATAGTTACAAAACCTGAAACTTCCAAACTTGTACTAAAAGCACTAGCATTAGAAACTGTGAACAATAGATAACTACCTGAGGAATGGTTACCTATCTACACAGATGGATCTAACTTGGATAACAACACATGAGCAGGAATTAAGTGTGGACTATTCTCATTCTATCACCCAGCAGGATACCACACAACAAATTTCGCTGCAGAAGTAACGGCTATTCATATTTCACTCCAACACCTTCTATACAGAATAGATACATTCAAAATTATTGTGGTACCTTCTGATCCTAAAGCAGCGTTATGTGCAATAAGTTCATATAAAATGAGGTCAATCAAAATTAAAGAATGTCAAAAAATGATCCAACAACTTCGAAAACTACAGAAAGGAATTATATTACAGTGGATACCTGCACATTGTGGAATTTTTGGAAATGAATCAGCTGATTTTATTGCCAAAAGTTGCAAATTTAATTCAGAGAAACTGTAAAAACTTACTCTTTTACATCCATAAAATATTAATCAAAACAAATATAAAAACAAACAAAACCAATCAATGTCTAACAAAGCCAAATATAAATAATGGAACATTTTAATTAAAAATCCAAAAATTATTCCAGAAATCACACGTAAAGCTTGAGTAGAAAATTTCAGATTACTTACAGAACATGGCTATTTGGCCAAACACTTACACAGAATAGGAATTTATACAAGTCCAAATTATCCTCTGTGCAACAAAGAAGAGGAAATGGCTCAAGAATATCTTTTAACCTGTGAAGTCCTACCTGCCGGACCCACTACACAGAAATATTGGAGAGCAAGAGAGCTAATGGATTCATTGCCAAAGCTTAGCCTTTGAAAACAACAACAGCAACAGAGTTAGATGCTACCACTCTTCTCTCGCCGAAAGTGTTTGATAAAAACAAATTTTAGGATAGTTTGGAATAGGCCCAAAATTGGTTAGTCGTAACACAGAGCTTCTACCATCTGTCAATTTTGAGGTGAAGTTGAGCCTCTCGTCTTGACGTTTTTCAGACCTTCAGCCACAGCCACCACAACGGCCCCGTGGTTCACCCATTTAGCCGCCGGTAGCACTAGTGCTGTGCTAGAAGCATCCCATCAGGAACGAACCTAAACCGGGGCAGTGTTGACGTCATGTTGCACTAATATTCTGCTGTGTAATGCACGTAACGGAAGTGCTAATATTCCTGCCGACACCTCTACCCTAAAAGAGGCCTAAAAATGACAGATGATGTGAAATGTTAATAGAAATGAAATGTAGGACAGGAAATTTGAGGAATGTGATTCACCAACACAGTATTCGCCTGACGACATGGGAAAATCCCCATGAAAACACATGCGTTAGGTAGGTCAGCCAAGGGAATCGAACCCCGGCCTCCCGGATGAGGGCCACATTACAAACCACCTGAGCCATCCCGCTCGATATAAATAAAATACTTTGTACAAATTACGCTTATCTTTTTAAGAAACTATAAATTCTTAACCGTACATTGAACTAATTTCGCAAAATCCGCCACCTCCATCCTCAGCCTAGTTGGTTATTTCTGTTATTGTTACTGCCGCTAGTTGATGGATTAGTCTTGTGCATCACCAAACTCTTCTTATAAAAAGAATACTTAAAATTAAAACAGCGTACTAAAATTTATTTCTTGAGTTCTTTCCATTTTCCTGAAAGTATATTATTATAACTTTGTTCTATTTTCAGATAAAAGTTATCCATTACACCGTATTTGTCCACAATTTTGGAATTTTTTTCACTGAGGATTTAGATAACCTGTTGTTAAACCAAGGTACTTACCGTATAAAATCCGGCATATTTACCTTTTATAACCTTCTCTTTAAAGGTCAGTGTTCTTGACTTGCGTGTCTTATGTATCCCGTTGGTGGAGGAGTAGTCAGCTACGCCATTGCCGATTTGCCAAGTTCCGCTTCACTGATCAAAACGCTTATATTAGGGCAATAAAATATAAATAGGCCTTTCGTTACAGAAAATTTATTCATGAAGAGTAATTGAAATTAAAATAGTTCTTTCTTTTCTACATATTCACCCATTTTGCTATACATTTGTTCCATCGGACAGGCAGTTTTCTAATGTCATTTTCAAAGAAAGTACGAGGACGTGTGCAGAGCGAATTGGGCACGAAGTCTTTCACCTCCTTTTTGGTTGTGAAACGATGTCCTCCAGGAGCCTCTTTGAGTAGACCAACATGAGAAGGTCACATGGCGAGTGGTTGGGGCTGTAGAGTTAATATTGAACGGCAGTCCAGTGCACTTCGGCCAATTTTTGCTGTGTTGCAGCTGCAGTGCGCGGTCTGGCATTATCCTTCAGAATCAACACATTTCTGATACGGCTACTGCGACGTTTTGCCCGGAAAGCAACTGGAGCTTGACTGAGGTAACAGAAGCAGGCAGCATTAATGATCCATCATAGTTGTCCCTGTTGTTCGAGAAATCAATGCGAAGGACATCTTTTGAGCTCTAGAACAGCGTGGTCAAATTCGCGTCCTTCATTAAACTCATGGCACCAATGTTTAACTCTGGACCATGATAGGGTTGTTTCACCAAACTGTAGGAGTAGGAGTGAGTGAGTGATGATGAGTATAAGGGCGCTCAACTACAGAGGTCATCAGCGCCCTTTTTAAATGAAACTGGTCATGGCAAAAGCCAGATATAAATTATTCTAAAACAGTATATGTTAAAAAAGACAAAAAATACATACGCCTTGAAAAAAAAACATAAATAAATAAATAAATAAATAAATAAATAAAATAAAAATGTCATCCAAAAACCATAAATTCTATTTGCTAAATCCTAAAATCTAATCTCGAAAAGAATCTAAAAACCTTCTCCACTACTGCGTGATCGTCCGCTAGAATTTCTGCAAAGCTGACCGGCAGCTGCAGAGACGTCCTAAGGTCTGCTAGGTGAAAACACTCTAGCAGCACGTGTCGTACAGACAACTCTTCATTACAAAACGGACATAGTGGAGAAGGCTCCTTTTTAAAAAGAAAACTATGAGTAAAAATGCAGTGTCCAATTCGTAACCGAGCCAAACTCACCTCCTCGCGACGAGATGACCGACAGGAGGTAACCCAGGGAATAGGAAGTTCTTTGACAGATCTAAGTTTATTATTGCGGAGAGCAGACCACTCTTCCTGCCAGCAGGTTTGCACAGCTCTCCGCAGTTCGGCCCTAAAGTCCTCCGATGTCACAGATGGTATCCGAACCCTGGGCTTCATGATAGCCGTCTTGGCTGCTGAATCCGCCATTTCATTCCCCCGCAAGCCTACGTGACCAGGAATCCATGCACACACCACGTTAACGCCAGAAGCGTGTAAAACGTGGAGGGCATCCTGTACACGCTGCACAATAGGGTGGTAGCTGTACAGCTGCCGTAGGCTTTGAAGTGCACTGAGGGAATCACTCAGGATTAAGCAGTCCCCCAACTTTCGTCGGCGTACGTGTAAAATGGCCCGGTATATTGCATAAAGCTCTGCAGTAAAAATGGAAGTGCTAGTGTGGAATCCGAATGTATAGGGTTCGGTTCCACACACGTAAGCACAACCAACGCCATTTGAGTTCTTGGAGCCATCAGTATAAATTACAAAATGGTCCTCATATCGCGATAAAAATTCTAAAAAACATGTGCGGATACTAGACATAGACATGGTAGATTTATCATATTTAGTCATGCCCAGATCAACCGGGGACGCTCTGCACAACCAAGGAGGGTATGTCCTCTCCCCCCTAGGATACATCTTGGGCATGTCAGTATCAAGATGTCTAAGGAGCTCCCGGAAACGAAAACCAGGTGGCTTTGGTTTAATAGTAGTGTTCCTATAACGCACGTCCATGAAGGTATTAAAGAACGGCGTAAACGATGGATGTGTGGGCATGCAATTAAGTCCACAGCCATAATTGGCTAATAACATGTTGCGCCTGTACTGCAGAGGAGGTTCTGCAGACTCAGCATACAGGCTTATAACTCGGCTCGTTGGAAATGCCCCAACAGCTATACGTATGCCACAGTTATGGACTGTGTCTAATCTCTTCAGCACAGATGGTCGTGCTGAGCCATAAACGATACTCCCATAGTCTAATTTGGAACGGATGAGTGCCCGATAAAGTCGCAATAACACTGCACGATCCGCTCCCCACGATTTTCCACTTAGTACCCGCAAGATATTCAAAGATCGGTCACATCGTGCTTTCAGTTGTGCTATATGCGACGACCAACTAAGTTTTCTATCAAATATCAATCCAAGGAACCTCGTCTCATCTGCAAAAGGTAGTAGATCAGCGCCTAGCCGGAGCCTTGGAGGTAGTCGACTCTGCTGACGCCAGAAGTTTACACAGATGGTATTCTCAGCGGAAAATCGGAAGCCGTTTTTTAAACTCCAACTCTTAAGTTTGTCCAAGGTGGCCTGAAGACGGCGCTCTAAAAACGGAGTGCGCTGAGATGTACAGTAGACGGCAAAGTCGTCTACAAATAGGCATGACGAGACACCTGGAGGTACACATTTCGAGATAGAATTAATCGCAATAGCAAACAACGTAACACTTAATACCGATCCCTGTGGATCGGATTATCACTCGTTGCGTAACAGCTGTATGCACCTATCTCAAAGGCATCTCGGCAGTAAATGAGAGGTAGAGCCAAACGAGAACCCCATGCAGTTAAAACTGACTGACGAGGTAACAAGAAATTGGGAATGATGATGATGATGATGATGATGATGATGATGATGATGATGATGATGATGATGATGATGATGATGATGATGATGATGATGATGATATGGATATAAGGGCGATCAACTGCTTGGTCATCAGCGCCCTTACAGAAACTGATTTATGGCAATAGCCAGATATATATTAGTCAAAATTAAAAAAACATATCAAAACAAAATGACTAAAATATAAATAATAACAGTAGGTTAAAAATAGCGGTTCCAGAACAGACCCAAATGAGCAAGATGGCGGCCATGCGCAATCGGTATGTTTAGTGGATTTAGACAGTGTTTAGGTAGGTAGTCAATCCTCTTAATTTGGTGTACCTTATAATGCTGTGTCCTGATGTATGATCAGAGCTTGTCTTGAGCTATGATCTGAGGCTCTAGGGTTAAGGGCTGCAGGGTTTCTTAGGTAAAGTCTGTTGGTCTGGAGGTGAAGTCTGTTGGTCTGGATGGTTTAGAGCTGTAGGATTTAGAGACTAGGTCCTGAGGTATGATCTGAGGCTCTAGGGTTAAGGGCTGCAGGTTTCAACAGGTAGGGCTGCAGGATTTAATGGTAAGCTCTTGAGGTATGGTCTAAGGCTCTAGGGTTAATAGTTTCACAGGCGAAGTCTGTTGGTCTGGATGGTTGTGAGCTGTAGGATTTAGGGGCTTGGTCTCTATGTATGATCTGGGAGGAGGGTCTAGTGCTAAGAGCTGCAGGTTTTTCACAGGTAAAGACTGTTGGTCTGGGAGGTTAATAGCTATAGGACTTAGAGGTTAGGTCCTGAGGTATGATCTGGGACTCTAGGGTTAAGGGCTGCAGGGTTTCTTAGGTAAAGTCTGTTGGTCTGGAGCTTGAAAGCTGTGGGATTTAGAGGTTAGGTCTTGAGGTATGATCTGGGGCTCTAGGGTTAAGGGTTGCAGGTTTTCTTAAGGTAAAGTCTGTTGGTCTGGAGCTTGAAAGCTGTGGGATTTAGAGGTTAGGTCTTGAGGCATGATCTGGGACTCTATGGTTAAGAGTTGCTGAGTTTCTTAGGTAAAGACTGTTGGTCAGGGAGGTTAATAGCTGTGGGATTTAGAGGTTAGGTCTTGAGGTATGATCTGGGGCTCTAGGGGTTAAGGGTTGCAGGTTTTAACAGGTAGGGTTGCTGGTATGGGAGGTTAATACCTATAGGATTTAATGTGGAATGAGCTCTAGGGTTAAGGGTTGTAGGCTTCATAGCTAAATGTTGTTGGTCTAGAGGATAAAGACTGTAGGGTCTTTTATCTATGTTTTATAGGCTGAGGTATGGTCTTATAATTTTGAAGTTAAGTTTGCTAGTCCAGCGATTAAAGGCGGTTAATCTTGGGCAAGTACTACATTTATGCTTTACTATGCCATCCTATTATAAACTAATGTGAAAATGTGGTCTTCTTGCCCACCACGGGAAGCGTCTCTGTCTCACATTCAAGAGGTTCCGAGTTCGAATCTTGGTTAGGGTGGGCTACCTGGATAAGTTTCTTTCCGGGTTTATACTACTAGACGAATGTCGGGTAACTCTGGGCTACATGGTCCAAGTACTCATTTGAGCATCACTCCACCCAATTCATTCATTGACCTATATGACTTAACTTTGGAAGACGTAAATTACGTGATGCTCTGTTTCCAGCACAATAAAATTGTTGTCCTCTTTCCGATTAGGTTTAAAGAATTTCACTACGTCCTTCCCAATTTCTCTTTACCTCCTCACTGAGTTTTAACTGGATAGGTTTCCTGAGAAAGACTGCGTAATACTACACACAAGATTTCAATGATGTAGAAACAGTGTTTTTGTTCCTTAGATGGAGAAGAAGCAGCATTCCCACTGTACAGGAATGTTTTGTTAATATTGGCGTCTAAGATAAGTACATCAAAGACAGTTTCTTAATAGTACATGGTCCAATGACACAGATGAAGGCTTGCATTACTACCTTGGAATATTCACTTTCCATAATGATTGTTTTTAATAATTAACGTCCTCCAACGTTAAGTTATATCGAGTGGTGAATGATAGGCCCAGGAGCCTACTTCAGTAGGTACGGGTTTGGCGCACCCGGGGTCCCGAGCCACCAGTCTCCCTCGTGTGAGCTCCTCTTCGTGGTTGAGGGAGACGGTCAACAGGCCCACCAATGTGTAGGCCGTGCGTAGAGACCCGTGTCGGTGGAAAGGTTTGTCTTGGTGGTTGAGGGATGCGTATCTGAGCTCGTAACAGTGTTTTTCTGAATTCGGGGAGGGTGCGCATTTCTATTACACTACTTTGGCTTCTGCTTCGCCAAAACGGGAGGTTAGGGACTAACCCACCCCTAATCAATCGGCCTGGACTAGGTATTGTACCGAAATCCAGGGTGAGGGGGACGGCAAGCTTGCTATATCCCCTGTGAAGCCCTGTCATCCCAGTGGGATGGCCCCTTGTTGGGCTCCGTGGTGGGTGGGGAGCACAGGGGGATGAATTCTAATCAATTTATTATGGCAAAATTTAATCATAATAATAAAAATTTTAACAAAAGTGGAAAAGAAGTAGTGGAGTCTTGTGCTCCACGCTACTTATTTATTTATAGAACTGAGGAACGTCGGGAGTTTAGTACGCTGAATCCGTTCGTTATGCAGAAGGGCTTAGATAGAATTCCTGGTTCTGTGAAGGCATGTACTTGATCTCGCAATGGCAAGCTCCTGGTCGAAGCAGTTTCTTTGACACAGGCTGCTAAAATCTTGAAAGCAAATATGCCTGCAAGCTATCCGGTGCGCGTTGAATTGCACAGGACTCTGAACTCCTCGCGTGATGTTGTAAACACCAGCGCATTGGATGGTATGTCCAATGTGGAGATTCAGGATAACTTGGCGGAACATGGTGTGACAAGTGTATATCGAGTTCACCGCAAAGAACGAGATGAACTAGTGCCCACTCGTAACCTGTTTGTTACCTTTGATCGGGTAGAACTCCCGAAAAGGACTAAGGCAGGGTATGAAGCTATTGAAGTGAGGCAGTATATACCAAATCCACTGAGATGTTATAAATGCCAGCGCTTTGGCCACACAAGTGATTCCTGTAATGGAGTTGCCACTTGCATTGACTGCGGTGAAGTCAATCATTTCAATGCATGCACTTCAGCCGCAAAGTGTGTTAACTGCAATTGTAATCACTCAGCAAACTCCAGAGATTGTCCTCGTTTAATGGAGGAGAAGGCGATCCAAGGGACCCGGGTAAGAGAGAGGGTGTCCTTCGTGGAAGCCCGGAAACTCTTGCGAGTTCGTCAGCCTTGTACACCTAGGACCGTTACTTATAATGCAGTTGCAGCTAAGCCGGTACCTAGACGTGAAATCACAACACAAACCAGCGAAATAAACTGGGAAGTAATATCTGAATAGATCAATTACACCAAGATCACAGCCAAAGCTACAAACACCTGCACGAACAACAGTGAGTGCCCCGACCAGGTCCAGTCCTAAGAAGAAGGATTGAGCTAAGTCACCGCCGAAACCATCCACTTCAAGATAATGTGAACCGGTAATATACAATGTATCGCCAAATTTAAGACCACTTATGACAGAAGGGACTTCCTCAAGAAAAATAGTAAGGTCCAGTGAAAGGAGAGCTAGCCAGTGCAAAAGTACGAGAAAATCTCCGTCCAAAACATCTGAGGACACATCTGGAGTGGACGCCGATCAGCGACCTTCATCTTCGCCGGTAGCAGTTTCCAATCCTGTCCAGAGACTGGATTCGAATTCACCAGTGCGTAAGCGGTCCTCTTCCATTGGCGATTTTGTAGAGCGGGTGGATCCTGTCCCCACTGCCAAAAAGACAGTGAGGAAAAGGCAGGAATATCCTGCTGAAAGCTCTAGCCCTGCCCCAAAGAAACGCAACAAATTGTTTCGACCACCTCTCGGCAGGTAGCTCTTGTCATGGCAAGCTATTTATTGAAAATAGTATTTTAATGGCTTTTAGTAATTTATGGGAAATTGTAGCTTTTGTATTGTTTATTGTTATTAGTAGGTTAAAAATAGCGGTTCCAGAACAGACCCAAATGAGCAAGATGGCGGCCATGCGCAATCGGTATGTTTAGTGGATTTAGACAGTGTTTAGGTAGGTAGTCAATCCTCTTAATTTGGTGTACCTTATAATGCTGTGTCCTGATGTATGATCAGAGCTTGTCTTGAGCTATGATCTGAGGCTCTAGGGTTAAGGGCTGCAGGGTTTCTTAGGTAAAGTCTGTTGGTCTGGAGGTGAAGTCTGTTGGTCTGGATGGTTTAGAGCTGTAGGATTTAGAGACTAGGTCCTGAGGTATGATCTGAGGCTCTAGGGTTAAGGGCTGCAGGTTTCAACAGGTAGGGCTGCAGGATTTAATGGTAAGCTCTTGAGGTATGGTCTAAGGCTCTAGGGTTAATAGTTTCACAGGCGAAGTCTGTTGGTCTGGATGGTTGTGAGCTGTAGGATTTAGGGGCTTGGTCTCTATGTATGATCTGGGAGGAGGGTCTAGTGCTAAGAGCTGCAGGTTTTTCACAGGTAAAGACTGTTGGTCTGGGAGGTTAATAGCTATAGGACTTAGAGGTTAGGTCCTGAGGTATGATCTGGGACTCTAGGGTTAAGGGCTGCAGGGTTTCTTAGGTAAAGTCTGTTGGTCTGGAGCTTGAAAGCTGTGGGATTTAGAGGTTAGGTCTTGAGGTATGATCTGGGGCTCTAGGGTTAAGGGTTGCAGGTTTTCTTAAGGTAAAGTCTGTTGGTCTGGAGCTTGAAAGCTGTGGGATTTAGAGGTTAGGTCTTGAGGCATGATCTGGGACTCTATGGTTAAGAGTTGCTGAGTTTCTTAGGTAAAGACTGTTGGTCAGGGAGGTTAATAGCTGTGGGATTTAGAGGTTAGGTCTTGAGGTATGATCTGGGGCTCTAGGGGTTAAGGGTTGCAGGTTTTAACAGGTAGGGTTGCTGGTATGGGAGGTTAATACCTATAGGATTTAATGTGGAATGAGCTCTAGGGTTAAGGGTTGTAGGCTTCATAGCTAAATGTTGTTGGTCTAGAGGATAAAGACTGTAGGGTCTTTTATCTATGTTTTATAGGCTGAGGTATGGTCTTATAATTTTGAAGTTAAGTTTGCTAGTCCAGCGATTAAAGGCGGTTAATCTTGGGCAAGTACTACATTTATGCTTTACTATGCCATCCTATTATAAACTAACCTAACCTAATATACTCTTTCATTTCTACCTTCTTTCATCATTCTTATTATAACCTAGCTGTGTTTGGCTAGTGGCTTCCTTTGTTGCACCTGTTAACCTATTTGTTCTCTTTCCTTAAGTTCCTCTATTCTACCACTTTAACCTAACCTAATATATCCCATGGTTTTAGCTTCTTGATCATTGTTGAACCTAGTTGATTCTGGTATTAACATTCGTTCTATTCTCTTAAGCTGCCCAGTTTTTACCTCCTTAACCTATCCTAAGCATGTTTCTTTTCTCATGCTAACTACTTGTATGTATGATGCAAAGTTTTTAGGCATATCGATATTATAGCTATCTTTGTCACTGCAAGAGGTATATATGCTGATTACAGATCTTTATACAGTAAATTTAACCCTTTGTGCATCTGCTTCTCTTTTCCTAAAAATTGAGCTTCTTTTGTTGCTAGGGTTTCTTGTTTTTTGTACCTTCTCTATGCTTTCAGGAACTCTATTCTACCTTGTTATGTTATGAGGTCTTATGCTTATATCTTAGGCTTTTTGATTAAGCCTTTTGATCTGAAAGACTATGTATTTTGGCTATGTTCCTCATCTCTTATGGTCACATGGCTAGGTCTTGAGGCATGATCTTAGGGCCTGGGGTTTAAAGGATATAAGTCTCATAGCTTAAGCTCGTAGGTCTAAAGGTTAAAGACTGTAGGTTTAGTGGTTAGGTCGTATGGATTCAAGGTTAGATCTCTCGGTCTAGAGTTTAAGGCTGTAGGATCTGAAGGTTACGTATGGAGGTATGATCTGAGGGCTCTAGGGTTAAGTGTTTTAAGCTTCATAGCTAATGGTTGCTGGTCAGGAGGTTAAAAGCTGTAGGATCTGGAGGTTAGGTATTGAGGTATGATCTCGGAGCTCTAGGATTAAAAGCTATAGGCTTCATAGCTAAAAGTTTGCCAGCTAGAGATATCTTCTTTACTGTTAGAGGTATATTTGCAATGGTCTAGGCGTACAGTTTTCTTACATTTTTTCATGCAGATTGATGTCTTTGTACTCTTGTGTCTTTTTCAAGCTTTTACCCCCTTTGCATCGTCTTGTAATAAGTCGTTACGCTAAACCAATGTTCTAATGCTATTTCCATGCTTTTTCAGATGTTATGAGGTTTATGCGCGTTTCAGGGATATTTTAGACCAAGTTACGTTACTCAATTCATTTTATAACTAATTAAGAAGTTTTTCAAGGATATTTCAGATTACGAGATAGTAGTTACTTTTTAAATTTACCTATTTTAACATTAACTAAAGTGTGTTCAGTTAGCTTATGTGGTGAGGTAGACGTCCCTCGTCTTTTTTTCTCTGGACTTGGGACCAGCGTCAGAATTTGTTTTCTGAACGGTAGACTTAACGCCCTCCTCTGCTCTTATTATTCAGCTGTTTTCATGCTTAGATATTTTAATGCTACGTTCTAGTGTTTATTTCTCGGAATGAAAAATTGTTTTTTTTCTGCTCTAGGGTTCCTTCTTTCATTCGCTGTTCAAAATATGACAATGTCCATGGGCATATGTGGATACTCCATCATCTGCAATTACTCTCTTGTCATCATGTGGAGATAGGGATATTTTGTTCACTTCCACTGACGCAACATTATGTTGATGGGACATAATTAGGTTCATTGGCGTTCTTATGATTTCTCTGCTTTTAAGACAGTCCACATAGCTCTCAAAGGTGATGTACTGTTTAATGGCACTATGTTTTATGCCTTTTATCTTCTTGATTATGCCTCCATCGATGTCGAGTGCATACATCTTCGGTCTCAGTCCAACAAAACGACGAATGATTTTTCCATTGGCTTCATCTTTAAATTTTCCCAACACTTTCTTGTTTTTTGTAGAATGACATATGTGCTCGTTAGGATAATCAGCAGTATCCAGATGTTCCAGAAAACGTAACTTATCCTGGTATATGTCTCCGGTAGTCACACGATGGATGAAAGAGTCAGTATCCATGTACATGAGCTTCAGATTTTCAAGCCCGTAATACGGCATTAGCACATCATAATGATACCAATACATCAAGGTCTTCGAGATATCCAGCACACACATCCCAATGTATATAGGCTTGTTGAAGACTATCTCCCGGGACGCCATGTGTATTGCAGCCAGATTAGGTCCATATATAGTTCTATCAATAAATGTAGGCTTAGCAACCAGTTTTTCCAATGTCTTCCAATCGGCGACAAGTCGTATATTCAGTCGGTTTCTGATGTTTTCCATAGTTTTACCAAACATGGCATTGTTAAAAAATTTTTAAAGATCCTTCTCGAAATCATTTCTCGATCCTTGTCGTAGTCGGTTATTGAATTCCACATAAGGCTTTAACCAACATGACTGTTGAAATTGTAGCACCCGATGGATTTTAGTCAGTTGTAACCCATGACTAAGGGCCTGCTTCAAGGTCATGTAATGCACCACATACCTAGTTCGTGATCCAAGGTGAGGAATTAGTTTCCTTGTAGAAGAACCCGGGGGCTTGATACACTCAGGTAGGAACGGTAAATCATTGTGTAGGTCATGGAGTTCTGTAGGATATTGAAGGTCCACTTCTAAGATGTATCCGAGAGGGTCATCTTCTCGTAGTATATCTAGGTTGATATCTTCAGGAGAAACCCACTTAAAACCCCCGTAAGCAAGGGGCTTCCCCATAGCCCACGCGTACTGATTATTCGAATCCTCGTACGTAATATATTGAGAGGGTTTACTTGAGTCATACTCCTTCATGTAGTGATTGTTCGCTTCTGCATACCGATGAGAAACTTGGCATAATCCTCCTCTTATACCTGCTTCAACCATGAGTAGCTGGTCATAATCCTGTAGTAATTCCAGTTCAATTCGTGTGTACAACAGCATTGCATCCCACGTAAGTCCGGGTGATGTATAATAATGTGCGGGATCAACTTTATGGGTTTTCAGGGTCTGCTCTCTGAATGTTTCAAACACATCTGCTAGTAGAAGGACATCTGAAGTTAAGTAGAGGTCACTGTACTCGCCTAGTGTTCTGATGTTGAAGTGACTCCATACGGTTTTTGCATGCTGATACTCTGCATCACTAATTTCTTCTCTGTTTAACTTACTGTAGAATGCTTCTCTCGGAGGAAGTTCCGTCTCACTCAAAACATCCCATGATGTAACGTAATCATAGGGAAACACACCTTTACGCATCATCAAATCGATCTTCTCTGCTCCAAAGTACTTCTGAGTTTCAGGATATGATGTTAGATTTTTTGCTAGTTTATCCAAGCTGGTACTAAGGAAGCGATAGGTATCCACAAAACGAAGTTTAATGTCACCAACATACTTGGAAAATGATATATAACTTTCCTCAGAGCTAGGAATAACTTCTACTCTATCGCTAGTACAGCCTAACTCCTTAACAATGAAATGGGAGTCATATCCACTCAGGTTATGTATGAAGACAGGAATATAATTAGGCGTTTTACAGGCTAGATTACACCGTTTATGTAGACTTCCTCGATATTCACCACTTATATGATCATGATCTCGTACTTTCCAGTTATCGACGGTAAATTCTTTACCACATAAGTAGCATTCTGTAGAAGATTCGAATGATTTTTGTTGCTTATCTGTCAGAGTTAATGGAGCACCAGTTTTGTATACAGCATTAATTTTCATTGCGAGAGAACTTACATACTCCATAAACTTCGGTGCAGCATTATATCCCCGATATACATAGGGTTCAGTAGGAAGACCAGTCTGTAAACCTTCAATTGTAGCTGAGGATTTGACATAAACACAGAAACTCATAGGAATATGCTTCTGATATGGAACTGTATAAGACGTTTCGGGATTAGAAGAACACCCGTGGTAAGGGGTAAGAATGCTTTCAAAGTCAGCGTATATGACATAAGGTAATTTCAACATCCTTTCATGATTCTTGAATCTAACAATAGATTTCTCCTTAGTCGGCATAACAATCTTAGCAACTCCGTGTTGGCCACATATTTTTCTATGCTCATTTAACCTCTCAACTCCTCCATTTCGATACTCAAAGTGCGTAAAACAGCGTTTGCAGATACAGAGTTTTCCCTCACATTTGGTTTTTTGTTGATGAATAAGTCTCTCGAAATTCTTTATATAAACGTAATGATGACGTCCAGCTGAATTGCTTAACAGAAGCAGATCGCGATGATCGGACAGTTCTTCATTGACAACTTTCATAGGAAACACTTGATTTTTCTCATCCAGTCCGAAAACATTTATAGAGATGTTATTTTTTCGTTCAAATTTTGGGATATCAGTCAGGCTCGTAGGAAACGAGAGGCAGGAAAAGTCATATCTCTCTTGAAGATCCTTATACTTGCTAACACGATGAGGATTCTTCTGAATGAACTTTGCGAGAACAGCATACATAAAACACTTTTCATCTTCATAATTCTGTGGATTTATGCAGGCTCCTTTAGCTCCAATAGAGGTCGGTAGAGGGATGTAACTGGTCCCCCTCAGTTCATTATTCTTGTCGATTCTAACACGCACACCATCAACAGCTAATAAAGCCCAGCTGCTTCCTTTAAGTTGACTTTCCTCCATTTCAGTACAAAGTTTCTTGAATTTACTTTCCAATATGGCGTCCAAGTCACTTTCTAAAAATATTGCTTGATTTGGCGTTTTAAAGGCTTTATCAGTAGTGTCACCAACGGCATTCACAAACCGACATTCAGCCATGAGGTTAATTTTCACACTTTTATGCATCCTCAGTTGCTTCTGAACGGCTTGAATTATCCGCTGTTTTGATTCCTGGAGATATGTATTCAGGTCTTGGCATGTAGAGCACTGGATGAAATATGATTTCAGTCGATCCTGGAAAGCTGTTTCATATTCTACGACATCGTCTTCATCAGGAACCATTAACAGCAATTTATGTTTGGTAGGCTCGATCTTGAGTTTCTTAGCAGTAGTTATTCTCTCGCATCGTTCTTGGTGAGTATCTCTGCGATTCTCAGTATCATAAACGTTACCACAATGTTTACATTCGTAAAACCGGCCACATACCAGCTCATGTCTATTTTTATTGTAGCTTTTCAGGAAACTCTTTGCACATATGCTACACCTATTTTCAGGTATAGTGTCTAACAGAGCTTCCATCGCTATAGTTTTTTGTTGTGTGCAGGCTAATTCTCAGGAATATGCTGCCAAGTAAGTGTCTTGATACACTTCTCACTTCTCTTCTTCACCTTGATAAGTTATCAGCGCTACTGATGATGAATTTCACTGTAGAAGCTGATCCGCTATGCTATAAACACACTAGCGTAATTACAATCTAAGATCGATAAAGCTCTCTTTATACACTTAGCACAGACCTAATAGAAAACTTCATCATCCCCTTCACCAACGGGATTCGAAGGTGGCACTCCTATCGGAGAAAACCTAAAAGAAAACTATTATCTTGCTACCACAGGGGTTCGAAGATGCTTCTACTATTGGAGAAAACCTAAAAGAAAACTCTATTAATTTCCCAGTTTTCGATTATTCTTTAACTACTTTACAATTCACATGAGAGAAAAAATTAGACAAATTAAAATTGAAAAAGGAAATAAATAGCTAGATTTGAAGATAAAATTTAGACAATTCAAACGAGTATAAACACGACTAAGCTACGCCTTTTAGTTTTAAAGTTACATTAGGAGCTCCCATTGACACCCGTAGACACCTCTACGTCATCTTCAACCACGTGTTCTTGATTCTTTTCACACATATCTTAACATAACAGTTATATTTTTCCCAAGTTCATCTATTACACCGTTTAACTGATCCACGAGGCACCCTTAGAATCCTTCACTTCATCCTCAAACACACCTTCTTGAACCCTTTTGATATATTTTAACCTATTTATGTTTGTTGCTACGGGCATCCGTTCTCTTTTCTTAAGTTAAATTATTACGACCATCTTGTTATGTTTAAGTCTCATGCTTATATATTAAACTTTGTGATTAAGTATTTTGATTTGAAAGTCTATGTAAATTGGTTAAGGTAAACATCTCTTCTCAACATGAGACAAGTCATGATGTATGATCTTATGGGGTGAGCTTGCCAACACGTCTAAAAGCATTTATATTCAAAGGTATTTAAATTATCCCACCGAGATTTGAACCCTGATCCTAAGACGTAAATTACCATTTCAACAACAATTCAGACCTAAAGTATATATGTATACGCTATTTCATTGCGCTAACGTTATTAGTTCAAGAGTTATTTAAGATTCAAGTTATTGCGACAGAAGCGGTTATCGAACCACGGGTCTGTAGGATACGGAATCATAAATCATTCACAGCATATGTTGAATGAAAAAAACCTGCGCTTTCCCCTGTTGTTCTATGTGCAATAGATCAGAAATAGAACACAATTACATAATTCAGTGGACGATGGGAACTGAACCAGGGACCCTTGAGCTACACGTTGTCAGCATATGATTAACTATGAGAAGCATAACCATATAAAGGTTATTTCACTTCTCTAGACCCAGCGGTTTCAGAGATATTTAAATTAAACGATTCAGGACTCGAACTAAGGACTACAGGTATACAGTATATACCCTGCGGACCCCGCTAACCATATGTAAGTAATAAAGTTTATCCGAAGTCGCTATCATAATTAATTTAGGAGTTACTCAGATTTACCGATTCAGGACTCGAACCGAGGACAACCAGTATATGAGAGAACGTCTGTAGATGCTCCTTAACGATATAAAAGTAATAAAGTTTATCCGAGCTCGCTATCGTTACTAGTTTCGGCGTTATTCGAATAATAAATGTACTGATTTGCACGGGATTCGATTAGGCAACCATTGATAAAACTATCAGTAAGACAGTCAGTAAGGACACGGACACCCCTGCGCGGTAGAAAGGCAGCATGCATCGTCTTTCCACCCCTGGTCGGCATCCCATTAGTTTGCGAACACTATTTATTTATCACATGCAGGTGTGCCTGCGTCTTGGGACAAGGGCTTGACAGGTCATTAATCAAGGAGTAGATATAAAAGGCTTTTTTCCATACCACCTGCAACATCTTGGGTGGTCCTCACACCCCCTCCCCTTCCCGTTCCATACCACCTGCAACATCTTGGGTGGTCCTCACACCCTCCCCTCCATTTATGCAAATTTATGCAAAGTGATCTGGAAGGAAGGTATTATATCTACTCCTTGATTAATGACCTGTCAAGCCCTTGTCCCAAGACGCAGGCACACCTGCATGTGATAAATAAATAGTGTTCGCAAACTAATGGGATGCCGACCAGGGGTGGAAAGACGATGCATGCTGCCTTTCTACCGCGCAGGGGTGTCCGTGTCCTTACTGACTGTCTTACTGATAGTTTTATCAATGGTTGCCTAATCGAATCCCGTGCAAATCAGTACATTTATTATTCGAATAACTCCGAAACTAGTAACGATAGCGAGCTCGGATAAACTTTATTACTTTTATATCGTTAAGGAGCATCTACAGACGTTCTCTCATATACTGGTTGTCCTCGGTTCGAGTCCTGAATCGGTAAATCTGAGTAACTCCTAAATTAATTATGATAGCGACTTCGGATAAACTTTATTACTTACATATGGTTAGCGGGGTCCGCAGGGTATATACTGTATACCTGTAGTCCTTAGTTCGAGTCCTGAATCGTTTAATTTAAATATCTCTGAAACCGCTGGGTCTAGAGAAGTGAAATAACCTTTATATGGTTATGCTTCTCATAGTTAATCATATGCTGACAACGTGTAGCTCAAGGGTCCCTGGTTCAGTTCCCATCGTCCACTGAATTATGTAATTGTGTTCTATTTCTGATCTATTGCACATAGAACAACAGGGGAAAGCGCAGGTTTTTTTCATTCAACATATGCTGTGAATGATTTATGATTCCGTATCCTACAGACCCGTGGTTCGATAACCGCTTCTGTCGCAATAACTTGAATCTTAAATAACTCTTGAACTAATAACGTTAGCGCAATGAAATAGCGTATACATATATACTTTAGGTCTGAATTGTTGTTGAAATGGTAATTTACGTCTTAGGATCAGGGTTCAAATCTCGGTGGGATAATTTAAATACCTTTGAATATAAATGCTTTTAGACGTGTTGGCAAGCTCACCCCATAAGATCATACATCATGACTTGTCTCATGTTGAGAAGAGATGTTTACCTTAACCAATTTACATAGACTTTCAAATCAAAATACTTAATCACAAAGTTTAATATATAAGCATGAGACTTAAACATAACAAGATGGTCGTAATAATTTAACTTAAGAAAAGAGAACGGATGCCCGTAGCAACAAACATAAATAGGTTAAAATATATCAAAAGGGTTCAAGAAGGTGTGTTTGAGGATGAAGTGAAGGATTCTAAGGGTGCCCCGTGGATCAGTTAAACGGTGTAATAGATGAACTTGGGAAAAATATAACTGTTATGTTAAGATATGTGTGAAAAGAATCAAGAACACGTGGTTGAAGATGACGTAGAGGTGTCTACGGGTGTCAATGGGAGCTCCTAATGTAACTTTAAAACTAAAAGGCGTAGCTTAGTCGTGTTTATACTCGTTTGAATTGTCTAAATTTTATCTTCAAATCTAGCTATTTATTTCCTTTTTCAATTTTAATTTGTCTAATTTTTTCTCTCATGTGAATTGTAAAGTAGTTAAAGAATAATCGAAAACTGGGAAATTAATAGAGTTTTCTTTTAGGTTTTCTCCAATAGTAGAAGCATCTTCGAACCCCTGTGGTAGCAAGATAATAGTTTTCTTTTAGGTTTTCTCCGATAGGAGTGCCACCTTCGAATCCCGTTGGTGAAGGGGATGATGAAGTTTTCTATTAGGTCTGTGCTAAGTGTATAAAGAGAGCTTTATCGATCTTAGATTGTAATTACGCTAGTGTGTTTATAGCATAGCGGATCAGCTTCTACAGTGAAATTCATCATCAGTAGCGCTGATAACTTATCAAGGTGAAGAAGAGAAGTGAGAAGTGTATCAAGACACTTACTTGGCAGCATATTCCTGAGAATTAGCCTGCACACAACAAAAAACTATAGCGATGGAAGCTCTGTTAGACACTATACCTGAAAATAGGTGTAGCATATGTGCAAAGAGTTTCCTGAAAAGCTACAATAAAAATAGACATGAGCTGGTATGTGGCCGGTTTTACGAATGTAAACATTGTGGTAACGTTTATGATACTGAGAATCGCAGAGATACTCACCAAGAACGATGCGAGAGAATAACTACTGCTAAGAAACTTAAGATCGAGCCTACCAAACATAAATTGCTGTTAATGGTTCCTGATGAAGACGATGTCGTAGAATATGAAACAGCTTTCCAGGATCGACTGAAATCATATTTCATCCAGTGCTCTACATGCCAAGACCTGAATACATATCTCCAGGAATCAAAACAGCGGATAATTCAAGCCGTTCAGAAGCAACTGAGGATGCATAAAAGTGTGAAAATTAACCTCATGGCTGAATGTCGGTTTGTGAATGCCGTTGGTGACACTACTGATAAAGCCTTTAAAACGCCAAATCAAGCAATATTTTTAGAAAGTGACTTGGACGCCATATTGGAAAGTAAATTCAAGAAACTTTGTACTGAAATGGAGGAAAGTCAACTTAAAGGAAGCAGCTGGGCTTTATTAGCTGTTGATGGTGTGCGTGTTAGAATCGACAAGAATAATGAACTGAGGGGGACCAGTTACATCCCTCTACCGACCTCTATTGGAGCTAAAGGAGCCTGCATAAATCCACAGAATTATGAAGATGAAAAGTGTTTTATGTATGCTGTTCTCGCAAAGTTCATTCAGAAGAATCCTCATCGTGTTAGCAAGTATAAGGATCTTCAAGAGAGATATGACTTTTCCTGCCTCTCGTTTCCTACGAGCCTGACTGATATCCCAAAATTTGAACGAAAAAATAACATCTCTATAAATGTTTTCGGACTGGATGAGAAAAATCAAGTGTTTCCTATGAAAGTTGTCAATGAAGAACTGTCCGATCATCGCGATCTGCTTCTGTTAAGCAATTCAGCTGGACGTCATCATTACGTTTATATAAAGAATTTCGAGAGACTTATTCATCAACAAAAAACCAAATGTGAGGGAAAACTCTGTATCTGCAAACGCTGTTTTACGCACTTTGAGTATCGAAATGGAGGAGTTGAGAGGTTAAATGAGCATAGAAAAATATGTGGCCAACACGGAGTTGCTAAGATTGTTATGCCGACTAAGGAGAAATCTATTGTTAGATTCAAGAATCATGAAAGGATGTTGAAATTACCTTATGTCATATACGCTGACTTTGAAAGCATTCTTACCCCTTACCACGGGTGTTCTTCTAATCCCGAAACGTCTTATACAGTTCCATATCAGAAGCATATTCCTATGAGTTTCTGTGTTTATGTCAAATCCTCAGCTACAATTGAAGGTTTACAGACTGGTCTTCCTACTGAACCCTATGTATATCGGGGATATAATGCTGCACCGAAGTTTATGGAGTATGTAAGTTCTCTCGCAATGAAAATTAATGCTGTATACAAAACTGGTGCTCCATTAACTCTGACAGATAAGCAACAAAAATCATTCGAATCTTCTACAGAATGCTACTTATGTGGTAAAGAATTTACCGTCGATAACTGGAAAGTACGAGATCATGATCATATAAGTGGTGAATATCGAGGAAGTCTACATAAACGGTGTAATCTAGCCTGTAAAACGCCTAATTATATTCCTGTCTTCATACATAACCTGAGTGGATATGACTCCCATTTCATTGTTAAGGAGTTAGGCTGTACTAGCGATAGAGTAGAAGTTATTCCTAGCTCTGAGGAAAGTTATATATCATTTTCCAAGTATGTTGGTGACATTAAACTTCGTTTTGTGGATACCTATCGCTTCCTTAGTACCAGCTTGGATAAACTAGCAAAAAATCTAACATCATATCCTGAAACTCAGAAGTACTTTGGAGCAGAGAAGATCGATTTGATGATGCGTAAAGGTGTGTTTCCCTATGATTACGTTACATCATGGGATGTTTTGAGTGAGACGGAACTTCCTCCGAGAGAAGCATTCTACAGTAAGTTAAACAGAGAAGAAATTAGTGATGCAGAGTATCAGCATGCAAAAACCGTATGGAGTCACTTCAACATCAGAACACTAGGCGAGTACAGTGACCTCTACTTAACTTCAGATGTCCTTCTACTAGCAGATGTGTTTGAAACATTCAGAGAGCAGACCCTGAAAACCCATAAAGTTGATCCCGCACATTATTATACATCACCCGGACTTACGTGGGATGCAATGCTGTTGTACACACGAATTGAACTGGAATTACTACAGGATTATGACCAGCTACTCATGGTTGAAGCAGGTATAAGAGGAGGATTATGCCAAGTTTCTCATCGGTATGCAGAAGCGAACAATCACTACATGAAGGAGTATGACTCAAGTAAACCCTCTCAATATATTACGTACGAGGATTCGAATAATCAGTACGCGTGGGCTATGGGGAAGCCCCTTGCTTACGGGGGTTTTAAGTGGGTTTCTCCTGAAGATATCAACCTAGATATACTACGAGAAGATGACCCTCTCGGATACATCTTAGAAGTGGACCTTCAATATCCTACAGAACTCCATGACCTACACAATGATTTACCGTTCCTACCTGAGTGTATCAAGCCCCCGGGTTCTTCTACAAGGAAACTAATTCCTCACCTTGGATCACGAACTAGGTATGTGGTGCATTACATGACCTTGAAGCAGGCCCTTAGTCATGGGTTACAACTGACTAAAATCCATCGGGTGCTACAATTTCAACAGTCATGTTGGTTAAAGCCTTATGTGGAATTCAATAACCGACTACGACAAGGATCGAGAAATGATTTCGAGAAGGATCTTTAAAAATTTTTTAACAATGCCATGTTTGGTAAAACTATGGAAAACATCAGAAACCGACTGAATATACGACTTGTCGCCGATTGGAAGACATTGGAAAAACTGGTTGCTAAGCCTACATTTATTGATAGAACTATATATGGACCTAATCTGGCTGCAATACACATGGCGTCCCGGGAGATAGTCTTCAACAAGCCTATATACATTGGGATGTGTGTGCTGGATATCTCGAAGACCTTGATGTATTGGTATCATTATGATGTGCTAATGCCGTATTACGGGCTTGAAAATCTGAAGCTCATGTACATGGATACTGACTCTTTCATCCATCGTGTGACTACCGGAGACATATACCAGGATAAGTTACGTTTTCTGGAACATCTGGATACTGCTGATTATCCTAACGAGCACATATGTCATTCTACAAAAAACAAGAAAGTGTTGGGAAAATTTAAAGATGAAGCCAATGGAAAAATCATTCGTCGTTTTGTTGGACTGAGACCGAAGATGTATGCACTCGACATCGATGGAGGCATAATCAAGAAGATAAAAGGCATAAAACATAGTGCCATTAAACAGTACATCACCTTTGAGAGCTATGTGGACTGTCTTAAAAGCAGAGAAATCATAAGAACGCCAATGAACCTAATTATGTCCCATCAACATAATGTTGCGTCAGTGGAAGTGAACAAAATATCCCTATCTCCACATGATGACAAGAGAGTAATTGCAGATGATGGAGTATCCACATATGCCCATGGACATTGTCATATTTTGAACAGCGAATGAAAGAAGGAACCCTAGAGCAGAAAAAAAACAATTTTTCATTCCGAGAAATAAACACTAGAACGTAGCATTAAAATATCTAAGCATGAAAACAGCTGAATAATAAGAGCAGAGGAGGGCGTTAAGTCTACCGTTCAGAAAACAAATTCTGACGCTGGTCCCAAGTCCAGAGAAAAAAAGACGAGGGACGTCTACCTCACCACATAAGCTAACTGAACACACTTTAGTTAATGTTAAAATAGGTAAATTTAAAAAGTAACTACTATCTCGTAATCTGAAATATCCTTGAAAAACTTCTTAATTAGTTATAAAATGAATTGAGTAACGTAACTTGGTCTAAAATATCCCTGAAACGCGCATAAACCTCATAACATCTGAAAAAGCATGGAAATAGCATTAGAACATTGGTTTAGCGTAACGACTTATTACAAGACGATGCAAAGGGGGTAAAAGCTTGAAAAAGACACAAGAGTACAAAGACATCAATCTGCATGAAAAAATGTAAGAAAACTGTACGCCTAGACCATTGCAAATATACCTCTAACAGTAAAGAAGATATCTCTAGCTGGCAAACTTTTAGCTATGAAGCCTATAGCTTTTAATCCTAGAGCTCCGAGATCATACCTCAATACCTAACCTCCAGATCCTACAGCTTTTAACCTCCTGACCAGCAACCATTAGCTATGAAGCTTAAAACACTTAACCCTAGAGCCCTCAGATCATACCTCCATACGTAACCTTCAGATCCTACAGCCTTAAACTCTAGACCGAGAGATCTAACCTTGAATCCATACGACCTAACCACTAAACCTACAGTCTTTAACCTTTAGACCTACGAGCTTAAGCTATGAGACTTATATCCTCTAAACCCCAGGCCCTAAGATCATGCCTCAAGACCTAGCCATGTGACCATAAGAGATGAGGAACATAGCCAAAATACATAGTCTTTCAGATCAAAAGGCTTAATCAAAAAGCCTAAGATATAAGCATAAGACCTCATAACATAACAAGGTAGAATAGAGTTCCTGAAAGCATAGAGAAGGTACAAAAAACAAGAAACCCTAGCAACAAAAGAAGCTCAATTTTTAGGAAAAGAGAAGCAGATGCACAAAGGGTTAAATTTACTGTATAAAGATCTGTAATCAGCATATATACCTCTTGCAGTGACAAAGATAGCTATAATATCGATATGCCTAAAAACTTTGCATCATACATACAAGTAGTTAGCATGAGAAAAGAAACATGCTTAGGATAGGTTAAGGAGGTAAAAACTGGGCAGCTTAAGAGAATAGAACGAATGTTAATACCAGAATCAACTAGGTTCAACAATGATCAAGAAGCTAAAACCATGGGATATATTAGGTTAGGTTAAAGTGGTAGAATAGAGGAACTTAAGGAAAGAGAACAAATAGGTTAACAGGTGCAACAAAGGAAGCCACTAGCCAAACACAGCTAGGTTATAATAAGAATGATGAAAGAAGGTAGAAATGAAAGAGTATATTAGGTTAGGTTAGTTTATAATAGGATGGCATAGTAAAGCATAAATGTAGTACTTGCCCAAGATTAACCGCCTTTAATCGCTGGACTAGCAAACTTAACTTCAAAATTATAAGACCATACCTCAGCCTATAAAACATAGATAAAAGACCCTACAGTCTTTATCCTCTAGACCAACAACATTTAGCTATGAAGCCTACAACCCTTAACCCTAGAGCTCATTCCACATTAAATCCTATAGGTATTAACCTCCCATACCAGCAACCCTACCTGTTAAAACCTGCAACCCTTAACCCCTAGAGCCCCAGATCATACCTCAAGACCTAACCTCTAAATCCCACAGCTATTAACCTCCCTGACCAACAGTCTTTACCTAAGAAACTCAGCAACTCTTAACCATAGAGTCCCAGATCATGCCTCAAGACCTAACCTCTAAATCCCACAGCTTTCAAGCTCCAGACCAACAGACTTTACCTTAAGAAAACCTGCAACCCTTAACCCTAGAGCCCCAGATCATACCTCAAGACCTAACCTCTAAATCCCACAGCTTTCAAGCTCCAGACCAACAGACTTTACCTAAGAAACCCTGCAGCCCTTAACCCTAGAGTCCCAGATCATACCTCAGGACCTAACCTCTAAGTCCTATAGCTATTAACCTCCCAGACCAACAGTCTTTACCTGTGAAAAACCTGCAGCTCTTAGCACTAGACCCTCCTCCCAGATCATACATAGAGACCAAGCCCCTAAATCCTACAGCTCACAACCATCCAGACCAACAGACTTCGCCTGTGAAACTATTAACCCTAGAGCCTTAGACCATACCTCAAGAGCTTACCATTAAATCCTGCAGCCCTACCTGTTGAAACCTGCAGCCCTTAACCCTAGAGCCTCAGATCATACCTCAGGACCTAGTCTCTAAATCCTACAGCTCTAAACCATCCAGACCAACAGACTTCACCTCCAGACCAACAGACTTTACCTAAGAAACCCTGCAGCCCTTAACCCTAGAGCCTCAGATCATAGCTCAAGACAAGCTCTGATCATACATCAGGACACAGCATTATAAGGTACACCAAATTAAGAGGATTGACTACCTACCTAAACACTGTCTAAATCCACTAAACATACCGATTGCGCATGGCCGCCATCTTGCTCATTTGGGTCTGTTCTGGAACCGCTATTTTTAACCTACTAATAACAATAAACAATACAAAAGCTACAATTTCCCATAAATTACTAAAAGCCATTAAAATACTATTTTCAATAAATAGCTTGCCATGACAAGAGCTACCTGCTGAGAGGTGGTCGAAACAATTTGTTGCGTTTCTTTGGGGCAGGGCTAGAGCTTTCAGCAGGATATTCCTGCCTTTTCCTCACTGTCTTTTTGGCAGTGGGGACAGGATCCACCCGCTCTACAAAATCGCCAATGGAAGAGGACCGCTTACGCACTGGTGAATTCGAATCCAGTCTCTGGACAGGATTGGAAACTGCTACCGGCGAAGATGAAGGTCGCTGATCGGCGTCCACTCCAGATGTGTCCTCAGATGTTTTGGACGGAGATTTTCTCGTACTTTTGCACTGGCTAGCTCTCCTTTCACTGGACCTTACTATTTTTCTTGAGGAAGTCCCTTCTGTCATAAGTGGTCTTAAATTTGGCGATACATTGTATATTACCGGTTCACATTATCTTGAAGTGGATGGTTTCGGCGGTGACTTAGCTCAATCCTTCTTCTTAGGACTGGACCTGGTCGGGGCACTCACTGTTGTTCGTGCAGGTGTTTGTAGCTTTGGCTGTGATCTTGGTGTAATTGATCTATTCAGATATTACTTCCCAGTTTATTTCGCTGGTTTGTGTTGTGATTTCACGTCTAGGTACCGGCTTAGCTGCAACTGCATTATAAGTAACGGTCCTAGGTGTACAAGGCTGACGAACTCGCAAGAGTTTCCGGGCTTCCACGAAGGACACCCTCTCTCTTACCCGGGTCCCTTGGATCGCCTTCTCCTCCATTAAACGAGGACAATCTCTGGAGTTTGCTGAGTGATTACAATTGCAGTTAACACACTTTGCGGCTGAAGTGCATGCATTGAAATGATTGACTTCACCGCAGTCAATGCAAGTGGCAACTCCATTACAGGAATCACTTGTGTGGCCAAAGCGCTGGCATTTATAACATCTCAGTGGATTTGGTATATACTGCCTCACTTCAATAGCTTCATACCCTGCCTTAGTCCTTTTCGGGAGTTCTACCCGATCAAAGGTAACAAACAGGTTACGAGTGGGCACTAGTTCATCTCGTTCTTTGCGGTGAACTCGATATACACTTGTCACACCATGTTCCGCCAAGTTATCCTGAATCTCCACATTGGACATACCATCCAATGCGCTGGTGTTTACAACATCACGCGAGGAGTTCAGAGTCCTGTGCAATTCAACGCGCACCGGATAGCTTGCAGGCATATTTGCTTTCAAGATTTTAGCAGCCTGTGTCAAAGAAACTGCTTCGACCAGGAGCTTGCCATTGCGAGATCAAGTACATGCCTTCACAGAACCAGGAATTCTATCTAAGCCCTTCTGCATAACGAACGGATTCAGCGTACTAAACTCCCGACGTTCCTCAGTTCTATAAATAAATAAGTAGCGTGGAGCACAAGACTCCACTACTTCTTTTCCACTTTTGTTAAAATTTTTATTATTATGATTAAATTTTGCCATAATAAATTGATTAGAATTCATCCCCCTGTGCTCCCCACCCACCACGGAGCCCAACAAGGGGCCATCCCACTGGGATGACAGGGCTTCACAGGGGATATAGCAAGCTTGCCGTCCCCCTCACCCTGGATTTCGGTACAATACCTAGTCCAGGCCGATTGATTAGGGGTGGGTTAGTCCCTAACCTCCCGTTTTGGCGAAGCAGAAGCCAAAGTAGTGTAATAGAAATGCGCACCCTCCCCGAATTCAGAAAAACACTGTTACGAGCTCAGATACGCATCCCTCAACCACCAAGACAAACCTTTCCACCGACACGGGTCTCTACGCACGGCCTACACATTGGTGGGCCTGTTGACCGTCTCCCTCAACCACGAAGAGGAGCTCACACGAGGGAGACTGGTGGCTCGGGACCCCGGGTGCGCCAAACCCGTACCTACTGAAGTAGGCTCCTGGGCCTATCATTCACCACTCGATATAACTTAACGTTGGAGGACGTTAATTATTAAAAACAATCATTATGGAAAGTGAATATTCCAAGGTAGTAATGCAAGCCTTCATCTGTGTCATTGGACCATGTACTATTAAGAAACTGTCTTTGATGTACTTATCTTAGACGCCAATATTAACAAAACATTCCTGTACAGTGGGAATGCTGCTTCTTCTCCATCTAAGGAACAAAAACACTGTTTCTACATCATTGAAATCTTGTGTGTAGTATTACGCAGTCTTTCTCAGGAAACCTATCCAGTTAAAACTCAGTGAGGAGGTAAAGAGAAATTGGGAAGGACGTAGTGAAATTCTTTAAACCTAATCGGAAAGAGGACAACAATTTTATTGTGCTGGAAACAGAGCATCACGTAATTTACGTCTTCCAAAGTTAAGTCATATAGGTCAATGAATGAATTGGGTGGAGTGATGCTCAAATGAGTACTTGGACCATGTAGCCCAGAGTTACCCGACATTCGTCTAGTAGTATAAACCCGGAAAGAAACTTATCCAGGTAGCCCACCCTAACCAAGATTCGAACTCGGAACCTCTTGAATGTGAGACAGAGACGCTTCCCGTGGTGGGCAAGAAGACCACATTTTCATATCGGCTCCTGTCTCAGCGAGAAGATGTGGAGTTTCAAATGATACAATTATGGTTTGGAGTGAGAATTTACTTCTAAACTTTCATAATTTGTTTAAAATACCCTATTTTAATTAAATTAAAGAAACACAAAATGGGTAAGCAAACCAGCATTCCAGCAAAAAGTATAAGTATTTCATTATTTCGCTTAGTAATCCGAGTTCTAATGATCAGTAACGATCAACTGCAGCTCAGCCAGAGTTTGGACTCCAAGCGAGGTTCTATTCATATAATTGGGGCGACAGGGACTACAGGACTGCAGTGATAGGCATTAGATATTTACGGCCTATTCGAAATTTCTTCGTTTCCAAAACTTTCTGGTGTTTTTTAAACAAAATTATTATGGAGTCCCTTTGGTATAAAAACAGACAACGGGAAGAAGTGCAGAAAAATGTCTAAATATACTTTTGGGCTAATGGGGAATATAAAAATAAATGAAACCTGTAACTAAAGAATAAATATGTAAATTATGTAACCTGCTTCAGTATTTTGTGTGATTTTGGAAGAGAGTTACAAGATTATTTAAATAATCTTCTTCTATTTAATGAATTTCTGCTCTTTTCCTAGGATAGGAACTTTCCTTTTGAGTAACCCAACAAGGTGCAAGACAAAGGAAAGGATGTTAATAATGCAGACACAGGTCTTACAATAAAAGGTATCAAATTCAGTTAAATACACATAGGTTAATATATAACATTTTATTCAATTTTAGTTCAGTCACCAATGGTTACATAATATCTACATAAAAATGCCAAAGCTATTAAAGGAATGGTTGTAGTCATAGCCGACGTAGGTATATCAACTCTCCCAATTTTAGTCCGCAATAAAACTGCAACAGCCAGGCATTCATTACAAGAACCATCCTGGATGTTTTACTTCTCTTCTACACCAGCTATGGTTGATCTCCAAGCCAGTGTCCCTCTTTGAAGCATCCGTCTTCTGGTCGGTCTCTTCACTTGATGACAGGGACATTTTAACGGCATTAGACCTTGAACAGGATGCATAATCGCACTGTTCTTTGTACGAAGTCAAACAACTCGCACTCGCCCTTCCATTTTAGGTAACAGAACTTCAATAATACACAGCGGCCACTCCAGTTTATTGAGATTGTTGATTTCAATTAGCATAACGTCGTTTTTGCTAGGCTTGTCATGCTGCTCCTGGTAAACTGAAGCTGACCAAGATACCCCATATGAAATCGCTACCAAAGAGCATTTCTCCATATACCTCTAACTTCATCAGTTGAGTTAAATCCATCGCATCCAGTCCTTGTATTCCTATCTCATAGCTTTCTTGAAGGAACATCGCCGGATTGATTGGTATGAAGTCATTAAGACTTTCCGTGTCTCAGGTTAACGGACGACCATTAATAATTGGTTCACACTCACAAAGAGCGTCATTAATTCTTCAGATATTAAGGAAGCTCTCCCCAAAACTTACGAAGCAGTTCTTTCATCAGAACGATTAACCTTTCTCACTATACACCCCACCATGTGGCTGTAGGAGAAGAGAATTTGCACAGATTACCTCCAACACTGCAATAAGGCTCCATCTTCTGTCAGCTAAGCTTAAGCATCATTTTATTGAGACCTTTAAAATGTGTCCGGTTTTCACTATAAATCGTGTAGGGCCTTCATCTACACCAGATACATCTTCGTAGTCCTTGAAGAAAAGAGCCTATAGATAGCCATGCAGGCAGCTGCAAATGCACTGCTCGCTACACAACGCAAATGGGCAAACAAACCAAAACCAGGTCTTCTGATTACCACTCACTATCCACGAACCAATCCAGGTCCATACCAACAACTTTGAAATTCCGGATATCCATCACGCGATCGTTGGACAAAGGAGGTTTAAAAACCTTTGGCCTTTACTTCATGTATCTGCTGAAAATGGCACAATGTCCTACACATGATCTCACAACGCTTCTTACATTTAAGATCCTGCAGATTTTCCTGAGAACACACAAAAGAGCCTTTGGTACTACGTGACAGCTCTTAACATGAACATCATGAAATAGATGCTGCACAACAGGGTAATCTCCAGGCAAGAGTGCAGTTTGACGAAAAACGAACACTTCTGCCTATTCTGGCACTCTTGTATTGACTCGCAAAATCACGGACACAATCGATGTCATCATTTGGTCTTGAGGTCCTCGGTAACCCTCGTTCTGGAGAAATCTAATAAGTGTTCTTTTGGAGTCTTCCAGTTCTGAAAGGCCTAGGACCTTACTCCTCCTTCCTCTCGACTTGCATTTAAATATGAACGGTTTAACTCAGCAAACCAATTTTACTATCTCATGATATCGAGAACAATACTAGTAATATTAATCTGATATCAATGTTGCCGCTGTGACCACAAGACTAGAGGCAATTTTCTTTCTTTTGTTCATAATACATTTTCATTTCTTATACTGCAATTTGAAGCCCATGGATAGTCCCTTCAACCACCGAGAGCTTATGATTACCTTTGTTCCTCATCCCTAGGTAGGAAGAGGAGCGGGATCAAATGCACCAGGTATATATCTCCAAGCTTCCTTTGGAGTAAATTTTCCTATATCCCTCACTCTGTTCTCAACTAAGACTGACAAAAGAACTTCGTGCTTTACCCCTGCCTACACTGTCATGGGGTTCGTACATAAATAAGCTAACACAGTGTGAAATACCTAGTAGACGGCAGTCGAGGATTAATCGTAGCTCACATGAATTAGAGTCGAGGAATGGACGGTGGAGGAAGAGAGCTAATCTTGATTTTCCTTGGTGGAGCTGAAGTTGAACTCCAGACTAAGTTTGTGTACACTCGTCATATAGATGTTGACTGGCATCGCAGAAGATGTGGATGCTACGCACTACTTGCACTTCAGGGGATCTTCTGGCAATTTCCATTTGGTGCAATAGACAAAGTTTACGACTCCATTTCCCTAAGGTCGTTATTATTTCTAAAGCTACGGCTGTGTTACAAGCGAATTCGTTTATCAAATGCTTCTCAAAACAGTATAATGGGTACCTGAAAACCAATTGGACCCTAAATTCGATGAACTGCACACAGCAACGTCCTCTTAGTTAACTTCTCATCTGAAATATTCCCTAGAGTTTCGCATTTCAAAATGAGGGCTTCTTCCTTGCGATTTCACATTATTCCAGGAATAGGCGACTTCTTGAAATCATCATGAAGAAGTGGGCCAGTGCTCTCCCGACCGCTGAATCAAAATTGTGCTTTGCAAGAATATCTTGGGCTGTATTGACAAATACACAGCTTTCCCTTACTTGACACAATTATCAAACAAATTTCGGCATTAGAGTTGTCCTTCATCTGTGTAATAATATCAATAGCAAACTTATTTTTATCTTGACCGCCAAGCAACGCTTGATCTGCAATATGCTCAATTACAGCTGCTAGTATAAAAGTCCTCGGCTTCACTACAAAAGCTTCTCGCTTGTGTCTGTATATTTCCATGTCTTCCTTGCCCCACTGGTATTTTAGAAAAAATGTCTCTTCTGGTGGTATTGAAATTTGAATAAACGCCTTATGAATATCTGCAATAGCCCCAACTGACTTCTTCCGGAATTTAAGGAGCAGAGAAGGAATTAGTTTGATGACATTGGTATCATTTTCTAAACAACCATTGAGGGAAGGAGTATTACTTCTTCTAACGGAAGTATCGAAGCCCGGTGTGACTGGTGTTCTTACAGAATTCTTAAAATTTTGGTCGATGAGGCTGATAATGACCGCTGATATCTGTCTGGTCACTAGGAACTTCTTCACTTATCCCTTCGCATAACCAATCTTGAAACACTTTGTCATATTCTTCCAAGTACCCATTGCGTTCTAGTTTCCTTTTCGTAGTTTGTAGTCTTTCTTCTGCTATCACAAACGATGGCTCCTTCAGCCATTGAAGTCAAACATGTTATCTAGCAGCTTCTTTTTTTCAAAATGTATTCAGGGAAATCCAGTCTCGCTTCTTCTTATAGGTGACAGTTTCTCTTTTCAGAAAAGGGACCATCTATTTTCAAGTTATCCAGTTTTAATAAGTTGCTCATTTTCTCAATATTCTGAAGAATAGGTGTGATTCTTTCTCATCACATCCTGACTGCTTATCTCCACCAAATGCTGTCCACGCTAATGTTGTCATCATTGCTGTCAGGTCTTCCAACTTTCTACGTTCATTCAGGAGATTACGCTTTAAGAAATTTGCGGAAATAAGGATTAAAATACCCTTATCTCTCCCTACATCTAAGTGTGACAGTCCAAGTTTTATCACTTTCTCTGCAGTGAGATTAGGAACCTGACTGCAAGCGACAGTCTGGCTAAGCGCTGTCAGTCTGATTAGAATTATATACATTCAGAAGAACAAGCTCAAATTCATGATGTTCCACAGAAGAGCCCTTACTACCATCAAAAACAACATGGCTCAATATCACCCTCCAAGAGTCTTGAAGACTCAATCTCTCGGCTAGTTCTTCTTTCAAGTAAGAATGTTGTTCAGCAGAGTCTAGAAGAACACGTACACGCTCCTGATTATATCCGTGTACCAATTTAAACAAAATTGTTTGAGAGTAGACATATGAAGTAGTACTGCAGAACTATATCACTAACTTAGACTTCGTTAAAGACTGTGATTCCTTTTCAGCTCAACTTTCACTAAGGTCACACATAACTGAGTAATATTGTGGTTTACACACCTTACAGGAGACCCGAGTGTTAGATTGTCTTGCAGTATGCTCAAACGTGGGATATCTGAAGCATGCAATGTACTTAAGAGTGTCATATTTTTAAAGCGCTGACAACCTGATGAAGCATAAGTCTCCATTTTACAGAAAGCACACGAAGTCCTCACTCCACCAGTTGCAGCTACACCCTGAGCAGTTGGAACATCAGGTTTTTTCAAAAGTTTCTAAGCCTGAGACTTACCCGCACTAATGATGCTGATCTTTCTGGTCAACTGCAAATATTCTTCATTCCTCTACTTCAAATTTCTAAAATTCCAATAAGTACTTAAGCCTTTCTTCTGCACCCGTTTCTTGCCTATTATCCCGTCTTCTCAGCCACACTTGAAATAATTTTTCAGTCAGGTAAGGCTCCCTTAAACGAAATAATAATGGCCCTAGTTCTCAGTAGTTAAACCCATCGAATCTAGCGACCTAACAGTAAGCTCAATGCGGGCATACAACCGTGACAAGGCTGGACTTTCATTCACTAGATTTATAATGTCCCTTAAATGTAGATCAATCAATACATTCTATCTACGATATCCTGCTTTTAACAACTCATCAATTGTAATAAATTTATCAGAAAGCGCCGCAAAAACACTCAGAAGTTCATAAGCTCGTGTTCCAGGTGTCACAGAGTCTCTTAAATACACATTCCTTTCTGCAAAAACTAGCTCGAAACTTTCATGTATTCGCTCAAACTGAGTCCAATATGTTAGTCACTGCCTAATATCACCAGATAATTTTACAACCAACAACTCCGGCATCTTATTGACCAATCTGACTTTTTGTGAAACCCTCGATCTTGTGGAACAAAGATCACTCGATACTTGAAACGCAGTAAATTTATCGTACATACATTTCGCGGTTGTCCCCTTATCTCAATATGATTCGACTTGATCATATTGTTTATCTGTATCTTCGTCGGTGGCCTCATTGGCATACCCAGCTTACTGAATTTTCCCGTCCCGCTCTAATGGTTGATCTGTCTTGTATTATAGGAGCCTAAAATTGGTGTCACATTTTCCTCAGAAAATTTGTTTTACAACAGCTTGAGTGCTCTTGGATATAAACGTGTGTTCTTTCTTTCAAACGTGAATGTACAGCAGCCATTTCAAACAGTGAACTTTAGTAACCTTATTTTACCTTTCGGATTATTATTGCACGGCCAGAATGTGTCCTTTCACGGTCAACAAATGTTAATAATTCAAACTCAGGTCGTACAGTAGAAGGTATAAAATTGAATTAAATACGCACTCGTCAATATGTAATGGCACAATTTATCGTTTAATTTAATCTTCTCCACTGTCAAGTGGTTACATAGTAGCTTCATCAACAGTGTCAAATCTATTAAAGGAATGGTTGTAGTCATATTGCACATTGAAATTTCAACTTTCCAAAAAGATGTCCTTGACGTAGTTTCGTTACTTGCTGTAGCTGTTTCGTTACTCGTTATAGTTGATCTAATGTTGTTTAATATTTTCTGTATTTTCTTTCTTTTGGCCTTAGATGTAGAAGCATTAAAGTATTCAATTCCGTGTTTTGCTGCTGATGGAGTTTTTTGAAGTAAAACTGATGCATTTAACCTTCGAATTGTTTTATATGGTATACGTACACATGACAGAGATTTTCCGTCCACGGATTCCATAATACGAATTGAATAAGCAGCCGAAACTTGTAGTAGACGTTGAATTGAGTCCGGAAAGCCCCACACGAATCTGTACACTAAGACAGAGAAAGCACAGTGTCCCGGTGCAGGCAGCTGGTTACCATGGGCAGATATTCATTCATTCAGATCGACAACAGTCCAGCCCCGGAGACAACCGTGTACGTAAATCCGTCTCTTATAAATTGGAAGTACAATAATCCGGAGTCATCGGCCGTGAATTCATCTTCTCTGTACTCCAACCCTACTTGCACAACCTGGAGGAACAATTAGCAGGAGTCATCGCCTCTAAAGACGGTATCTCATAATGGAAATCCTCCCCACAGAACTTGGCAGAAAAAGCAGTATTCGCCGTACCGCAATATACCAATTTTGTAATCAAGCATACCTTAAGCTACAATAGAACAGGTGACCAAAAGCTGGAAAAAGGAGTAACAGCGGACAAGTAAGCACTCCTCATTTGGAAATGAAGATATGCCGGGCTGGTCGGCAGAGCGATTCAGAGGAGGACTAGCTAGAAATAGGCAATTGCATTCCACATCAGAAACTGAATATGATAACGTTTAAGGTCAATCGCAAAATGAAATTACACAGAGCAATATCAGATCCTCTGGAACCAAATCTGAACTAAACAAAGAACAGGGTTTCTGAGTAGCAAATGAAATGTAGGGAAATGTATACGATGTATAAAGGAGGAGAGAAATAATAGAGAACCTCCAAGTAAGATCGTCAGAGAAGGAGAAAGGAGCATTCTCAGATGGACATAGCTATATATTGCCTTCCTATAAACCTATATTACCTATATTTAGCTTTATCTATACACTGTTGTGTAGGCTTGTGCTACGAAAACAATCTTCTACCTGCTTCTGTCACAAAAAGTAGTTTTATTTAGAGATGGGTTTATGAAATATCTCGTTGTTTGAAACATTGGATTCAGTAGCCTGAAGGGAAGATAAATCTTTCCAAACCATTATTGTCTAAGGGGTCTTGAACTCGTTCGTTTTGTATATTCAAGAGAAAATATAACCATTAACTATCTTCTGCCTTGAAAGGTAAATGTTTAATCATTCCAATAAAATGGCTGCCTCTCCAATGCATATTTCCACATACTGTCAACTGTAGTGAAATTTTAATCTCTTACTTCTCTCCAGCACGTCTTAGAAAACGTAAAATTTTGCTTCAGGAAGAATAGGACCTCAAAATTTTATTTACAGCAATTCATGGAAATGTATTTGTCATAGGAGCAGCTATAAGTAATAAAGATATTGGAGATATTCTTCAGAAAATACCAACGATGGGGGCTTCCTCTATTTAGAGCGCAGTTTGGTGTGGAGATTTTTTTTCAATATCAGTCGTAAAATGTATCGATTTTTCTCCTTGAACTATTCATGTTGACAAACACAATCACACACGCTTAGCTTTATAAAAGTGTATCATTCTTCTTCAGAGGGCCCGAATTGTGTGCTTTTTCTTTTTTGCCAAATACTGATATATAAGATTTTGTGCCGAATGAAGGTTTCCTCTGTTTACTACGGAATCTAGATTCCTAGTTTCTTTCCTTTAAATAAACATTTTTCATGTGATCTAATCACTCACCTTTAAACAACGGTTTTCAAGATATGCCGTATTTGTGTTTTATACTTACAGAAATACTCTTCACCGTAGTAATACATTTTGGAAGGTATTTTTGTTCAAAACAAACAGAAACAAAAGACGTTACACTAGATACGCATAGAGTTTATATATGTATATAGGGTTTCATCAAACTTGCGACAGATGTCTCGGTCATGTATTGTCCAACACAGCTATTAGTAATATAATCTGATGTGTGGCAGTGCCATGGATCAATTTTCCACCTACATCGGAACTCAGAACCAGGGTATGAGGCGGATTGGAAGCATAACAAAGGAATAAGTGAATCGCTCCTTAGTTTGCTAATTGAAAAATCCATATGCCAAATTGCTTGGTGACACCTTACTATTAGCCCGCCTTAGTAGAGTTGTGGTAGTGTGTCTTCCTCACGTTCAAGAGTTCGCGAGTTCGAATCTCGGTCAGGGTGAGTTACCTGGGTAAGGTTGCGCATATGGTTTTCCCTTATCCTTAAAGATGAATATCACGTAACTCTAAGCTCTATGAACTCTGGTATCATTTGAGCATCATTTCATCCTTTCCATTCATCGTCCGATATGACTTATCGTTGGAGGACGTAAAATTACAAAAAAAGCACTATTAGGTATGCTAAATTAGACGCCTATAATTATAAATTAGTGATTTATTTTCTTTTTCCGGGCTCAAATGTGGTGGCGAGTAGCATTAAGGGAACATTCGTTATGCGTGCATTTCAAACTACCTAGTCCCTAATTGAAGGGGCAATGTTGAAGTAACGAACATTTTTGCTTGCTGAATTTAGCTTATTTATCCTTCTAAATCTGTTTTGTTATTAATAAGTTATGACGTGTGTATGCTTGTGTGTATCAGTAATAGACATAATACATGTTCCTATCGCTGAAAATCGTCAAATCGTCAAGGAGTGAAATCGTGAAATAGCAGATTACAATTTATTAGTTTGTAATTATGTTTCAAAATATAGTTTAATTAAGGAAGCTTTTCTTTTATTTAGTTTTAAAGCCAACACTTTTTTTGCAATGCGTTACCTATTTGACAAAGTTTGCACTAAGAGTTAGCTGCTACACTTTCCTCTCGCAGAATGTGTTTGAGAGGAACAAAATTTAGGATAATTTGGAATAGGCCGAAAATTTGTTAGCCATAATAGAGCGCTTCTACAATCTCTGGCACATATTAAGGTGCAATTAGTCATCTCGTCTCGATGTTTTGCACAGCAATTTCAAGCTGAACCACGTCTCCGGTTTTCACCCCATTTTTGCCACCAGTAGCGCTACTGCTGTGCCAGGACCATCTCATCAGGAACGAACCTAAACTTAGGCAGTACTGACGTTTTCTCCACTGCGGTTTTCTCTTGTAACGGACGTAACGGAATTAGTAATAATCCCACCTATACGCCGAAAGAGCCCAAAAATTAGAGAGGATGTGAAATATTAACAGAAATTAAATGGAGAGACAGGAAATTCGGCGGATGTGATCAACCGACACAGCATTTGCCTTGCAACAGCGCTAAAACGCCAAAGAAAACACATACATCAGGTACGTCGGCAAAGGGAACCGAATCCAGATCACCCAAATGCTGGCCCCAGACTAATTCGCCTAAGCCATCTCTTTCGATAGATTGTACCAACTTCATTTACCTTTTTAAGAAACTATAGGCTCTTAACTTTACACAGGACATATTTCGCAAATACGCCACCTGCAACTTCAGCCTAGTTGATTATTTCCGTTATTCTTACTGCCGCTAGGTGACGGGTTACTTTTTGTATATCACCAACCTCTTAAAATAAAACAATACTTAAAAGTAAAAGTGTGCCCCACAATTGATTTCTTGATCTTCATTTCTTTGATATACTGCTCTTGATCTTTGTTAAACCAAGGCACTTACCTATAAAACCTTGTATATTCACATTTTATCATAGTGTCATTAAAGGACAGTCTTCTTGACCTGCGTGTATTATGCATACCGTTGGTGGAGGAGTAGCCAGCTTTTCATTGCCGTTTTGACATGCTCTCGTTCATTGATCATAACGCTTCTATGTAAGATTCCTCTTTCGGTGTATACGAGTAACTAGAAAAGCACATGTAGTGCAGAACACCCATTTAAAATCTGGACTCGATTTTCTGTATTTGTATGCTTAAAATACTTTGTAGTATTGGTACCAAAAACACCGTACTGAGTAATTGTTTAAATAAATGCTATTAAATGTGTTGGCTCCCATACATTTCATACATGCATGTGAAGAATTGAAGATTTTCGTTGGAATTTAATAGCGACTATAAAACGAGATGTATGTGAAGACAATGAACGCGAATTGAAATCTCTGCCCTTATAAGTAAAATTCGAATATGTTCTATTCTTTAGATGCCAATTTCTGCATGTCTGCTTGGGTAATTGTTTGTAATGGTTATTTCATATTAGAAGTTTGTGAGCTAAATATTGTTCTCGTGCTACTATAATAATCACAAATCCCTGATTTGCAAGCATAACCAAATAGCTAAATTACCTGGCATACAAGCACGAAAAGTGTAATAAGCAAGCTACAAAAATAAGAAATATTTTTATCTCTTAGATAAAATATTAAATCATTACCACATGTTTCGTAGAATTCTTAGCTGGCCTATACTTGTTACAGTACACGAGGAAGTTTATCCTGAGATTTTGTTGTGCCAAGATCCTGCGATTTTCAGTGAAGGACATTTTATGCCATGAAAAGTAACTCAGATCGTCGCATGAGGTAACTGGAACATGTGGAAAGCATCACAGATGTTCTTGAGCAAATTACCCTTCAATATACGTTTCTGTAGCAGAAAGTATCACAGAAATCTTACACAATGCTCAGTAACCAGTGTTTTGATTAATACCTTACTGAGTTTCTTAAAGGCAGATTTAACAATGCTGTAAGTCACTGAAGACAACGTTACTCAAATTTCATCTATTAAAGAAAGTGAATGTTCCGAGGTAGTATAATGCAAATCTCCATCTTTGTTATACTATCACGTATTTTGAGAAACTGTTGTTGGTGTACTTATCTTGGGTACCAAGTGCAGTGGCAATGCTGCTTGCAACTTCTGCAGCTAAGGGGCACCACACTGTTTTTACTTCATCTTCTGTGTAGTATGACACAGTCTTCGACCAAGAACCCCAACCAGTTAAAACTAGTAAGATCACAAGGAGATCAAGAACACAAGTAAGAAGATCACAGGTAAAGTTAAAAGTGTCTGAATGATAAAATGATGACTAGGAGTGGGAACTTACTTTTCAATTTTCATGATTTGGTTAAATTAAGCTATATTAATTAAAAGACAAAATAGGCAAGTAAACCACGTAATTCAACAACAAATCATTTATAAGCATTTCACTATATCGCTTAGAAATCCGAGCTTCACTAATCAGTGGTGATTAAGTCAAGTTCAGTAGGCAACAACACCTGTAGTACATATACTAAGAAAGAGCTGCTATCAAAATAGAAAATAAAGGTTCAAGAAAACGTAAGTAGCTGCGGGTAACTGCAGTTTAGTTCCAAATTGGACTCCTAGAGATGTTCTACTCATCTACTACCGCTCGACAGGGTCTGCAGATCTGCGTTATTATGGATAATTAATATTGGTCTATTCAAAATTTCTTCTTTTCCAAATCTTTCTGGTGAGATTTAAACAAAATTATTATGAGGTCCCTTTTGTATAAAAACACAAAACGGGAGAAAATGCAGAGAAAATTCTAAATGTATTATCGGGCAAATGGGGGATGTAAAATTGGTGAAAGTTGTAACTATGGAATACATATGTGCTTATGTAACTTATGTATACTTTTGCAAGTTTATTACAAGTTTATTTAAATTATATACTTCTATTTAATGAATTCCTGCTCATTTTCCTAGGTTAGGGATTTTTCTTTTGAGTAACGCAGCACGCTGACAGTCAAAGGAACGTATAGTAATATTTCAGACACAAAAACTACAATTAAAATGTATCAAATTCAATTAAATACATACTCGTTGATATATAAGAACATAATTTCTCGTTTTAGTCAATCTTAGTGCAGCCGCCAATGGTTACAAAGTAATTGCATTAACAAATGCCAAACCTATCAAAGGAATGGTGGTAGGCATAGCTGACATTGGCATATAAACTTTCCCAACATTCTCCCAATTCGCAATTTCAGTTCTCAACATCCAGTCATGAGAAGAGCCGTCCTGATCGCTTTATTGCCCTTCCACGTCGACTGTGGTTGATCAATCATTCATTCATTCATTCATTCAAGCAGCTGGCTGCTGACTGAGGGTCAGCACGACATGTGTCATTCGTGTAACTGTCCTACACGGACTTAGCCACTTAAAGACAGGATAGGAGTGGTTTTGCAGGGTGGTGGTTTAAATTTAGGTGGATGAAAAGAAGGGAGGTAGCCCTAGCTCCTCATGGTAGCCAACTCGTTTGCAACGCTTGTGTGCACCACTGGTGAGAGAGATTTTGGAACAGCTTAATTTAGAATAATTATACAGTTTGCAAATATAAATAATTTTGACGTTGTAATAACAAATGTATTACTACCGGGTATGCCCGCATACCATGCGGGGAAGCCGGTAGAACTTGAAGCGACTTTCTGAAGTACTCTATTGCTGAGGGAAACTCTCGTTGAATTTTGTGGCCCGGCACCTAATGACATCTTCCACATAGTGGAGAGATGAGGCTTCATGAAGGTATCTCACGGGAAAACTCCAGCACACAGAATAGATGACCCTAAAGCATCCATTTTGTACACTTTGGAGTTGTCGCAGTTTGGTTCCTGCGGCCATACCCCAGATCTCACGCGCATAAAGCGTTATTGGAAGAATTAAAGCCTGAAAAAGGCGCAACTTAAAGGGTGTGGGCATCCTTGACCGCATCATGGGGAATAACGAAATCGAAGCTCCGCAAGCCCAATGAGCTACCTCCTGGATGTGACCCCCAAAGATTAGGCACTTGTCCAACTTTACACCCAAATAATTGAGAGACTTTGTCCATTCTATCCTTCTGCCAGAACTGAATTGGGTTGAAGGTTCTGCGTGCGTTTCTATCTGTGTTGTATAGCAGCTCCATGGGGAGATCCGCCACATACTCTAAAAGGTGTAGGGAGTAAGACAGAGCCTTCGGGAACTCCGCCTCTTATGGGTCTTCTGGTAGATAGCTTTCCCGCCACAGTTACTGTGAAAAATATGTGCTTAAGGAAAGTGTGAAGAAGATGTGTCATGTGTGTAGGAAGCCCCAGGGTGATCAGTTTATGTAGGAGACCCGCATGCCAGATGGTAGACAAGGCCTTCTCGACATCCAGAGATACTGCCGCAGTGTATGCCCTTTTCTGGAAACCCAGGGCAGCGGCCTCCACCAACTGCTGTGATATCGATTGCCTAAGACGAAAACCAAACTGATGGGGAGGGATAGCTCGAATGTTCCCCAGTAGGGGCGACAAGAGGGTTAAAACTTTCGAGAGGACTGACAGGAGGCTAATGGAGCGGTAACTGGCGGGGAGAGCCGGATTTTTACCGAGCTTTAAAATTCATATCACATGAGCCTCCCTCCACTATCGTGGAAAGTAGCCCAGGGTGGGACACGCGTTAAAAAGCTGAGTAAGAAAGAGCACGGCTTTGAAGGGAAGATGACGGAGCATGACAGGGTTCAACCCATCAGGTCCCGACGCCTTTTTGGGATTTATATGCCGGAATGCGCCCTGGAGTTAACTGGATCTAATAATAGGAAGTCGGTCCACCTCAGCAAGAGGACGTCGAAGATACTGACATACCTCTCACTTGACGCGGCCAGTGAGGTCTAGGTCCTGGGGGTCATCTCGTAACCTCATGGTCCTCTCTAGGTATTCGGCAAACACATTTGCTTTGGCTTAGGGACCATACACCAGGCCTTGGGTGCCTTGGTTAGGGATGGTTGGTGCTCCTCCGCGATTCCGGAGTCTATTCAAGCCTCCACGCTTCGCCATTGTCAAATTTCACTCGAGACATCAACTTCTCCCACGCGCGCACATGGTGCTCGCGTAGGCGAAGTCGAACCTCTCGGCGCAAGCACCCGAGCAGAACTTGATTGTGGCGAATGCTGTGTGGCTGATAGAGCCTGCGGGCCGGCTAAGAGCGGCAGATGAGCAAATGGATGTCTAGAGGAATGACGTGAGGGTGTAGTAATGCTGGAGAGTGAACGGTAAGGTTACGAATAGTTCGCCCTACGATAGAGAAGGAAGAGATCGCCGTATCTAGGGTTGGTATAACTGTAATGTGTGGGTTAGGATGTATGGAGTCATTTAGGCAGACCCGTAAGCAGTCCCAATCCACCTCATGATTTTGAACCGTGAAGTCATGGCTGACAATCCGTAAAATCACCTCAGCCACAACTGGGTTGTGGTCGGAATGTAAGGCGCTTTGTGAGTTGAGTGACAAGTGGAATGGGCACTGATGATTTCGAAGTCAATGACCGAAGGGCGGCCTTGAATTCGCGGGAAATCAGTGGCTTTCCAGGGTCCCTCTTCTCTCAGTTGAGGATCTCCATCTATTATGCGGATGATTTCTCTGCCTCTTGCGTCTGTCCGCGGACCCGAATGCCGACGCGGGTGTTTAGCATTCAAATCCCCAGCCACAATGACATTGGGATGTAGGGCGAGGATAGAGAGATAATCGTTAGCAACGAACTGTTGACGAGGAGGGTGATATGCAGACACTATCAGGACCTCGGAACCACCCAGGATCAAGCAGACGACCGTGTTTTCAAGGGTTTGAAGGGGGGAAGCTGGACAGGTTTAAAGACCACACCTCTCCTCAGGAAGATCGTCGTGCCACCACCACGACGGCCCACACGGTCGATCCTGAGGCAGTGATAGCCGGAAATCCGGAAGGAAATTTCAGGCCGGAGGTGTGTTTCTGATACCTGTATGAGATCCAAAACAAATGATCTCGCAAAATGTACAAATTCATCTTGTTGTCCAGTGATGACACCCGCATTCCAGAACGCGAATATGAACGAGGTCAGAGACCTAGTTCGACCCGCCATTAAGGCTCGCGCGGCTTGCTGTGGATAACAAGGCAAGCGCCTACATGGCAATGAGTATTCGGGCTGAAGACTCTGTGGTGTCAAAGAACCTCACCACCAGTTTACAGAGACGCCGGCCGTGGTTCTGCAGCAGTTGCTGCAACCAACCCAGCATCTCTGAGGAGAAGCTTCATTTGAAGAGGAAGTTTTGGTAGGAGTGGGGGCTGTAGAAGGGCGCCTGGGAGCCGGCCTACCATTTGTTCGCCCATCCCTCAGCTCACGAGCGGGCTCGAGAGTACCTCGCCCGCTCGACGCCTCAGAATCCATCTCTTGCTCTCTGGCCGGACGACGTGCCTTGCGTTCCACGAGAGTGGGTGGTCGTAGGAGCTGTTTGTGTAGCCTTAGATGGGCTTGCGTGTGTTGCCTGTGATACTGCTGGCAAATCCGCAGGCTAGCAGGCTACCTCCGCAAAGATAGGCACACCTCGTGCTCTCTGAGTTGAACCAGGAGCAGCTGGCTGCACTGCTTCAGCGAGGGCAGGATTCTGAATAGCTGATGTTGGTGCTGGCGTCCTCCTAGAGGCTATCACAGCACCGTAAGCAGCGTGGGATACGGTGGCAGAAGTTGCTGGAGTGATTAAAACCCAGGCACCTATAACATTGAGAGGGGCCGTCAGAGCCCTTTGCTGGTTCCAAATGAACCCGGAGCTAACAGATTGTTGTGACACCATCCAACCTGAATTCTGGGTCACTTGCTTGCTCCACTAGCACCAGGAACAGTTGCAGAGGGCATTTTGTGCCTTGGCGATGTGGAGGTGGCCTCGTTTCTTGCTTTACCACTCTCGGGGTGATACTCTGGTGGACGAGATCTGTCCTGTTGTCTTCCACTGACGTATCCACCGGCAACCCCCGGATAAGCCGGCGCACATCACGGGCTTTCTCCAGCCCGAAGGTAAAATGGGACGTCTCTCCTTTTTGAAATGTTGTAGTAATAGGCTGTAAACATTCACTGCTTTAGCCTGGAAGATATAGCGGCTTTTATATCTCCGCACTGCGCACAACTGCGCCAGGGTTGGAATGACCTTTTTTGGGGAAGCCAACAGTCCCGCGGAAGTCATCCCTAATGATCGGAGGAACGTGTTTCCGTTGACACCCACCATTCTGACCTCCGCCAGCATTGGCAGGGGTTCGACGTCTGGACCAGCCAGAGGGCACGCCCTCTGCAGCCAGCCTCTCAGCGCGCTTCGCTTTCCGTGATTTAACTTCACGGAACTCCCCCTCCTGCTCGCCATCCATGGACATGATCGAGGAGCTATGATCCGAGGTATCCTCCTATGTCGAGCAGTAGCTGGAGTACGTAGTGGTCCTCCCACTATGGTAAGAACGAGAGGTGCGAACACTGGCACACTCATCCTCGGAATCAGACTCCGAGTTTTTGCCTGAACGAAGGACTGGCTCGCGTGAGTTGCCCTGATTGGTTGAATCAAGCAGTACTACCTTGCCTTCTCCGACGCGGCGTTGTTGGCGAGGTTTCCTCTTCCTGGTTTCACATATAGAGGTGCTGGTTAAGGCCGTTGCGGCCGAGTGGGCTAGTCCGTCAGGAGCAGTACTAGTGGATGGAATGGGTTCCATCGCTGATAGGTTTACTGACTAGGGCCAGACAGGTAAAAAAGCACTGCACCAGATGTGCAGTGCAAAAACACACCTACGTGTGCCCTCACCTGAAGGTAGCTGGGGCTGAGAAGCGGGCTAATAATAGGGCAGGCCACCTGTAAACACAGATGCGGCTTACCCGATACTAGGTAACGGATGGCTTTGACCGTTAGTGGTAACCCGCTACCATAATTGGCTTTCCGTTCTTGAAGAATGCAGGCACTGTTGGGCAAGCTGGATATTTGTTATCCCTGAGATGAAGGCAGGTTGTTTTCTACGAGGTGCCCTGGAACCGGAGCCGAAGTTTCAAGTCGCAATTGCCGGAAAATTCCCGAGGGACGTTTCGGATGTGGCAATGCGCTTGCTGGAGAAGTTCTGGTCGGCACGTCTGCTAATCAATTCAGTTTCCCTCTCTAAATTATCAGTCTTCTGGTCGGTGTCTTCGCCTGTTAATAGGGAACATTCTAATGGGATTAAAAGTTGTATAGGACGCAAAATCACACCGTTCTTTGTATGAATTCTCACAACTCACACTTGTGCCTCTTTCCCAGGTAACAGATCTTCAATAATACCGAGTGGTCACACCCGTTTATTCAGATTGTTGGTTACAATTAGCACAACGTCGCTCTTGCTGACTTTGTCAAGCTGATCCTGTTTAAGCTGATTTTTTTTATATATAATTTACATCCTCCAACGTTAAGTCATATTGTACGGTGAATTAATTTAGTGAAATGATGCTCAAAGTATTCCAGGGTCATTGGAGCTTAGAGTTACCCCACATTCGTCTTGAAGGGTAAGGGAAACCCCGGAAAAGCCTTATCCAGATAACTCACCCAGACCGAGATTCAAAATCGGGACTTCTTGTACGTCAGGCAGACATGCTGTTTAAGCTGAAGCTGACCACGACACTCCTTACGAAGTCACTGACGAAGGGCATTTCTCACTTGCTGTTGATGTGCCTCTCATTTCCTCAGTTCAGTTCCATCCATCACATCCGTTTCTGGCACCTTGAAGGAAAATCGCCGGTGAGATTGGTCTCATGTCATCAGGATCTTCTGTGTCTAAGATTAAGGGATGACTATTAATAATTGCTTCACACTCACACAAAAGAATCAATAATTCTTCAGATGCTAGGCAAGTTTCCCCTAAACATTACGAAGCAGGACTTTTATCAGTCCGATTAAATTTTCCCACCAAACATCCCACCACGAGAATTTGTAGAATTGGATTGCCGCACAATTCTTTGAACACAGCAATAAGCCTCGTTCTTCTGCTAGTAGTAATCACTTTATTGAGATCCTTAAAATTTGTCCGGTTCTCACTATAGATCCTGACGGCCTTCCTCTATTCGAGATAAATCTTCGTAGTCATTGAAGAAAAGAGTCAGCAGATAACGCTGCAAAGATTTCCCAGTGCACTGCTCGGTACACAGCGCAAATTAACAAACCAACACACGTTTTTTTATTACCTCTCACTATAAAGAGGCCAGCCAAGTCCACACCAACAATTTCGAAGCCCTTGGCATCTCTCACGTGGTCATTAGGCAAAGGTGGTGTACAAACTTTTTAGCTTTCCTTCTTGTACCAACTGTAAATTAAACATTTTCTGACACATGATCTCATGACTCTTGTTCCATTCAAGATCCAGAATCCTACCCTGAGGATACCCAAAAGAGTCTATAGTACGTGACAGTTCTTAACATGAACATCATGAATTATGCGCTGTATATCTCGGTGATCTCCTGGTAGTACAGCAGGTTCACGAAAGACAAATGTATCTGCCCCTTTTTAACACTCTTATATTTACTAGCAAAATACTATGTTCATCTATCATGGGCACAACCGAAGTCAGCATTTGGTTCTCAGGTCCTCGAAATCTGTCGTTCTGGAGAAATTAGTGCTGGAGTCTTCCAGCTCTGCAAGGCTGAGCTCCCCACTGTTCCTTCCTTTGGACTGGTTTGAGAAAATATATTTATTTTAAAAAGGACAAACATCGCGTAATGAATTTTGAAATACCGGCAGTCGATTCTGTTTTTATATGTTTCATTTTCACATTTTGTTAGTACTAACAAGAACATATTAACATCCAGCGTTGATGGAGATTTCGACAGCTTTTTTTCGGGCTAAAGATGTGTATAGGTTTACATGAAATCCCGATTCCGGAGAATTTATAAGTATTATCGTGACTTCTTATAAGATAAGTGAAATTTTAATTTACAAATTGTTATATTTTTATATGTTTGTTGGCTTCTCTGTTAATAGCCTCATATTTTACGTATTTATTAGTTTCTAATTTGATGCTTTATGTTCTGTTTACTTTCGCCGTTAGGTTACTATGAAAAATTTCGCTTACAATAACATACATAAATTTTATTTAAATTTTATGGAAATTAAATCAGAAATTAAACTATATTTAAAACGTCAAAGCAAAATGAGGCTCATTCTTTCAGATATTCGTTTTCTAAAATCTTTGTTTAAAACATAAGGTGATCCCTATTTTTGTTATAAAATCAGTTATATTTAATAATGATAGTATTCATCAAAAAGCTGCAGAGCAAAATCAATTCAAGTTGAAAGAAGTTTACTTTTTAAGGACCTAAATAATATTGAACTTAAATTATACAATTTGCATATAAAATTAACAAAGATTTTAGGTAGTTAATTTTGGTTTACCTTTGAATCCAATGTATTTCGTATTCTTAATTTAAATATGACAAATAAAAATGCTAAATAAAATTTAATATAATCTGCGAATGAAACAAAATACATTAAATCCAGTTATTAAAAATAATAAAGATAATGCTTTAAGTTTGATTTATGAGTCACCATGCTTAAACTCAAACTTCACTTACTTGTTGTATAATTGAAACGTTTTCAAGATCATTCGATCTCATCCTCAGCTGTTTGGTGACAAAATGAACGTTCCTCTTCTTCCACTACTACGGAGCTCCGATCACTCTGCCATCTGGTGTTAGGGGCAATAAGTTTTCATAGTTCATTTAATGCCGGGATTTCAAAATTTATAACTTTATCACGGTTTTTGTTTATGAATATTTTTTCCCAAATATCCAATTCTATGGGTGTACTTAAAGATTTTAACAGTTTAGTGCTGGCCAACGTTGTGGTTTTCTGTCCAAAAATGGTGTGAAACTGCAGATTTTTCTGTTTGGTTCCTCTTAATGTTCCTCTGGTGTTCTTTTTGCCTGGTTAACAGGTTTCTCTTAGTTTTTCCTATGTAGCTTTTTTCACAGGTTTCACAATTATTCTGATAAATTCCTGATTTCAAATTGTTGGGGATTTTATTTTTCAGTGGTTTATTTAGCAGGTTCCTCAGACTGAATTTGTTTTGGGGTGCTAGTTTTAAGTTTAGTCTTTTGAGATTCGTTCAAATTTTCTAAAAGCCCATGGATGGTAGGTGAATTTTCTATATTGCCAATTTGTGTTTTTAAGTGGTGTGAGAGTGGTATTTTTTGATATTATCTTCAGTGTTTCTTTTCTTATCATCATGTTCCTTATGATGGCTGGGTTGAATCCATTTAATAACGCTATGTCTTTTATGTGTTGTTCTTTCAAATATACATCCTTACAGAGTGGGATGTTGTATAGCCGGTGAATTAGACTTCTTAAGGCAGCTAGTTGATGTGAAACTGGGTTGTATTCATTTTTCTTTATGTAATTATCTATGTGTGTGGGCTTCCTGTATATTCCAAAATCTACACCATGACGATTTCTAGTTATCCTGAGGTCCAAAAAGGGTAGGGTGTTATCTCTTTCTACTTCCATAGTAAATTGGATGTGATTATCTTGCAGGCTTAGAAATTTTAGAGAATCTTCTCTAAGTTTTTCCAGAATGATAGCAATAATATCATCAACATATCTCTGCCAAAATTTATATATCTGTGGGAAGGCCTTTATTATGTGTGTTTCAAAATAGCTCATGTATAGGTCTGCTAAAATAGGCGAAAGTGGGCTCCCCATAGCTAATCCTTTTGATTGTCTGTAGAATTTTTGGTTAAACATGAAATAATTATTCCTTATGCATAAATCTCTAAGACTGATAATGTCATCTATTTCTCTGGGGTCCGTTGTAGTCTTGGTTAGCCATTTTTTGAGGAATGTAGGTATTTTTTCTGCTGAAATGCTTGTAAAGGTGCCTTAACGTCAAAAGAAACTAGTATGTTATTTTCCGGAATGTTGTACTTCTGTAGGTGATTTATGAATTCTAAGGAGTATTTATTCCCAAACTGTGAAATTTGTCATATGATTTTAATTTCCTTACTAACCACTTTGCAATGTGGTTTGTAGGTGAGTTGATGCCATTGATGAAAGGTCTCATGCTGTTGTCTTGTTTGTGGATTTTTGGTAGACTGTACAACCTTGGTAGTGTGGCGTTGGAAGACTTTAAGCTGTATTTTTCAGATGTACTTAATGTTTTTGTAATTGATAAAGCTTTATTAACAGAGGTGGAATTTAAAATGATATGACAAATTTCAAAGTTTGGGAATAAAAAACTCCTTAGAATTGATATATCACCTACAGAAGTACAACATTCCGGAAAATCACATACTAGTTTCTTTTGACGTTTAAGCACCTTTTACAAGCATTCCAGTAGAAAAAATACCCACATTCCCAAAAAAATGGCTAACCAAGACTACAACGGATCCCAGAGAAATAGATGACATTATCAATCTTACAGATTTATGCATAAGGAATAATTACTTCATGTTTAACCAAAAATTCTACACACAATCAAAAGGATTAGCTATGTGGAGCCCACTTTCGCGTATTTTAGCAGACCTATATATGAGCCATTTTGAAACACACATAGTAAAAGCCTTCCCACAGATTTATAAATTTTGGCAGAGATATGTTGATGATATTTTTGCTATCATTCCGGAGAAACTTAGAGAAGGTTCTCTAAAATTACTAAACCTGCAAGATAATCGCACCCAATTTACTATGAAAGTAGAAAGAGATAACTCCCTACCCTTTTTGGACCTCAAGATAACTAGAAATCGTCATGGTGTAGATTTTGGAATATACAGGTAGCCCACACACATAGATAATTACATAAAGAAAAATGAATACAACCTAGTTTCACATCAACTAGCTGCCTTTAGAAGTCTAATTCACCGGCTATACAACATCCCACTGAGTAAGGATGAATTTTTGAAAGAACAACACATAAAAGACATAGCGGTATTAAATGGATTCAACCCAGCCATCATAAGGAACATGATGAAGAGAAAAGAAAAACTGAAGATAATATCAAAAAATACCACTCTCACACCACATAAAAACTCAAATTGGCAATATAGAAAATTCACCTACCATCCATGGGATTTTAGAAAATTTGAACGAATCTTCAAAAGACTAAACTTAAAACTAGCACCCCAAAACAAATTCAGTCTGAGGAATCAGCTAAATAAACCACTGAAAAATACAAACCCCAACAATTTGAAATCAGGAATTTATCAGATTAATTGTGAAACCTGTGAAAAAAGCTTCATAGGAAAAACTAAGAGAAACCTGTTAACCAGGCAAAAAGAACACCAGAGGAACATTAAGTTGAAACAAACAGAAAAATCAGCAGTTTCACACCATTTTTGTACAGAAAAGCCCAACATTGGCCACAACACTTAACTGTTAAATTCTTTAAGTACACCCATATAATTGGATATTTGGGAAAACATATTCGTAAACAAAAACCGTGATAAAGTTATAAATGTTGAAATCCCGGCATTAAATGAAGTATTAAAACTTAGTGCCCCTAACACCAGATGGCGGAGTGATCAGAGCTCCGTATTAGTGGAAGAAGAGGACGGTTCATTTAGTCACCAAACAGATGAGGATGAGATCGAATGATCTTGAAAACGTTTCAATTATACAACAATAAGTAAGTGAATTTGAGTGTAAACATAGTGACTCATAAATCAAACTTAAAATATTAAGAATACTTCACTGTTAATAATGCTTCTGCTTTTAATATTTAAAGATAATGTTGTCAATTTATCAAATTGTAACCTTAATGAAAAAGAGTTTTTTTTTTTTTTTAATCAAGGTTTAAAAAAGTGTGTAAAATTTTCAAGAAGTAAAGATGATTATATTGCAAATATAAAATTGCTAGTCAAAATTTAAATGAAAATAATAAATCATTGATTAAACTGAAATGTAGAAAATTTTAAAAAGGCTAGATAAATAGCAGCCTAAGTTAAATTATAATAATAAACGTATTATTAAATCGTTAACTGAAAAAGATTTCATTGTCACTAAAAGGGATAGAGGTAACAGAGTTGTAATTTTAGATAAATCCCATTCTATAAGTAAAGCTTATACATCAAGGAGAAGATTTCATAAAAATTAATACAGAACCTTTAAAACCACCTATTTAAAATTTTAATAAAATGCCTAATAAAGTGAAACCTATATCAAATGAAGAAAATATTTATTAAAAGTAGGTAACACTGTTTGAGATAAAATTTATGCTCTTCCTAAAATTCATAAACCTGGATGTGAAATGAGACCTATTGTAAATTTTATAGATTCACCAACTTATAATTTAGCCAAATGGTTACCTAAAAGGTTTAGTAATTTTCATAAATTTGAGAGTTTAAGTATTAAAAATTCTTTTGAATTAGTTAAAAATATTCATAATATTTTACTATCTAAAACTGATAAACTTGTTTCTTTTGATGGAACTGACTTATTTACTAGTATTCCTTAGAGGCCAAATTTAATTTCTTTAAACAATTGTTTGAATTCAATAAATTTACAGGAGGGCTTATTAGTTCATTTTGGTAATCTTACTGAATTTTGTTTGGTCAAACTTTTTTCACTTTTAATGGTGAAATTTTTGAACAAATTTCTGGCTTAGCTATGAGTAATCCTCTTTCACATTTTCTTGCTGACATTTTTATGAGCTATTTTCGAAATGCAAGTCACTAATGCCCTTTAATTTTTAAAGTTTGTTATAGATATATTGAATATATTTTTGCAAATGTTCCCGATAAACTAATAAACGATGCTTTGAAATTACTAAGTTTGGAAAAGAAAGCTATAAAATTTACATTAGAAACTGAAATTAATGGATTTCTTCCATTTCTAGATCTAAAGATAATAAGAAATAATAATAAATTAAACTTTTGTAGTTATTGGAAGTCTACTCATATTAATAATTACATAAAAATAAAGGTTTTAACCCTTCTTCACATAAATTTGCAGTTTTCAATAATTTTATTTATATATTAATAATTATACCCCTGAATACGTATGAATTTAATAAGGAATATAAAATTTTATTGGCTAATAATGGTTTAATAAAGAATAAATAAAAAAAATTGAAAAATTCAAATATAAAAAACTGTTACTTACCATGCTTGGTTTAATACATATTTTCAAATTTTTAAACGACTTTGGTGTAACTTTGGTTGCTCAAAATAAATAAAGTGTTAAGAATAGATCGCACTTTTTTAAAAAAGATAAAATTCGTAATAATAAAAAATCTAGCATTTATCAGTTTAACTGTTTCGATAATGACAAAGTTTATATTGGAAAGACAAAACGTAATAAGAAACCAGAAGAAAAGAACATTTTCTTAACATTTAGTTTAAGCAAACTGATAAATTGGCCGTAGCACATCATTTTTGGTCATTTAACCACGAAATAAATACAGCAGTTAATTTAATAAAACAATTACATGGTCCGATAAATTTAATGGTTGGGGAAAAGTTATTTATTTTGAAGAACAAACATCGCGAAATGAAATGAAATTAAATTAATTGGGAGTCGATTAATGACAAAAATGACTAATGTCAGTCGAATAATGACTCCCAATTAATTTAATTTATGCAACACTATTTTCAACACTTCCATGAAAGGATCGCGAAATGAACTTTGAAATACCGGCAGTCGATTCTGTTTTTAAATTTATTTTATTTTCAGATTTTGGTAGTACTAACAAGACCATATCAACATGTAGCGTTCGTAACAATGGCGACAGCTTTGTTTCTGACTGAAGATATGTTTAAGTTTATATGAAATCGCGATCCCGGAGAATTTATTAGAATTATCACTTCTTATGGGTGAAGCTTTAAGTTACAAATTGTCTTATTTGTATATATACTATATTACGTATAACTAACCTTCTTTATTCACTGTTCTATAAGTTGTTACGATAGCATTCTTCAACCTGCTTCTCTAGAAAAAATAAAAATTTGTAGAAATGGTTTTTCTGAAATATTTCGTTGTATGTTAAATGGACTTCAGTAGCCTCAAGGGAAGTTCAAATATTTCTAAACCGTTAATGTATGCGATGTTTTAGATTCCGTTCGTATTTGGTATTCAAGCGAAACTAGATCGAATGTCCTTAGTGCACTAAAATGTAAATGGTTAAGTATTTAAAATAAGAAAGGCTGTCTCTGAAATGGAGAGTTCCATATGTTATGTGCTTTAATGAAATCTTTATTGTTGTAATATTCCTAAAAATATTTTGAATTGTTAATAAAATACTATATTACTCATTAACAAGCTATTTATTCACACATATGTAATACATACATTGTTAATTATCTTCATAACCAAAAAAACTGCCCTTATTTCAGTGATGCCAACTGCAAATTTTAACAAAACTCACCGGGTTTAACAGTGTAATAAACTTTCTATCATCACTCCCCACAGATTAGGAACAGTTTTTTCTAATTGTTTGTTTACATTTGTTTCTCATATTACGTGCATACAAATTTTAGTATAAAAGCAGTTCCATAGCATACATTTGAAAATTTGTAGAATACAATAATTTTGATAAATATGTCATTGACATTTTCCTCAGATATCGCATATTTTATATCAAACAAACCATTGTAATATTCATCCTTGACAAGAGAGTATTTTAGCTCAGTGTGCCTACTTGACTTAATTTTACTAACTTCATTGGACACTGATTTTTAATACATATTGTAGCTTTCACTTTCTCACGTGTAAGCTCCTTCAACAAATTTATCAGACACTTAAGTTCCTTGGAGCATTCACAAGTAGTGATGTCAGCCTCCGATGTAGATTGTGCTGCTTCAGTTTGTCGCCTAGAACACCACGAAATAGATACACCATTAAAGATTGTGACAAAACCTGAGTGCTGCTGCACCGAATGTCTTTTTATGCCTTTTACCCTCATTGTGACATCACCTGCATTATCTGACTCCCAAAATGCCAATAAATCAAACACTTAGAGTTATTATCACTGTTGTAAATAAAGGCAGCATTTTTTATCCTTGTTTCTTTGAATTTTCTATTGAACTACTTTCGCAATTTACTGCAAAACTTATATCAGGCCTTGCCTTCTAGACAAATACAGAAGATTTCAAATTGCTTCTCTGTATTTGAACTTGACGTGTCTTCCCAGGGCCGTCACAATCTTCATATTTTTCAACCAGCTTTATATCAGGAGTCTTGAATATGTTAATACCCATGTATCCTTTTTATTCTTTTTAGACTGGCATTTCAAATTCTTTCTTTAGTTTATCTTGCAGTGGTTTGATCTTTTCTTTTTCCGTTCCAATGGTGATTTCAACTTCAACATATATTGCCAAGTATATATCTCCATCTTGTTATTTGAAGATATACCGGTCTGGATTTAATTGAATCATATTGGTTCTTTAAGGGTGCATGTGCTTGTCGAAGCCCATACAAGGATGTTTAAAATAGGCAGATTTCTCCTGACTGTACTTTATGGTAGACTGGTTCTTCTAAGTCGCCGTTAAGAAAGGCTGTCTTCACATTTAGGGTTTGATGTCCCAGTTTTTCTTGGCTGCTAATGCAAACAAAAGTATCAAGGAGGTGTGGACACTATTACAGGTGTAAAATTGTTTCCATAGTCTATATTTATCTTGTTTTGAGAGCATCCTCTTACTACTAATCTAGCCTTAAATTTTCCTCTTGCATTTATTTAAATACCCATTTGCTTTTAAGGCGCTGTTTCTCTTGTGCTTCATCTTCATAATAGGTCCACGGTTTATTCTTCATTAATATAACTATTTCATCTCTTATGGCTTTCATCCGTTCCTGTTTCTTTTCACAACTTACAGCTTCATCAAAAGTCAAGAGTTCATCATTTGCACTCGTGAAATGAAATGTGAAATGTGTAGTGTTTAACGCCCGCTTTCACTACACACGGCACCGCAGGCGAATTTGCACTCGTGTCGAGATCCATGCTGTAATGTTGAAATGGGTGTAGTCATCCAATTATGTGATGAAATAATTCTTCCTATCATATGCTGGGGGATCTATTGGCACACAGATGTCAGTGTGTATAAGAACACAGACATGGTGTCGTTGAAGGGGATTCCTTTCCCGCTGAGCAGGGTGCTTTGTCTACTACTTGACCGGGACTACGTCCCTTATTGGTATGGGGAAGTTCTTTTTATTAAGGGATGGTGGGTAGATGACAGTGATTGTATTAGAGATTGGATGTTCATTAATATGTGAGAGAATAACACTTGCTTGGGATTAGGTTGGCTTTTTTAAGAGTTTTATGGTGGTGCGAGCACATCTCTGGGTCGCTTGTATTTTTTTCCGGAGTGAAGGTCGTACTCCGCGAGTCCGCGAATGAGGTGATTGAAACTGGAAGAAAGTTTGGCATAAAAGCTACAAAAGCGATGTACGATATGAGCAGTGAGTTTTGGGAATGCAAGATATGAATGTATTTGTCATTGTATTTTATAATTCACAGGCGACGACTAGTTTTTTCTCTTACTGTTTTAAAAAGCAGACTTACTTGTTTAGCATTTGCACAAACAGCACAATTTGCAATCTTGCACTTATCATTATGATTTGATACTCCGATACACAATTCAGGGATCTTTATCAGATATTGATAACTGAGGTGGCCTAGTTTCATCTGCCATTCTTCTAATTCTGTTATTTCTTTTTCATTAATTAAAGCATTTTCAGATAATTTCTTCAAGTTCACAACATAAAGTCAATTTTCTGTTTTTTTCTGCTTGTATTACAACAGAGTCCTTTGGTATTTCTATTTTGGTTTTTGAATGTATAATTTTTTTCGTCAAAGTACACTGTGCTATTACTTTTTGTCCCACAATTTACTAATAATATGTTACATGTCAATTCAGGCACATAATACACTTCAATTAATGTACAGTTGTCAAGCTCGAGAGTTCCAAACCCCTTTATTGACATGCAGTTTTTTATTCTGTGCAATTTTAACAATGTGTATTCTTACATTCTGATGGAATATCTTCTTATTTAGTCAAAGTTTCACTGCAAAAACTATCAATCACCATATTAAAACATCCTTTGTTCCTGATTCCTTTTACAACTCGTTGCAATTTTTCTTTTTTGATTTTTTGATCATTTACTGTTCTTCACACATTTGTTCTAATTTTGTTTTTCACTTCATGGTGACCTTCGAAAGAAACTTTGCTGATTCGTGATTTAATATCTTGCAGCATACACAAGCTTTACCTATAATGGAACATTATTGTAATCATCATTAGTTTTCTTGCAAATTGCGCCAGCTTTTTTCTTGCATTGCTCCTTTACAAGTCCTCACTGATGATATCCGTAGCATTTGATATCATTGGTGTATGCTTTGAAAGACACTGCCAATTTTTCTTTAAATTTTAGCTTGCCATCCTAAAACGATAAATTTGACGTAAGATTTTCAGTGCCTCTGTCCATTTGTGATCTTGAATCTCATACACAATAAAGTGCTTGAATTTTTCAGGTAAGATGGAAATTTATTGATTTAAAACTTTTAGCTTAAACAGCAAATCTCGAACTTGACTATGTTTGTTAGAAAATCTTTCTTTTTATCAAAATTTTAATTATAAAATTCCTGAAGCAGCAATCACATTTCTTGATCTGTATCTTTCTTGTCAATGCGAAAAGTGTGTCATGCATATCTTTTACACTGTCACATCTCATCAGATGTACCTTCACTGTATTATTCACCGTTCTTAGGATTTCATGTTGGGCTGCAGCAACCTTTGTTTGCACTTAGATTTCTTTTCTTCCTCAGGTCCACATGACGCAAGTAGCGTTGATCCAGCAGTTGCTTTGCTTGGAACAGAACTTTAACCTAAAAATGCCACTTTGAAAAGTAGCATTAAGAATATTAGAAAAGTCATCACTTTCGACTTCATTTGCTGACGCCATAGTTTCGCTTGCATTGGTTTCCTTGTTTTTCTCTTGCGAGCACCTTATTTTACCACATCCGCTGTATTCACAGTGTTCTTAGTTTCTGTTTCTTATTTATTTTATCTACAGCATATTCAAGGTACATAACTTTCTGTAAAAAGATATGGAATTATTAACAAAGTTTTAATTACGCTTTAACAAGTTATTTATTCACTCATAAGGAATACACACATCGTTATTTAATTTGATAGCAAAATACCGTCTGTATTCCACTAATGCCAGCTACATTTCTTAACATCAACAAAAACTGATTGAGTTTAACAGTGTAACCAACTATATCTGTACAGCTTGAAGATAGACAAATGAAGTATTAATACAGAAATTTGTCACTGACTTAGACCGTGAGTCTTTCTTAGCCTTTCTTTCTGCATGGTCACACATGTCTGGATAACGTCGCCTTCACAGGTTACAGGAGAGGCGAGAGCGACATTTCCTTGCAGAATGCCCGAACTAGAGTCATCTGAGCCATATGTCGTTCTGGGAGAGTCTAGTCTTCCTTTCTTCGAGGATCATATCTTTAACCTGAATAATCCGGATGAATCACGAGTCCTCATTTTACAGAAAGCACACGCATTCCTCAGTTCAGCAGTTGTAACTAAACCCTGAGTATTTGGAGCATCAGGTTTTCTCAAATATTTCGATGCCTGAGTCTTACTCCCACCTATGTTGCTGATCTTTCTGTTCAACTGCAAATATTCTTCGTTTCCTACTTCAAAATTCAGAAATTCCAACAAGCTTTTGAGCTTTGCTTGTGAACCCGTTTCTTGCTATTATCCCCTCTTCTCAGCCACACCCGAATTCATTCGTCAGTCAAACAAGACTCCACTAAAGTAAATTATAATTCCACATAATTTTCAGTAGTTATACCCATTGACTCTAGTGATGTAACAGTAGACCTAATTTGGTCATATAACACTCACAAGGCAGATTTTCCAGTTACTAGAGTAGTAATCTCCCTTACATAAAGCACTATCATTAATCCTTTCGACTGTATCGTGCTTCCTTTAACCACTCAAGAGGTTTATTAAATTTTCCGCAATAGACGGTAAACTATTCAAAGGTTTATAAGCTCGTGTCCCAGGTGCCATTGATTCTATTATATACAGAATCCTTTCTGCAACATCCAGCTCGCTACTCTCATGTTTTCGCTCAAACTGAGTCCGAAAGGGTAGCCACAGCTTAATATCAGCAGAGAATTTTGATGCCAACTCCGGCATCTTATTGATCAATCTGCCATTTTGTGAAACACACAATCTTGCGTAAGAAACACCATTCGATACTTCAAATGCAGTAAATTTCTCGTACCTACATTTAGCTGATGTACACTTATCTCGATATGATTCTGCTTCATTATACTCTTTAGTTGTGTCCTCGTCTGTGGCCTCATTACCATACCAAGCTTAATGCATTTTAAAGTCCACCATTAATAGTAGATCTGCCTTGTCTTCCAGGAGCTTAAAATTGTTAAAAACATCGTTTTGTGTCACATTTTGCTCATCCATCTTGTTCTGGAACAGCTTGAATGCTCTAGAAAATAAACGACGTAAGTGTGTTCTTTCTTTCAAAGGCGAATGTGCAGCAGCCATGTCACACAGTGAACTTTGGTAATCTCATTTTACCTTTCGTATTATTATTGCACGGCCAGAAGGTGTCCTATTACGGTCATCAAATGTTAATCATTCAAACTTAGGTAGTACATTAGAAGGTATCAAATTCAACTAAATACACACTCGTTAATATATAAGATCATAATTTCTCGTTAAATTTAATCATATCCAGTCTTAAATGGTTTCATAATAGCTTCATCAACAAATGTTGAGTGGTTGTAGTCATATTGCACATTAATATTTTAACTTTTTCAACAGATGTCCTTGATGTAGTTTAGTTACTTGCTCTAGTTGTTTCGGTATTCGTTATAGTTCCTTTAATGTTGCTTATAATTTTCTATATTTATCTTTTACTGCAGAGGCAGTAATGTACTCAACTGCGTGTTGCTGCAGATCAAGAAATTTGAAATAGAACTGATGAATTTAATACTCGTCCTGTTTTATATAGTAACCGAAAACTATGAGAAGGATACTGTGTCCACAGATACAGAATGCGAACTGAAAAACCCAGTCAAAGGACGACTAGACGTCGAAGTGAGCCCGGAAACCCCATCAGAATCTGTACAATATGGAACAGAATGCACAGTGTCCCGATAGACAATACTGGTTACTATGGGCAGATATTCAGATCGACACCAGTCCAACACCGGAGACAACCTCGTACGTAAATCCGTCTCATATCAATTGGGAAAACAATAATCCGGTGTCATCGGCCGTCAAGTTATACTCTCTGTATCTCAACCTGCCTCGCACAACTTGGAAGAGTAAGTAGCAGGAGCCATCATTTCCTAAAACTGTATCTCAATATGGAAATCCACCCCTTACAACTTGGGAGAAAAAGCACGAATCACCACACATCAGTACACCACTTTTGTAGTTAAGCAGTCCTTAGGATACAATAGAACAGATGATCAACAAATGGAAAAAGGAGCAACAGCGGACCAGTATACATCCATCACTCGGAAATGATGATATGCCGAACAGGATGGCAGATGGATTCAGAGGAGGACTAGCTCATTCATAATCAGAAATTTACAATGATAACGATTATGGTGAAATGGAAGATGAAGTTACACAGAACGGTATCAGATCGGCAGCAGTCGAATCTCAATTAAATGGAACCTCAAGGTATGTTTACAGAAATTCATGGTATACGTTGTATTTATCATAGGAGCAGCTGTATGTAATCAGATTTTTGGTATGTTTTTGAGAAAATAAAAAGGAAGTTGTGTTCTTCTTTTAAACGCGTAGTTTGTATTGAGAATTTGGTTTCTATAGCAAGCGAAGAATTTAACAGATCTTCTACTTTCAATATTGATGTTCACAAATAAAACCAAACACGAATAATTTTATAATACGTTATTGTTTTTGTTCAGAAGTCCTCAATCATACATTTTTAGCAAAATATTGCTATTTACGTTTTTGGTCTGAATGCAGCTTTCCTCTGTTGACTACAGAATATAGACTCCTCGTTACTTGCCTTAAAATAACACTTCTAAAGTCATATGGTCACTCACCTTTTACATTTGTTGTTAAAACAGCGGTTTTTGATAACAAGCAGAATTTGTGTTCCATACTTATAAGATTTATTCTTAACCGTACTAATACTATTTGGAAACTACTTTTTATTTACCCATTATTACAATCAAAAACAAATGACAATACCCTAGATACGCATAGAGTTTATATATGAATATATGGCATAACTAAACGGTCGTCAGATGTCGCAGGTAGTTATTCTCCAACACAGCTAATAGTGATATAGTCTAGTGTGTAGCAGTGTAAGGACATCAACTTTCTACCTACTGCGACAGCGGAACACCGAACCAATGTATGAGGTGGATTGTAAGCGTCGCAAAAGGATAAGGGACCCGCTTCTTTGATTGCGATTATCAAACTCCAGATGCCAATGTAGTTACTTATATCACAGTTAGTTCTACTAAGCATAGGTGCCTATAATTATAAAATGGTGCTTTAGCTTCATTTTCCTTGCTCAAATATCGTAGAGATTAGTATTAAGCGTATATTAATTATCTGTGCATTTCAAATTTCTGAGTTCCTAAATGAAGTCGAAGTAATGAACATTTTTGTTCGCTGAATTTAGCTTCGCCGTCCCTTTTACTCGAAATAGTCCTGCTCTTTCCCCTTTATACTTCTAGATCAGATTTACTTATTAGTCAGGTATAAAGTGTGTTTGCTTGCGTGTATCAGTAATTGTCATAATATTTGTATTTTGTAATGTAACAGGGTGCTCTGAGTTTCGCCCTAGCCCAGTAATAATAGGGCGAAATCGTAAAAGAGAATACAAGCTAATAGTTTGTAATTCTCTTTCAATATATATTTTACATAAGGAAACTAATATTTTCTTTAGTTATGAAATCCCCACTTTGTTGTAATCCATTTACCCATGTGACGAAGTTTACAATGAGAGATGGTACACTTTCCTGTCGTATTTGAAGATAAAACATTAGGATGATTTGGAATAGGAAGAAAATTGGTTAGCCCTTACTCAGCGCTTCCACCACCTCTATCAGCTTTTCAAGTGAAGTTGACTCTCCCGGCTCGACGTTCTGTGTACCACTCTCATGCTGAACCACCGCCTCGGAGTTCACTATCTTACTACCACCAGTATCGCTAGTGCTGTGCCAGAAGCATCCCGTCAGGAACGAACCTTAACTTGGGCAGTGCTGACGCCGTTTTCCACTGCCATTCTCCCAAGCAATGGACGTAACAGAATTGGAAATAACCCTCCAAGGATATCCTGTGAGGGGGAGACGTCGAAATGGCACTATTATAAATATGTTTTTTTAGCTGTTATAAGCAGCCTAAGTATACGAAGCAATGCAAAGCCCTGGATTAGAAAATATGCAGTTAGTAAAATATGGCGAGTTTGGAAAAGAAAGTGTGTAGTGTTTAACGCCCACTTTTACTACATATTGCACCGCAGGCGGTGATACTGATAATGAATGGGATGAAGATGGAGCACCGGTGGAATGAGATGGCGGTGGAAACCGGTGGTCTCAGAAAAAACCCGCCCAGAGCCGTGTTGTCCACCACAAATCTCACTTTGCGGTTGCCTGGGATCGAACCCAGGACGCCTTGGTGAGAGCCTAGCGGCCTAACCACTGTGCCACGGCGCGGCCTGGCGAGTTTGGAAGTAAAATAATAACACAATATTTATCTAATTACCAGATGTTGGTTAACATCTAATATCAATATTCTGGAAATTGATATTTTTAATTAAATATACTTATATCATAATTTATTCAGTGAGTTTTATTCATGTATTTCGCAGGTCCCCTTTTGGGAGGGGATCCGTCCCCTTTAGCTGCCGTAGTGAGGGCGCTGTGGACTCCTACATTCGTGGTACCTCTGACGTTACTAGAGGAACCTCGGACCTAACATTCGACCCCCTCCCTGATTGGGAGTAGTTCGGAATGGGTTGGACTCAGGGGTAGTGGTTCCCGATTCCCGTGGGAGATCGGGTACGTCTCCGGACGGGGTTGAGGGAAGACATAATATTCCCGCGTACTAGCTAATATAGCTAGTATAAGGTATGCTCAGGTGGCCCCACCGGTCATATATGTAGCATTCCCATTTGGGAGCTGGCGCGCGTAAGTGGCGTATCCACTTCCATCCCGTCTTGAGTCCACAGGAGCAGATCGGAATGCTTGTTAGTCTGTTGGTCTTGACGATGGAAAGGTCCACGGAGGCGCCGGGCGCCCTTTTGGGACAGCTCGGTAACTCCCTGGTCGTTATTTTGGTGAGTCTTTACCCTGTGAGGACCTGCCCTGGTAGATACCCTCGAGTTTATATATATATATATAGCTTCGGGTTCAAGGAGGCCGTGTCTTCTTCATGTTTGCGAGTGATACTTCTGAGTATACTTATCGCATTTCTATAATACTTATTGCAATTTTAACACCTAGACAGCAAGACAAGGTATAAAGGAAACCCTTTAAGAGTGAAGGTAAGTTTTAAGTATACAGTGATAACTTTCATTCGTGGAAGAAGAAATTCACAGCTAAATTCTACATTGCGGAATTTTATCCGCCGTGGCCGCCTCGGTTGACAGAGGTGAAGAATTTTTAACGAACCTAACGATCCAAATGAATAATGAAGTTCCCGTCTTCTCTCGTACCGAAGTACCAGCTTACCAAATGAGCACCTCTAATACTGTTTCAAATATGTGTAAGGAATCAAACCCAAAGTTAAGTTATGCAGTCGTAACACCTGCCTACCTTACCAAAGACGACGTTATCACAGAAGCTTGTGTTGGTATTACTATTTAAGATTATGTACTAGCAACCTTAAAACAGACAACCCCTTCGAACATCAGGTTTGTCTCAAGGATATCTAATGGGATAATCTGCATATTTCTTTCTAGTAAAAAGTGTATTGAAAAACGCATTTCCAAGCACCCCAAAGTATTACTTAACAATATTTCTTTGGAAATAAGGTCTCTTCTAACCAAAAACAAACGAGTAATTATCTCAAACGTCTGTCCCGTAATTTCTATCGTAATAAATTAAGAGGAGTTCCTCAACCTGGGTATTCAGCAATGTCCAAATTTTCTCCACTCAGAGCACGACTGTCAATCCTGGGTTTTCTCACATCCTTAGAGTTACCAGATAGGTCTGTATTCCAAAAGACGATTTCAGTAAACCTTAAGAATCACTTCAAATCGAATATGAAGGAGCAAGCTACTGTAATTAGTTATATGATTCACCAACTTGTTTTATTTGTAAAGCTGAGGTTCATTTAGCTTGACACTGTCCAAATAACGCAGATAATGAGGACTCCTCTCTTAACAAACGAAAAATCACCCAGGAAACAAGCTCTCAGAATTTCCTCAACATCCTACAGATTCTCAGGAGGTAGAAAAGTTTCCAAGGAAATGTTATCACTACTCCTCTGCAATCAAACGTTTAGAGAGCTGCTCCTTCTGCAAACCTTCATTGTCTCAATTACGATAACTGCAATCCTCCAACCACAAATGTAATGAATTCAACCCCTTCTCCGATTTGTCAGCTAACCTCCTTTTTCGCAGAGCTTGCTGGTTCAAGGAGGCCAATATTTTCCTGCAATGAAACTGTTGAACTTGAAGAGTTAAATATCTACCCTATCAACGGAGCCTACATCACATGGAATCAGAACTCACAAGGCTAAACCAATTTCTATGACGTCTAGAACAGAGCAGGATATCACTATTAGTGAGATGCTTAAACCCGCTAAGGAAGTTCTGGGAGCCAACCCACAATTTTGTCCTCTCATCTACGCAGAACTGCAATCCTCTTTCGAAAATAGTATTCCAGTCAGCAACATATTAAAAATTGTTTATAATTATACCCACGATCTTGGAGGTTTAGCTCAAACACTTCAGAATCCTCATCCTTATTTTATCCACAAATCTATAGCAGAATAACCCGACTCGCCAAGAATCTTCTGTAAGTCTTTAAGCAAAACGGAGATGAAAAACATGCAGTATACTTCTTGAATACCTCAGCAACGAGTCTACATCTCTTTCCTAACGTAATAATGGCAACTTTCCTTCTGCAGCTATACATTATCATGGTGCTACCTCAATAGTTTTCATGTCAACCAGAGTAATTACAACTTTTATTGAATAAGCACCAGACTTCAGTATTCTGCCTACAAGAAACAAATTTCCAGGGTAACTTTGTTACTAATGTGAAATACTTCAATACATGTCACAAAAATGCAGTCAATGTAAATCATGCCAGTGGTAGCGCAGCACCATATGTTAAAAACAGTTTATACCAACAAGAAGTTTCGTTAACAACTAATCTGGAAGCAGTTGCAGTTTTATTACATTTCCTCTAGTCACTGCGTTTGCAACATTTACATTGCAGTAGTTCATTCCACAGCAGGCCCGCCTTGGTGGCGTAGATGATAGCTTGTCTGCCTCACGTTCTTGAGGTCCCTATTTCCAGTCTCGCTCAGGGTAGGTTACCTGGATAAGGTGTTACCGGGGTTTTCCATTACCTTGAAAGATCAATGTAGGGTAACTCTAAGCTCTATGGAACGTGAGATCATTTGAGCATCATTTCACTCAGTCCATGCATCGTCCGATATGACTTAACGTTGGATTTACGTAAAATTACAAAAATACACACATACAAACATTACAATTAGATATCCAAAGTTATGACGTGTGTTTGCTTGTGTGTATCAGTAATAGACATAATATTTGTTCCTATCACAGGAAATCCTCAAATCTCCAAGGAGTGAACTCGTCAAATAGCAGACCACTGTTTATTAGTTTGTAATTCTCTTTCAGTATATAGTTTAAATAGGTAAACCTTTGTTTGGTTCTAAAGGCAACATTTTCTTGCAACGGGTTAGCCATTTAACAAAGCTTGCACTAAGATTTAGATGCTACACTGTCCTCTCACTGAATGTGTTTGAGAAAAACAAAATTTAGGATAATTTGGCATAGGCCGAAAGTTGGTTAGACAGCGTTTCTACCATCTCTGTCAACTTTGTAGGTGCAACTGATCCTCTCGTCTCGACGTTTTGCACGCCACTTTCTTGCTGAACCTCGGCCCCGGTTTTCACACCATTTTTGCCACCAGTAGCGCTAGTGCTGTGCCAGAACCATCCCATTAGGAACGAATCTAAACTTAGGCAGTGCTGACGTCTTTTTTCAGTGCTGTTATCCAGAGTAATGTACGTAACGAAACTGGTAATAATCCCGCCGACACCTCGAACTTGAAAGAGCCCAAAAATTAGAGAAGAGGTGAAATGTTATTAGAAATGAAATGGAGAGACTGGAACATCGGCGGATGTGATCAATCAACAAAGAATTTGCCCGGAAACAGCGGGAAAACCAAAGAAAATCCATGCATTAGCTATGTCGGCAAAGGGAGCCGAACACAGATCTCCCAAATGCGGGCCTCAGACTAACCCGCATAAGCCATCTCTCTCGTTAGTTTGTACCAACTTCATTGACCTTTTTAAGAAACTATAGGCTCTTAACTTTACGAAGGACAAATTTCGCAAATGCGCTAACTGCAACATCAGCCTAGTTGATTATTCCTGTTATTCTTACTGCCGCTGGGTATCGCGTTATTTTTGTATATCTCCAACCTCTTAAAGTAAAACATTACCTAAAAGTAAAACTGTGAACTACAATTGATTCCTGATCTTGGTTTCTTTGATTTTCTTCTCTTGATCTTTGTTAAACCAAGGTACTTACCTATAAATCCATGTATATTCACATTTTATAAATGTCTCATTAAAGGACATTCTTCCTGACCTGCGTGTTTTATGCATTCTGTTGGTGGAGGAGTAGTCAGCTTCTCATTGCCGGTTTGACATGTTCTCGTTCATTGAACATAACGCTTCTATGTAAGACCCATCTTTCTGTACATACGAGTAACTAGACAAGCACAGGTAGTGCAGAACACCCACTTAAAATCTGAACTCGATTTTCTGCATTTATATGCTTAAAATATATTGTAGTATTGGTACCAATAACAAAGTACTGAAGAATTGTTTAAATAAATGCTATAAAAATATGTTGCCTTCTGTACATTTCATACATGCAGGTAAATAATTAAAGATACTCAGTGGAATTTAATAGTGACAATAAAACGAGATCGCTATTTCAATGTATGCGTGAAGTATTTGAATAAATGCCAATGAACGCGAATTAAAATCTGTGCCCTTATAAGTAACATTCGATTATGTTCTATTCTTTAGATGCAACTTTCTGCATGTTTGCTTGGGTAATTGTGTGTAATGGTTATTTCATATTAGACGTTTGTGAGCTAAATATTGTTCGCGTGCTACTATAATAATCAGTAAAGTCTTGATTCGTAAGCATAATCAAATGGCTAAATAACCAGATATACAAGCACGAAAAATGAAACAAGTAAGCAAAAAATAAGAAGTCATTTTAATTCTTATATAAAAAAATAAATCATTAACATAGCTTTCGCAGAATTCTTAGCTGGCCTGAACGTGTTACAGTACACGAGGGAGGTTATCTTGAGATTTTCTTGTGCGAAGATCCTGCGTTGGTCAGTGAAGAACATTTTATACAATGAAAAGTAACTCTGACCGTCACATTAATTTACTGGAACATGTGGAAACATCACAGTTGCTCTTGATCGAATTACCCCTTAATATACGTTTCTGTACCAGAAAGTGTCTGAGACATTTTCACAATGCTTAGTAATCAATATTTTGATTGATATCTTACTGATTTTCTTAAAGACAGTTTTAACAATACCGTAAGTCTCTGAGGACAACGTTGCTGAAATTCCATCTATTAAAGAAAGTAAACGTTCCAAGCTAGTAATGCAGGCCTTCATCTGTGTTATAGTATCAGGTTCTTCTGAAAAACTGTCATTGATGTACTTACCTTGGATGACAATGTTACCAAAATTTTTCTGTAAAGTGGAAATGCTGATTGCATCTTCTGCATCTAAGCAGTACCACACTGTTTCTACTTCATTGAAATATTTTGTGTAGTATTACACCGTATTTACCAAGAACTCCATCCAGTTTAAACTGACCGAGGAGGTAAAGAGAAATTGGGAAGTACGTAGTGAAATTCTTTAAATCTAGTCGGAAAGGGTACAAAAATACCTCTGTGCTGGAAAAAGAAAACCACGTAATTCACGTCCTACAAAGTGAAGTCATACAGGACAATGAATAAAATGGGTGAAGTGATGCTCAAATGAGTCCTTGGACCTTGGAGCCCAGAGTTACCCGACATTCGTCTATCATTTTAAGATAAACACGGAAAGAATCTTATCCAGGTAGCGCACACCAAACATGCGAACTCGGGACCTCTTGAGTGTGAGGCTGAAACGCTTATCGAGGTGGGCAAGAAGACCACCTTTTGATATTGGCTCCTGTCTCAGCGAGACGATGTACAGTGTCTGAATGATAAAATTATGGCTATGAGTGAGCATTTGCTTCTAAATTTTCATGATTTGGTTAAAATAATCTGTTTTAATTAAATAAAAACACAAAATAAGTAAGCAAACCAGTCTTAAAGCGAAAGAGTATATATAATCATTTCACTATTTTGCTAAGAAATCCGGGCTCTAATAGTCAGTTATGTTCAATTGCAGCACAGCTCGAGATTGGACCTCAAGCGACGTTCTACTCATCTAATTGGGGGCAACAGAGGCTGGAGGACTGCAGCGATCGGCATATATCTACGGCCTATTCAACATTTCCTATTTTCCAAAACTTTCTGGTGAATTTTAATCAAAATTATTATGGAGTCTCGTTGGTATAAAAACACACAACGGAGGAAGGGCAGAAAAACGTCTAAATGTATTTTCGATCAAATGAGGTGTGTAAGAATAGATGAAACTTGTAACTAAAGTATAAATGTGTAAATGATGTAACATGTTTATGTAACTTATGTTTCTTAGTAAGAGATTTAAATGATTAACTAAATTATCTTCTTTAATTTAATGAATTCCTGTTCATTTTCAAACGATAGGAATTTTCCTGTTGAGTAAACCAACACGGTGCAGGACAAAGGAAAGGATTTTAATAATTCAGACACAGGTCTTATAATAAAAGGTATCAAATTCAATTAAATACACACTGGTTAATAGCATTTTATTCAATCTTAGTTCAGTCACCTATGGTTACATAATAACTACATAAAATGCCAAGCCTATTAAAGGAATGGTTGAAATCATAGCCGACGTAGGTATATCAACTCTCCCAATATACTTTAACCTTGCACTTTTAGCCCGCAATAAAACTGCAACAGCCGGGCATTCATTACAAGAACCATTCTGGAAGTCTTATTTCTCTTCTACACCTGCTATGGTTGATCTCCTAGTCAGTGTCCCTCTTTGAAGCATCAGTCTTCTGGTCGTTCTCTTCACCTGATGACAGAGGAATTCTAACGGGATTAGAGCTTGAACAGGGTGCATAATCACACCCTTCTTTGTACGTAGTCTCCCAACTCGCACTCGCCCTTCCTTCCCAGGTTACAGATCTTCAATTATACTGAGTGGCCACAACAGTTTATTCAGATTTTTCGTTTCAATTAGCCCAACGTCACTTTTGCTAGGTTTGTCATACTGATCCTGCTTAAGCTGCAGCCGATAGCCCTTACGAAATCGCTAACGAAGGGCATTTCTCGATATACCTCTCAGTTCGTCAGTTGAGTTCCATCCATTGTGTCCAGACCTTGTATTCCTATCTCATAGCCTTCTTGAGGGAACATCGCTGGATACACTAGTATGAAGTCATTAGGATTTTGCCTGTCACACGCTAACGGACGAAAAATCAGTAATTGGTTCACACTCACAAAAGAGTTAATAATTCTTCAGATGTAACGGAATCTTTCCCAACACCTTACGAAGCAGTATTCAGCTGATCGATTAACCTGTCCCATTTACCACCCCACCACGTGGCTGTATGGGAACAGAATTTGCACAGAATATTTTCAGCACTGCAATAAGACACCATCTTCTGCCACTTAAGTGAAATCATCATTTTATTGATACCTTTAAAATTTGTTCGGTTTTCACCTTAATCTGTGCCAGATATACCTTCCTAGTCCTTGAAGAAAAGAGTCTGCAGATAGCCATGCAAGTAGCTCAATTTGCACTGCTCGCTACATAACGCAAATGAACAAACAAACCAAACCCACGTCTTCTGATTACCTCTTATTGTCCACGAGCCAGTAAAATCCATAACAACTTCTAAAACCTTGGCATCTATCACGGTATCATTGTGAAAACCTGGAGTGCAAATTTTTGGCCTGTACTTCTTGTATCTCCTGAAAACGATACATTTTCGTACACATGATCTCACAACTCATTCTCCATTTAAGATCCAAAATATTTTCCTGAGAACACTCAACGTTCTTTGGCATTACGTGATAGCTCTTAACACGAACATCCTGAAATAGATGTTGCACAGCAGGGTATTCTCCTGGCAAGACTGCACGTTGACGAAATTCAAACTCTCCTGCCTGCTTTAGTACTCTTGCTTTTACTCGCAATATACCATGTTCATCTATCACGGAGAGAATCGAAGTCATCATTTGGTACCCAAGTAATCGGAAACCCTCGTTCTGGAAAAATCTAATAAGTGTTCTTTTGGAGTCTTCCATTTGGGAGAGCCTGAGGACAACACTCTTCCTTTTTTTCGACTTGCATTTAAAAATGATACGTTAAACTCAGTAAACCAATATTACTATCTCATGATATAGAGAAAATGGTAGTAATATAAGTTTGACATCAATGGTTCTGCTGTGACCATAATATTTGAGGCACTTTTCTTTCATTCGTTCATAATAGATCTTCATATCTGACGTTGCAATTTGAAGGCCATTCTTCCGCTGGTAGATACAAACAGGATGGTCTATGGCACCATCTACACTTAATGAGTACCCTTGTTAAACCTCCCCAGGTAGCAGAGAAACGGGATTCACTGCACCAGGTACATATCTCTAAGCTTCCTTTGGCGTCAATTGTCCTATATACCTCACTATGTTCTCAACTAGAACTGACAAAGAAACTTCGTGCTGTATCCATATTTACACTGTCTTGGAGATCGCACATAAGTAAACTAAAACAGTATGAAGCATCTTTCCCGAATTACACAGCATTCGAGCATTAATCGTAGGTCACATGATTTCGAGTCGAGGAATGGTCGGTAGGGGAAGGGGGCTATTTTTGATTTTCCATGGTGGAGCAGAACTTGAACTCTAGACTCAGTCTGTGTACACCGCGTCATATACATTTTGATTCGCATCGCAGAAGATGCGGATACTACGCTCTACATGCACTTCAGGGAAGCGTTTGGCAATATCCATTTGGTGCAATTCACAAAGTTCACGAGTCCATTTCCAAAGGTCGTTTTTATTCCTAAAGGTACGCCTTTGTTCCCAGCGACTTCGTTTATCAAAAGCTTCGGAAACAGAATAATGGGTACCTTCAAACCAATTGGGACATAAATTCGATGAACTGCAAGATAGCAATGTCCTCTTTGATAACTTCTCCTTTGAGTTTCGCAGCTTCTTCTAGAGCTTCATATTTCAAACTGAGAGCTTCTTCCTTGCGATTTCGCAGTATTCCAAGAATGATTGACCACTTTAAGTCATTCTGAAGAAGTGGGCCTGTGCTCTTCCTACCACTGAGCTCAAACTTGTGCTGTGCAAAAATGTCCTGAACTGTATTAGCAAATATATAGCTCGTCCATATTTGACACACTTATCACATAACTTTCGACATTACAGCTGTCCTGCCTATGTCTAATAATATCAATAATCGCCCTATTATTATCTTGAGCGTCCAGCAGTCCTTGATCTAAAATAAGCTCAATTAAGCTGCTTGTATTAAAGGACTCGATTTCACTACAAAAACTACTCGCATGTGTCTGTATATTACCACGTCATCCTTGCCCCACAGGAGTTTTATAAAATTCCCTCTTCTGGTGCTACTGTAGTTTTAATAAACGCCTTATGAATATCTGCAATAGCCCCCGTTGTCTTCTTACGCAAATTTAGGAGCCCAGAAGGAATTATTTTGATGAAATTGGTATCATTTTCTAAACAACCATTGAGGGAAGTATTATTACTGCTTCTGACGGAAGTACAGAGGCCCGGTCTGACAGTTGTTGCAGAATTATTAAAAGGTTGGTCGATGAGGCTGATAATGACCGCTGATATCTGTCTGGTCAATAGGATTTTCTTCACTTATTCCCTCCCATAACCAATCTTGTAAAACTTTGTCATATTCTTCTAAGTGCCCATTGCTTTCAAGTTCCCTATTCGTACTTTCTAGTCTCTCATCTGGTATCACAAACGATGGCACCAACGGCAGATGATCCTTCAGCCATTGAAGTCGAACATGCTATCTACCAGCTTCTTTTATGTATACGTTTTCAGGGAAATCCAGTACCGCTTCTTCTTGATGACAGTGTTTTTCCCAGAATTAGGATCATCTATTCCCAAATTATCAAATTCTAAGTTGCTTATTTTCTCAATATGCAGCAGAATAGATGCCGATTCTTTCTCATCACATCCTGAGTGCTTATACCTACCAAATGCTGTTCATCATAACGTAGTCAACATTGCTGTCAGGTATTCCAACCTTCTACGTTCATTCAGGAGGATTGGCCCTAAGAAATTTGCGAAAATAAGGATTTCAATATCCATATCTGTCGCTACTCCTAAGTGTGGCATTCAAAGATTTTTCTCTTGTTCTGCTGTAAGCCAAGGAACCTGAATGCAAGCAAAGGGCTGGCTAAAAGCAGCCAGTCTCAGCTGATTAGAATTATCTACATTCTGAGGAACAAGCTCAGATTCAGGATGTTTTACAGGAGAACCATTAGTAACCTCAAAGACAGCATGGCTCAATGTCACATTCTCAATTAAATGAATATCTTGAATCTTTCTGCTAGTTCTTCTTTCAGGTAAAAATGGTGTTCAGAAGAGTCTAGAGGAACACATACAGGCTACAGGCTATATCCGTGTACCACTTTAGACAAAAATTTTCGAAGGTAAACACATAAAATGTTACTGCAGAAATTTTTCACTAACTTATATTTCGGTAAAGGCTGTGGTTCCTTCTCAGCTCTCCTTTCACTAATGTCATACATAAATCAGCAATATTGTTGTTTAAATACGTTACAGGAGAGACGAAATTTACATTGTCTTCCAATATGCTTAAGCTTGGGCCATTTGAATCAGGCAATGCACAGGAAGAGACTAGCCTTCTTTTCTTCGAGAGTCAAATGTTTAAGCCGCTGACATCCTGTTGGAGTATGAGTTCCCATTTTACAGAGAGCACACGAAGTCCTCACTCCAACCTTTGCAGCTACATCCTGAACAGTTGGGATAAAAGGTTCTCTCAAATGTTTCTAAACTTGAGTCTTACTTGCACTAATGTTGTTCTAATCAACGGAAAAGATTTATTTTTCTCCAGCAGATTTCAGAAATTCAAACAAGTACTTGAGCCTTTCTTGTGAACCTGTTTATTGCCTATTATCACCTCTTCTCAGCCACACTTTATGTTCGTGTCGTGCTCAATTTAATTCGGAGGACCACCTTGATTTTAGCAGAAATCAAGGAAACTGATTTTGTGGACTGTACTCGATAGTCCAGCTGGCCGCATAACCGGCGCCAAGTGAAATATTCATGCGCCCGCCAGAACAAGTGACGATAATGGCGCAAACACTTGAAATAACTTGTCAGTCAAGAAAGGCTCCACTAAGGGAAATACTAATGTCTCATAGTTGTCCGTACTTAGACCCATCGATACTAGGGACCTAACAGTAAGCTCAATTCGGACACAGAATACTGGCAAGGCTGGCTTATCAGTCACTATATTTATTAATCCCTTACATGTAGCACAATCAATAAATCCTTTCGGCCATTTCGTGCTTTTAGCTACTCATCAACTTAATTATAAGTTTCATCAAACGGCGTAAAACCACTCAGAAGCTAATAAGCTCGTGTCCCAAGTATAACAGGTTCTCTTAAATACAGATTTCTTTCTGCAACATCCAGCTCGCTACTTTCATGTATTCGCTCAACCTGAGCCCAAAATGGTAGTCCCTGCTTAATATCACCAGAGAGCTTTAGAAGCGACAACTGCGGCAACATATTTATCAATCTACGTTTTTGTGAATCCCTCGATTTTGTGAAAGAAAGGTCATTGGATACTTGAAATGTAGTAAATTTCTCGTACCTACATTTCGCTTTTGTCCCCTTATCTCGATATGATTCGACTTGATCATTCTCTTTATCTGCATCTTCGTCGGTGGTGTCAATGCAGCGTCAATTCAGCTTACTGAATTTTCTCTTCCAAGTCTAATTGTGGATCTGCCTTGTCTTACAGGAGCTCAAAACCGGTGAAAACTTCGTCTTGTGTCACAATTTGCCCAGCAAACTTGTTCTGGAACAGCCTGAATGCTCTTGGAAATAAACGACGAAAGCGTGTTCTTTCTTTCAAAGGGGAATGTGCAGCACTCAGGTCAAACGGGGAAGGTTGCGGTCAACGAATATTAATAATTCAAACTCAGATCATACGGTAAAAAGTATCAAATTCAACTAAATACACACTCGTTAATATATAAGAGCATAATTTCTCGTTTAATTTAATCTTATTCAGTCTTTAACGGTTATATAATATCTACGTCAACAAATGTCAAATCTATTAAAGGAATGATTGTAGTCATATTCCACATTGATATTTCAAATTTCCCAAAAGATGTCCTTAACTTAGTATCGTTACCTGCTGTAGTTGTTTCGTTACTCGTTATAGTTGATTTAATGTTGTTTAATATTTTCTAATTTTTTTTCTTTTGGCCTTAGACGTAGAAGCATTAAAGTATTCAATTCCGTGTTTTGCTGCTCATCGAGTTTTTTGAAGTAAAATTGATGCATTTAATCGTCGACTTGTTTTATATGGTATACGAACACATAAAAAAAAGATATTCCGTCTAAAGATTGCAGAATACGAACTGAATAACCAGCCGAAACTTGTAGTAGACGTAGAATTGAGTCCGGAAGGCCTGACAAGAATCTGTACACTAAGGCAGAGAAAGCACAGTGTCCCGGTGCAGGCAGCTGGTTACCATGGGCAGATATTAATTCAGATCGACACCAGTCTAGCCCCGGAGACAACCGTGTACGAAAATCCGTCTCTTATAAATTGGAAGTACAATAATCCGGAGTCATCGCCCGTGAATTCATCTTCTCCGTACTCCAACCCTCCTTTCACAACCTGGAGGAATAATTAGCAGGAGTCATCGCCTCTAAAGGCAGTATCTCATAATGGAAATCCTCCCCACAGAACTTGGCAGAAAAAGCAGTATTCGCCGAACCGCAATATACCAATTTTGTAATCAAGAATACCTTCAGCTACAATAGAACAGGTGACCAAAAGCTGAAAAAAGGAACAACAGCGGACAAGTAAGCACTCCTCATTAGGAAATGAAGATATGTCGGGCTGGTCGCCAGAGCGATTCAGAGGAGGACTAGCTAGAAATAGGCTATTGCATTCCACATCAGAAACTGAAAATGATAACGTTTAAGGTCAATCGCAAAATGAAATTACACAGAGCAATATCAGATCCTCTGCAACAAAATCAGAACTAAACGAAGAACAGGGTTTCAGAGTAGCAGATGAAATGAAGGCAAATGTATTCGATGTATAAAGGAGGAGAGAAATAATAGAGAACCTCCCAGTATGATCGTCAGAGAAAGAGAAAGGAGCATTCTCAGATGGACATAGCTATATATTGCCTTCCTATAAACCCATATTACATATATTTAGCTTTATCTATACACTGTTGTGTAGCCTTCTGTTACGAAAACAATCTTCTACCTTCTTCTGTCACGAAAAATATTTTTTTTCTTTAGGAATGGGTTTATGAAATATCTCGTTGTTTGGAACATTGGATTCAGTAGCCTGAAGGGTAGATAAATCTTTACAAACCATTATTGTCTGAGGGGTCCTGAAATCGTTCGTTTTGTATATTCAAGAGAAAATATAACCATTAACTATCTTCTGCATTTAAATGTAAATGTTTAATTACTCCAATAAAAATGGTTGTCTCTCCAATGCATATTTCTGTATACTGTCAACTGTAGTGAAATTTTAATCTCTTGCTTCTCTCCAGCACGTCTTAGAAAACGTAAAATTTTGCTTCAGGAAGAATAGGACCTCAAAATTTATTTACAGCAATTCAAGGAAATGTATTTGTCATAGGAGCAGCTTTAACTAATAAAGATTTTGGAGACATTTTTGAGAAAATACCAACGATGGAGACTTCTTCTATTTAGAGCGCAGTTTCAAGTGGAGATTTTGTTTCAATATCAGTCGTAAAATTTATCGATTTTTCTCCTTGAAGTATTCATGTTGACAAACACAATCACACACGCTTAACTTTATAGAAGTGTATCGTTCTTCAGCGGGCCTCAAAATTGCGTTTTTTTTTTGCCAAATACTGATATATAAAATTTTGTGCCGAATGAAGGATTCCTCTGTTTACTACGGAATCTAGATTCCTAGTTTCTTTCCTTTAAATAAACATATTTGTCTGTGCACTAATCACTCACCTTTAAACAACGGTTTTCAAGATATGCCGTATTTGTGTTTCATACTTACAGAAATACTCTTCACCGTAGTAATACATCTTGGAAAGTAATTTTTGTTCAAACCAAACAGAAACAAAAGACGTTACGCTAGATACGCATAGAGTTTATATATGTATATATGGTTTCATTAAGCTTGCGACAGATGTCTCTGTCATTTATTCTACAACACAGCTAATAGTAATATAATCTGGTGCGTGGCAGTGTCATGGATCAATTTTCCACCTACATCGGAACCCAGAACCAGGTAATGAGGCGGATTGAAAGCATAACAAAGGAATAAGTGAGTCGCTCCTTAGTTTGCTACTTGAAAAATCCATATGCCAAATTGCTTTGTGACACATTACTATTAGCCCACCTTCGTAGCGTGATGGTAGTGTGTCTGCCTCACGTTCAAGAGTTCGCGAGTCCGAATCTCGGTCAGGGTGAGTTACCTGAATAAGTTCGCGCCCATGGTTTTCCCTTATCCTGAAAGATAAATATCACGTAACTCTAAGCTCTATGTATTCTGGGATCATTTGAGCATCATTTCATCCTTTCCATTCATCGTCCGATATGACTTATCGTTGGAGGACGTAAAATTACAAAAAAGCACTATTAGGTATCCTAAATTAGGTGTCTATAATTATAAATTAGTGACTTATTTTCATTTTCCGAGCTCAAATGTGGTGGCGACTAGCATTAAGCGAACATTCGTTATGCGTGCATTTCAAACTGCTTAGTCCCTAAATGAAGAGGCAATGTTGAAGTAACGAACATTTTTATTCGCTGAATTTAGCTTATTTATCCTTCTAACTTAGTTTTGTTATAATAAGTTATGACGTGTGTATGCTTGTGTGTATCAGTAATAGACATAATATTTGTTCCTATCGCTGAAAATAGTCAAATCGTCAAGGAGTGAAATCGTGAAATAGCTGATTACAATTTATTAGTTTGTAATTATGTTTCAAAATATAGTTAAATTAAGGAAGCTTTTCCTTTGTTTAGTTCTAAAGCCAACACTTTTTTTGCAATGCGTTACCTATTTGACAAAGTTTACACTAAGAGTTAGCTGCTACACTTTCCTCTCGCAGAATGTGTTTGAGAAGAACAAAATTTGGGATAATTTGGAATAGATCGAATATTGGTTAGCCATAATACAGCGCTTCTACAATCTCTGGCACATATTAAGGTGCAATTAGTCATCTCGACTCGATGTTTTGCACAACATTTTCATGATGAACCACGTCTCCGGTTTTCACCCCATTTTTGCCACCAGTAGCGCTACTGCTGTGCCAGGACCATCTCATCAGGAACGAACCTAAACTTAGGCAGTACTGATGTTTTCTCCACCGCGGTTTTCTCTTGTAACGGACGTAACGGAATTAGTAATAATCCCACCTATACGCTGAAAGAGCCCAAAAATTAGAGAGGACGTGAAATGTTAATAGAAATGAAATGGAGAGACAGAAAATACGGCGGATGTGATCGTTCGACACAGCATTTGCCTGGCAACAGCGCTAAAACCCCAAAGAAAACCTATGCATCAGGTCTGTCGGCAAAGGGAACCGAAAACAGATCACACAAATGCGGGCCCCAGACCAACCCGCCTAAGCCATCTCTCCCGTTAATTTGTACCAACTTCACTTATCTTTTTAAGAAACTATACGCTCTTAACTTTACATAGGGCATATTTCGCAAATACGCCACCTGCAACTTAAGCCTAGTTGATTATTTCTGTTATTCTTACTGCTGCGAGGTGACGGTTTTTCGGTTTTCTACCATCAACCATTTAAAGTAAAACAATAATTAAAATTAAACTGTGAATTACAATTCATTTCTTGATCTTCGTTTCTTTGATTTTCTTCTCTTGATCTTTCTTAAACCAAAGTACTTACCGTATAAAATCATGTGCATTCACATTTTATAATCTTCTCATTAAGGGGCAGTCTTCCTGACCTGCGTGTTTTATGCATCCCGTTGGTGGAGGAGTAATCAGCTTCTCATTGCTGGTTTGACATGTTTTCGTTCTTTGATCATAACGCTTCTATGTAAGATCCTCTTTCGGTGTATACGAGTAACTAGACAAGCACACGTAATGCAGAACACCCACTTAAAATCTGAAGTCGTTTTTCTGCATTTATATGCTTAAAATATATTGTAGTATTGTTACCAATAACACCAAACTGAAGAATTGTTTAATTAAAATGTATTAAAATGTGTGGCCTTCCACATATTTCACACATGCATGTGAATGATGATGATGATGAGTATAAGGGCGCTCAACTGCTGAGGTCATCAGCGCCCTTTTTAAAAGAAACAGGTCATGGCAAAACCAGATATAAATTATTCTAAAACACTATAAATATGTCAATAGAATGACAAAAAATACATACGCTTTTTGAAAAAATCAATAGAAATGTCATCTAAAAGCCATAAATTCTATTTGCTAAATCCTAAAATCTAATCTCGAAAAGAATCTAAAAACCGTCTTCAATACTGCGTTATCCGCCGCTAGCATTTCTGCATACAAGCATGTGAAGAATTGAAGATACTCAGTGGAATTTAATGGCGACTATAAAACGAGATCGCTATTTCAATGTATGGCTGAAGCATGTGAATAAATGCTAATGAACGTGAATTTAAATCTGTGCCATTATAAGCAAAATTCGATTATGTTCTTTTCTTTAGATATCAATTTCTGCATGTTTGGTTGGGTAATTTTTTGTAGTGGTTATTTCATATTAGAAGTTTGTGATCTAAATATTGTTCAGTGCTACTATAATAATCAGTAAAGTCCTGGTTCATAAGCATAATCAAATGGCTAAATAACCAGGTACACAAGCACGAAAAGTAAAACATGCAAAAAACATGAAATATTTTTATCTTTTATATAAAGCAATTATCATTAACATATCTTTCGTAGAATTCTTAGGTAGCCTAAGCTTGTTACAGTATAGGAAGGAGGTTTTCTTGAGATTTTCTTGTGCCAAGATCCTGTGTTTCTCAGTGAAGGACATTTTATACACTGAAAGGTAACTCTGACGTCGTATTACGTTACTGGAACATGTGGAAAGCATTGCAGCTGTTCTTGAGCGAATTACCCTTCAAAATGCGTTTCTGTAGCAGATAGTATCTCAGAAATTTGACACAATGCTTATTAACCAGTGTTTTGAAGAATACCTTACTGAGCTCTTAAAGGCAATTTTAACAATACCGTAAGGCTCTGAAGATAACGTTACTGAAACCTCTACTATTAAAGAAAGTCAATGTTCCTTGGTAGTATAATGAAAATCTCCATCTGTGTTATAGCATCAGTTATTTTGAGAAACTGTTATTGATGTACTTATCTTGGATACCAATATTAGCTGAACATTCCTGTGCAGTGGCAGTGCTGCCTGCATTATCTGCAGCTAAGGAGGACAATTGTTTCTACTTCATTAAAATCTTGCGAGTAGTATGACACAGTTTTCGACTAAGAACCCCAACCAGCTAAAACTGGCTGAGGAGTTACAGAAAAATTGGGAAGGGCGTTTTGAAATTCTTTAAATCTAATCGGAAAGAGTATTAACAATTTCTTTGTGCTGAAAACAAGAAGAACACGTAAGTTATGTCCTCCAAAGTTAAATCATATCTGAAAATGAATGAAATGGGTGATGTGATGCTCAAATGTATCCGCGTACCATGACGCTTATAGTTACCGACATTAGGCTATCAGGATAAGGGAAAACCCCGGAAGGAACCTTAACAGGGTAACTCAACTTAACCGGGATTCGAACGCGGGACCCCTTGAATGTCTGCACACATGCATACCGAGGCGGTCAAGAAGATCACATGTAAATATTAAATTGTCTGAATGATAACATGATGATTAGAAGTGACATATAGTTTTAAATTTTCATGGTTTGGTTAAATTAACCAATACTAATTAAAAAGACACAATAAGCTATCAAACCACGAAACTCAGAAACAAATCATTCTTAAGCATTTCGCTATTTCGCTTAGAAATCCAAGCTCCATTAATCAGTGATCATTAATTCAAGTTCACTAAGCAACAAAACCTTTAGTATACATTCTAACAAAGAGCCACTATCAAAATAGAAAATAAGGTTTAAGAAAACGTAAGTAGCTGCGGGTAACTGCAGTTCAGTTCGAGATTGGACTTTAAGAGAAATTCTGCTCATCTACTACCACTCGACAGGGGTTGCAGGACTGCATTATTATGGATAATTAATGTTGGTCTATTCAAAATTTCTTTTTCAACACATTTCTGGTGAGAATTAAATAAAATTACTATGAGGTCCCTTTTGAATAAAAACACACAACGGGAGAAAGTGCAGTGGAAATTCTAAATGTATTATCGGGCAAATGGGGGATGTAAAATGTGTGAAAGTTGTAACTATGGAATACATATGTGCTTATGTAACATACATATATATATATACTTTTGGAAGAGAATTACAAGTTTCTTTAAATTATATTCTTCTATTTAATGAATTCCTGCTCATTTTCCTAGGTTAGGTATTTTCCTTCTCAGTAACCAAACACGTTGCCAGGCAAAGAAAAGTATGTTAATAGGTCAGACGCAGAACTTACAATAAAATGTATCAAAATCAATTATATACACACTCGGTAATATAGGAACATAATTTCTCTTTTTATTGAAACTTAGTGCAGCCGCGAATGGTTACAAAGTAATTGCATTAACAAATGCCAAACCTATCAATGGAATGGTGGCAGGCATAGCCGACATTGGTATATAAACTTCCCCAACATTCTCCCACCTTGCAATTTTAGTACTCAACAGTCAGTCATTCATTATAAGAACCGTCCTGATCGTTTTATTACCCTTTCACGTCTACTGTGGTTGATCAATTCAGTGTCCCTATCTAAAGCACCAGTCTTCTGGTCGGTCTCTTCACCTGATGATAGGGAACATTCTAATGGTATTAGATTTGAACAGGGCGCAAAATCACAGCGTTCTTTGTATGAAGTCTCACAACTCGCACTCGTGCGCCCCTCCCAGGGAACAGATCTTCAATAATACCGAGAGGTCACTCCCGTTTCCTCAGATTGTTGGTTTCAATTAATACAAAATCAGTTTTGCTATCTTGGTCATGCTGATCCTGTTTAAGCTGAAGCTGACCATGATTCTCCTTACGAAGTCGCTGACGAAGGGCATTTCTCACTTGCTGTTGATTTGCCTCTCACTTCCTCAGTTTAGTTCCATCCATCGCATCCGTTTCTGGCACCTTGAAGGAAAATCGTCGTTGAGATTGATCTCATGTCATCAGGATCTTCTGTGTTTAAGATTAAGGGATGATTGCTACACACTCACACAAAAGAGTCAATAATTCTTCAGATGCTAGGTAAGGTTTCCCCTAATCATTACGAAGCAGTTCTTTCATCAGTCCGATTAAACTTTCCCACCAAACATCGCACCACGAGAATTTGGAGGATTGGATTTCCACATAATTCTTTGAAAACTGCAATAAGGCTTGATCTTCTGCTAGATAAGCGTATTCATCATTATTTTATTGAGGTCTTTAAAATTTGTGCGGTTGTCACTATAGGTCCCGGAAAGCCTTCCTCAATTCAAGATAAATCTTCGTAGTCCTTGAAGAAAAGAGTCTGCAGATAACGCGGCAAGCATTTCCAGATGCACTGCTCGGTACACAGCGCAAATTAACAAACCAACCCAAGTTTACTGATTACCTCCCACTATAAACAGGCCCGCCAAATCCACACCAACAATTTCGAAACCCTTGGCATCTCTCAAGTGGTCATTCGGCAAAGGTGGTGTACAAACATTTGGACTTTCCTTCTTGTACTAACTGTAAATTACACATTTTTGTAACATGATGTCATGACTTTTCTTGCATTCAAGATCTGCAATCCTACCCTGAGAATACCCAAAACAGTCTGTAGTACGTGAAAGTTAATATTAACATCATGAGTAATGAAGATGATGATGAGTATAAGGGCACTCATCTGCAGAGATTATCAGCGCCCTTTTTAAAAGAAACTGGTCATGGCAAAAGCCAGATATAAATTATTCTAAAACACTATAAATATATCAATAAAATGACAAAAAATACATACGCGTTAAAAAAAACTATAGAAATGTCATCTAAAAGGGTATAAATTCTATTTGCTAAATCCTAAAATCTAATCTCGAAAAGAATCTAAAAACCTTCTTCACTACTGCGTTATCGTCCGCTAGCATTTCTGCAAAGCTGACCGGCAACTGCAGAGTCGTCCTAAGGTCTGCTAAGTGAAAACACTCTAGCAGCACGTGCCGTACAGACAACGCTTCATTGCAAAACGGACACAGTGGAGAAGGCTCCTTTTTAAAAAGAAAACTATGAGTAAAGAAGCAGTGCCCAATTCGTAACCGAGCCAAACTCACCTCCTCGCGACGGGGATGACCGACAGGAGGTAACCCAGGGAATCGGAAGTTCTTTGACAGATCTAAGTTTATTATTGCGGAGAGCGGACCACTCTTCCTGCCAGCAGGTTTGCACAGCTCTCCACAATACGGCCCTAAAATCTTCCGATGTCACAGATGGTATTCGAACCCTGGGCTTCATGATAGCCGTCTTGGCTGCTGAATCCGCCATTTCATTCCCCCGCAAGCCTACGTGACCAGGGATCCATGCACACACCACGTTAACGCCAGAAGCGTGTAAAACGTGGAGGGCATCCTGTATACGCTGCACAATAGGGTGGTAGTTCTACAGCTGCCGTAGGCTTTGAAGTGCACTGAGGGAATCACTCAGGATTAAGCAGTCCCCCAACTTTCGTCGTCGTACGTGTAAAATGGCCTTGTATATTGCATAAAGCTCTGCAGTAAAAATGGAAGTGCTAGTGTGGAATCCGAATGTATACGGATCGGTTCCACACACGTAAGCACAACCAACACCATTTGAGTTCTTGGAGTCATCAGTATAAATTACAAAATGGTCTTCATATCGCGATGAAAATTCTAAAAATCATATGCGCATAATAGACATAGACATTTTATCATATTTAGTCATGCCCAGATCAACCGGGGACGCTCTGCACAACCAAGGAGGGTATATCCTCTCCCCCCTAGGATACATCTTGGGCATTTCAGTATCAAGATGTCTAAGGAGCTCCCGGAAACGAAAACCAGGTGGCTTTGGTTTAATAGTAGTTTTCCTATAACGCACGTCCATGAAGGTATTAAAGAGCGGCGTAAACAATGGATGTGCGGGCATGCAATTAAGTCCACAGCCATAATTGGCTAATAACATGTTGCACCTGTACTGCAGAGGAGGTTCTGCAGACTCAGCATAATAATAATAAAAAATCATGAATAATGCGCTCTACATCTAGGTGATCTCCTGGTAGGACAGCAGGTTCACGAAAGACAAATGTATCTGCCCCTTTTTAACACTCTTATATTTACTAGCAAAATACTATGTTCATATATCATGGGCACATGTCCTCAGGTCCTCGAAAACTGTCGTTCTGGAGAAATTAATAAGTGTTCTTTTGGAGTCTTCAAGCTCTGATAGGCTGAGCTCCCCACTGTTCCTTCTTTTCGACTTGCAGAAAAAAATGAACCCCTTAGCTCAACAAACCAATCTTATTATCTTGTCTAATCGAGAAAGATATTTGCAACACCAGTATAAAATCAATGAGGCTTGAGGCAGATTTCCTTGTTTTGTTCATTAATAATTTCTGTTGCTGCAAGTCATTTAACCATGAAATAAATAAATCCAGAAGTTAAATTGTTAATACAATTAGATGGTCCGATATACTTAATGGTTCGGGCAAATATATTTATTTTAAAAAGACAAATATCGCGTAATGAATTTTGAAATACAGGCAGTCGATTCTGTTTTTATATTTGTTTCATTTTCAGATTTTGGTAGTACTAACAAGAACATATCAACATCTAGCGTTAATGCGATTTCGACAGCTTTTTTCGGGCTAAAGATGTGTATAGGTTTACATGAAATTCCGATTCCGGAAAATTTATAAGATTTATCATGATTTCTTCTAAGACAAGTGAAACTTTAAGTTACAAATTGTTATGTTTGTATATGTTTGTTGGCTTCCCTGTTAATAGCTTCATGTTGTACGAAATTATTAGTTTCTAATTTGATGCATTTTGTTCTGTTTACTTTCGCCGTTAGGCTACTATGAACAATTTCGCTTACAATAGCATACATAAATTTAATTTAAATTTTATGGAAACTAAATCAGAAATTAAACTATATTTAAAACTTCAAAAGAAAATGAGGTTTATTCTTTCAGATATTTGTTTTCTAAAATCTTTGTTTAAAACATAAGGTAATCCCCATTTTTGTTATAAAAACTATTATATTTGTTAATGATAGTATTCCTCAAAAAGCTGCAGAGAAAAATAAATTCAAGTCGAAAGAAGTTTACTTTTTAAGGACCTAAATAATATTGAACTTAAATTATACAATTTGCATCTAAAATTAACAAGGATTTTAGGTAATTTTCTTTGGCTTACTTTAGAATCCAAATTATATCAATTTCTTAATTTAAATATGAAAAATAAAATTGCTAAATAAAATTATATAATCTGCGAATGAATCAAAATACATTAAATCCAGTTATTAAGAATAATAAGATAATGTTAATTTATCAAATTGTAACCTTAACGAAAGAGAGACTTTTATTTTAAATAAACGTATAAAAACGCGTGTAAAATTTTCAAGAAATAAAATTGATTATATTGCAAATATAGAAATTTCTAATCAAGATTTAAATGAAAATAATAAATCATGATTAAACTGAAATGTAAAAAATGTTTAAAAATTTAGATGAATCGCAACCTAAGGTAAATAATAATAAAAAAGATTTTATGTTCACTAAAGCGGATAAAGGTAATAAAATTTAAATTTTATATAAATCCGAATATATTACTAGAGTACAACTTTTACTTCAAGGAGAAGATTACATAAAAATTAATATAGAAAAATTAAAGTCTCTTATTTCAAATTCTAATAAAATGCTTAATAAACTATATAAAATAGAGAAAACATTTAGTAAAAGTTAGTAACCCAATTTTACATATAATTTATGCTATTCCTCAAATCCATAAACCTGGAAGTAAAATCAGACTTATTGTAAATTTTATAGATTCACCAACTTATAATTTAGCTAAATGGTTATATAGAAAATCTTTAGTAATTTTGAGTCAGTTAAAAAGTTTCACAATATTATAATATCTAAAACTGATAAACTCGTTTCTTTTCCTAGTATTACTAGAGGCAAAATTTAATTTATTAAAACAATTTGTTGAATTCAATAAGTTTACATGAGGACTGAATAGCTGATTTTGTTAATTTTATTGAATTTTGCTTAGGTCAATTTTTTTTCCATTTTTAATGTTAAAACTTTGCAACAAATTTCTGGCTTAGCAATGGGTAATCCGCTTTCACATTTTATTGCTGATATTTTTATGAACTTTTTTCGAAATGCAAGTCAATAATTCCCTTTTATTTTTAAAGTTTATTATAGATATGTCGAAGATACCTTTGCAATATTTCCTGATAAACTAATTACACGATACTTTAAAATTACTAAATTTGCAAGATAAAGCTATAAAATTTACCTTAGAAACTGAAATTAATGGATTTCTTACTTTTATAGATCTAAAGATAATAAGAAATAATAAATAATTAAACTTTGTTATTTATAGGGCGTCTACTCATATTGATAATTACATAAAGAGTAAAGGTTTTAACAGTTTTTCACTTAAATTTTCTGTTTTCAATAGTTTTATTTATAGGTTAATAAAGATACCACTGAATAAAGATGAATTTAATAAAGAATATAACATTTTATTGGTTAATAATGGTTTTGATTAAGGCTTAATAAATAAAAAATTGCAAAATTCAGATATAAAAAAACTGTTACTTACCATCCTTGGCTTAATAAATATTTTCAATTTTTTTTAAAAACTTAGGTATAACTTTCGTTCCTCAAAATAAAGGTAGTGTTAAGAATATATTGCATTCCTTTAAAAAAAGATAAAATACATAATAATAAAAAATCTGGCATGTATCAGTTTAATTGTTTCGATTATGACAAAGTTTATATTGGAGAGACAAAACGTAATATAGAAACCGGAACGAAAGAACATTTTCGAAACTTCCAGTTTAAGCAAACAGATAAATCAGCCGTAGCACATCATTTTTGGTCATTTAACCATGAATTAAATCCAAAAGTTAAATTACTAAAACACTGAAATGGTCCGATCAATTTAATGTTTGGGTGAAAGATATTTATTTTAAAGAAGAAACATCACGTAATGAATTTGGAAATACCGGCAGTCGATTCCGTTTTTAAATTTTTTTTCTTCAGATTTTGGTAGTACCAACAAGAAGATATCAACATGTAGCGTTCGTAACGATGGCGACAGCTTTGTTTCTGACTGAAGATATGTATAAGTTTCCATGAAATCGCGATCCCGGAGAATTTATTAGAATTATCGTTTCCTATAAGTGAAGCTTTAAGTGACAAATTGTTGTATTTGTATATAATCTATATTACGTGTAATTAACTTTCTCCTTCACTGTTCTATAAGTTGTGTTACGATAACGTTCTTCAACCTGCTTCTGTAGAAAAAATAAAAATTTGTAGAAATGTTTTTTCTGAAATATTTCGTTGTATGTTATATAGAATTCAGTAGCCTTAAGGGAAGAACAAATATTTCTAAACCGTTAATGTATGAGAGGTTTTAGAATCCGTTCGTTTTGCGTATTCAAGAGAAAATGTAACTAATATACTTAATGCATTAAAATGTAAATGGTTAAATGTTTAAAATAAGAAAGCCTGTATCTCAAATGGATAGTTAGTGAAACATTTATTGTTGTACTATGCTGTAAAATCTTTGAATTGTTACTAAAGTTCTAGATTACTCATTAACATACTATTTATTAACACATATGGAATACATACATTGTTAATTATCTTCATAACAAAAAACTGTCCTTACTTCAGTGATGCCAACTGCAACTTTTAACATCAACAAAACTGCCCGGCTTTAACAGTGTAATAAACTTTCTCTCATCTGTCCCCCATAAAATCAGGACAGTTTTTATAATTATCTGTTTACGTTTGTTTCTCATATTACATGCATTTGAATTTTTAGTACAATAACAGTTCCATAGCACACATTTGAACATTTGTAGAATACAATGGTTTAGTAAATATGTCATTCACTTAGATTTCACATATTTTATATCAAACAAACCTTTGTAATATTCATTCTTGACAAAAAAGTATTTCATCTCGGTGTGTCTACCGGTTTTAACTAACTTCATTGGACACTGATTATTAATACATATTGTAGCTTTCAATTTCTCACCTGTAAGCTCCTTCAACAAATTTATCAGAACCTTAAGTTCCTTAGAGCGTTCACAAGCAGAGATGTTCAGCCTCCGTTGTAGATTGCGCTATAACAGTTTGTCGCCTAGAACACCACGAAATAGATACACCATTAAAGATTGTGACAAAACCTGAAGTGCTGTTGCACCGAATGTGTTTTTTATGCCTTTTACCATCTTTGTGACATCACCTGCATAATCTGACTCCCAATATGCCACTAACTCAAGAACTTAGAGTTATTATCACTGTTGTAATTAAAGGCAGCATTAGTTTCATCCTTTAGATACATCAGGGTTCTCTTGAGTTCACTAAGTCTTGTTTCTTTAGATTTTCCATGGAACTCCTTTCGCAATTTACTGCAAAACTTATACCAGGTCGTGTTTTGTAGGACAAATATAGAAGACTTCCAATTGCTTCTCTGTATTTGAACTTGCCGGGTCTTCCCAGAGCCGTCATCATCTTCATATTTTTCATCCATCTTTATATCAGGAGTAATAGGTGTTTTCATTGATTTTGAGTGTGCCATGCCATATCTCTTCAGCATGTGGTTCCTGAGATAAAGATTCGTCATTCAGTCTTGAATATGTTCATACCAATGTACGCTTTTGGTTCTTTTTCGATTGGCATTTCTAATTCTTTCGTTAGTTTATCTTGCAGTGGCTTGATCTTTTCTTTTTCCGTTCCAATGATGATTTCATCTTCAACAGGTATTGCCAAGTATATATCTCCATCTTGTTATTTGAAGATACACTGGTCTGGATTTAATTGAATAATATTTGATTCATTGAGGGTGCATGTGCTTGTCGAAACCCATACAAGGATGTTTGCAATAGGCAGACGTCTCCTGTCTGTACTTTATGGTAGACTGGTTCTTCTAAGTCGCCGTTAAGTAAGGCTATCTGCACATCTAGGGTTTGATGTCCCAGCTTTTTGGCTACTAAGGCAAACAATAGTCTCAAGAAGGTGTGGACACTACCACAGGAGTAAAATTTTTCCCATAGTCTATATTTCTCTTGTTTTGAGAGCATCCTCTTACTATTAATCTAGCCTTAAATTTTCCTATTTCCTTTATTTAAATACCCATTTTCATGTAAGGCTCTGTTTCTCTTGTGCTTCATCTTCATCATTATTTGTCCACGGTTTATTCTTCATTAATATATCTATTTCATCTCTTATGGCTTTCATCCATTCCTGTTTCTCTTCACAACTTACAGCATCAACAATGGTCAATAGTTCATCATCTTCAGTCGTGTCGAGATCCATGATGTAATGTTGAATTTTCATAGGTATTCTCCTTCTTTAATACGTATTTTATTTTCTTGGTTTTCATTTTGATGTTCTTGCCTATCATTCTTTAGTTCTTGGTTTTGCTTTTCTTGATTTTCTTCATACAGCTTATTGATGATTTCTTCACCTGCATAGTATTCAGAGGATGGAAAGAATGTGTGTTTTAATATACCTCTGCTTATAAAATGGTTTATTTTCTTCATTTTCATTCCACAAGCGGTAACCGTTTGGAGCATAACCTAGAAACCTTGCTTCTTCACTTCTGCTAATTTCTTGAGAGGTTTTAACACTTTTTCATATACCTTTGTCCGAGAATCTGTAGGTTACTCAGTTCAGGTTTCTATTTATACAAATGTTCTGATGAGTTGTGAATCATTTCTATGGTTTGACTTCACTTTGCGAGATAGGCTGCAGTTTGCACTACTTCACCGCACAGCTATATTTTACATTTGGATAAGTGCCAATACTATTAATAAATGCAAGTTTTATAGTTCCATTTTTCCATTTAGTTGCGGGTTATGAAGGATGGTTAAGTCCAATATAATACTACTTTCTTGACGCTTTGTGATGAGTAGCTCATTTTTAAGTTCTCAACCATTGTCACACCTTGTTTTGCGGGATTTCTCCCTCCTTTACAAATCTTTTCATGCACGAAAAACCTTCATTTGCTGTTTTTGTTTCTCGAAGATAAACCTTGCTGAAATGGGTGTAGTCAACCAATTATGTGATGAAATAGTTCTTCCTATTATTTGCTGGGAGATCTAATGGCACACAGATGTCAATGAGTATAAGAATACAGACATGGAGTACGTGAAGGGGATTCCTACTACGCTGAGCAGGTTCCTTTGTCTATTACTATACCGGGATTACGTCCCTTACTGGCATCGGGATGTTTTTTTTAAAGGGACGGTGGCTAGAGGGTGATGATTGTATTGAAGATAGGATGTTTAGTAATATGTGAGAGAATAACATTTTCTTGGGATTAGGTTGGCATTTTTAAGCGTTTTTTGGTGGTCCGAGCACAATACTGGGTCGCTTGTATTTTTCTCCGGGTTCAAGGTGGTACTCCGAGAGTCCGCGAATGAGGTGATTGAAACTGCAAGAAAGTTTGTCATAAAAGCTACAAGAGAGATGTACGATATCAGCGGTGAGTTTTGGGATTGCGAGGTATGTTGTCATTGTAGTTTATAATTTCCAGGCGACGACTGGCTTTTTCTCTTACTGTTTTAAAAGGCAGACTTACTTGTTTAGCATTTGCACAAACAGCACAATTTGCAATATTGCACTTATCATTATGATGTGATACTCCGTTACACAGTTCAAGATTATTTATCAGATGATTATAACTGAGGTGGCCTAATTTTCTCTGCCATTCTTCTAATTCTGAGAGATGAGCATTTTAAGAGATGTTCTTCTAGTTCACAGCATAAAGTCCATTTTCTGTTTTTTTCTGCTTGTATTACAACAAAGTCCATTTGTATTTTTATTTTGTTTTCCAGGATGTATACTTTTTAACGTCAAATTACACTGTGCCATTACTTTTTGTCATAAAGTTTACTAATAACATGCTTCATGTCAAATCAGGCACACAATAAACTTCACTTAATGAACAGTTGTCAAGCTCTAGAGAACCAAACCCGTTTATTCACATGCAGTTCTTTATTCTTTACAATATCAACAATGGGTATTCTTTCATTCTGATAGAATATCTTGTTCATTAGTCAAAATCTTATTGCAAACACTATTAACCACCATATTAAAACATCCTTTGTTCCTGATGCCTTTTCTGACTCGCTGTGATGAAAAACTAACGCGATATTTCTTGTTGTGATTTGTTGACAATTTACTCTTCTTCACATATCTGTTATAATTTTTTTTTTCTTCATGGTGGCCTTCGAGAGAAATTTTGCTGATTCGTGATTTAATTTCTTGAGTATACACAAGCTTTAAATTTAATGAAACAATATTGTGATTATCACTGGTTTTCTTGCAAATTACGCCAGCATTTTTCTTACATTGTTCCCTTACATGTCCTCACTGACGACATCCGTAGCATTTGATATCATTGTTTCATTTTACTTTGGCTTATGCTTTGAAAGATACTGGCAATTTTTCATTAAATTTTAGCTTGTCTTCCTGCAACGATAACCTTGACGTAAGTTTTTCAGTGACTTTGTCCATTGGTGATGAAGTATCTCATGTACCATAAAGTGCCTGAATTTTTCAGGTAAAATGGAAATTTCTTCATTTAGAACTTTTAACTTAAACAGCAAGTCTCGAACTTGACTATGTTTGTACGAGTATCTTTGTTTTTTTTATCAAATTTGTAGTTATAAAGTTCGTGAATTAGCAGACACTTTTCTTGATCTGTATCTTTCTTTTAGATGAGGAAAGTGTGTCATACATATCTTTTGCACTGTCCATGTCATCAGATGTACCTTCACTGTATTATTCTCCGTTCTTAGGATCGCATGTTAAGCTGTAGCATCCTTTGTTTGCACTTAGATTTTATTTCTTCGTCAGTACCCCATGACGCAAGTAGCGCTGATCCATCCGTTGCCATGCTTGGAACAGAACTTTAACCTCAAAATGTCACTTTGAAAAGTAGCATTTTAAATACTAGCAATGTCATCACTTTCGACTTTATTTTCTGACGCCATAGTTTCTCTTGCATTTGTTTCTTCGTTTTTCTCTTGCGAGCACCTTATTTTACCGCATCCGCAGTATTCACAATGTTCTTAATTTCTGTTTCTTATTTATTTTATCTACAGCATATTCAAGGTACATAACTTTCTGTAAAAAGATATGGAACTATTAACAAAGTTTTAATTACGCATTAACAAGTTATTTATTCACTCATAAGGAATACACACATCGTTATTTAATTTGATAGCAAAATACCGTCTGTATTCCACTAATGCCAACTGCCCTTCTTAACATCAACAAAAACTGATTGAGTTTAACAGTGTAACCAACTATATCTGTACAGCTTGAAGATAGACAAATGAAGTATTAATACAGAAATTTGTCACTGACTTAGACCGTGAATCTTTCTTAGCCTTTCTTTCTGCATGGTCACACATGTCTGGATAACGTCGCCTTCACAGGTTACAGGAGAGGCGAGAGCGACATTTCCTTGCAGAATGCCCGAACTAGAGTCATCTGAGCCATATGTCGTTCTGGGAGAGTCTAGTCTTCCTTTCTTCGAGGATCATATCTTTAACCTGAATAATCCGGATGAATCACGAATCCTCATTTTACAGAAAGCACACGCATTCCTCAGTTCAGCAGTTGTAACTAAACCCTGAGTACTTGGAGCATCAGGTTTTCTCAAATATTTCGATGTCTGAGTCTTACTCCCACCTATGTTGCTGATCTTTCTGGTCAACTGCAAATATTCTTCGTTTCCTACTTCAAATTTCAGAAATTCCAACAAGCTTTTGAGCTTTCCTTGTGAACCCGTTTCTTGCGTATTATCTCATCCTCTCAGCCACAATCGAATTCATTCTTCAGTCAAACAAGTCTCCACTAAAGTAAATTACAATTCCACATAATCTTCAGTAGTTATAACCATTGACTCTAGTGATGTAACTGTAGACCTAATTTGGTCATATAACACTCACAAGACAGATTTTCCAGTTACTAGATTAGTAATCTCCCTTACATAATGCACTATCAATAATCCTTTCGACTGTATGGTGCTTCATTTGACCACACAAGAGGTCTATTAAATTTTCCGCAATAGACGGAAAACTATTCAAAAGTTCATAAGCTCGTGCCCCAGGTGGCATTGATTCTTTTATATACAGAATCCTTTCTGCAACATCCAGCGCGCTACTTTCATGTTTTCGCTCAAACTGAGTCCGAAATGGTATCCACTGCTTAATATCAGTAGAGAATTGTGATGCCAACTCCGGTATCTGATTGATCAATCTGCCATTTTGTGAAACACTCGATCTTGCGTAAGAAACACCATTCGGTACTTCAAAGGCAGTAAATTTCTCGTACCTACATTTAGCTGATGTCCACTTATATCGATATGATTCTACTTCATTATACTCTTTAGTTGTGTCCTCGTCGGTGGCCTCATTGCCATACCAAGCTTAATGCATTTTCAAGTCCACCATTAATAGAAGATCTGTCTTGTCCTCCAGGAGCTTAAAATTGTTAAAAACATCGTTTGGTGTCACATTTTACTCAGCCATCTTGTTCTGGAACAGCTTGAATGCTCTAGAAAGTAAACCACGTGTGTTCTTTATTTCAAAGTTGAAAGTGCAGCAGCCATGTCACACAGTGACTTTAAGTAATCTTATTTTACCTTTCGTATTATTATTGCGCGACCAGAAGGTGTCCTATCACGGTCATCATATGTTAATCATTCAAAATTAGGTAGTACAGTGGAAGGTATCAAATTCAACTAAACACACACTCGTTAGTACATAAGATCATAACTTCTCGTTTAATTTAATCATATCCAGTCTTAAATGGTTTCATAATATCGTCATCAGCAAATGTCAAACCTATTAAAGGAGTGGTTGTAGTCATATTGCACATTGATATTTTAAATTTTGCAACAGATGTCGTTGATGTAGTTTCGTTACTTGCTCTAGTTGTTTCGGTATTCGTTATAGTTCATTTAATGTTGCTTAGTATATTCTATATTTATCTTTTAAACCTAGCTGCAGAGGCAGTAATGTACTCAATTCCGTGTTGCTGCAGATCAAGAAATTTGAAATAAAACTGATGCATTTAATACTCGTTCTGTTTTATGTAGTAACCGAAATTTATGAAAAGGATACTGTGTCCACAGATACAGAATAAGAGCTGAAAAAACCCAGTCAAAGAGAGTACTAGACGTCGAAGTGAGTCCGGAAACCCCATCAGAATCTGTAAAATATGGAACAGAATGCACAGTGTCCCAGTGGACAATACTGGTTACCATGGGCAGATATTCAGATCGACACCAGTCCAATACCGGAGACAACCTCGTACGTAAATCCGTCTCATATCAATTGGGAAAACAATAATCCGGTGCCATCGGCCGTCAAGTTATACTCTCTGTATTTCAACCTTCCTCGCACAACTTGGAAGAATAAGTAGCAGGAGCCATCATTTCCTAAAACTGTATCTCAATATGGAAATCCACCCCTTACAACTTGGGAGAAAAAGCACGAATCACCACACATCAGTACACCAATTTTGTAGTAAAGCAGTCCTTAGGATACAATAGAACAGATGATCAACAAATGGAAAAAGGAGCCACAGCGGACCAGTAAATATCCATCACTAGGAAATGATGATATGCCGAACAGGATGGCAGAGGGATTCAGAGGAGAACTAGCTAGAAATAAACTATTTCATTCATAATTAGAAATTGACAATGATAACGATTATGGTGAAACGGAAGATGAAGTTATACAGAACGGTATCAGATCGGCAGCAGCAGAATTTGAATTAAATAGAACCTCCAGGATTGTTTACAGAATTTCATGGTATACGTTGTATTTATCATACAAACAGCTGTATCTAATAAGATTTTTGATATATTTTTGAGAAAATAAAAAGGAAGTATTGTTCTTCTTTTAAACGCGTAGTTTGGAGTGAGAATTTGGTTTCTATAGCAAGCGTAGAATTTAAGAGTTCCTCTGCTTTCAATATTGATGTTCACAAATAAAACCAAACACGAATAATTTTATAATAGGATATTGTTTTTGTTCAGAAGTCCTCAATCATACATTTTTAGCAAAATATTGCTATTTACGTATTTTGTCTGAATGCAGGTTTCCTCTGTTCACTACAGAATATAGACTCCTCGTTGCTTGCATTAAAATAACATTTCGAAAAACATCTGGTCACTCACCTTTTACGTTTGTTGTTAAAACAGCGGTTTTTGATCACAAGCAGAATTTGTGTTCCATACTTATAAGATTTATTCTTAACCGTACTAATACTATTTAGAAACTACTTCTTATTTACCCAATATTACAATCAAAAACAAAAGACAATACCCTAGATACGCATAGAGTTTATATATGAATATATAGCATCACTAATCGGTCGTCAGATGTCACAGTGATTTATTCTCCAACACAGCTAATGGTAATATAGTCTAGTGCGTAGCAGTGTAAGAACATCAACTTTCTGCCTACTGCTACAGTGGAACACCGACCCAGGTTATGGGGTGAATATCAGGCATCAAAAAAGAAAAGGGACCCGCTTCTTAGTTTGCTATTTGAAAACTCCAGATGACCATATATGTTACTTATATGACTATAAGGTCTACTAAGCATAGGTGCCTAAAATTATAAAATGGTGCCTTACCTTCATTTTCCGGGCTCAAATATCGTGGAGATTAATATTAAGCGTATATTCATTATCTGTGTATTTCAAATTTCTTAGTTCCTAAATGAAGTCGAAGTAATGAACATTTTTGTTCGCTGAATTTAGCTTCTCCGTCCCTTTTACTCGAAATAGTCCAGCTCTTTCTCCTTTATACTTCTAGATCAGATTTACTTATTAATCAGGTATAAAGTGTGTTTGCTTGCATATATCAGTAATTGACATAATATTTGTATTTTGTAATGTAACAGGGTGCTCTGAGGTTCGCCCTAGCGAAATCGTAAAAGAGAATAGAAGCTAATAGTTTGTAATTCTCTTTCAATGTATAGTTTACATAATGAAACTAATATTTTGTTTAGTTATGAAATCCCCACATTGTTGTAATCGATTTACCTATGTGACGAAGATTACACTGAGAGATGTTACTCTTTCCTCTCGTATTTGAAGAAAACAAAACATTAGGATGATTTGGAATAGGAAGAAAGCTGGTTAGCCCTAACTCAGCGCTTCCACCGTCTCTGTCACCCTTTCAAATGAAGTTGACTCTCCCGGCTCGACGTACTGTATACCACTCTCATGCTGAACCACGGCCCCGGGGTTCACTATCTTATTGCCGCCAGTAGCGCTAGTGCTGTGCCAGAACCATCCCGTCAGGAACAAACATAAACTTGGGCATTACTGACGTCATTTTCCATGCTATTCTCCCAAGCAATGGACGTCACAGAATAGGAAATAATTCACCATGGCTATCCTGTGATGGGGAGACGTCGAAATGGCACTATTATAAATATGTTTTTAACTGTTAGAAGCAGCCTAAGTATACTAAGCAATGCAATGCCTTGGATTAGAAAATAAGCAGTTAGTAAAATGTGGCGAGTTTGGAAAAAAAATGTGTAGTGTTTAACGCCCGCTTTTACTACATACGGCACTGCAGGCGGTGACACTGATGATACATGAGATGAACATGGAGCACCGGTGGAATGAGATGGAGGGGGAAAGCGGAGGTCTCGGAGAAAACCCGCCCCAGCGCCGTGTTGTCCACCAAAAATCTCACTTTGCGGTCGCCTGGGATCGAACGCAAGCCGCCTTGGTGAGAACCAAGCGGTCTAACCACTGAGCCACGTTGCGGCCTGGCGAGTTTGGAAGTAAACTAATAACACAATATTTATCTAATTACTAGACGTTGGCCAACATCTAATATCAATACTCTGGACACTGATATTGTTGTTTAAATATACTTATATCATAATTTATTCAGTACCTTTTATTCATGTATCTTCCCAGGCCCACTTAAGGGAGGGGATCCGTCCCCTTCAGGTGCCGTGGTGTGGGCGCTGTGCACCCATACAGTCGTGGTACCTCTGACGTTATTAGATGAACCTCGGGCCTAACATTCGAGTCCCTCCCTTATTGGGAGTTGTTCGGATTGGGTTGGACTCGGCGGTAGTGGTCCCCAATACCTGTGGGAGATCGGGTACGTCTCCGTACGGGGTTGAGGGAAGCCATAATATTCCCGCGTACTAGCTAAAATAGCTCGTATAAGTTATCCTAGATATCCAGGTGGCCCCACTGAGGTCATAGTGGTAGCATTCCCGTTTTGGAGTTGGTGCGCGTAACTGGAGGAGAAGTTTGGGGTGCTTGTTAGTCTCTAAGTCTTGACTATGGAATGCACCACGGAGACACCGGACGCCCTTTTGGGACAGCTCGGTAACTCCCTGGTCTACAGGGGGGTCAGTCTTAACTCTGTGAGGATCTGCCCTGGTAGATATCCTCGAGTTTATATATATATATATATATATCTTCGGGTTCAAGGGGGCAGTGTCTTCTTCATGTTTGCGTGTGATACTTCTTAGTATAGTTATCGCATTTCTATAATACTAATTTCAATTTCAACTAGATAGCAAGAGAAGGTATAAAGAAAACCCTTTAAGAGTGAAGGTAAGTTTTAAGTATACAGTGATGACTTTCATTCTTGGAAGAAGAAATTCACAGCTAAACTCTACATTACGGAATTTTATCCATAATGGCCGCCTCGGTTGACAGAGGTAAAGAATTTTTAACAAACCTAACGATCCAAATGAATAATGAAATCCCGTCTTCTCTTGTACTGAAGTACCAGGTTACCAAATGAGCACCTCAAATACTGTTTCAAATATGTGTAAAGAATCAAACCCAAAGTTAAGTTATGCAGTCGTAGCACAGGCCTACCTTAACAAAGACGACGATATTACCACAGAATCTTGTGTTGGTATTAATATTTAAGATTATGTACTAGCAACCGGAAAAGTGACAACCCCTTCCAACATCAGATTTGTCTCAAGGATATCTAATGGGATAATCTGCACATTTCTTGCTAGAAAAATGGATTGCAAAACTCATCTCCAAAGTAGTAGTTAGCAATATTTCATTGGAAATAAGGTCTCTCCTAACCAAAAACAAACGAGTAATTATCTCAAACGTCTGTCCCGTAATTTCTGTCGTAGTAAATTAAGAGGAGTTCCTCATCCTGGATATTAAACAATGACCAAAGTTTCTCCAATCAGAGCACGACTGTCTATCCTGGGTTTTCTTACATCCTTAGTTTTCCCAGATAGCTCTATATTCCAAATGACGATTTCAGTAAACCTTCAGAATCACTTCAAGTGGAATATGAAGGAGCAAGCAACTGGATATATTTATATGATTCACCAACCTGATTTATTTGTAAAGCTGAGGTTCATTTCGCTTGGCACTGTCCGAATAACGCAGATAATGAGGACTCCTCTCTTAACACACGAAAAGTCACCCAAGAAACAAGCTCTCAACATCCTACAGATTCTCAGGGATTGGAAACAAATACCAAGCAAAAGTTATCACTGCTCCTCTACAATCTAACGTTAAGAGAGCTGCTCCTTCTGCAAACCTTCATTGTCTCAATTACGATAACTGCAATCCTCCAACCACAAATGTAACGAATTCAACCCCTTCTCCGATATGTCCGCAAACCCTCTTTCCCGCAGAACTTGCTGGATCAATGCGTCCAATATTTTCCAGCAATGAAACTATTGAACTTGAAGAGTAAAATATATATCCCCTATCAACGGAGCCTATATCAGATGAAATCAGAACTCACAAGACTAAACCAATTTCTATGACTTCTACAACAGAGCAGGATATCACTATTAGTGAGATGCTTAAACCCGCTAAGGAAGTTCTGGGAGCCAACCCATAATTTTGTCCTCTCATCTACGTAGAACTGCAATCCTCTTTCGAAAATAGTATCGCAGTCACCAACATATTTGCAATTGTTTATAATAATACCCACGATCTTAGAGGTTTAACTCAAGCACTTCAGAATCCACATTCTTATTTTATCCACAAATCTATATCAAATTTTCCCGACTCGCCAAGAAACTTCTGAAAGTCTTTAACCAAAACGGAGATGAAAAAAATGCAGTCTACTTCCTGAATACCTCAGTAACGAGTCTACATCATTTTCCTACCGTAATAATGACAACTTTCCTTCTAGAGCTATGCATTATCATGGTGCTACCTCAATAGTTTTCATGTCAACCAGAGTAGTTACAACTTTCATTTAATAAGCAATAGACTTCAGTATTCTGCCTAAAAGAAACAAATTTCCAGGATAACTTTTTTGCTAATGTGAAACACTTAAATATGTAACAAAAATGGAGTCAATATAAATCATGGCAGTGGTGGTGTAGCACCATATGTTAAAAACAGGTTATACCAACAAGAAGTTTCGTTAACAACTAATCTGGAGTCAGTTGTAGCTTTATTACATTTGCTCCAGTCACTGAGTTTGCAACATTTACATTCCTACCAGTAGTTCATTCCACAGCAGGCCCACATTTTTAGCGTAGATGATAGCTTGTCTGCCTCACGTTCTTGAGGTCCCTATTTCGAGTCTCGCTCAGGGTATGTTACCTGGATAAGGTTTCACCGGGATTTTCCATTATCCTGAAATATCAATGTAGGGTAAGTCTAAGGTCTATGCAGCCTGGGATCATTTGAGCATCACTTCACCCAGTCCATTCATCGTCCGGTATGACTTAACGTTGGAGGGTGCAAAATTACAAAAAAACCACACACATAAAAACATTACAATTAGGTATCCAAGGTTATGACGTGTATTTGCTTGTGTGTATCAGTAATAGACATAATATTTGTTCATATCACAGGAAATCCTCAAATCGACAAGGAGTGAAATCGTCAAATAGCAGACCACTGTTTATTAGTTTGTAATTCTCTTTCAATATATAGTTTAAATAGGTAAACTTGTCTTTTGTTTAGTTCTAAAGCCAACACCTTTTCGCAAAGCGTTGCCCATTTAACAAAGTTTGCACCTAAGGGTGCACTTTGCTCTCACCGAATATGTTTGAGAAAAACAAAATTTAGGATAATTTGGAATAGGCCGAAAATAGGTTAGCCATAACACAGCGTTTCTACCACTTCTGTCACCTTTGTAGGTGCAACTGATCCTCTCGTCTTGACGTTTTGCACACCACTTTCATGCTGAACCTCGGCCCCGGTTTTCACTCCATTTTTGCCAACAGTAGCGCTAGTACTGTGCCAGAATCATCCCATCAGGAACGAATCTAAACTTAGGCAGTGTTGAAGTCTTTTTCTAGTGCTGTTCTCCAGAGTAATGGACGTAACGGAACTGGTAATAATCCCGCCGACACATCGAACTGGAAAGAGCCCAAAAGTTAGAGAAGATGTGAAATGTTATTAGAAATGAAATGGAGCGACAGGAACATCGTCGGATGTGACCAATCGACACAAAATTTGCCCGGAAACAGCGGGAAAACTAAGGAAAACCATCCATCAGGTACGTCGGCAAAGGGAACCCAATCAGGATCTCCCAAATGCGGGCCCCAGACCAACCCGTATAAGCCATCTCTCTCGTTAGTTTGTACCAACTTCATTTACGTTTTTAACAATCAATAGGCTCTTAACTTTACATAGAATTTATTTCGCAAATGCGCCACCTGCAACTTCAGCTTCTTACTGCCGCTAGGTGACGGGTTATTTTTGTATATCACCAACCTCTTAAAGTAAAACAATACTTAAAAGTAAAACTGTGAACTACTATTGATTTCTTGATCTGCGCTTTTTTGATTATCTTCTTTTTATATTTTTAAACCAAGGTACTTACCGTATAATAACATGTATATTCACATTTTATAATCTTCCCATTAAAGGTCATTCTTCTTGACCTGCGTGTTTTATGCATACCGTTGGTGGAGGAGTAGTCAGCTTCTCATTGCCCGTTAGCCATGCTCTCGTTCATTAATCATAACGCTTCTATGTAAGACTCCTCTTTCGGTATGTACGAGTAACTTGACAACGACAGGTAATGCAGAACACCCACTTAAAATCTGTACCCGATTTTCTGCATTTATATGCTTAAAATACATTGTAGTATTGGTACCAATAACAATGGACTGAAGAAATATTTAAATAAATGCTATTAAAATGTGTTGCCTTCCGTACATTTCATACATGCATGTAAAGAATCGAAGATAGTGGAAGTTAATAGCGACTATAAAACGAGATCGCTATTTCAATGTATGCGTGAAGCATTTGAGTAAATGCCAATGAATGCGAATTAAAATCTGTCCCCTTATAAGTAACATTCAATTGTTATTTGCATGGCTGCTTGGGTAATTGTTTGTAATGGCTATTTCATATTAGACGTTTGTGAGCTAAATATTCTTCACGTGCTACTATAATAATCAATAAAGTCCTGTTTCGCAAAATAATCAAATAGCTAAATAAACAGTTATACAAGCACGAAAAATGAAACAAGTAAGCAAAAAATGACATATTTTTATCTCTTATATAAACAAATAAATCATTAACAAATCTTTAGTAGAATTCTTAGCGGGCCTTAACTTGTTACAGTACACGAGGATGGTTATCTTGAGATTTTCTTGTGCGAAGATCCTGCGTTGGTCAGTGAAGAACACTTTATACAGTGAAAAGTAACTCTGACCTTCGCATTACTTTACTAAAACATGTGGAAAGCATCACAGTTGCTCTTGAGCGAATTACCCTTCAATATACGTTTCTGTACCAGAAAGTGTCTCAGAAATTTTTCACAATGCTTAGTAATCAATATTTTTAACGATGTCTTACTGATTTTCTTAAAGGCAGTTTTAACAATATCGTAAGTCTTTGAAGACGTTACTGAAATTTCATCTATTAAAGAAATAAAAATTCCAAAGTAGTAATGCAGGCCTTCATATGTGTTATAGTATCAGGTACAACTGAAAAACAGTCATTAATTAATGTTATTGATGTGTTTATCTGGGATGCCAATATTAGCAAACTTTTTCTATAAAATGGCTATGCAGCTTGCATCTTCTGCATCTAAGGAGTACCACACTGTTTCTTCCTCGTTGAAATATTTTGTGTAGTATTACACAGTATTTACCAAGCACTCTATCCAGTTTAAAATAACTGAGGAGGTAAAGAGAAATTCTGAAGTAGTGACAATCTTTATATCTAATCGGAAAATGTACAAACTATATCTCTGAGCTGGAAAGAGAAAACCACGTAATTTTCGAACTCCAAATTTAAGTCATATAGGACAATGAATGAAATGGGTGAAACGATGCTCAAATAAGTCTTTGGACCTTGGAGCCTAGAGTTACCCGACATTCGTCTATCAGTTTATGGGAAAACAAGGAAAGAATCTTATCCAGGTAACGCACCCCAACCAAGATTCGAGCTCGGCACCTCCTCAATGTGAGGCAGAAACGCCTTAGCGAGGGGGGAAGGAAGACCACGTTTTTATTCTGGCTCCTGCCTAAGCGAGAAAATGTAAGGTGTCTGAATGATAAAATGATGGCTAGGAGTGAGGATTTCGTTCTAAATTTTCATGATTTGGTAATAATAAGCTATTTTAATTAAATAAACAGACAAAATAAGTAAGCAAACCGGCATTTAAGCGAAAAAGTATTTATAAGGATTTCACTATATTTTTGCTTAGAAATCTTAGCTCTAGTAATCCGTAATGATCGATTGCAGCTCAGCTCGAGATTGGACCTCAAGCGACGTTCTACTCATCTAATTGGGGCGACAGAGGCAGTGATAGGCATCATATATTTACGGCCTATTCAAAATTTCTTCTTTTCCAAAACTTTCTGGTGAGTATTAAACAATATGATTATGGAGTTCCTTTGGTATAAAAACACACAACGGGAGGAAATGCAGAAAAACGTCTAAATGTATTTTCGGGCAAATGAAGAACGTAAAAACGATGAAACTTGTAACTAAAGTATAAATATGTAAATTATGTATCCAATTTATGTAACTTATGTATCTTTGTAGCAGAATTAAAAGATTACTTAAATTATCTTCTAGTATATAATGAATTCCTGCTCATTTTCCTAGGGGAGGAATTTTTCTTTTGAGTAACCCAACACTGTGCAAGACAAAGGAAGGGATGTTAATAATTCTGACGCAGGTCTTACAATAAAAGGTATCAAATTCAATTAAATACGCACTTGTTAATATATAACAATTTATTAAATCTTGTCACCAATGGTTACATAATAAGTACATAAAAATGCCAAACCTATTAAAAGAATGCTTGTAGTCATAGTCGACATAGGTATATCAATTCTCCCAATATACCCTAACCTTCAAATTTTAGTCCTCAAACTGCAACAGCCAGGCATTCATTACAAGAACCGTCCTGGGAGTTTTATTTCTCTTCTACACCTGGTATGGTTGATCTCCAAGTTAGTGTCCCTCTTTGAAGCATTAGTCTTCTTGTCGGTCTCATCACCTGATGACAGGGAGCATTCTAACGGGACTAGACCTTGAACAGGACGCATAATCACACCGTTCTTTGTACGAAGTCTCACAACTCGCACTAGCCCGTACTTCTCAGGTATCAGATCTTCAATTAAACAGAGACGCCACTCAAGGTTATCTAGATTGTTGATTTCAACTAGCACTACGTATTTTTGCTTGGTTTTTCCTGCTGATCCTGCTTAAGATGAAGCTGACTAAGTGACTCTCTACGAAATCGCGAACGAAGGGCATTTCTCGATTTACTTCTCACTTCGTCAGTTGAGTTCCATCCATCTCATCCATGTCTCGTGTTCCTATCTCATAGCGTTGTTGAAGGAACATCGCTGGATAGATTGGTATCAAGTCATTATGATTTTCCATGCCTCAGGTTAACGGACGGACTATTACTAATTGGTCACTATCACAAAAGGAGTCAATAATTCTTCAGATATTACGGATGCGCTCCCCAAAACATTACGAAGCAGTTCTTCCATCAGACCGATTAACAGGTCCCATAAACCACCCCACCACGTATTTGTAGTGGAACATAATTTGCACAGAACACTTTCAACATTGCAATAAGGATCCATCCTCTGCCAGTTAAGCTTAATCATCATTTTATTGAGACGTTTAAAAATTGTCCAGTTTTGACTATACATCGTGTAAGGCCTTCAGCTACACCAGATAAAACTTCGTAGTCCTTGAAGAAAAGAGTCTGTAGATAGCCATGCAAGTAGCTCCAAATGCAATGCTCGCTACACAACGCAAATGAACGAACAAAGCAAACTCACGTCGCTTGATTACCTCTAATAATCCACGAGCCAGCCAAATCCATACCAACAACTTCGAGAACCTTGGCTTCTATCACGCGATCGTTGGTAAAGCTGGTGTGCAAACTTTTGGGCTTCACTCCTTGTATCTCCTGAAACGACACATTTACGGACATATGATCTCAAAACTCATCTTGCATTTAAGATACAGAACATTTTCCTAAGCACACTCATCAAAGTCTTTGGTACTATGTGATAGCTCTTAACACAAACTTCATGAAATAGATGCTGCACAGGAGGGTGATCTCCTGGCAAGACTGCAGGTTGACGAAATTGAAACACTTCTGCCTACTCTAATACTCTTGTATTTACTCGCAAAATACCATGTTCATCTATCACGGACACAATCGAAATCATAATTTGGTCCTCAAATCTTCGGAAACCCTCGTTCTGGAGAAATCTAATAAGTGTTCTTTTGGAGTCTTCCAGTTATGAAGGGCCGAGGGCTCCACTCCTCCTTCTTTTCGACTTGCATTTAAAAATGATCCGTTTAACTCAGCAAACCAGTATTACTATCACATGATATCGAGAAAAATAAAATTAATATTAGTCCGATTCCGTGTTTCCACTGTGTCCACAAGACTTGATGCATTTTTCTTTCTTAAGTTCATAATACATCTTCATTTCTTATACTGCAATTTAAAGCCCATTCTTCCGCTGTTAGGTACGAAATGGATAGTCCCTTCCACCTACCCTTGTTTCGCATCGCTAGGTAGGCAGACGAGCTGGATCCAGTGCACCAGGCATATATCTCCAAGCTTCCGTTGGAGTCAATTGTCCTATATCCTTCACTCTGTTCTCAACTAAGACTCACAAAAGAATTTCGCGCTTTATCCCTGTCTAAACTGTCATAGGGTTCGTAATAAGTAAACGAACACAGTGTGAAACACCTTTCTCAACGTAGACAGCAATTGACCATTATTCGTAGCTCACATGAATTCGAGTGGAGGAATGGACGGTGGGGGAAGAGAGCTATTCTTGATTTTCCTTGGAGGAGCTGAACTTGAAATCCAGGCTCAGTTTGTGTACACTGCGTCATATACCTATGGACTAGCATCGCAGAAGATGTGGATGCTACCCTCTACATGCACTTCAGGGAATCTTCTGGCAATTTTCATTTGGTGCAATTCACAAAGTTCGCGACTCCGTTCCCAAAGGTCGTTTTTATTTCTAAAGGTACGCCTATGTCCCAAAAGTCTTCGTTTATCAAAAGCTTTGGAAACAGCAGAATGGATACCTAAGCACCAACTGGGTCATAAATCCGATGAACTGCATACAGCAACGCCCTCTTTGTTAACTTCTGATCTGAAATATTTCCTAGAGCTTCGCACTTCAAAATAAGAGCTTCTTCCTTACGATTTCACAGTATTCCAAGAATAGGTGACTTCTTAAAATCATCATGAAAAAGTGGGCCAGTGCGCTTCCGACCGCTGAGTCAAAATTTTGCTGTGCAAGAGTATCTCGGTCTATATTGGCAAATATACAGCTCTCCCTTACTTGACACAATTATCACACAACTTTCGGCATTACAGATTCTTTCTTCTGAATGTTTTCAGGGAAATCTAGTCTCGCTTCTTCTTCTAGCTGACAGTTTCTCTTTTCAGAAAAAGGACCATCTATTCCCAAATAATCCAGTTTTAATAAAATGCCTATTCTCTCAATATTCAGCACAATAGCTGTGATTCTTTCTTACCAGAACCTGACTGCACATCTCTACGAAATGCTGTCCACAGTAATGTAGTCATCATAGCTGTCAAGTCTCCCAACGTTATACGTTCATTCAAGAGCTTAGGCTCTAAGAAATTTGGATTTCAATATCCTTATCTCTCCTACATCTAAGTGTGACAGTCCAAGTTTATCACTTGCTCTGCTGTAAAACAAGGTACCTGACTGCAAGCGACAGGCTGTATAAGAGTTTTCAGTCTCAGCTGATTAGAACTATCTACATTCTGAAGAACAAGCTCAAATTCAGAATGCTCCACAGAAGAAGCTTTGCTACCATCAAACACAGCATGGCTCTATATCAACTTCCTAAAGTCTTGAAGACCCAATCTTTCAGCTAGTTCTTATTTCAAGTAAGAATGCTCTTCAGCAGGATCTAGAAGAACACGTAAAGGCTACAGATTATATCCGTGTACTACTTTAAACAAAATTGTTTGAAGGTAGACACATGAAGTGGTACTGCAGAAATTTTTCACTAACTTAGACTGCGGTAAAGACTGTGGTTCCTTCTCAGCTGAACCTTCACTAAGGTTACACATAGCTGAGTAACATTATGGTTTACACACCTTACAGGAGAGCCTAGTGTTAGATTGTCTTGCAATATGCTCATACTTGTGCCAAATGAAGCATGCAATGTACTTAGAGAGTCATATTTTTAAAGCGCTCATATCCTGCTGAAGCATGAGTTTCCATTTTACAAGAAGCACAAGAAGTCCTCACTCCAGCAGTTGCAGCTACACCCTGAGAAGTTGGAACATCAGGTTGTCTCAAATGTTTCAAAGCCAGAGAGTTACCCGCACTAATGTTGCTGATCTTTCTGGTCAACTGCAAATATTCTTCATTCCTCTACTTCAGATTTCTGAAATTCCAATAAGTACTTGAGCCTTTCTTGTGCAACCGTTTCTTGTCTATTATCCTGTCTTCTCAGCCACACTTGAAATAATTTGTCAGTCAGGAAAGGCTACACTAAAGGAAATAATATCCTGCGTTTAACAACTCATGAATTGTAATGAAAGTTTCTGCAAATGCCGCAAAGCCGCTCAGAAGTTAATAAGCTCGTGTCCCAGGTGGGACAGATTCTCTTAAATACACATTCCTGTCTGCAACATCCAACTCGCAACTTTCATGTATTCGCTCAAACTGAGCCCAAAGTGGTAGCTACTGCTTAATATCACCAGAGAATTTTACAAGCAACAACTCCGGAAACTTATTTACCAATCTGCCTTATTGTGAAACCACCCATCTTGTGGAACAAAGATAATTCGATACTTGAAATGCAGTAACTTTCTCGTACATACATTTCGCTGTTGTGCCCTTATCTCGATATGATTCTAGTTGATCATATTCTTTATTTGTGTCTTCGTCGGTGGCCTCATTGCTATACCCAGCTTACTGAATTTTCACGTCCAGCTCTAATGGTCGATCTGTCTTGCCTTTTAGGATCCTAAAACTGGTGAAAACAACGCCTTGTGTAAAATTTTCCTCAGCAAACATGGTTTGCAAAAGTTTGTGTGCTCTTGGAAATAAAACGTGTGTTTTCCTTTCAAAGGTGAATGTGCAGCAGCCATGTCAAACAGTGAACTTTAATAATCTTATTTTAATATTCGGATTATTATAGCACGGCCAGAATGTGCCCTGTCACGGTCAACAAATGTTAATAATTCAAACTCAGGTCATACAGTAGAAGGTATAAAATTCAATTAAATACACACTCGTTAATATATAGGAGTACAATTTATCGTTTAATTTAATCTTCTCCAGTGTCAAATGGTTACATAGTAGCTTCATCAACAAATGTCAAATCTATTAAAGGAATGATTGTAGTCATATTCCACATTGAAATTTCAACTTTCCCAAAAGATTCCATAACGTAGCTTCGTTACTTGCAGTAGTTGTTTCGTTACTCGTTTTATTTGATTTTATGTTGTTTAATATTTTCTGTATTTTTTTCTTTTGGCCATAGATGTAGAAGCATTAAAGTATTCAATTCCGTGTTTTGCTGCTGATCGAGTTTTTTGAAGTAAAACTGATGCATTTAGTCGTCGAATTGTTTTATATGGTATGCGAACACATGAAAAAGATATTCCGTCTACAGATTGCAGAATACGAATTGAATAACCAGCCGAAACGCGTAGTAGACGTTGAATTGAGTCCGGAAGGCCCCACAAGTATCTGTACACTAAGGCAGAGAAAGCACAGTGTCCCGGTGCAGGCAGCTGGTTACCATGGGCAGATGTTCATTCATTCAGATCGACACCAGTCCAGTCCCGGAGACACCCGTGTACGTAAATCCGTCTCTTACAAAATTGGAAGTACAATAATCCGGAGTCATCGGCCGTCAATTCATCTTCTCTGTACTCCAACCCTCCTTGCAAAACCTGGAGGAACAATTAGCAGGAGTCATCGCCTCCTGAGACAGTATCTCAATATGGAGGTCCCCCCACAGAACTTGGCAGAAAAAGCAGTATTCACCGTACCGCAATTTACTAATTTTGTAATCAAGCATACCTTAAGCTACAATAGAACAGATGACCAAAACCTGGAAAAAGGAGCAACAGCGGACAAGTAAACATTCATCACTAGGAAATTTAGATATGCCGGGCTGATCGGCAGAGCGATTCAGAGGAGGACTATCTAGAAGTAGGCTATTGCGTTCTTCATCAGAAACTGAAAATGATAACGACTAAGGTCAAGCGCAAAATGAAATTACACAGAGCGATATCAGATCTTCTGCAACCAAATCTGAACTAAACGAAGAACAGGGTTTCAGAGTAGCAGATGAAATGTAGGCAAATTTAAACGATGTATAAAGGAGGAGAGAAATAATAGAGCACAGCCCAATAAGATCGGCAGAGAAAGAGAAAGGAGCATTCTCAGACGGACATAGCTATATATTGCCTTCCTATATACCTATGTTACCTATATTTCGGTTTATCTATACACTGTTGTGTAGCCTTCTGTTACGAAAACAATCTTCTACCTGCTTCTGTCACAAAAAATAATTTTTTTTAGGAATGGGTTTATGAAATATCTCGTTGTTTGAAACATTGGATTCAGTAGCCTGAAGGGAAGATAAATCTTTCCAAACCATTGTTGTCTGAACTCGTTCGTTTTGTATATTCAAGAGAAAATATAACCATTAACGATCTTCTGCATTGAAATGCAAATGTTTAATCATTCCAATAAAAAAGGCTGTCTCTCCAATTCATATTTCCATATACTGTCAACTGTAGTGAAATGTTTATCTTTTACTTCTCTCCAGCACGTCTTAGAAAAGGTAAAATTTTGCTTCAGGAGGAATAGGACCTCAAAATTTATTTACAGCAATTCAAGGAAATGTGTTTGTCATAGGAGCAGCTTTACTAATAAACATTTTGGAGACATTCATGAGAAAATACCATCGATGGAGGCTTCTTCTATTTACAGCGCAGATTCGAGTGGAGATTTTTTTCAATATCAGTCATAAAATTGATCGATTTTTCTCCTTTTAGTATTCATGTTCACAAACACAATCACACCCGCTTAACTTTATAAAAGTGTATTGTTCTTGTTCAGAGGGCCTCAAATGTGCGTTTTTCTTTTTGCAAAATACTGATATATAAGTTTTTGTGGCGAATGAAGGTTTCCTCTGTTTAATACGGAATCTAGATTCCTAGTTTCTTCCCTTTAAATAAATATTTTTCCTGTGTTTAATCACTCACCTTTAAACAACCGTTTTCAAGATATGCCGTATTTGTGTTTCATACTTACAGAAATATTCTTCACCGTAGTAATACAATTTGGAAAGTACTTTTTGTTCAAAACAAACAGAAACAAAAGACGTTATATTAGATACGCATAGAGTTTATATATGAATATATAGTTTCACTAAACTTGCGACAGATGTCGCAGTTATTTGTTCTCCAACATAGCTAATAGTAATATAATCTGGTGTGTGGCAGTGTCATGGATCAATTTTCCACCTACATCGGAACCCAGAACCAGTCTATGAGGCGGATTCGAAACATAACTAAGGATTAAGTGACTCGCTCCTTAGTTTGCTACTTGAAAAATCCATATGCCAAATTGCTTGGTGACACAATACTATTAGCCCGCCTTCCTAGCGTGGTGGTAGAGTTTCTGCCTCACGTTCAAGAATTCGCGACTTCGAATCACGGTCAGGTTGAGTTACCTGAATAAGGCTGCGCCCATGGTTTTCCCTTATCCTGAAAGATGTAATGTCGGGTAACTGTAAGCTTTATGCACCCTGGGTTCATTTGAGCATCATTTCATCCATTCCATTCATCGTCCGTTGGAGGACATAAAATTACAAAAAAAGGCCCTATTAGGTATCCTAAATTAGGCGCCTATAATTATAAATTAGTACTTTATTTCCATTTTCCGGGCTCAAATGTGGTGGAGACTAGCATTAAGCGTGCATTCGTTATGCGTGCATTTCAAACTGCCTAGTCCATAAATGAAGAGGCAATATCGAAGTAACAAACATTTTTGTTCGCTGAATTTAGCTTATTTATCCTTCTAGATCAGTTTTATTTATTAATAAGTTATGACGTGTGTTTGCTTGTGGGTGTCAGTAATAGACATAATACATTTTCCTATCCCAGAAAATCGTCAAATCGTCAAGGAGTGGAATCGTCAAATTGCAGATTACAGCTTAATAGTTTTTATTAAGTTACAATATATAGTTTAAATGAGGAAACTTTTCTTTTGTTTAGTTCTAAAGCCAGCACTTCTTTGTAATGCTTTACGCATTTGATAAAGTTTGCACTAAGCGTTAGATGCTACACATTCCTCTGAACGAATGTGTTTGAGAAATGCGAAATTTAGGATAATTTGAAATAGGCCAAAAATTGGTTAGCCATAACACAGCGCTTGTACCACGTCTGTCACCTTTTTAGGTGCAATTAATCCTCTCGTCTCGACGTTTTGCACACCACTTTCATGCTGAACCACGTCCCCAGGTTTCATTCTCTTTTTGCCACCAGTAGCGCAGTGCTGTGCCAGACGCATCCAATCAGGAACGAACCTAAACTCAGGTAGTGCTGACGTCTTTTTCCAGTGCTGTTTTCTAAAGTAATGGACGTAACGGAATTGGTAATAATACCACCTCTAGATTAAAGAGTCCAAAAACTGGAGAGGATGTGAAATGTTAATGGAAATGAAATGGAGGGACAGGAAATTCGGCGGATGTGATCAACCGACACAGCATTTGCCTGGAAATAGCGGGAAAACCCAAAGAAACTTCATGCATCAGGTGCGGTGACAAAAGGATCGAACACAGATCTCGCGAATGCGAGCCCAGGACCAACCCGCCTAAGCCATCTCTTTCGATAGATTGTACCAACTTCATTTACCTTTTTAAGAGACTATAGGCTCTTAACTTTACATAGAACAAATTTCACAAATTTGCCACCTGCAACTTAAGCCTAGTTGATTATTTCTGTTATTCTTACTGCCGCTAGGTGACTGGTTATTTTTGTATATCATCAATCCCTTAAAGTAAAAAAATACTTATAAAGTATAACTGTGCCGCACATTTGATTTCTTGATCTTCGTTTCTTTGATTTTCGTCTCTTGATATTTGTTAAACCAAGGTACTTACCGTATAAAACCATGTATATTCTCATTTTATAATCTTTTCTTTAAAGGGCAGTCTTCTGGACCTTCGTGTGTTATGCATCCCATTGGTTGAGGAGTAGTCAGCTTCTCATTGTCCTTTTGACATGCTCTAGTTCATTGATCATAACGCTTCTATGTAAGACTCCTCTTTCGGTATATAAGAGTAACCAGACAAGATCAGGTAATGCAGAATACAAACTTAAAATATGAACTGGATTTTCAGCATATATATGCTTAAAGTATATTGTAGTAATGGTACCAAAAACATCGTACTGAGTAGTTGTTTAAATAAATGCTGTTAAAATGTGTTGCCTTTCATAAATTTCATACATGCATGTGAAGAATTGAAGATACTCAGTGGAATTTAATAGCGATTATTAAAAGACGAGATCACTATTTTAATGTATATTTGAAGCATTTGAATAAATACCAATGAACCTGAATTGAGATCTGTGCCCTTATAAGTAAAATTTGATTTTGTTCTATTCTTTGGATGTGACTTTCTGAAGGGTTGCTAGGGTAATTGTTTGTAGTGGTTATTTCATATTAGAAGTTTGTGAGCCAAATATGGTTCTCGCGCTACTATAATAATCAGTAAACTCCGGATTTGTAAGCACAAATAAATGGCTAAATAACCATGCAGTTATGCACGAAAAATGAAGCAAGTAAGCAAAAAAAAAAAAAAAAAAAAAAAAAAAAAAAAAAAAAATTGTCCTCAGTATAAAAATTATATCATTAACATATGTTTCGTAAAATTCTTTGCTGGCCAAAACATGTTATAGTATACGAGGAAGATTATCTTGAGATTTTCTTGTGCGAAGATCCTGCGTTTTTCAATGAAGAACATTTTATACAGTGAAAAGTAACTCTGAACCTCGCATGAAGTTACTTTAAAATGCGGAAAGCATCACAGTTGCTCTTGAGCTAATTACTCTTCACTATACGTTTCTGTACCAGATAGTATCTCAGAAATGTTACACATTGCTTATTAACCAATGTTTTGATTAATACATTACTGAGTTTCCTAAAGGCAGATTTAACAATACCGTAAGTCTCTGACGACAACGTTACTGAAACTTCAACTATTAAAGAAAGTGAATGTTCCTTGGTAGTATAATGCAAATCGCCATCTGTGTTATAGTATCTGGAATTTTGAGAAAGTGTTATTGATGTACTTACCTTGGGTACCAATATTAGCGAAACATTCCTGTGCAGTGGCAATACTGCTTGCATCTTCTGCAGCTAAGGGTCACCACTCAGTTTATACTTCATTGAAATCTTGTGTGTAGTATGACACAGTCTTCGACCAAGAAAACCAACCAGTTAAAACTGGCTGAGGAGTTACAAAAAAATTGGTATGGGCGTTTTGAAAATCTTTAAATCTAATCGGAAAGAGTACTAACAATGTCTATGTACTGAAAGCAAGAAGAACACGTAAGTTATGTCCTCCAAAGTTAAGCCATATCAGAAAATGAATGAAATGGGTGTGGTGCTGATCAAATGTGTCCGGGAACCATGACTCTTAGAGTTGTCCGACATTCGGCTATCAGGATAAGGGAAAACTCGGAAAGATCGTTATCCAGGTAGCTGAACTTAACCGAGATTCGAAACCGGGACCTCTTGAATGTCAGGCACATACGCTTACCAAGGCGGGCAAGAACATCACATGTAAATTGTAAAGTGTCTGAATGATAAAATGATGACTATGAATCAGAATTTACTTTTAAAATTTCATGATTTGGTTAATTAAGCTATATTAATTAAAAGGCACAATAAGCAAGCAAACCACGTAATTCAGAAGCATATCATTTATAAGCATTTCGCTATATTGCTTAGAAATCCGAGCACCATTAATCAGTGATGATTAATTCAAGTTCACTAAGCAACAAACCCTATAGTATACATTCTAACAAACAGTCGCTATCAAAATAGAAAAGAAAGGTTCAAGAAAACGTAACTGCAGTTCAGTTCAGGATTGGACTCCAAGATATGTTGTACTCATCTACTACCACTCGACAGGGGCAGTATTACAGATAATTGATAACGGCCTATTCAAAATTTCTTCTTTTCCAAACCTTTCTGGTGAGAATTAAACAAAATTAATATGAGGTCCCTTTTGTATAAAAAAAAAAAAAAACGGGAGAAAATGCAGAAAAAGTTCTAAATGTATTATGGGGCAAAAGGGGGATGTAAAATGGGTGAAAGTTGTAACTATAAAATACATATGTGCTTATGTAACTTATATATATACTTTTGGAAGAGAATTACAAGTTGATTTAAATTTAATTCTTCTATTTAATGAATTCCTCCTCATTTTCGTAGGTTAGGGATTTTCCTTTTGAGTAACCCAAAACATTCCCAGACAAAGGAAAGTATGTTAATAATTCAGACACAGGACTTACAATAAAAATGTATCAAAATTAATTAAATACATACTCGTTAATATATAAGAACATAATTTCTCTTTTTATTCAATCTTTGTGCAGCCGCCAATGGTTACAAAGTAATTGCATCAACAAATGCCAAACCTATCAAAGGAATGGTGGTAGGCATAGCAGATATTGGTATATAAAATTTCCCAACATTCTCCTACCTTACAATTTTAGTACTCCTCCGTCAGTCATTCATTACAAGAACCGTCCTGATCGTTTTATTACCCCTCCATGTCTACTGTGGTTGATCAATTCAGTGTCCTCTCTTAAAGCATCAGTCTTCTGGTCGGTCTCTTCATCTGATGATAGGGAACATTCTAATGGGATTAGACGTTAAACAGGACGCAAAATCATACCGTTCTTTCTATGAATTCTCACAAATCGCACTTGTGCGTCCTTCCCAGGTAAGAGATCTTCAATAATACAGAGTGGTAACTCCCGTTTATTCAGTTTGTTCGTTTCAATTAGCACAACGTCAGTTTTGCTAACTTTGTCATGCTGATCCTGTTTAAGCTGAAGCTGACGAAGACACTCCTCACGAAGTCGCTGACGAAGGGCATTTCTCACTTGCTGTTGATATGCCTCTCACTTCCTCAGTATAGCTCCATCCATCGCATCCGGTTCTGCTATCTTGAAGGAAAATCGCCGGTGACATTGGTCTCATGTCATTAGGAACTTCTGTGTCTATGATTAATGGATGCCTATTAATAATTGCTTCACACTCACACAAAAGAGTCAAGAGTCTTCAGATGCTAGGGAAGCTTTCCCCTAAACATTACGAAGCAGATCTTTCATCAGTCTGATTAAATTTTCCCACCAACCACCCCACTACGAGAATTTGGAGAATTGAGTTTCCGAAGAATTCTTTGAACACTGCAATAAACCTGGATCTACTGCTAGTTAAGCGTAGTCATCATTTTATTGAGACCATTAAAATTTGTCCGATTGTCCTATGTATCCTGGAAGGCCTTCCTCTATTCGAGATAGATCGTCGTAGTCCTTGAAGAAATGAGATAACGCTGCAAGCATTTCCAAAGCACTGTTCGGTACACAGCGCAAATTAGAAAACCAACCCACGTTTTCTGATTACCTCTCACTATAAGCAGGCCAACCAGGTCCACACCAACAATTTTGAAACCCTTGGCATCTCTCACGCGGCCATTAGGCACAGTTTTGGACTTTGCTTCTTGTACCAACTGTAAATGACATATTTTCGTACACATGATCTCATTACTCTTCTTCCCTTCAAGACCCAGAACCCTACCCTGAGAATACCCAACAGAATCTGTGGTACGTGACAGTTCGTAACATGAACATCATGAATTCTTCGGTGCACAGCTGCGTGATCTCCTGGCAGGACAGCAGGTTCACGAAAGTCAAATGTATCTGCCCTCTTTAACACTCTGATTTTTACTAGCAAAATACCGAAGTCAGCATTTGGTCCTCAGGTCCTCGAAAACTGTCGTTCTGGCGATATTAGTAAGTGTAAAAAATTAACTTAATAAAAACTTAATAAAATAATAAAAATGAACCTTTCAACTCAACATACAATCTTATTATCTTGTCTAATCGAGAAAGATACTTACAATACCAGTCTAAAACCAATGATTCTTCTGTCACCACAAGGCTTGAGGCAGCTCCTCTTGTTTCGTTCATAATTAATTTCTGTTGCTGCAGGTTTTTAACTATAAAATAAATAAATCCAGAAGGTAAACTGTTAATGCAATTAAATGGTCCGAAAGATTTAATGGTTTGGGAAAATATATTTATGTTAAAAAGACAAACATCGCGTAATGAATTTTGAAATACCGGCAGTCGATTCTGTTTTTATATTTGTTTCATTTTCAGATTTTTGTAGTACTAACAAGACCATATCAACATCTAGCGTTGATGGCGATTTCGACAGCTTTGTTTCAGGCTAAAGTTGTGTACAGGTTTACGTGAAATCCCGACTCCGGAGAATTTATAAGAATTATCATAATTTCTTCTAAGATAAGTGAAACTTTAAGTTACAAAATGTTATATTTGTATATGTTTGTTGGCTTCACTGTTAATAGCTTCATATTTTTCGTGTTTATTAGTTTCTAATTTGAAGAATTTTGTTCTCTTTACTTTCGCTTTTAGGTTAATATAAACAATTTCGCTTACAATAACACACATAAATTTAATTTAAATTTTATGTATACTAAATCCGAAATTGAACCTTATCTAAAACTTCAAATGAACATAAGATTAATTTTTGCAGATATTCGTTTTCTAAAAGCTTTGTTTAAAACATAAGGTAATCCCTATTTTCGTTAGAAAAGCTATTATATTTGATAATGGTAGCATTCATCAAAAAGCTGCAGAGAAAAATCAATTCAAGTCGAAAGAAGCTTACTTTTTAAGAACCTAAATAATATTGAACTTAAATTATATTATTTGCATCTAAAATTAACCAAGATTTTAGGTAATTAAATTTGTCCTAATTTAGTATCCAAATTATTTCATAAACTTAATTTAAATATGAAAAAGGAAACTGCTAAATAAAATGATATAATCTGCGAATGAAACAAAATACATTAAATCCAGTTATTAAAAATAATAAGGATAATGTCAACTGATCAAATTGTAACCTTATTGAAAAAGAGTTCATTTTTTTATTTAAATCAAGGTTTAAAAACGTGTGTAAAATGTTCAAGAAAAATAGATGATTATGTTGCAAATATAGAAATTGCTAGTCAAGATTTGAATGAAAATAATAAATCATTGAATAAACTGAAATGTAGAACAATGTTAAACAGTTTAGTTAAATATCAACCTAAGATACAAGATCATAATGAGCATACTATTAAATCGTCAAATCAAAAAGTTTTGAGGGACACTAAGGCGGATAAAGGTATTAGAATTGTAATGTTAGATAACTGGGATTATATTATTAGAGTAAAACTCTTACTTCGAGGAGAAGATTTCATAAAAATTTATATAGAAACTTTAAAATCTCTTATTTCAAATTTTTAAAAATACCTAATAAAGTGAAAACTATATCAAATAAAGAAAACATTTAATAAAAGTAGGTAACCCTATTTTACATAGAATTTATGCTCTTCCTAAAATCCATAAACCTGGAAATAAAATGAGACTTATTGTAAATTTTATAGATTCACTAAGTTATAATTTAGCTAAATGGTTACATAAAACGTTAAGTAACTTTGATAAATTCAAGAGTTTAAGTATTAAAAATTCTTTTGAATTAGTTAAAAGATTCACAGTATTATACTATCTGAAACAGATAAACTCGTTTCTTTTGATGGAACTGACTTATTTACTAGTATTCCTAGAGGCAAAATTTAATTTCTTTATACAATTGGTTGAATTCAATAAATTCACATGAGGACTTAAAAGTTGATTTTGTTAATCTTACTGACTTTTGTTTAGGTCAAACTTTTTTCACTGTTAATGGTGACATTTCCAGCAAATTTCTGGCTTAGTAATGGGTAATCCTCTCACATTTTCTTGCTGATATTTGTATGAGCTTTTTCGAAATGCAAGTCACTAATTTAATTTTTAAAGTTTGTTATAGATATGTTGAGTATAGTTTTGCAATTGTTCCTGATAAACTAATAAACGATGCTTCCAAATTACTAAATTAGCAAGATAAAGCTATAAAATTTACATTAGAAACTGAAATTAATGGCTGACTTCCTTTTCTAGATCTAAAGATAATAGGAAATAATAGTAAATTAAACTTTGGTATTTATAGGAATTCTACTCATATTCATAGTTACATAAAAAATAAAGGTTTAACCCTTTTTCACATACATTTGCTGTTTTCAATGGTTTTATTTATAGATCAATATATATGCCATTGAATAAAGATGAATTTAATAAAGAATATAACATTTCATTGGTTAATAATGGTAGTAATAAAGACCTAATAAATAAAAAATTGAAAAATTCAAATATAAAAAAACTGTTACTTACTATCCTTGGTTTAATAAACATTTTCAAATTTTTTAAAGAATTAGGTATAACTTTGGTTCCTCGCAATAAATATAGTTAAGAATATTTTGCTCATTTTTTTTAAAAAAAAGGTAAAATTCCTAATAGTAAAAGATCTGGCATTTATCAGTTTAATTGTTTCGATTATGACAAAGTTTATATTGGAATGAGAAAACGTAACTTAGAAACCAGAACGAAAGAACATTTTCTTAACATTCAGTTTAAGCAAACTAATAAATTGGACGTGGCAGATAAGTTTTGGTCATTTAACCATGAAATAAATCCTGAAGTTAAATTAATAAAACAATTAAATGGTCCGATAAATTTAATGGTTGGGGAAAAGATATTTATTTTAAAGAACAAGCATCGCGTAATGAATTTTGAAATACCGGCAGTCGATTCTGTTTTTAAATTTATTTTATTTTCAGATTTTGGTAGTACTAACAAGACCATATCAGCATGTAGCGTTCGTAACGTTTGGCGACTGCTTTGTTTTTGACTGAAGATATGTATAAGTTTATATGAAATCGCGATCCCGGAGAATTTATTAGAATTATCATTTCTTATAAGTGAAGCTTTAGGTTACAAATTGTTGTATTTGTATATATATATATATATATATATATATATATACATATACCATATATACCATATTACGTATAACTAACTTTCTCTATTCACAGTTCTAAAAGTTATGTTACGATAACATTCTTCAACCTGCTTCTGTAGAAAAAATAAAAATTTATAAAATAGTTTTTCTGAAATATTTCGTTGTATGTTAAAAGAACTTCAGGAGCCTCAAGGGAAGTTCAAACATTTCTAAACCGTTAATGTATTAGAGGTTTTAGATTCGTTTTGCGTATTCAAGGGAAAATATAACGAATATACTTGGTGCACTAATATGTAAATTGTTAAATATTGAAAATAAGAAAGGCTGTGTTTCGAATGGGTAATTCCATACACTGTGAGCTTTAATTAATCTTTATTGTTGTAATATGCTGTAAAATCTTTTAAATTGTTAATAAAGTACTACATTACTAATTAGCATACTATTTATTCACACATATGTAATACATACATTGTTAATTATCTTCATAACAAAAAAAACTCTCCTTATTTCAGTGATGCCAACTGCACCTTTTAACATCAACAAAACTGACCGAGTTTAACAGTGTAATAAACTTTCTCTCATCACTCCCCCATAAAATCAGGACAGCTTTTTTCTAATTATTTGTTTACATTTGTTTCTCATATTACATGCTTTTGAATTTTTAGTACAAAAAGAGTTCCATAGCGTACATTTGAAAATCTATAGAATACAACAGTTTGGTAAATATGTCATTCACATTTTTCTCAGATGTCACATATTATATATCAACCAAACCTTTGTAATATTCATCCTTGACAAAACAGTATTTTAGCTCAGTGTGTCTACTTGACTTAATTTTACAGGTTTTAACTAACTTTATTTTACTCTGATTGTCAATTCATATTGTAGCTTTCACTGTCTCACCTGTAAGCTTCAATAAATTTATCAGATACTTAAGTTCCTTAGAGAGTTCACAGGCAGGGATGTCAGCCTCCGTTGTAGATTGCGCTATAACAGTTTGTCGCCTTGAACACCACGAAATAGATCCAACGTTAAACATTGTGACAAAACCATAAGTGCTTCTGCGCCGAATGTCTTTTTTTGCCTTTCACCCTCATTGTGACATCACCTGCATAATCTGAGTCTCAATATGCCACTGACTCAAGAAGTTAGAATTATTAGTACTGTTGTAAATAATAGTAGCACCAGTTTTATCCTTGTTTCTTTGGAGTTTCCATTGACCAACTTACGTAATTTACTGCAAAACTTAAATCAGGTCGTGTTTTGTAGGACAAATATAGAAGACTTCCAATTGCTTCTCTGTATTTGAACCTGCCGTTCTTCCCAAGGCCTTCATCATCTTCATATTTTTCATCTATTTTATATCAGCTGTAATTAGTGTGTTCATTGATTTTGAATGTTCCATGCCATATCTCTTCGGCATGTGGTTTGCATACTTTTCCTCAGAGATTGCGATTCGTCTTTCAGTCTTGACTATGTTCAAACCCATGTTTCCTTTTGGTTCTTCTTCGACTGGCATTTCAAGTTCTTTCTTTACTTTATCTTCCAGTTGTTTGATCTTTCCTGTTTCCTTTCCAATGATGATTTCATCTTCAACATGTATTACCAAGTATATATCTCCTTATTGATATTTGAAGATATACTGGTCTGGTTTTAATTTAACCAAATTTGATACTTTGAGGGTGCATAAGCTTGTCGAAGACCATACAAGGATTTCTACAATAGGCAGATTTCTCCTGGCTGTACTTTATGGTATACTGGTTCTTATAAGCCATCGTTAAGAAAGCCTGTTTTCACATCTAGGGTTTGATGTCCCAGTTTTTCTTAGCTGCGAAGGCAAGCAATAGTCTCAAGTAGGTGTGTACACTACCACTGGGGCAACAAATTTCCATAGTCTATCTTTCTCTTGTTGTAAGAGCAACCTGTTACTACTAATCTAGTTTTAAATAATCCACTATCCTTTAATTTAGATAACCATTTGCTTGTACGGATATGTTTCTCTTGTGTTACATCTTCATTAACATAGCTCCATGGTTTTTTCTTAATTAATAAATCTATTTCATCTCTTATGGCTTTCATCCATTACTATTCCTCTTCACAAATTATAGCTTCATCAAAGGTCAAGGGTTCATTATCTTCACTCGTGTCGAGATCCATTATGTAGTGTTGAAACTTCATAGGTATTCTCTTTTTTTAATTCGTATTTTATTATATTGCTTTTGATTTTGTTGTTCTTGCTTTTCATTCTTTTATTCTTGGTTTTGAGTTTCTTGACTTTCTTCATAAAGCTCAATGTTGATTTCTTTACCTGCTTAGTATTCAGAGGAAGGAAAGAATGTATTACTAAATATAGCAGCTCTGCTTAAAAAAGGCTCCTTTTCTTCATTTTCATTCCACAAGCGGTAATCGTTTGGAGCATAACCTAGAAGCATGGCTTCTTCAGTTCTGCTATCAAATTTCTTTAGAGGTGTTAACACTTTTGCCTATACGAGAATCTGTAAGTTACTCAGTTCAGGTTTCTTTTTATACAAATGCTAAGATGGGGTGTGAATCATTCCTTTGGTTGGACTTCACTTTATCAGATACGTAGTAGTTTGCACTACTTCATTCACAGGTCATTTTTTACATTTAGCATCAAGGATAGGTTCTCATATTATTCATAGAGGCCAGCCTTTAAAGCTCAGTTTTTCCATTTAATTCCGGGGTATGAGGGATGGTTAAGTCCAATACAAAGCTATTTTCTTTACGCTATGTCATGAGTAGTTCATTTTTAAATTCTCAACCATGGTCATTCCTTATTTTGCAGGCTTTCACATTAAAATGCCTTCTTCCTTCCGTTACAAATCTCTTTATGCACGGTAAGGCTTAACTTGCTGCTTTTGTTTCTAGAATGTACACCCTGCTGAAATAGGTGTAGTCATCCTATGATGTGATGAAATAGTTCTTCCTATCATATGCTGAGCGATCTATTGGCACACAGATGTCAGTGTGTATAAGAACACAGACACAGGGTCTTTGAAGGGGATTCCTTCTCCGCAGAGCAGGGTCCTTCGTCTATTACTATACCGGGATTACGTCCATTACTGCCATGGGGATCGTTTTTTATTACTAAGGGATGTTGGGTAGATGGCAGTGATTGTATTACAGATAGGATGTTTAGTAATATGTGAGAGAATAACATTTGCTTGAGATTAGGGTTGGCTTTTTTAAGAGTTCTATGGTGGTCTGAGCACATCTCTGGGTCGCTTGTATTTCTCTCCGGGGTCAGGGTCGTACTCCCCGAGTCCGCGAATGTGGTGATTGAACCTGGAAGAAAGTTTGGCATAAAAGCTACAAGAGAGATGTACGATATGAGCAGTGAGATTTGGGAATGCGAGGTATGAGTGTATGTAGTCATTGTAGTATATAATTTTCAGGCCACGACTGGCTTTTACTCTTCCTGTTTTAATGACAGACTTACCTGTTCAGCATTTGCACAAACAGCACAATTAGCAATCTTGCACTTATCATTATGTGATACTCCGTTACAAAATCAAGGATCTTTATCACATGATGATAACTGAGGTGTCCTAGGTTCCTCTGCCATTCTTCTAATTCTATTTTTTTTTTTCATTATTTAAACATTTTCAGACATTTTCTTCAAGTTCACAATATAAAGTCCATTTTCTGTTTTTCTGCTTGTATTACAACACAGTCCTTTGGTATTTTTATTTTGGTTTCTAGGATGTATACTTTTTTACCGTCGAAGTACACTGAGTTTTCTTGAAAATTGCGCCAGCTTTTTTCTTACATTGCTCCTTTACATGTCCTCACTGACGACATCCGTAGCATTTGATATCATTGTTTCGTTTATCTTTCGATTATGATTTGAAAGACACTGGAAATTTTTCTTTAAATTTTATCTTGTCATCCTCCAACGATAGTCTTGGCGTAAGGTTTTCTGTGCTTTTGTGATGTAAAATCTCATGCACCATAAAGTGCTTGAATTTCTGAGGTAAGATGGAAATTTATTCTTTAGAATTTTTAACTTAAACACAAGTCTGGAACTTGACTAAGTTTGCACGAACATCTTTGTTTTTATCAAATTTGTAATTATAAAATTCCTGAAGTAGCAGTCACTTCTCTTGATCTGTATCTTCCTTGTCGATGCGAAAAGTGTGTCATACATATCCTTTGCACTCTCACATGTCGTTAGATGTACCTTCCCTGTATTATTCACCGTTCTTAGGATCGCATGTAGGGCTGCAGCATCCTTTGTTTGCACTAAGCTGTCTTTTCTTCGTTGATCCCACATGACCCAAGTAGCGTTGATCCATCAGTTGCTTTGCTTGGAACAGAACTTTAACCTCAAAATGCCATATTGAAAAGTATCATTTTGAATACTTACAAGGTCATCACTTTCGACTTTATTTGCAGACGCCATTGTTCCGTTTGTATTTGTTTCTTCGTTTTTCTCTTGCGAAAACCTTATTTTACCACGTCGGCTGTATTCACACAGTTCTTAGTTCTTGCTGCTTCATCTAATTTAGCTCCAGCATGATCTGGGTACATTACTTGCTGTAAAAAGTTGTAGAATTATTAATAAACTTCTAAATTACGCATTAACAAGTTATTTAGTCACTCATAAGGAATACACACATCGTTATTTAGTTTGATGGCAAAATACCGTCTGTATTCCACTAATGCCAACTGCCCTTCTTAACATCAACAAAAACTAATTGAGTTTAACAGTGTAACCAACTATATCTGAACAGATTGAAGGTAGACACACCAGGTATTCATATTGATATCTGTCACTGACTTAGACCGTTGTTCTTTCTTAGCCCTTCTTTCTGCAAGGTCACACATGTCTGGATAATGTCGCTTTCACACGTTACAGGAGAGGCGAGAGCGACATTTCCTTGCAGAATTCCCAAAATTGAGTCATCTGAGCCATGTGTCTTTCTGGGAGAGTCTAGCCTTCCTTTCTTCGAGGGGCATATCTTTAACCAGAATTATCCGGATGAATCGCGAGACCTCATTTTACAGAAAGCACACGCATTCCTCAGTCCACCAGTTGTAACTAAACCCTGAATATTTGGAACATCAGGTTTTCTCAAATATTTCGATGTCTGAGTCCTACTCGCACCAATGTTGCTGATCTTTCTGGTCAACTGCAAATATTCTTCGTTTCCTACTTCAAATTTCAGATATTCCAACAAGCTTTTGAGCCTTTCCTATGAACCCTTTACTTGCGTATTATCCCCTCTTCTCAGCGACACTCGAATTCATTCGTCAGTCAACAAGACTCCACTAAAGGAACTAATAGTTCTACATAGTCTTCTAGCGATCTAACAGTAGACCTAATTTGGTCATATAACACTGACAAGGCAGATTTTCCAGTTACTAGAGTAGTAATCTCCCTTACATAAAGCACTATCAATAGATCCTTTTGAATGTATCGCGCTTCCTTTAACCACTCAAAAGGTTTATTAAATTTTGCGCAATAGACGAAAAACTATTCAAAAGTTCATTAGCTCGTGCCCCAGTTGTCATTGATTCTTTTATATACAGAATCCTTTCTGCAACATCCAGCTCGCTACTTTCAGGTAATCGCTAAAACAGAGCCCGAAATGGTAGCCACTGTTTAATATCAGCAGAGAATTTTGATGCCAACAACTCCGGCAACTTATTGATCAATCTGCCTTTTTTGAAACACTCGATCATGTGGAAGAAACACCATTCGATACTTCAAATGCAGTAAATTTCTCGTACCTACATTTAGCTGATGTCCACTTATCTCGATATGATTCTTCTTCATTATACTCTTTTGTTGTATCCTCGTCGGTGGCCTCATTGCCATACCAAGCTTAATGCATTTTAAAGTCCATCATTAATAGTAGATCTGCCATGTCTTCCAGGAGCTTAAACTTGGTAAAGACATCGTCTTGTGTCACATTTTCCTCTGCAATCCTGTTCTGGAACAGCTTGATTGCTCTAGAAAATAAACGACGTAAGTGTGTTCTTTCTTTCAAAGGTGAATGTGCAGCAGCCATGTCAAACAGTGAACTTTAGTAATCTTATTTTACCTTTCGTATTATTATTACACGGCCAGAAGGTGTCCTGTCACGGTCATTAAATGTTAATAATTCAAACTCATGTATTACAGTAGAAGGTATCAAATTCAACTAAAAACACACTCGTAAATATATAAGATGATAATTTCTCGTTTAATTTAATCATATCCAGTCTTAAATGGTCTCACAATAGCTTCATCAACAAATGTCAAACCTATTAAAGGAGTGGTTGTAGCCATATTGCACATTGATATTTCAACTTTCTCAACAGATGTCCTTGATGTATTTTCGTTACTAACTCTAGTTGTTTCGGTATTCGTTCTAGTGGATTTAATGTTGCTTCATATTTTCTATATATATATCTTTTAACCCTAGCTGCAGAGGCAGTAATGTACTCAATTCCGTGTTGCTGCAAATCAAGAAATTTGAAGTAAAACTTATGCATTTAGTACTCTAACCCTTTTTGTACAGTAACCGAAAATATGAAAAGGATACTCTGTCCACAGATACAGAATAAGAACTGAAATACCAAGTCAAAAAACGTACTAGACTTCGAAGTGAGTCCGGAAACCCCAAAGGAATATGTACACTAAGGAACAGAACGCACAGTGTCTCGGTGGACAATACTGGTTACCATGGGCAGATATTCAGATCGACACCAGTCCAACACCGGAGACATCCGTTTACGTAAATCCGTCTCATATAAATTGGGAAAACAATATTCCGATGTCATCGGCCGTCAAGTTGTACTCTCTGTATTTCAACCTTCCTCGCACAACTTGGAAGAATAAGTGCAGGACCCATAATTTCCTAAAACTGTATCTCAATATGGAAATCCTCCCCTTACAACTTGGGTGAAAAAGCAGGAATCACCGCACCTCAATACACCAATTTTGTAATAAAGCATTCCTTAGGATGCAATAGAACAGATGATCAAGAACTGGGAAAAGGAGCAACAGAGGACCAATAAATATTCAAAGCTAGGAAATGATATGCCGAACTGAATGGCAGAGTGATTCAGAGGAGGACTAGCTAGAAATAAACTATTTCATTCATAGTCAGAAATTGACAATGATAACGATTATGGTGAACCGGAAGATGAAGTTACACAAAACGGTATCAGATTAGCAGCAGCCGAATCTGACTTAAATAGAACCTCAAGGAGTGTTTACAGCAATTCATGGTATACGTTGTATTTATCATAGGAGCAGCTGTATGTAATAACATTTTCGATATGTTTTTCATAAAATAAAAGGAGGTTATCTTCTTCTATTAAACGCGTAGTGTGGAGTGAGAATTTGGTTTCAATAGCAAGCGTAGAATTTAAGAGTTCTTCTGCTTTCAATATTCATGTTCACAAACACAACCACACACGAATAATTTTATAATACGTTATCGTTTTAGTTCAGAAGCCCTCAAACATACATTTTTAGCAAAATATTGCTATTTACGTTTCTGGTCTGAATGCAGGTTTCCTCTGATGACTACAGAATATAGACTCCTCGTTACTTGCATTAAAATAATATTTCGAAAGTCAACTGGTCACTCACCTTTTACATTTGTTGTTAAAACAGCGGTATTTTATCACAAGCAGAATTTGTGTTCCATACTTATTAGATTTACTCTTAACCGTACTAATACTATTTGAAAACTACTCTTTATTTACCCAATATTATAATCAAAAACAAAAGACAATACTCTAGATACGCATAGAGTTTATATATGAATATATAGTATCACTAAACGGTCGTCAGATGTCGCAGTTATTTATTCTCCAACACAGCTAATAGTGATATAGTCTAATGTGTAGCAGTGTAAGGACATCAACTTTCTACCTACTGCTGCAGCGGAACCCCAAACCAGTGTATGAGGTGGATATGAAGCATCACGAAATAATAAGGGACCCGCTTCTTAGTTTGGCATTATAAAACTCCAGATGCCAATATTTGTTACTTATATCACTGTTAGGTCTCCTAAGCGTAGGTGCCTATAATTTTAAACTGGTGCTTTATCTTCATTTGCCGGGCTCAAATAGCGTGGAGATTAGTATTAAGCGTATATTCATTATCTGTGCATTTCAAATTTCGTAGTTCCTAAATGAAGTCGAAGTAATGAACATTTTTGTTCGCTGAATTTAGTTTCGCCGTCCCTTTTACTCTAAATAGTCCTGCTCTGTCCCCTTTGTTCTTCTAGATCAGTTTTACTTATTAATCAGCTATAAAGTGCGTTTGCTTTTGTGTATCAGTAATTGACATAATATTTGTATTTTGTAACGTACCATGGTGTTCTGAGGATTGTTCCTATCCCAGTAGTAATAGGGTGAAGTCGTAAAATATAATACAAGTTAATAGTTTGTAATTCTCTTTCAATATGTAGTTTTACATAATGAAACTAATATTTTGTTTAGTTATGAAATCCCCACTTTGTTGCAATGTATTTACCTATGTGACGAAGTTTATACTGAGAGATGGTACACCTCCCTCTCTTATTTGAAGAAAACAATACATTAGGATGATTTGGAATAGGAAGAAAATTGACTAGCCCTAACTCAGCGCTTCCACCAACTCTGTCACCTTTTCAAGTGAAGTTGACTCTGCCGGCTCGACGGTCTGTATACCACAATCATGCTGAACCACCGCGTCGGGGTTCACTCTCTTATTGCCGCCAGTAGCGCCAATGCTGTGCCAGAACCATCCCGTCAGGAACGAACCCTAACATGGGCAGTTCGGACGTCATTTTCCACTGCTATTATCCCAAGCAATGGGCGTAACTGAATTGGAAATAATCCTCCATGAATTTCCTGTGAGGGGGAGACGTCGAAATGGCACTATTATAAACACGTTTTAAACTGTTAGAAGCGGCCTAAGCATACTGAGCAATGTAAACACCTGGATTAGAAAATATGCAGTTGGTAATATATGGCGAGTTTGGAGGTAAACCCATAACACAATATTTATCTAACTACTTGATGTTGGCCAACATCTAATATCAATATTCTGGACTGTGATATTGCGGATTAAATATACTTATATCGTAATTTGTTCAGTACGTTTTATTCATGTATCTCCTCAGGTCCCCGTAGGAGAGCGGATCCGTCCCCCTTCAGCTCGCGTGGTGTGGGCGCTGCGGACCCCTACACTCGTAGTACCTCTGACGTTAATAGAGGAACCTCGGGCTGAAAATTCGAGCCCCTCCCTGATTGGGAGTAGTTCGGATTGGTTTGGAATAAGGGTAGTGGTTCCCGATACCCGTGGGAGATCGGGTACTTCTCCAGACGGGATTGAGGGAAACCATAATATTCCCACCTACTAGCCAGCATAGCTAGTATAAGGTTAAAAGCTGAAATCAATTTTCTGTTCTTTTCTGCTTAAAATATATTGGTAGTTGTGTTAGTAATGAGTAACGCCGTACTGAAGAATTGTTTAAATAAATGCTATTTAAATGCGTTACCCTCCACAAACTTTCTAAATGCATGTGCAGAATAGAAGATACTCAGTGGAATTTGATAGGGACAATTAAAGAGAGCCCTATTTCAATACATACATGAAGCATTTAAATAAATGTCGATGAAAGTGATTTGAGGTTTTTGCCCTTATAAATAAAATCTGATTATCTTATATTCTTTTCATGTCACATTCTGCATGGCTGCTGGGTAATTGTTTATATCGGTTATGGTATATTATATGTTGCTGACCATAATACTGTTAAGTGCTATTATAATAATCAGCAAAGGCGGAATTTCTAAGCACAATCATGTAGTGAAATAATCAAGCATAAGCAAATAAGCACAACAAATAAGAAATATTTTTATCTTTTATATAAAAAATTAACTTCTAAACATGTGTTTCCTAGAATCCTTAGCCTACATAAACTTGCTACAAATCACGAGGAAAGTTAGCTTGAGATTTTCTTGTGTGAAGCCCCTACCTTCTATACAGGAAAAGTATCTCTGATCGTCGCATGAAGTTACTGGAAAATGTGGATAGCTCCACCGTTGTTCTTGAGTAAACTACCCTTGGATACACGTTTCTGTATAGAAAGAATTTCAGAAAATGTTCACAGTGCTTAGTAACGGGGTTCTTTATTATTACCTTGCTGAGTTTCTTTAAGTCAGTTTTAACAATACCGTAAGTCTGTGAAGACAACGTCACTGAAATTTCATCTATTAAAGCAAGCAAATTTTCCAAGGTAGTAATGCAAGCCTTCATCTTTGATATAGTACCAAATAATTTTGAGAAACCGTCATGGATGTACTTATCTTCGATGCCAATATTAAGGAAACATTTCTGTGCTGTGGCAATGCTGCTTGCACATACATCAAAGAAGCAAAACACTGCTTCTACATCATTGAACTCTTGTGTGTAGTATTACACAGTCTTTACGAAGAACCCCCTCCAAATAAAACTGACTGAGGAGGTAAAGAGAAATTGGGAAGGACGTAGTGAAATTCTTTAAATCAAATATGAAAGTGTACATAAAATGTTTTGTGCGTAATTTGCGTCTTACAAAATTAAATCATATAGAACAATGAATGAACTGGGTGAAGTGATGCTCAAATGAGTCGTTGGACCATGGAGCCCAGAGTTACCCGACGTTCGTCTATCAGTATAAACCCGGAAAGAATATTTTCCAGGTAGTGCTCCGTAACCAAGATTCGAACTCGGGACCTCTTGAGTGTGAGGCAGACACGCTTACCGAGGCGGGCAGCAAGATCAAGTTCTTATATGGGCTCCTGTCTCAGCGAGACGATGTGAAGTAGCTATGAGTGGCTAGGAGTGAGAATTTACTTCTAAATTTCCATGATTTGGTTAAAATAAGCTATTTCAATTAAATAAATACACAAAATAGGTAAGAAAAACAGTATTTCAGCAAAGAGTATTTATAAGCATTTCACTATTTCGCTTAGAAATCCGAGTTCTAATAATGGGTAATGATAAACTGCAGCTCAGCGCGAGTTTGGACACCAAATGAGGTTTATTCATCTAATTGGAGCGACAGGGGCTACAGGACTGCAGAGATAGGCTAAAGATATTTACGGCCTATTTAAAATTTATTCTTTTCCAAAACTTTCTGGTGAGTATTAAACAAAATTATTATGGACTCCCTTTGTTAGAAAGACAGACAACGGGAAGAAGTGCAGAAAGACGTCTAACTATAACTTTGGGCAAATGGGGATGGTAAAAAGCAATGAAACGTGTAACTACAGAATAAAAATGTAAATTATGTAACTTGTTTATGTAACTTATGTATCTTGGGAAAAAAGTTAAAGAATTATTTAAATAATCTTCTTCTGTTTAATGAACTTCTGCTCATTTTCCTAGGATAGGGATTTTCCTTTTAAGTAACCCAACACAATGCAAGACAAAGGAAAGTATGTTAACAATTCAGACACAGGTCTTACAGTAAAAGGTATCAAATTCAATTAAATACACACGCGTTAATACATAACATTTTATTCAATCTTAGTTCAGTCACAAATGGTTACAAAATAACTACATAAAAATGCCAAACATATTAAAGGAATGTTTACAGTCATAGCCAGCGTTGGTATATCAACTCTCTCAATATACTCTAACATTGCAATTTTAGTCCTCAATAAAACTGCAACAGCCAGGCATTCATTGCAAGAACCGTCCTGGGAGTTTTATTTCTCTTCTACACCAGCTACGGTTGATCTCCAAGTCAGTGACCCTCTTTGAAACATCCGTCTTCTGGCCGTTCTCTTCACTTGATGACAGGGACATTTTAACGGCATTAGACCTTGAACAGGACGCATTATCACACCGTTTTTTGTACGAAGTCAAACAACTCGCTCTCGCCCTTCCATTCCAGGTAACAGAACTTCAATAATACAGAGCCGCCACTCCAGTTTATTCAGATTGTTGATTTCAAATAGCATAACGTCGTTTTTGCGAGGCTTATCATGCTGCTCCTGGTAAACTGAAGCTGACCAAGATACCCCATACGAAATCGCATTTCTCCATATACCTCTAACTTCATCAGTTGAGTACCATCCATCACATCCAGGCCTTGTATTCCTATCTCATAGCTTTCTTGAAGGAACATCGCCGGATTGATTGGTATGAAGTCATTAAGACTTTCCGTGTGTCAGGTTAACGGACGAGTATTAATAATTGGTTCACACTCACAAAGAGCGTCATTAATTCTACAGATATTAGTGAAGCTCTCCCCAAAGCTTACGAAGCAGTTCTTTCATCAGACCGATTAACTTTTCCCACTATACACCCCACCATGTGGCTGTAGGAAAAGAGAATTTACACAGATTACCTTCAACACTGCAATAAGGCTCCATCTTCTGTCAGCATCATTTTATTGAGACCTTTAAAATGTGTCCGGTTTTCACTATAAATCGTGTAGGGCCTTCATCTACACCAGGAACATCTTCGTAGTCCTTGAAGAAAAGAGCCTCCAGATAGCCATGCAGGTAGCTGCAAATGCACTGCTCGCTACACAACGCAAATGGACAAACAAACCAAAACCAGGTCTTCTGATTACCACTCATTATCCACAAACCAATCCAGGTCCATACCAACAACTTCGAAATTCCTGATATCTATCACGCGATCGTTGGGCAAAGGTGGTTTAAAAACCTTCGGCCTTTACTTCATGTATCTTCTGAAAAGGACACAATTTCGTACACATGATCTCACAACACTTCTGCATATTTTCCTGAGAACACACAAAAGAGCCTTTGGTACTACGTGACAGCTCTTAGCATGAACATCATGAAATAGATGCTGCACAACAGGGTAATCTCCAGGCAAGACTGCAGGTTGACGAAATACAAACACTTCTGCCTACTCTAGTACTCTTGTATTGACTCGCAAAGTCACGGACACAATCGAAGTCATTAATTGAGCCTGAAGTCCCTGGAAACCCTCGTTCTGGAGAGATCTAAAACGTGTTCTTTTGGAGTCCTGCAGTTCTGAAAGGCCGAGGACCTTACCCCTCCTTCCTTTCGACTTGCATTTAAATATGAACCGTTTAACTCAGCCAACCAATATTACTATCTCATGATATCGAGAACAGTACTAGTAATATTAGTCTGATATCAATGTTTCCGCTGTGACCACAAGACTAGAGGCAATTTTCTTTCTTTTGTTCATAATACATTTTCATTTCTTATACTGCAATTTGAAGCCCATTCTTCCGCTGTTAGGTACAAAATGGATAGTCCCTTCCACCATCGAGAGCTTATGACTACCTTTGTTCCTCATCCCTAGGTAGGCAGAGGAGCGGGATCCAATGCACCAGGTATATATTTCCAACCTTCCTTTGGAGTAAGTTTCCCTATATCCCTCATTCTGTTCTCAACTAAGACTGACAAAAGAACTTCGTGCTTTATCCCTGTCTACACTGTCATAGGGTTCGTACATAAATAAGCTAACACAGTGTGAAACGCCTTTCTCGAAGTAGACATCATCTGAGCATTAAGCGTAGCTCACATGAATTCGAGTCGAAGAATAGACGGTGGGGGAAGAGAGCAATTCTTGATTTTCCTTTGTGGAGCTGAACTTGAACTGCATACTCAGTTTCTGTACACTGCGTCGTAAACATATTCAGGCACATCGCAGAAGATGTGGATGCTACGCACTAAATGCACTTCGGGGAATCTTCTGTCAATTTACATTTGGTGCAATATACAAAGTTCACGACTCCATTTCCCTAAGGTCGTTATTATTTCTAAACCTACGTTTATCAAATGCTTCGCAAAACAGCATAATGGGTACCAGAAAACCAATTGGGTCATATATTCGATGAACTGCACACAGCAACGTCCTCTGAGTTAACTTCTCATCTGAAATATTTCCTAGAGAGTCGCAGTACAAAATGAGAGCTTCTTCCTTGCGATTTCACAGTGTTCCAAGAATAGGGGACATCTTGAAATCATTATGAAAAGTAGGCCTGTGCTCTCCCGACCGCTGACGCAAAATTGTGCTTTGCAAGAGTATCTTGGGCTGTATTGACAAACGTACAGCTCTCCCTTACTTGACACAATTATCACACAAATTTTGGCATTACAGTTGTCCTTCATCTGTCTAATAATATCAATAGCAAACTTATTTTTATCTTGACCGTCAAGCAACGCTTGATATGCAATATGCTAAATTAGAGCTGATAGTATAAAAGTCCTCGGTTTCACTACAACAGCTTCCCGCTTGTGTCTGTATATTTCCACGTCTTCCTTGCCCCACAGGTATTTTAGAAAAAAATGTCTCTTCTGGTGCTATTGAAAATTGAATAAACGCCTTATCAATATCTGCAATAGCTCCAACTGTCTTCCTACGGAATTTAAGGAGCAGAGAAAGAATTATTTTCACGAACTTGGAATCATTTTATAAACAACCATTGAGGGAAGGAGTATTACTTCTTCTAACGGAAGTATCGAAGCCCGGTCTGACTGCTGTTGTTACAGGATTCTTAAAATGCTGGTTCATGAGGCTGATAATGACCGCCGACATCCGTCTGGTCACTAGGAACTTCTTCACTTATCCCCTCTCATAACCAGTCCTGAAACACTTTGTCATATTCTTCCAAGTACCCATTGCGTTCTAGTTTCCTATTCGTAGTTTTTAGTCTTTTTTCTGCTATCACAAGCGAAGGCTCCTTCAGCCATTGAAGTCAAAGATGTTATCTAGCAGCTTCTTTTTTCTGAATGTTTTCAGGGAAATCCAGTCTCGCTTCTTCTTATAGCTGACAGTTTCTCCTTTCAGAAAAAGGACCATCTATTCCCAAGTTATCCAGTTTTAATAAGTTGCTCACTTTCTCAATATTCTGAAGAATAGGTATGTAAGAAATTTGCGGAAATAAGGATTAAATTATCCTTATCTCTCCCTACATCTAAGTGTGACAGTCCAAGTTTTATCACTTGCTCTGCAGTGAGATTAGGAACCTGAATGCAAGCGACAGGCTGGCTAAGAGCTGTCAGTCTGATTAGAATTATCTAAATTCAGAAGAACAAGCTCAAATTCATGATGTTCCACAGAAGAACCCTTACTACCGTCAAAAACAACATGGCTCAATATCACCTACCTAGGGTCTTGAAGACTCAATCTTTCGGCTAGTTCTTCTTTCAAGTAAGAATGTTGTCCAGCAGAGTCTAGAAGAACACGTACAGGCTACTGATTATATCCGTCTACCAATTTAAACAAAATTGTTTGAGAGTAGACATATGAAGTAGTACTGCAAAACTATTTCACTAACTTAGACTGCGTTAAAGACTGTGGTTCCTTCTCAGCTCAACTTTCACTAAAGTTACACATAACTGAGTAATATTGTGGTTTACACACCTTACAGGAGACACAGTGTTAGATTGTCTTGCAGTATGCTAAAGCGTGGGACATCTGAAGAATGCAATGTACTTAAGAGAGTCATATTTTTAGAGCGCTGACAACGTGATGAAGCATGAGTCTCCATTTTACAGAAAGCACACGAAGTCCTCATTCCACCAGTTGCAGCTAAACCCTGAGCAGTTGGACCATCAGGTTTCTCAAAAGTTTCTAAGCCTGAGTCTTACCTGCACTAATGTTGCAGATCTTTCTGGTCAACTGCAAATATTCTTCATTCCTCTACTTCAAATTCCTGAAATTCCAATAAGTACTTGAGCCTTTCTTGTGCACCCCTTTCTTGCCTATGATCCGGTCTTCTCAGCCACACTTGAAATAATTTGTCAGTCAGGTAAGGCTCCCTTAAAGGAAGTAATAAAGGCCCTCGTTGTCAGTAGTTAGACCCATCGAATCTAGCGTCCTAACAGTAAGCTCAATGCGGCCATACAACCGTGACAAGGCTGGACTTCCATTCACTAGATTTATAATGTCCCTTAAATTAAGATCAATCAATAAATTCTATCGACGATATCCTGCTTTTAACAACTCAGCAATTGTAATAAAGGTTTCAGCAAACGCCGCAAAACCACTCAGAAGTTCATAAGATCGTGTTCCAGGTGTCACAGATTCTCTTAAATACACATTCCTATCTGCAAAAACTAGCCCGCAACTTTCTTGTAATCGCTCATTCTGAGTCCAAAATGGTAGTCACTGCTTAATATCACCAGAGAATTTTACAACCAACAACTCCGGCAAATTATGCACCGATCTGCCTTTTTGTGAAACCCTCGATCTTGTGGAACAAAGATCATTCGATACATGAAACGCAGAAAATTTCTCGTACATACATTTCGAGGTTGTCCAATCTATTAAAGGAATGGTTGTAGTCATATTCCACATTGAAATTTCAACTTTTCCAAAATATGTCCTTAACGTAGCTTCGTTACTTGCTGTAGTTGTTTCGTTACTCGTTATAATTGATTTAATGTTGTTTAATTTTTTCTAAATTTTTTCTTTTCCCCTTAGATGTAGAAGCATTAAAGTATTGAAATCCGTGTTTTGCTGCTGATCGAGTTTTTTGAAGTAAAACTGATGCATTTAATCGTCGACTTGTTTTGTTGGTATACGAACACATGAAAAAGAATTTCCGTCCACGGATTGCAGAATACGAATTGAATAACCAGCCGAAACTTGTTGTAGACGTTGAATTGAATCCGGAAGGCCTGACAAGAATCTGTACACTAAGGCAGAGAAAGCGCAGTGTCCCGGTGCAGGCATCTGGTTACCACAGGCAGATATTCATTCAGATCGACACCAGTCCAGCCCCGGAGACAACCGTGTACGTAAATCCGTCTCTTATAAATTGGAAGTACAATAATCCGGAGTCATCGGCCGTGAATTCATGTTCTCTGTACTCCAACCGTCCTTGCACAACCTGGAGGAACAATTAGCAGGAGTCATACCCTCCTAAGACAGCATCTCATAATGGAAATCCCCCCACAGAACTTGGCAGAAAGAGCAGTATTCGCCATACCGTAATATGCCAATTTTGTAATCAAGCATACCCTAAGGTACAATAGAACAGGTGACCAAAAGCTGGAAAAAGGAGCAACAGCAGACAAGTAAGCACTCCTCATTAGGAAATGAAGATATGCCGGGCTGGTCGGCAAAGCGATCAGAGGAGGACTAGCTAGAAATAGGCTATTGCGTTACACATCAGAAACTGAAAATGAAAACGTTAAAGGTCAATCGCAAAATGAAATTACACAGAGCAATATCAGATCTTCTGAAAACAAATCTGAACTAAACGAAGAACAGGGTTTTAGAGTAGCAGATGAAATGTAGGCAAATGTATACGATGTATAAGGGAGGAGAGAAATAATAGAGAACCTCCCTGTAAGATCGTCAGAGAAAGAGAAAGGAGCATTCTCAGATGGACATAGCTATATATTGCCTTCCTATAAACCTATATCACCTATATTTAGCTTTATCTATACACTGTTGTGTAGGCTTCCGTTACGAAAACAATCTTCTACCTGCTTCTGTCACAAAAAGTAATTTTTTTTAGGGATGGGTTTATGAAATATCTCGTTGTTTGAAACACTGAATTCAGTAGCCTAAGGGAAGATAATACTTTCCAAACCATTATTGTCTGAGGGGTCTTGATTTCGTTCGTTTTGTATATTCAAGAGAAAATATAACCATTAACTTTCTTCTGCATTGAAATGTAAATGTTTAATCATTCCAATAAAAATGGCTGTCTCTCCAATGCGTATTGCCATATACTGTCAACTGTAGTGAAATTTTAATCTCTTACTTCTCTCCAGCACGTCTTAGAAAACGTAAAATTTTGCTTCAGGAAGAATAGGACCTCAAAATTTATTTACAGTAATTCAAGGAAATGTATTTGTCATAGGAGCAGCTTTAACTAATAAAGATTTTGGAGACAGTTTTGAGAAAATACCAACGATGGATGCTTCCTCTATTTAGAGCGCAGTTTCAAGTGGAGATTTTGTTTCAATATCAGTCGTAAAATTTATCGATTTTTCTCCTTGAACTATTCATGTTGACAAACACAATCACACACGCTTAACTTTATAAAAGTGTATTGTTCTTCTTCAGAGGGCGTCAAATGTGCGTTTTTGCCAAATACTGATATACAAGATTTTGTGCCGAATGAAGGTTTCCCCTGTTTACTACGGAATCTAGATTCCTAGTTTCTTTCCTTTAAATAAACTTTTTTCATGTTAACTGATCACTCACCTTTAAACAACGGTTTTCAAGATATGCCGTATTTGTGTTTCATAATTACAGAAATACTCTTCACCGTAGTAATACATATTGGAAAGTAATTTTTGTTCAAAACAAACAGAAACAAAAGACGTTACACTAGATACGCATAGAGCACAGATTAATACCAGATGCTCAACTCCGTGATAAAAACTGAAGACGCATAGGGCGCTCTTTACTAAATCTTTAGACCCCGGCGACCTTGGAAACTACGGCCGGTGCGGCCGGTAATGTAGTAAGCTTCTATTGCGACCAAGCTATGGTACATTCACTTCCCCTTCCCTTCGGCTCCCATTTTCACTGACTGATGGAATCCAACTTCTTTCGAAATCGCTTCTCGTCACACATGAATAGTTTACGGCACATATCAACTATTTCATATTAGGATAATACGCGTCAAATACGTGAGGAAATGTGCGATAAACTATTCATCAGTGTGCGAAATGTGACTTCGAAAGAAGTTGTCCAATTTGTGAAAAAAATTGGAAGAATCCACTTGAACTTTTCCTGTTAAATATGAATAATTGACTTCCACAAAGCATTATATCTTTATTCCTGTTGCAAATTGATAATATTGTCTTTAAAAACAGTTAAAATTTTAAAAACGAGAGAGTGAGATCACTTAAGATGATGTTGAGATTATACAAGACATCTGTATACCCTTTCCCTCAAGCTGCTTAATGTAATACTTAAAATAAACATAACTTAACACTAAAATAATGATTCTGTAGATACAGGAAAGCAGGTAAGGTTACCATAATGTTATATGTAATGCAATTTCTTTGTACACAGAATGTTGAAAAATTCCCTGGAATAACAGTGAGAAAAAAAAACCCAAAGAAATATGTAAATAAATTTGAAATGATAACAACAACTATGTACAAAAAAATAGCACTATTTCTTTAAAATGACAACAAAGCAGCTCTGTTAATGGTTATATTTAATAAGAATTTTAAAAGCTCAATAGTACATACATTATTTTCAGCACAAGTATACTAAAGTATATTCAGAGAAAAACCTGAAATTTGTAATCGATTCATATAAGATTAATAATGTCAAATTAGTACAAAAGTCAGTATTAGCAACTGGTGACATAAATTTCATAAATGTCACTATTTTATATACTTCTAATCACTTTGGTTGAATTAACATTCACAAGTGCAGAATAAATTATAAAAAATAATAATTACATTAAAGCTGTATCATTCATTTAAAATTGTCCTAAGCTTAACTCTGTCTTCACAACACAAGAATATTATAGCGTTGAATTTTTAAATGCTTCAATGACATGCATATGCACAGAAGTGAATGCTGAAGAAGAAAATGTGCAGTTTTAAAAATAAAATTTAATGCACAGTGTATCTTCCAATAAGAGATTATTTCATGTAGTTATCTGACTGTGAAATATAATTTGCTTAATGTGCACAGCAATTGTTTGGATAAATGGCGTGCTTTAACTTGATAAGACTTTAAGCAATGTACTTTATGACTAAGATGGCAAATGGAGCCCTCTGCATAGTGTAAACCTCTCAGTCCATGACATACAACTGAATGTGTGTCAAATAAATAACTCAATGAAAGATTACACTATGAACTATTAATGCTGTTTGTAGTTTTAGTTAAGAAGTGAAAGTGATGGAACTGTGTGTTTGAGTAGTTAATAGAAAATAATTTAGTAATGTAATTTATTTGCTCACACATCTAACCATTATTTCTTTTAACAGTCCATAATTCCCTTATGCGTTCACTACAAAGAAACAAGAAGTGCATTACATAGCAAAATAATGTGCAGTTTTATCTACTTTTCAAAATTATTATGTGGCTTCGCATCACTGCAGGTAACGAATGGCTCATATATTAGGTTAAACATCTTTTTCCCATGCCAAAGATTGAGATTTTCATTCCAACTTAGAACAATGAGAGGATGTTTAACAGTGTAGTTTAATGTGACATGTAACATTTCTGTGGGTCACACTAGTAACGTTATATTACCCTTAAAATGGTTAGCATTACAGAAATTGTGTACCAATATTACTCATAAATGGTGGCAAGTTCATGTTGAGAACAGATATACCACAGAATACATAAATGCTGTGCAAATATCACTTTAACTTGTTATTTTTCTGAACCCATTTGTGTGTGTGTGTGTGTTTGTGTGTGTGTGTGTGTGTGTGTGTGTGTGTGTGTGTGTGTGTGTGTGTGTGTGTGTGTGTGTGTGTGTGTTAACAAGGAAGAGGATTTATAACCTATTATTTATTGTGAAGTTTTACTAATTTGAGATCAAGCCACACTGTGTTTAGGTCCTAGCTAGCTGACATTGTGCATGTTTTAAGAATAACTGAAATATTAGAAATAAAATTAAAAGTGGCATATAATGATGATGACACAATGAAATTTTAATCATTTCTTGCATTGCACAATTACACCAAAAAACTTGTAAAGCTTTTTCAAATAAGTTCTAATCCCATCAGAACTCTTCAAAGGTGGTTATTCAGGTAAATAATTTAGTGTAGTGTGTACAATAATATTGCATAGTGACTACTGTGTTAAACAATATAGAACAAATTAGGTTTATGTAATCTCAGATCATACTTTTAATTGCTGTTAAAAGCTGAGACATTCTTGATCAATGATGTCGATATACACTGATGAGTAAGGTTAAGAGAACTTAATTCTTCAAAATACTTATCATTGCAATTTAAAGAAAAAGTTTATAAAATTCATATCAAGCATCTCGCCCAAATATTTTAATTTAAGCCACCTAGATTATGCGTAAACACAGATGCTGCTAATTTTGGTATGTCTGAAAATTCACAGCTATTTTTTCAGTAATTTAAACTGCATATTACTTACCTTACATGGACTTATATATGAAATATATTTTAAATTTAAAACTACAAGTACAAACGCAAAAATTAATACACCCAATCAACTGTCTAAAACAACTTCACTTTTCACTTTTCCTTGTTGGTCACAGTATTCCTCAAAGTTTTTGTTAAATTTTGCACTGATTTGAAATGAAACTACAACTTTCAGAAATATTTGATATGCCACATTAAATTGCTGTATACGCGGGAAAGAATGCTTTGTGCTACATTACTAAAGTTCCTGAAGATCACTGCACATCACCAAAACAAGAAACATACACAATATCCAATAATCCTGCACTCTTGATTTCTGCCATCGTATTCCTGGTAGCCTGAGATGATGGATGACCCCTGAAAGACAAAAAACAGAAAATGCCATTATTACAGTAATAAAGTAACAAGGTTAATGAAACTAATGCTTTTGTATGTAAAACAACACACTTTTTCCATTATAAGGTGCTACATTAATGTAGAGAATTTAACTATGCATGAATATGTATTAAGGCACATTTCAGGTTATGTCATATTAATTGTCTGTATTTAGCTACATGCTAAATCTTACTTACCAATAGGTCTTTGTGAAAATGTATTCTCGTTCTTCCTGCTGCCCATACGTCCTCGTAGTTCTTTTAAATGTTTACAATTTCACAAATCGATGAAAATTGTATTCAGAACTTAATTTTGCTTGGCCTCCTTGCCGTTAAAGCTTTAATTCAAATATTTACAGGTTAGCCAATGTAGTATCTTATTTATATCGTACATTGAGCTCAAATAAGGTCGATAATAGGTCAATAATATTACGAAAATTACTTCATAAGTAGTAAAATAATACAATAACTATTAAATTTTGAACTAAGCATAAGTTGTTTTATATATTAGTCAGTATGCAACACGGCAGCCAAAATAATTATATTGGCGGCATTGAATCCGGCGCCTGCAGCGCTCAAAACTGTATCTTTAGACCCCGGGTGTTTCGCGAACCTTAATGTGTCTCCTGGTCTCCTATTTGAGTTATCAGGCCCTGGCATAGAGTTTATATATGTATGTATGGTTTCATTAAACTTGCGACAGATGTCTCTGTCATTTATTCTACAACACAGCTAATAGTAATATAATCTGGTGTGTGGCAGTGTCATGGATCAATTTTCCACCTACATCGGAACCCAGAACCAGGGTATGAGGCGGATTGAAAGCATAACAAAGGAATAAGTGACTCGCTCCTTAGTTTGCTACTTGAAAAATCCATATGCCAAATTGCTTGGTGACACATTACTATTAGCCCACCTTCGTAGCGTGGTGGTAGTGTGTCTGCCTCACGTTCAAGAGTTCCCGAGTTCGAATCTCGGTCATGGTGAGTTACCTGGATAAGGTTGCGCCCATGGTTTTCCCTTATCCTGAAAGATGAATATCACGTAACTCTAAGCTCTATGTACTCTGGGATCATTTGAACATCATTTCATCCTTTCCATTCATCGTCCGATATGAGTTATCGTTGGAGGACGTAAAATTACAAAAAAGCACTATTAGGTATCCTAAATTAGTTGCCTATAATTCTACATTAGTGACTTATCTTCATTTTCCGAGCTCAAATGTGGTGGCGACTAGCATTAAGCGAACATTCGTTATGCGTGCATTTCAAACTGCCTAGTCCCTAAATGAAGGGGCAATGTTGAAGTAACGAACATTTTTATTCACTGAATTTAGCTTATTTATCCTTCTAAATTAGTTTTGTTATTCATAAGTTATGACGTGTGTATGCTTGTGTGTATCAGTAATTGACATAATATTTGTTCCTATCCCTGAAAATCGTCAAATCGTCAAGGAGTGAAATCTTGAAATAGCTGATTACAATTTATTAGTTTGTAATTATGTTTCAAAATATAGTTTAATTAAGGAAGCTTTTCTTTTGTTTAGTTCTAAAGCCCAAACTTTTTTTGCAATGCGTTACCTATTTGACAAAGTTTGTACTAAGAGTTAGCTGCTACACTTTCCTCTCGCAGAATGTGTTTGAGAGGAACAAAATTTAGGACAATTTGAAATAGGTCGAAAATTGGTTAGCCATAATACAGCGCTTCTACAATCTCTGGCACATATTAAGGTGCAATTAGTCATCTCGTCTCGATGTTTTGCACATTTTCATGCTGAACCACGTCTCCGGTTTTCACCCCATTTTTGCCACCAGTAGCGCTACTGCTGTGCCAGGACCATCTCATCAGGAACGAACCTAAACTTAGGCAGTACTGACGTTTTCTCCACCGCGGTTTTCTCTTGTAACTCACGTAACGGAATTAGTAATAATCCCACCTATACGCTGAAAGAGCCCAAAAATTAGAGAGGATGTGAAATGTTAATAGAAATGAAATGGAGAGACAGACAATTCGGCGGATGTGATCGTTCGACACAGCATTTGCCTGGCAACAGCGCTAAAACCCCAAAGAAAACCCATGCATCAGGACTGTCGGCAAAGGGAACCTAAAACAGATCACACAAATCCGGGCCCCAGACCAACCCGCCTAAGCCATCTCTCTCGTTAGTTTGTACCAACTTCACTTATCTTTTTAAGAAACTCTTAACTTTACATAGGGCATATTTCGCAAATACGCCACCTGCAACTTAAGCCTAGTTGATTATTTCTGTTATTCTTTCCGCCGCTAGGTGACGCGTTATTTTTGTATATCACCAACCTCTTAAAATATAACAATACTTAAAAGTAAAACTGTGAACTACAATTGATTTTTTGATCTTCGTTTCTTTGATTTTCTTCTCTTGATATTGTTAAACTGAGGTACTTACCGTATAAAACCATGTATATTAACATTTTATAATCTTCTCATTAAGGGTCATTTTTCAGGACCTGCGTGTTTTATGCATTCGTTGGTGGAGGTGTAGCCAGCTTCTCATTGCCGGTTTGACATGTTCTCGTCCATTGATCATAACGCTTCCATGTAACACTCCTCTTTCGGTATATACGAGTAACTAGACAAGCACAGGTAATGCAGAACACCCACTTAAAATCTGAACTAAATTTTCTGTATTTATATGCTTAAAATACATTGGTAGTTTTGGTACCAAAACCACCGTACTGAAGAATTGCTTTTATAAATGCTCTTATAATGCGTTGCCTTCCATACATTTCACACATGCATGTGAGGAATTGAAGATACTCAGTGGAATTTAATAGCGACTATAAAAACAGATCGCTCTTTCAATGTATGCCTGAAACATTTGAATAAATGTCAATGATCGCGAATTTAAATCTGTGCCCTTCTATGTAAAATTCGATTATGTTCTATTCTTTAGATGTCATTTTCTGCATGGCTGCTTGGGTAGTGGTTTGTAGTGGTTATTTCATATTAGAAGCTTGTGAGCTAAATATTGTTCACGTCCTACAATAATAATCAGTAAAGCCTGGATTTGTAAGCATAATCAAATGACTATATAACTAAGTATACAAGCACAAAAAATTAAACAAACAAATAAATATGAAATATTTTTATCTCTTATATAAAAATGATATCATCAACATATCTTTCGTAGACCAAAAACCCCAACAAGTTAAAACTAGCTGAGGAGTTACAGCAAAATAGGGAAGGGCGTCGTGAAATTCTTTAAATCTAATCGGAAAGAGTACTAACAATTTCTTTGTGCTGGAAACAAGAACAACACGTAAGTTATGTCCTCGAAAGTTAAGTCATACCAGAAAATGAATGAAATGGGTGATGTGATACTGAAATATGTCCGGGTACCAGGACGCTTAGAGTTGCCTTACATTTGGCTATCTGGATTAGGGAAAACCCCAGAAAGATCCTTATCCAAGTAGCTAAACTTAACCGAAATACGAAACCGGGACCTCTTGAATGTCAGGCACACACGCTTACCGAGGCGGTCAAGAAGATCGCATGTAAAGTGTAAAGTGTCTGAATGATAAAATGATGATTAGGAGTGAGAATTTGCTTGTGAATATAATGATTTGTTTAAATTAAGCTATATTAATTAAACAGACACAATAAGCAAGCAAACCACATAATTCAACAAAAATAATTTAAAAGCATTTCGCTATTTCGCTTAGATATCCGAGTTCCATTAATCAGTGATGATTTATTCAAGTTCACTAGGCAACAAAACCTTTAGTATACGTTCTAACAAAGAGGCGCTACCAAAATAGAAAATAAAGGTAAAGAAAACGTAAGTAACTGCGGGTAACTGCAGTTCAGTTCGAGATTGGACTCCAAGAGATGTTCTACTCATCTAAGACCGCTCGACTGGGGCTGCGCAACTGCATTATTATGGATAATTAATATTGGTCTATTCAAAATTTCCTCTTTTCCACCACTTTCTGGTGAGAATTAAACAATATTATTATGAGGTCCCTATTGCATAAAAACACACAACGGGAGAAAATGCAAAGGAAATTCTAAATGTATTATAGGGCAAGTGGGGGATGTAAAATGAGTTTAAGTTGAAACTAAGGAATACGTATGTGCTTATGTAACATATATATACTTTTGGAAGAGAATTACAATTTTATTTAAATTATATTCTTCTATTTAATGAATTCCTGCTCATTTTCTTAGGTTAGGGATTTTCCTTTTGAGTAACCCATCCAGCTGCCAGACAAAGGAAACTATGTTAATAATTCAGACATATAACTTACAATAAAATGTATCAAATTCAATTAAGTACCTACTCGTTAATATATAAGAACATAAATTCTCTTTTTATTCAATCTTAGTGCAGCCGCCAATGGTTACAAAGTGATTGCATCAACAAATGCCAAACCTATCAAAGGAATGGTGGCACGCATAGCCGACATTGTTATATAAACTTTCCCAACATTCTCCCACCTTGCAATTTTAGTACTCAACAGTCAATCATTCATTACAAGAACCGTCCTGATCGTTTTATTACCCTTCTACGTCTACTGTGGTTGATTAATTCAGTGTCCCTCTCTAAAGCATCAGTCCTCTGGTCAGTCTCTTCACCTGATGATAGGGAACATTCTAATGGGATTAGATTTGAACAGGGCGCATAATCACACCGCTCTTTGTATGAAGTCTCACAACTCGCACTTGTGCGTCCTTCCCAATAATTCCGAGTGGTCACTCCCATTTATTCAGAATGTTCGTTTCAATTAGCACAACTTCAGTTTTGCTAACTTTGTCATGCTGATCCGTTTTAAGCTGAAGCTGACTAAGGTACTCCTTATGAAGTCGCTGACGAAGGGCATTTCTCACTTGCTGTTGATATGCCTCGCACTTCCTCAGTTTAGTTCGATCCATCGCATCCGATTCTGGTACCTTGAAGGAAAATCACCGGTGACAATGGTCTCATGTCATCAGAAACTATTTGTCTCTGATTAAGGGATGACTAATAATAATTGCTTCATAATCACACAAAGAGCCAATAATTCTTCAGATGGTAGGAAAGCTTTTCCCTAAACATTACGAAGCAGGTCTTTCATCAGTCCGATTAAACTTTCCCACCAACCACCTCACCACGAGAATTTGAAGAGTTGGATTTCCACAGAATTCTTTGAACACAGCAAAAAGCCTCAATCTTCTGCTAATTAAGCGTAGTCATTTTATTGAGATCTTTAAAATTTGTCCGGTTGTCACTATAGATCCTGGAAGGCCTTCCTCTATTCGAGAAAAATCTTCGTAGTCCTTGAAGAAAAGAGTCTGCAGATAACGCTGCAAGCATTTCCAAATGCACTGCTCGGTACACAGCGCAAATTAACAAACCAACACACGTTTTCTGAATACCTCTAACTATAAACAGGCCAGCCAAGTCCACACCAACAATTTCGAAACCTTGGCATCTCTCACGCTGTCATTAGGCAAGGCGGCGAACATACCTTTGGACTTTCCTTCTTGTACCATCTGTAAATTACACATTTTCGTACACATGATCTCATGGCTCTTCTACCATTCAAGATCCAGAATCCTACCTTGAGAATACCCAAAAGAGTCTGTAGTACGTGACTGTTCTTAACATGAACTTCATGAACAATGAGCTGCACATCTGGGTGATCTCCTAGTAGGACAGCAGGTTCACGAAAGACAAATGTATCTGCCCCTTTTTAACACTCTTATATTTAATAGCAAAGTACCATGTTCATCTATCATGTGCACAACCGCAGTCAGCATTTGGTCCTCAGGTCCCCGAAAACTGTCGTTGTGGAGAAATTAATAAGTGTTCTTTTGGAGTCTTCCAGCTCTGAAAGGCTGAGCTCTCCACTGTTCCTTCTTTTCGACTTGCAGATCAAAATGAACCGTTTAGCTCAACAAAGGAATCCTATCATCTTGTCTAATCGAAAAAGGTACTTGCAATACAAGTATAAAATCAATGATTCTTCTGTCACCACAAAGCTTGAGGCAGTTTCCTTGTTTCGTTCATAATTAATTTCTGTTGCTGCAAGTTTTTAAACATGAAATAAATAAATCCAGAATTAAATTGTTAATACAATTAAATGGTCCGATCTATTTAATGGTTTGGGCAAATATATTTATTTTAAAAAGACAAACATCGGTAATGAATTTGAGATACCGGCAGTCGATACTGTTTTTATATTTGTTTCATTTTCAGATTTTGGTAGTACTAACAAGAACACATCTACATCTAGCCTTGATGGCGATTTCTACAGCTTTGTTTCGGGCTAAATTTGTGCATAGGTTTACATGAAATCCCGATTCCGGAGAATTTATAAGAATTATCATGATTTCTTATAAGATAAGTGAAATTTTAAGTTACAAATTGTTATATTTGTGTATGTGTGTTGGCTTCCCTGTTATCAGCTTCATAATTTACGAATTTATTAATTTCCAATTTGATGCTTTTTGTTCTGTTTACTTTCGTCGTTAGGTTACTATGAACAATTTCGCTTAAAATAACATACATAAATTTAATTTAAATTTTATGGAAACTAAATAAGAAATTAAACTATGTTTAAAGCTTCAAAAGAAAATGAGATTCATTTTTAGAGATATTCGTTTTCTAAAATCTTCGTTTAAAACATAAGGTAATCCCTATTTTTGTTATAAAAACTATTATATTTGATAATGATAGTGTTCATCAAAAGTCGAAAGAAGTTTACTTTTTCAGGACCTATATAATATTGAACTTAAATTATACAATTTGCATATACAATTAACAAAGATATTAGGTAATTAATTTTGGTTTACTTTATAAACCTATTTAATATTCTTAATTAAAATATGTAAAATAAAACTGATAAATAAAATTATATAATCTGCGAATGAAACAAAATACATTAAATCCAGTTATTAAAAATAATAAGGATAATGTTGTTAATTTATGAAATTGTAACCTTAATGAAAAAGAGGTACCTTTAAATCAAGGTTTAAAAACGTGTGTAAAATTTGCAAGAACTGAAGATTATTATATTGCAAATATGGAAATCGCTAGACAAAATTTAAATGAAAATAGTAAATAATTGATTAAACTGAAATGTAGAAAAATTTAAAAAAAAGTTAGATAAATAGCAACCTAAGATAAATTGTAATAATAAACATATTATTAAATCGGGAAATAAAAAAGATTTAACTGTCACTGAAGGGGATAAAGGTAATAGAATTGTAATTTTAGATAAATCTGATTATATTATTAGAGTAAAATTTTACTTCAAGGAGAATATTTCATAAAAAGTAATATAGAACCTTTAAAATGTCCTATTTAAACTTTTAATAAAAGAATAATAAAGTGAAAACTATAACAAATGAAGAAAACATTTAGTAAAAGTAGGTAACACAATTTTACATAGAATTTATGCTCTTCCTAAAATCTGTAAATCAGGAAGTAAAGTGAGACATATTGTAAATTTTATATTTTCACCAACTTAATATTTCGCCAAATGGTCACATAGAAAGTTTAGTAATTTTGATAAATATAAGAGTTTAATTATTAAAGATTCTTTTGAATTGTTAAAAAAGTACACAATATTATACTATCTAAAACTGATAAAGTCGTTTCTTTTGATGGAACCGACATATTTCCTAGTATTCCTAGAGGAAAAATTTAATTTCTTTAAACAATTGGTTGAATTCAACAAATTTACATGAGGGCTCAATAGTTTATTTTGTTAATCTTACTGAATTATGTTGAGGTCAAATTTTTTCACTATTAATGGTGAAATTTTTCAACAAACTTCTGGCTTAGCAATGGGTAGTCCTCTTTCAAATTTTCTTGCTGATCTTTTTATGAGTTTTTTTTCGAAACGCAAGTCACTAATTCCCTTTAATTTTTACAGCTTGTTATAGATATGTTGACGATATTTTTGCAATTGTACCTGATAAACTAATAACCGATACTTTAGAATTACTAAATTTGCAAGGTAAAGCTATAAAATTTACATTAGCAACTGAAATTAATGGATTTCTTCTTTTTCTAGATCTAAAGATAATAATAAATAATAATAAATAAAACTTTGGTATTTATAGGAAGTCTACTCATATTGTTAATTACATAAAAATAAAGGTTTTAACCATTTTTCCTCTAAATTGGCTATCTCCAATAGTTTTTTTTATAGATTAATAAATATACCCCTGAATAACGATGAATTTAATACAGAAGATAACATTTTGTTGGTTAATAATGGTTTTAATAAAGGCTTAATAAATAAAAGATTGAAAAATTCAAATAACAAAATACTGTTACCTGCCATCCTTGGTTTAATAAATATTTTCAAATTTTTAATGACTTTGGTATGACTTTGGTTCCTCAAAATAAATATAGTGTTAAGAATATATTGCATTATTTAAAAAAAGATTAAATTCGTAATTACAAAAAAATCTGGCATTTATCAGTTTAATTGTTTCTATTATGACAAAGTTTATATTGGAAAGGCAAAACTTAATTTAGAAACTAGAACGAAAGGACATTTTCGTGACATTGAGTTTAGGCAAACTGATAAATCGGCCGTAGCACATCATTTTTCGTCATTTAGCCATGAAATAAATCCAGAAGTTAAATAACTACAACAATTAAATGGTGCGATATATTTAATGGTTGGGGTAAATGTATTTATTTTAAGGAACAAACATCGCGTAATGAATTTTGAAATTCGATTGTTTTCAAATTTGTTTTATTTTCAGATTTTGGTAGTACTAGCAAGAAGATATCAACATGTAGCGTTTGTGGCAATGGCGACAGCTTTGTTTCTGACTGAAGATATGTATAAATTTACATGAAATCGCGATCCCGGAGAATTTATTAGAATTATCAGTTCTTATAAGTGAAGCTTTAGGTTACAAATTGTTGTATTGTTATATATATATATATATATATATATATATATATATATATATATTACGTAAAAGTAACTTCCTCTATTCACTGCTCTATAACTATAAGTTATGGTACGATAACATTCTTCAACCTGCTCCTGTAGAATGAATAAAAGTTTGTAGAAATTATTTTTCTGAAATATTTCGTTGTATGTTAAATGGTCTTCACTAGCCGGAAGAGAAGTTCAAATATTTCTTAATCGTTAATGTATGAGAGGTTTTAGACTCCGTTCGTTTTGCGTATTCACGAGAAAATATAACGAATATACTTGGTGCACTAAAATGTAAATGGTTAAGTATTTAAAATAAGAAGGGCTATCTCTCAAATGGGTAGTTCCATATACTGTGTGCTTTAGTGAAACATTTATTGTTGTACTATGCTGTTAAATCTTTTGCATTGTTAATAAAGTTCTAGATTACTCATTAACATACTATTTATTAACACATATGTAATACATGCATTGTCATTATCTTCATAAAAAAACTGTCCTTACTTCAGTGATGCCAAGTGCAACTCTTAACATAAGCAAAACTGACCGTGTTTAACAGCGTAATAAACTTTCTCTCATCACTCCTCCATAAAATCAGGACAGTTTTTTCTAATTATTTGTTTACATTTGTTTCTCATATTACATGCATTTGAATTTCTAGTACAATAAGAGTTCCATAGCATACATTTTAAAATTTGTAAAGTACAATGGTTTGGTAAATATGTGATTCACTTAGATGTCCCATATTTTATATGAAACAAACCTTTGTATTATTCATCCTTGACAAAAAAGTATTTTATCTCAGTGTCTCTACCGGTTTTAACTAACTTTATTGAACTTTGATTGTCAGTACATATTGTAGCTTTCACTATCTCACCTGTAAGCTTCAATAAATTTATCAGATACTTATGTTACTTGGAGCGTTCACAAGCAGGGATGGCTGCCTCCGTTGTAGATTGCGCTATAACAGTTTGTCGCCTAGAACACCACGAAATAGGTCCACCATTAAAAATTGTGACAAAACCTGAAGTGCTCCTGCGCCGAATGTATTTTTTATGCCTTCACCCTCATTGCGACATCACCTGCATAATCTGAGTCCCAATATGCCAATAACTCAAGAAGTTAGAAATATTATTACTGTTGTAAGTAATAACAGCATCAGTTTTATCCTTTAGATATCTCAGGGTTCTCTTGAGTTTACGAATTCTGGTTCCTTTGAATTTTCCAGTGAACAGCTTACGTACTTTGCTGCAAAACTTAAATCATGTCGTCTTTTGTAGGACAAATATAGAAGACTTCCAATTGCTTCTCTGTATTTGAACATGCCGTTCTTCCCAAGGCCTTCATCGTCTTCATATTTTTCATCCATCTTTACATCAGGAGTAATTGGTGTGTTCATTGATTTTGAATGTTCCATACCATATCTCTTCGTCACGTGGTTTGCATATTTTTCAAGAGAGATTACGATTCGTCTTTCAGTCTTGACTACGTTCATACCCATGTGTGCTCTTGGTTCTTTTTCGACTGGCATTTAAAGTTCTTTCTTTACTTTATCTTCCAAGTTGTTTGATCTTTTCTGTTTCCTTTCCAATGTTGATTTCATCTTCAACATTTATTACCAACTATATATCTCCTTCTTGATGTTTGAAGATACACTGTTCTGGTTTTAATTTAACCAAATTTGATACTTTGAGGTTGCATAAGCTTGTCGAAGACCATACAAGGACTTTTACAATAGGCAGATTTCTCCTGGCTGTACTTTATGGTACACTGGTCCTGCTAAGACATCGTTAAGAAAGCCTTTTTCACATCTAGGGTTTGATGTCCCAGTTTTTCTTAGCTGCGAAGGCAAGCAATGGTCTCAAGTAGGTGTGGACACTACCACTGGAGCAACAGATTTCCATAGTCTATCTTTCTCTTGTTTTGAGAGCAACCTGTTACTACTAATCTAGTTTTAAATTATCCACTATCCTTTAATTTAGATAACCATTTGCTTGTACGGATATGTTTCTCTTGTGTTACATCTTCATTAACATAGCTCCAAGGTTTATTCTTAATTAATAAATCTATTTCATCTCTTATGGCTTTCATCCATTACTATTTCCCTTCACAACTTACAGCTTCATCAAAGGTCAAGGGTTCATTATCTTCACTCGTGTCGAGATCCATTAGGTAGTGTTGAAACTTCATAGATATTCTCTTTTTTTTTAATTCGTATTTTATTATATTGGTTTTGATTTTGTTGTTCTTGCTTTTCATTCTTTTGCTCTCGGTTTTGCTTTCCTTGATTTTCTTCATGAAGCTCAATGTTGATTTCGTCACCTGCTTAGTATTCAGATGAAGGAAAGAATGTGTTTCTAAATATAATACCTCTGCTTATAAAAAGGTTCCTTTTCTTAATTTTCTTTCCACAAGCGGTAGTCGTTTGGAGCATAACCTAGAAGCATAGCTTCTTCACTTCTGCTATCAAATTTCTTAAGAGGTTTTAACACTTTTGTCTATACGAGAATCTGTAAGTTACTCAGTTCAGGTTTCTTTTTATACAAATGCTCAGATGGGGTGTGAATCATTCCTTTGGTTGGAATTCACTTTATCAAATAGGTAGCAGTTTGCAGTACTTCATTCACAGGTCATTTTTTACATTTAGCATCAAGGATACGTTCTCATATTATTCATAGATGCCAGCCTTTAAAGTTCAGTTTTTCCATTTAATTCCGTGGTATGAGGGATGGTTAAGTCCAATACAAAGCTATTTTCTTTACGCTATGTGATGAGTAGTTCATTTTTAAATTCTCAACCATGGTCATTCCTTATTTTGCAGACTTTCACATTAAAATGCCTTCTTCCTTCCTTTACAAATCTTTTTATGCACGGAAAGACTTAACCTGCTGCTTTTGTTTCTAGAAGGTACACCTTGCTGAAATGGGTGTAGTCATCCTATTATGTGATGAAATAGTTGTTCCTATCATATGCTGAGCGATCTATTGGCACACAGATGTCGGTGTGTATAAGAACACAGACACAGGGTCCTTGAAGGGGATTCCTTCTCCGCAGAGCAGGGTCCTTCGTCTATTACTATACCGGGACTACGTCCCTTACTGCCATGGGGATCGTTTTTTATTATTAATGGATGTTGGGTAGATGGCAGTGATTGTATTACAGATAAGATGTTTAGTAGTATGTGAGAGGATAACATTTGCTTGGGATTAGGGTTGGCTTTTTAAGAGTTTTATGGTGGTCCACGCACATTTCTGGGTCGCTTGTATTACTCTGCGGGGTCAGGGTCGTACTCCCCGAGTCCGCGAATGTGGTGATTGAGCCTGGAAGAAAGTTTGGCATAAAAGCTACAGGAGAGATGGGCGATATGAGCAGTGAGATTTGGGAATGCGAGGTATGAGCGTATGTAGTCATTGTAGTTTATAATTTCCAGGCGACGACGGCTTTTTCTCTTCCTGTTTTAAAAGGCAGACTTACCTGTTCAGCATTTGCACAAACAGCACAATTTGCAATCTTGCACTTATCATTATGTGATACTCTGTTACAAAATCAAGGATCTTTATCACATGATGATAACTGAGGTGGCCTAGGTTCCTCTGCTATTCTTCTAATTCTGTTATTTTTTTCATTACTTAAAGCGTTTTCAGATTTTTTCTTCAAGTTCACAATATAAAGTCCATTTTCTGTTTTTCTGCTTGTATTACAACACAGTCCTTCTGTATTTTTATTTTGGTTTTTAGGATGTATACTTTTTTATCGTCGAAGTACACTGAGTTTTCTTGAAAATTGCGCCAGCTTTTTTCTTACATTGCTCCTTTACATGTCCTCACTGACGACATCCGTAGCATTTGATATCATTGTTTCGTTTATCTTTCGATTATGCTTTGAAAGACACTGGCAATTTTTCTTTAAATTTTATCTTGTCATCCTCCAATTATAATCTTGGCGTAAGGTTTTCTGTGCTTTTGTGCATTTGTGATGTAAAATCTCATGCACCATAAAGTGCTTGAATTTCTGAGGTAAGATGGAAACTTATTCTTTAGAATTTTTAACTTAAACAGCAAGTCTGGAACTTGACTATATTTGCACGAACACCTTTGTTTTTATCAAATTTGTAATTATAAAATTCCTGAAGTAGCAGTCACTTCTCTTGATCTGTATCTTCCTTGTCGATGCGAAAAGTGTGTCATACATATCTTTTGCACTCTCACATGTCGCTAGATGTACCTTCACTGTATTATTCACCGTTCTTAGGATCGCATGTAGGGCTGCAGCATCCTTTGTTTGCACTAAGCTGTCTTTTCTTCGTTGATTCCACATGACCCAAGTAGCGTTGATCCATCAGTTGCTTTGGTTGGAGCAGAACTTTAACCTCAAAATGCCATATTGAAAAGTATCATTTTGAATACTAGCAAGGTCATCACTTTCGACTTTATTTGCAGACGCCATTGTTCCGTTTGTATTTGTTTCTTCGTTTTTCTCTTGCGAAAACCTTTTTTTACCACATCCGCTGTATTCACACAGTTCTTAGTTCTTGCTGCTTCATCTAATTTAGCTCCAGCATGATCTGGGTACATTACTTGCTGTAAAAAGTTGTAGTATTATTAATAAACTTCTAAATTACGCATTAACAAGTTATTTATTCACTCATAAGGAATACACACATCGTTATTTAGTTTGATGGCAAAATACCGTCTGTATTCCACTAATACCAACTGCCCATCTTAACATCAACAAAAACTAATTGAGTTTAACAGTGTAACCAACTATATCTGAACAGATTGAAGGTAGACAAACAAGGTATTTATATTGATATCTGTCACTGACTTAGACCGTTGTTCTTTCTTAGCCCTTCTTTCTGCAAGGTCACACATGTCTGGATAATGTCGCTTTCACACTTTACAGGAGAGGCGAGAGCGACATTTCCTTGCAGAATTCCCAAACTTGAGTCATCTGAGCCATGTGTCTTTCTGGGAGATTCTAGCTTTCCTTTCTTCGAGGGGCATATCTTTAACCTGAATTATCCGGATGAATCACGAATCCTCATTTTACAGAAAGCTCACGCATTCCTCAGTCCACCTGTTGTAACTAAACCCTGAGTATTTGGAACATCAGGTTTTCTCAAATATTTCGATGTCTGAGTCCTACTCGCACCAATGTTGCTGATCTTTCTGGTCAACTGCAAATATGCTTCGTTTCCTACTTCAAATTTCAGATATTCCAACAAGCTTTTGAGCCTTTCCTATGAACCCTTTACTTGCGTATTATCGCCTCTTCTCAGCCACACTCGAATTCATTCGTCAGTCAACAAGACTCCACTAAAGGAACTAATAGTTCTACATAGTCTTCTAGCGATCTAACAGTAGACCTAATTTGGTCATATAACACGGACAAGGCAGATTTTCCAGTTACTAGAGTAGTAATCTCCATTACATAAAGCATTATTAATAGATCCTTTTGAATGTATCGCGCTTCCTTTAACCACTCAAAAGGTTTATTAAATTTTCCGCAATAGACGGAAAACTATTCAAAAGTTCATTAGCTCGTGCCCCAGTTGTCATTGATTCTTTTATATACAGAATCCTTTCTGCAACATCCAGCTCGCTACTTTCAGGCAATCGCTCAAACAGAGCCCGAAATGGTAGCCTCTGTTTAATATCAGCAGAGAATTTTGATGCCAACAACTCCGGCAACTTATTGATCAATCAGCCTTTTTTGAAACACTGGATCATGTGGAAGAAACACCATTCGATACTTCAAATGCAGTAAATTTCTCGTACCTACATTTAGCTGATGTCCACTTATCTCGATATGATTCTTCTTCATTATACTCTTTTGTTGTATCCTCGTCGGTGGCCCCATTGCCATACCAACCTTAATGCATTTTCAAGTCCACCACTAATAGTAGATCTGACTTGTCTTCCAGGAGCTTAAACTTGGTAAAGACATCGTCTTGTGTCACATTTTCCTCTGCAATCTTGTTCTGGAACAGCTTGAATGCTCTAGAAAATAAATGACGTAAGTGTGTTCTTTCTTTCAAAGGTGAATGTGCAGCAGCCATGTCAAACAGTGAACTTTAGTAATCTTATTTTACCTTTCGTATTATTATTACACGGCCAGAAGGTGTCCTGTCACAGTCATTAAATGTTAATAATTCAAACTCAGGTAGTACAGTAGAAGGTATCAATTTCAAATAAAAGCACACTGGTTAATATATAAGATGATAATTTCTAGTTTAATTTAGTCATATCCAGTCTTAAATGGTCTCACAATAGCTTCATCATCAAATGTCAAACCTATTAAAGGAGTGGTTGTAGCCATATTGCACATTGATATTTCAACTTTCTCAACAGATATCCTTGATGTAGTTTCGTTACTTACTCTAGTTGTTTCGGTATTCGTTCTAGTGTATTTAATGTTGCTTCATATTTTCTATATATATCTTTTAACCCTAGCTGCAGAGGCAGTAATGTACTCAATTCCGTGTTGCTACAGATCAAGAAATTTGAAGTAAAACTTATGCATTTAGTACTCTACCCTTTTTTTACAGTAACCGAAAATATGAAAAGGATACACTGTCCACAGATATAGAATAAGAACTCAAATACCAAGTCAAAAAACGTACTAGACTTCGAAGTGAGTCCGGAAACCCCAAAGGAATATGTACACTAAGGAACAGAACGCACAGTGTCTCGGTGGGCAATACTGGTTACCATGGGCAGATATTCAGATCGACACCAGTCCAACACCGGAGACATCCGTTTACGTAAATCCGTTGCATATAAATTGGGAAAAAAATATTCCGGTGTCATCGGCCGTCAAGTTATACTCTCTGTATTTCAACCTTCCTCGCACAACTTGGAAGAATAAGTAGCAGGACCCATAATTTCCTAAAACTGTATCTCAATATGGAAATCCTCCCCTTACAACTTGGGTGAAAAAGCAGGAATCACCGCACCTCAATACACCAATTTTGTAATAAAGCATTCCTTAGGATGCAATAGAACAGATGATCAAGAACTGGGAAAAGGAGCAACAGAGGACCAATAAATATTCAAAACTAGGAAATGATGATATGCCGAACTGAATGGCAGAGGAATTCAGAGGAGGACTAGCTAGAAATAAACTATTTCATTCATAGTCAGAAATTGACAATGATAATGATTATGGTGAACCGGAAGATGAAGTTACACAAAACGGTATCAGATTAGCAGCAGCCGAATCTGATTTAAATAGAACCTCAAGGAGTGCTTACAGCAATTCATGGTATACGTTGTATTTATCATAGGAGCAGCTGTATGTAATAAGATTTTCGATATGTTTTTGATAAAATTAAAGGAAGTTATCTTCTTCTATTAAACGCGTAGTTTGGAGTGAGAATTTGGTTTCAATAGCAAGCGTAGTTCTTCTGCTTTCAATATTCATGTTCACAAAGACAACCACACACGAATAATTTTATAATACGTTATCGTTTTAGTTCAGAAGCCCTCAAACGTACATTTTTAGCAAAATATTGCTATTTACGTTTTTGGTATGAATGCAGGTTTCCTCTGATGACTACAGAATATAGACTCCTCGTTACTTGCATTAAAATAACATTTCGAAAGTCATCTGGTCACTCACCTTTTACATTTGTTGTTAAAACAGCGATATTTTATCACAAGCAGAATTTGTGTTCCATACTTATTAGATTTACTCTTAACCGTACTAATACTATTTGGAAACTACTCTTTATTTACCCAATATTACAATCAAAAACAAAAGACAATACTCTAGATACGCATAGAGTTTATATATGAATATATAGTATCGCTAAACGGTCGTCAGATGTCGCAGTTATTTATTCTCCAACACAGCTAATAGTGATATAGTCTAATGTGTAGCAGTACAAGGACATCAACTTTCTACCTACTGCTACAGCGGAACCCCAAACCAGGGTATGAGGTGGATTGTAAGCATCACAAAAGAATAGGGGACCCGCTTCTTAGTTTGGCATTATAAAACTCCAGATGCCAATATTTGTTACTTATATCACTGTTAGGTCTCCTAAGCGTAGGTGCCTATAATTTTAAACTGGTGCTTTATCTTCATTTGCCGGGCTCAAATAGCGTGGAGATTAGTATTAAGCGTATATTCATTATCTGTGCATTTCAAATTTCGTAGTTCCTAAATGAAGTCGAAGTAATGAACATTTTTGTTCGCTGAATTTAGCTTCGCCATCCCTTTTACTCTAAATAGTCCTGCTCTGTCCCCTTTGTACTTCTAGATCAGTTTTACTTATTAATCAGCTATAAAGTGCGTTTGCTTGTGTGTATCAGTAATAGACATAATATTTCTATTTTGTAACGTACCATGGTGTTCTGAGGATTGTTCCTATCCCAGTAATAATAGGGTGAAATCGTAAAATAGAATACAAGTTAATAGTTTGTAATTCTCTTTCAATATGTAGTTTTACATAAGGAACTAATATTTTGTTTAGTTATGAAATCCCCACTTTGTTGCAATGTATTTACCTATGTGACGAAGTTTATTCTAAGAGACGGTACACTTTCCTCTCTTATTTGAAGAAAACAAAACATTAGGATGATTTGGAATAGGAAGAAAATTGGCTAGCCCTAAACTCAGCGCTTCCACCACCTCTGTCACCTTTTCAAGTGAAGTTGACCTTGCCGGCTCGACGCCCTGTATACCACACTCATGCTGAACCACCGCGTCGGGGTTCACTCTCTTATTGCCACCAGTATCGCTAGTGCTGTGCCAGAACCATCCCGTCAGGAACGAACCTTAACTTGGGCAGTTCTGACGTCATTTTCCACTGCTTTTCTCCCAAGCAATGGGCGTAACTGAATTGGAAATAATCCTCCATGAATATCCTGTGAGGGGGAGAGGTCGAAATGGCACTATTATAAACACGTTTTAAACTGTTAGAAGCGGCCTAAGCATACTAAGCAATGCAAACACCTGGATTAGAAAATATGCAGTTAGTAATATATGGCGAGTTTGGAGGTAAACCAATAACACAATATTTATCTAACTACTTGATGTTGGCCAACATCTAATATCAATATTCTGGACTGTGATATTGCTGATTAAATATACTTATATCGTAATTTGTTCAGTACGTTTCATTCATGTATCTCCTCAGGTCCCCGTAGGAGAGCTGATCCGTCCCCTTTCAGCTCGCGTGGTGTGGGCGCTGCGGACCCCTACACTCGTGGTACCTCTGACGTTAATAGAGGAACCTCGGGCTGAAGATTCGAGCCCCTCCCTGATTGGGAGTAGTTCGGATTGGTTTGGAATCGGGGTAGTGGTTCCCGATACCCGTGGGAGATCGGGTACTTTTCCAGACGGGATTGAGGGAAACCATAATATTCCCGCGTACTAGTCAACATAGCTAGTATAGGGTATGCTAGATCACCAGGTGCCTCAACAAGGTCATATACGTAGCATTCCCATTTTGGAGTTGGCGCGCGTAAGTGGCGTATCCACTTCCATCCCGTCTTGAGTGCAGAGGAGCAGATCTGGGTGCTTGTTAGTCTCTAGGTCTTGACTATGGCAAGCCCTAAGGAGGCGCCGGGCGCCCTTTTGGGACACCTCGGTAACTCCCTGGTCGTCATGGGGGCGAGTATATACTCTGTGAGGATATGACCTGGTAGATACCCTCAAGTTTATATATATATATATATATATATATATATATATATATATATTCGGGTTCAAGGAGGCCGTATCTTTTTCATGATTGCGAGTGATACTTCTGAGCATAGTTATCGCATTTGTATAATACTAATTTCAAAAATAACAACTAGACAGCAAGCGAAGTTATAAAAGAAGCCCTTTAAGAGTGAAGGTAAGTTTAAGGTATACAGTGATCACTTTCATTCGTGGAAGAAGAAATTCACACGTAACCTCTACATTACGGATTTTTGTCCGTAATGTCCGCCTGGGTTGACAGAGGTAAAGAAGTTTTAACGAACCTAACGATCCAAATGAATAACGAAATTCCCGTCCTCTCTCGTACTGAAGTACCAGGTTACCAAATGAGCACTTCTATTACTGTTTCAAATATGTGTAGTGAATCAAACCCAAAGTTAAGTTATGCAGTCGTAACACAGGCCTACCTTACCAAAGACGAGGATATTATCACAGAATCTTGCGTTGGTATTACTATTTAAGATTATGTACTAGCAATCGGAAAAGTGACAACCCCTTCTAACATCAGATTTGTCTCAGGGATATCTAATGGGATAATCTACATATTTCTTGCTAGTAAAAAATGTATTGCAAAACTCATTTCCAAGCACTCCAAATTATTAGTAAACAATATGTCATTGGGAATAATGTCTGTCCTAACCAAAAAACAAAGAGTAATTATCTCAAACGTTTTTCCCATAATTTCTATCGTAGTAAATTAAGAGGAGTTCCTCAAACTGGGTATTAAGCAATGTACAAAGTTTCTCTAATTAGAGAAGTACTGTCAATCCCGGTTTTCTCATATCTTTAGTTTTCGCAGATAGGTCTATATTCAAATTGGGGATTTCAGTAAACTTACAGAATTTCTTCAAATGGATTATGAATGAGCAGACTACTGCATTTCATTATATGATTCACCAACCTGCTTTATTTGTGAAGCTGAGGTTCATTTAGCTTGGCACTGTCCAAACAACGCAGATAATGAGGACTCCTCCCTTAACAAAAGAAAAATCACCCAAGTAACAAGCTCTCAGAATTTCCACAACATCCTGCAGATTCTCAGTAAGTCGAAAATATTGCCAAGAGGATGTAATAGCTACTTCCCTACAATCTAACGTTAAGAGAGCTGCTCCTTCTGCAAACCCTCAAGGTTTCAATTACGATGGCTCCAATTCTCCAACCACAAATGTAACAAATTTAACCCCTTCTCCGATATGTCCGCAACCCACTTTCCGCAGAGTTTGCTGGATCAAAGCGGCCAATTTCTTCCAGCAATGAAACTGTTGATCTTGAAGATTAAAATATCTACCCTATCAACGGAGCCTACATCAGATGAAATCAGAAATCACAAGATTAACCCAATTTCTATGACATCTACAGCAGAGAAGGATATCACTATTAGAGAAATGAAATGTGTAGTGTTTAACGCCCGCTTTCACTACATACGGCACCGCAGGTGGCGACAATGATGATACATGAGATGAAGATGGAGCACCGGTGGAATGAGATGGCGGGGCAAATCGGAGGTCCCGGAGAAAACCCGCCCCAACGCCGTGTTGTCCACCACAAATAAGATGCTTAAACCAGCTAAGGAAGTTTTGGGAGTCAACCCACAATTTGGTCCCCTCATCTACGTAGAGTTGCAATCCTCTTTCGAAAATAGTATCGTAGTCAGCAACATATTAACAATTGTTTATATTTACACCCATGATCTTGGGAGTTTAGCTCAAGCACATCAGAATCCGCATCCTTATTTCATGCATAAATCTATAAATAAGAAAATACCCTTCTCGTCAAGATACTCCTGGAAGTCTTTAACCAAAACGGAGGTAAAAAAGAATTGTATTCCAGATCCTGAAAACCTCAGCGACGACTCTACATCTCTTTTCTAACGTAATAATGACAACTTTCTTTCTGCAGCTATTCCTTATTATGATGCTACCCTGAAAGGGCCCAAAAATTAGAGAAGATGTAAAATGTTAATATAAATGAAATGGAGAGACAGGAAATTCCGCGGATGTGGTCAACCGACACAGCATTTGCCTTGAAACAGCTGAAGAAACCCAAGAAAATCCATGCATCAGGTACGTCGGGAAAGGGACCCGAACCTAGATCTCGAATGCATGCCCCACACCAACCCGCATAAAGCCACCTCTCTCGTTAGTTTGTACCAACTTCATTTACCTTTTTAAGAAACTATAGGCTCTTAACTTTACATAGGTCTAATTTCAGCCTATCATATTATTTCTGTTATTCTTACTGCCACTAGGTGACGCGTTATTTTTGTATATCATCAACCTCTTAAGGTAAAACAATACTGTGAACAAAACTGTGAACTACAATTTATTTCTTGATCTTCATTTTTTTGATTTTCTTCTCTTGTTCTCTGTTAATCCAAGGTACACCGTATAAAACCATGTACATTCACATTATGTAATCCTCTCATTAAAGGGCAGTCTTCTTGACCTGCGTGTTTTATGCATCCCGTTGGTGGAGGAATAGTCAGCTTCTCATTGCCGATTTGATATGTTCTCGTTCATTGATCATAACGCTTCTATGTAAGACTCCTCTTTCGGCACATACGAGTAACTAGACAAGCACAGGTAATGCAGAACACCCACTTAAAATCTGAACTGGATTTTCTGCACATATATGCTTAAAATACATTGTAGTATTGGTACCAATAACAAAGTACTGAAAAATTGTTTAAATAAATGCTATTAAAGTTTGTTGCCTTCCGTACATTTCATATATGCATGTAAAGAATTGAATATACTCAGTGGAATTTAATAGCTACTATAAAACGAGAGCGCTATTTCAATGTATGTGTGAAGCATTTGAATAAATGCCAATGAACGCGAATTAAAGTCTGTCCCCTTATATGTAACATTCGATTATGCTATATTTTTAGATGCCACTTTCTGCATGGCTGCTTGGGTATTTGTTTGTAATGGTTCTTTCATAATAGACGTTTGTGAGCTAAATAATGTTCACGTGCTGCTATAATAATCAGTTAAGTCCTGTTTCGTAAGCAGGACTGGTGCGGCTGGACGGAAACCAGAAGATCTGTGGTTCAAATCCCGGCTATGGCATTGAATTATTCAATCTGACTCTACGTTTCCATAATCAAATAGCTAAATAACCGGTGCAAAAATGAAACATGCGTAAAAAAATATGACATATTTTTATCTATTACATAACAAAAACATTAACATATCTTTCGTAGGGTTCTTAGCTGGCCTAAACTTGTTACAGTACACAAGGGAGATTATCTTGAGATTTTCTTTGCGAAGTTCCTGCGTTGGTCAGTGAAGAACATTTTATGCAATGAAAAGTAGCTCTGATCGTCGCATTAATTTACTGGAACATGTGGAAAGCATCACAGCTGCTCTTGAGTGAATTACTCTTCAATATACGTTTCTGTACCAGAAAGTGTCTCAGAAATTTTTCACAATGCTTAATAATCAATACTTTGATTGATATCTTACTGATTTTCTGAAAGGCAGTTTTAACAATGCCGTAAGTCTCTGAAGATGACGTTATTGGAATTTCATCTATTAAAGAAAGAAAATATTCCGAAGTGGTAATGCAGGCCTTCATCTGTGTTATAGTATCAGGCACTACTGAAAAACTGTTATTGATTAGTTTATCTTGGTTGCCAATATTAGCAAAATTTTTCTGTAAAGTGGCAATGCTGCTGGCATCTTCTCCATCTAAGGAGTACCACACTGTTTCCACTTCATTGAAATATTTTGTGTAGTATTACACAGTATTTACCAAAAATTCCATCCAGTTTAAACTGACTGAAGAGGTAATCAAAAATTGGGAAGAGAAATTGGGAAGTAAGTAGTGAAATTCTTTAAATCTAATCGGAAAGAGTACAAACAATATCTCTGTGCTGGAAAGAGAAAACCACGTAATTTACGTCCTACAAATTTAAGTCATATAGGACAAAGAAGGGTGAAGTGATGCTCAAATGAGTCCTTGTACCTTGGACCTTGGAGTCCAGAGTTATCAGTTTAAGCGAAACACGGAAAGAATATTATCCAGGTAGCGCACCCCAACCAGGAATCGAATTCGGGACCTCTTGAATGTGTGGCAGACAGGCCTTACCGAGGGGGTAAGGAAGACCACGTTTTTATATTGGCTCCTGTCTCAGCGCGAAGTTGTAACGTGTCTGAATGATAAAATGATGGCTAAGAGTGTGGATTTCCTCCTAAATTTTCATGATTTGATTATAATAAGCTATTTTAATTAAATAAAAAGAAAAAATAAATAAGCAAACGAGTATTTAAGCGAAAAATTATTTATAAGCATTTCACAATTTTGCTTAAAAATCCGAGATCTAATAATCAGTAATGATTGATTGCAGCTCAGCTCGAGATTAGACTTCAAGAGACGCTTTACTCATCTAATTGGGGCGACAGAGGCACTGATAGACATCATATATTTACGGCCTATTCTAAATTTCTTCTCTTTCAAAACTTTCTGGTGAGTATTAAACAAAATTATTATGGAGTCCCTTTGGTATAAAAACACAGAACGGGAGGAAGTGCAGAAAAACGTCTAAATGTATTTTCGAGCAATTGAAGAATGTAAAAAGAGATGAAACTAGTAACTAAAGAATAAATATGTAAATAAAGTATCAAGTTTATGTAACTTATGTATCTTTGTAACAGAATTAAAAGCTTAATTAAATTATATTCTTCTGTAAAATTAATTCGTGCTCATTTTCCTAGGATAAGTATTTTCCTTTTGAGTAACACAACACGGTGCAGGACGCAGGAAAGGATGTTAATAATTCAGTTACAGGTCTTAAAATAAAAGGTATCAAATTCAATTAAATACACACTTGTTAATATATAACAATTTATTCAATCTTGTCACCAATGGTTACATAATAACTACATAAAAATGCCAAACCTATTAAAGGAATGGTTGAAGTCATAGCCGACGTAGGTATATCAACTCTACCAATATACCTTAACCTTCAAATTTTAGTCCTCAAACTGCAACAGCCAGGCGTTCATTACAAGAACCGTCCTGGGTGTTTTATTTCTCTTCTACACCTGGTATGTTTGATCTCCAAGCCAATGTCCCTCTTTGAAGCATTTGTCTTCTTGTCGGTTTCTTCAATTGAGGACAGGGGACATTCTAACGGGATTAGACCTTAAACAAGACGTATAATCACACCGTTCTTTGTACGAAGTCTCACAACTCGCACTAGCCCGTCCATTTAAGGTAACAGATCTTCAATTATACAGAGACGCCACTCAAGTATATTTAGATTATTGATTTCAATTAGCACAACGTCACTTTTGCTAGGTTTGTCATGCTGATCCTGCTTAAGATGAATCTGACCAAGTTACCCTTTACGAAATCGCGAACGAAGGGCATTTATCGATTTACTTCGGATATCGTCAGTTAAATTCCATCCATCTCATCCAGGTCTGGTACTCCTATCTCATAGCCTTCTTGAAGGAACACCGATGGATATATTGGTATCAAGTCAGTAGGATTTTCCATGTCCCAGGTTAACGGACGACTAGTAATAATTCGTTCACTATCACAAAAAGAGTCATTAATTCCTCAGACATTAGGGATGCGTTCCCCAAATCATTACGAAGCACTTCTTTCATCAGACCGATTAACCTGTCCCACTCACCACCCCACCAAGTGGGTGTAGTGGAACGGAATTTGCACATAATACTTTCAACATTGCTATAAGACTCCTTCTTTTGCCAGTAAAGCTTAATCATCATTTTATTGAGATGTTTAAAAGTTGTCCAGTTTTCACTATAAATGGTGTAAGGCCTTCAACTACACCAGATAAAACTTCGTTGTCCTTGAAGAAATGAGTCTGTAGATAGCCATGCAAGTAGCTTCAAATGCAATGCTCGCTACACAGAGCAAATGAACAAAATAAAAGCAAACCCACGTCTTCTGATTACCTCTGATTATCCACTAGCCAGCTAAGTCCATACCAACAACTTCGAGAATCTTGGCTTCTATGAGGCGATCGTTGGTAAAGCTGGTGTGCAAGCTTTTGGCCTTTACTTCTTGTATCTCCTGAAAACGACACATTTTCGTACATATGATCTCACAACTCATCTTACATTGATACAGAACATTTTCCTGAGTGAGTGAGTGATGATGAGTATAAGGGCGCTCAACTACAGAGGTCATCAGCGCCCTTTTTAAATGAAACTGGTCATGGCAAAAGCCAGATATAAATTATTCTAAAAACAGTATATGTTAAAAAATACAAAAAATACATACGCCTTGAAAAAAAAAATAAAAAATAAAAATAAAATAAAAATATCATCCAAAAACCATAAATTCTATTTGCTAAATCCTAAAATCTAATCTCGAAAAGAATCTAAAAACCTTCTCCACTACTGCGTGATCGTCCGCTAGCATTTCTGCAAAGCTGACCGGCAGCTGCAGAGACGTCCTAAGGTCTGCTAGCTGAAAACACTCTAGCAGCACGTGTCGTACAGACAACGCTTCATTGCAAAACGGACATAGTGGAGAAGGCTCCTTTTTAAAAAGAAAACTATGAGTAAAAAAGCAGTGCCCAATTCGTAGCCGAGCCAAATTTACCTCCTCGCGACGAGATGACCGACAGGAGGTAACCCAGGGAATCGGAAGTTCTTTGACAGATCTAAGTTTGTTATTGCGGAGAGCAGACCACTCTTCCTGCCAGCAGGTTTGCACAGCTCTCCGCAATTCGCCCCTAAAGTCTTCCCATGTCACAGATGGTATTCGAACCCTGGACTTCATGATAGCCGTCTTGGCTGCTGAATCCGCCATTTCATTCCCCCGCAAGCCTACGTGACCAGGGATCCATGCACACACCACGTTAACGCCAGAAGCGTGTAAAACGTGGAGGGCATCCTGTATACGCTGCACAATAGGGTGGTAGTTGTACAGCTGCCGTAGGCTTTGAAGTGCACTGAGGGAATCACTCAGGATTAAGCAGTCCCCCAACTTTCGTCGGCGTACGTGTAAAATGGCCCGGTATATTGCATAAAGCTCTGCAGTAAAAATGGAAGTGCTAGTGTGAAAGCCGAATGAATACGGTTCGGTTCCACACACGTAAGCACAACCAACGCCATTTGAGTTCTTGGAGCCATCAGTATAAATTACAAAATGGTCCTCATATCGCGATAAAAATTCTAAAAAACATGTGCGGATACTAGACATAGACATGGTAGATTTATCATATTTAGTCATGCCCAGATCAACCGGGGACGCTCTGCACAACCAAGGAGGGTATGTCCTCTCCCCCCTAGGATACATCTTGGGCATGTCAGTATCAAGATGTCTAAGGAGCTCCCGGAAACGAAAACCAGGTGGCTTTGGTTTCATAGTAGTGTTCCTATAACGCACGTCCATGAAGGTATTAAAGAACGGCGTAAACGATGGATGTGTGGGCATGCAATTAAGTCCACAGCCATAATTCGCTAATAACATGTTGCGCCTGTACTGCAGAGGAGGTTCTGCAGACTCAGCATACAGGCTTATAACTCGGCTCGTTGGAAATGCCCCAACAGCTATACGTATGCCACAGTTATGGACTGTGTCTAATCTCTTCAGCACAGATGGTCGTGCTGAGCCATAAACGATACTACCATAGTCTAATTTGGAACGGATGAGTGCCCGATAAAGTCGCAATAACACTGCACGATCCGCTCCCCACGATTTTCCACTTAGTACCCGCAAGATATTCAAAGATCGGTCACATCGTGCTTTCAGTTGTGCTATATGCGACGACCAACTAAGTTTTCTATCAAATATCAATCCAAGGAACCTCGCCTCATCTGCAAAAGATAGTAGATCAGCGCCTAGCCGGAGCCTTGGAGGTAGTCGACTCTGCTGACGCCAGAAGTTTACACAGATGGTTTTCTCAGCGGAAAATCGGAAGCCGTTTTTTAAACTCCAACTCTTAAGGTTGTCCAAGGTGGTCTGAAGACGGCGCTCTAAAAACGGAGTGCGCTGAGATGTACAGTAGACGGCAAAGTCGTCTACAAATAGGCATGACGAGACACCTGGAGGTACACATTTCGAGATAGAATTAATCGCAATAGCAAACAACGTAACACTTAGTACCGATCCCTGTGGTACACCGTTCTCTTGAACAAAAAGGTTCGAAAACACCGAGCCAACCCTTACTCGGAATACGCGGTCTTTCAGGAATTCCTGAAGGAAGAGTGGTAGGCGTCCACGTATATTCCAGGTGTGCAGAGTACGTAGCAACCCTGCCCGCCAACACGTATCATAAGCCTTTTCGAGGTCAAAAAATATTCCGACCGTTTGATAGTTCTTAAGAAATCCGTTCATAATCTGTGTCGACATGGACACAAGATGATCCACTGTTGAACGGCGTCGTCGGAAACCGCACTGGATGTTATTCAGTAAGTTGTGCGTTTCCAGCCACGATACCAACCGCCCATTTATCATGCGTTCCATCACCTTGCATACGCAACTGGTGAGGGAAATAGGGCGGTAGCTAGAAGGGAGGTGACGGTCCTTGCCAGCTTTCAAGATAGGTATAATGGTAGCTTCTCGCCACTTTTCAGGACACGTGGCATCAACCCAAACACGGTTATAGATCTCGAGCAGGAATGCCTTACCTTCAGGTGAGAGATGTTGTAACATTTGAACGTGGATTCCGTCCGGTCCTGGTGCTGTCAGTCGCGATGACGAAAGAGCGTGTTCTAGCTCTGCCAAGATGAAGAGGCGGTTATAGTCTTCAAGGTTTCTGGAACTAAACACAAAACCTTGAGATTCTACCTGAGTCTTAATTGAGATAAACTCAGGAGCATAATTGCATGAGCTAGACACCTGAGCGAAAGCACAGCCGAAGGTGTTAGCCACAACAAACGGATCAACAACAACTCCTGCAGTTGTTTTCAGACCAGCGATTGGCAGGTGGGTTGATTTTCCGGCCACGCGCCTTAATTTATCCCATACAACAGATGAGGGTGTACATCTGTTAAAAGATGATACAAATTTGTTCCATGAGGTCTTTTTGCTATCCTTAATTATTTGCCTAGATTTTGCACGCGCTTTCTTATACTCAATTAGATTACTTAGCGTAGGGTGCCGTTGGAATACCCTTAGAGCACGTCTACGAGCACGAATAGCATTCCGGCAGTCGTTGGTCCACCATGGGACAGGAAATCGAGCGGGTTGGGTAGCCGAACGTGGAATAGACTGTTCTGCAGCGGAAAGAATTTTCTCTGTGAGATGATCGACTAAATCATTCACAGAATCGTGCTCGTTGTATTCAAATACAGCCAACTGGGTGTAAAGATTCCAGTTGGCACGATCAAAGCGCCATCTAGGGATACGTGAGGGAGACACATCTTGTGCTAAGAGACTAAGAAGACATGGAAAGTGGTCGCTGGAATGTAAATCAGAGATGACATTCCACTGTAATGAAACAGCTAACTGGGATGAACACACTGCCAAATCGATGTGCGAATAGGTGTTAAACGCGTCTGAGAGGAATGTGGGCTCTCCGGTGTTCAGGAGAACCAAGTTATTGCTCTCCAGGAATTTTGCAATGAGGTTGCATCTCGAAAATGCCCGATTTGAGCCCCAAAGTGGGTGATGGGCATTAAAGTCTCCAACTATTAGAGATGGTGTTGAAAGTTGGGAAACCAGATCTTCAAGGTCAACTAACGAGAGGTCATCTGATGGCGGGAGATATACAGTGCAAATGCAAAATTCTATTGATGGCAGCTTAATCCTTACAGCTACAGATTGTAAATCAGACTGTAGCTGTAACGGATCTACAAATATGTCATCCCTGAGGAGCATCATAGTACCCCCGTGTGCAGGAATGCCCTCTTCTGTTTCAACATCACACCTCAGTGGTGTGTAGCGTCTGATTTTAAAGTTGTCTTGTGGTCGTAGCTTAGTCTCTTGTAAGCATATCACTAAGGGGTGATGCTTACTGAGCAAAAGTTCCAATTCTGGTCGATGCGCTCTTAATCCTCGTATGTTCCATTGTAGGATAGCCATTGGAACTATGGGATATAAGATGTAAAGGTAGTCTACATTAAGACGACTTCATGGGTGGCCGAATCAATTTGCCCTTTTTCTTTGGTGTAGGGCTAATTTCGGCAGGTTTATCCTGCCTCTTCTTTGCTGCAGATGTAGCAGCGTGGTCAGCTGTTTCCTGCTCCATATCCTCTATGGAGGAGGACGGTTTTCCTTCTACAACTTTCGATTCGAGGGGCTCGAAGCGATTGGAAATTCCGACCAACGTAGATGACGGTCGCCGGTCGTGGTCCTCCCCAGAAGATGACTCCGACGATGATCTCGGAGACGCTCTAGGGCTACGTTTCTTGGACTTTTCTGGAGCAGACTTTGTGCTTTCTTTCAGGAAGGCAGTTCTATCATACTGCGTCTTGAACTTGATCTCTGGTGCTTGGTATACAATGGGCAATTTCGTCCTGTTGTTAGAAGTGGATGCTTTCTCAGGCGACTTTACTGACTTGATATTTTCAGTAGTCTGTGTTCTCGGAGTTTTAGATGTTGTTACTGATGCTCTTGGTTGCGATCTAGGCACTAGAACTTTCTCGGATATTGTTGCCCCGTTTATATCAGATGTTTGGGTACCAGCCTCCCGTTTCGGTGACGGAGTAGCCGCCACAGAGCTATAGGTACGGGAGGTGGTTGAAGAGGGCTTGAGAATACATAGAAGTTTCCGGGCTTCCGAAAAGGATACCTTTTCTTTAACCCGGATCTCCTGAATAGCTCGCTCTTCAATATAACGGGGGCATTCTCGTGAACTTGATGGATGTTCACCGCTACAATTTACGCATTCCGGAGGTGATGTACATGCATTTTCATGCATGCCGGCTCCACAGCTGACACATGTAGGTGCGCCTTTACAGAATGCACTAGTGTGACCGAACCGCTGACATTGGTAGCATCTCAGAGGGTTAGGTATGTATGGTCTAACCTCAATCACTTCATATCCTGCCCTGATCCTTTGAGGGAGATCTACCCGATCAAAGGTCAGGAACAGGGTACGAGTAGGAACCATATCCCCTCGTTCTCTCCTTTGGACACGATAAACTGCAGTTACGCCTTGTTCCTGGAGGTTCTCCTGAATATCCTCGTTGGACATTCCATCCAACGCGCTAGTGTTTACAACACCGCGCGAGGAATTCAGGGTCCTATGCATCTCCACTTTGACTGGATAACTGCCCAGCATGTTGGCTTTCAGTATCTTTGCTGCCTGGGATGCTGTAGTTGCTTCCACCAGCAGCGTGCCATTTCTAGATTTTGTACATGATTTAACAGCACCAGCTATATTGTCAAGACCTTTCTGTATAATAAACGGATTAACCGTAGAAAACGTTCTACCTTCCTCCGTTCGTTTAATAACTAAGTAGCGAGGACCACACTCAACTACTTGTTTAACACTGTTTTCAAACAGATTCTTTCCACGTTTATTGTTTTTTGGGGGGTGTAGGTTAACCATAAGAGTTGGTCTAAATTTCATCCCCCAGTGCTCCCCACCCACCACGGAGTCCAACAAGGGGTCATTCCACTGGGATGACAGGGCTACACAGGGGATATAGCGAGCTCGCCGTCCCACTCACCCTGGAGGTCGGTACAATACCTAGTCCTGGCCGATTGATTAGGGGTGGGTTAGTCCCTAACCTCCCGTTTAGGCGAAGCAGAAGCCATAGTAGTGTATTAGAAATGCGCACCCTCCCCGAATTCAGAAAAAAAACTGTTACGAGCTCAGATACGCATCCCTCAACTACCAGGACAAACCTTTCCAACGACACGGGTCTCCACGCACGGCCTACACGTGGGTGGGCCTGTTGACCGTCTCCCTCAACCACGAAGAGGAGCCCACACGAGGGAGACTGTTGGCTCGGGACCCCGGAGTGAGTGATGATGAGTATAAGGGCGCTCAACTACAGAGGTCATCAGCGCCCTTTTTAAATGAAACTGGTCATGGCAAAAGCCAGATATAAATTATTCTAAAATAGTATATGTTAAAAAGACAAAAAATACATACGCCTTGAAAAAATAAATAAATAAATAAATAAATAAATAAATAAATAAATAAATAAATAAATAAATAAATAAATAAATAAAATAAAAATGTCATCCAAAAACCATAAATTCTATTTGCTAAATCCTAAAATCTAATCTCGAAAAGAATCTAAAAACCTTCTCCACTACTGCGTGATCGTCCGCTAGCATTTCTGCAAAGCTGACCGGCTGCTGCAGAGACGTCCTAAGGTCTGCTAGGTGAAAACACTCTAGCAGCACGTGTCGCACAGACAACGCTTCATTGCAAAACGGACATAGTGGAGAAGGCTCCTTTTTAAAAAGAAAACTATGAGTAAAAAAGCAGTGCCCAATTCGTAACCGAGCCAAACTCACCTCCTCGCGACGAGATGACCGACAGGAGGTAACCCAGGGAATCGGAAGTTCTTTGACAGATCTAAGTTTGTTATTGCGGAGAGCAGACCACTCTTCCTGCCAGCAGGTTTGCACAGCTCTCCGCAATTCGCCCCTAAAGTCTTCCCATGTCACAGATGGTATTCGAACCCTGGACTTCATGATAGCCGTCTTGGCTGCTGAATCCGCCATTTCATTCCCCCGCAAGCCTACGTGACCAGGGATCCATGCACACACCACGTTAACGCCAGAAGCGTGTAAAACGTGGAGGGCATCCTGTATACGCTGCACAATAGGGTGGTAGTTGTACAGCTGCCGTAGGCTTTGAAGTGCACTGAGGGAGTGAGTGAGTGATGATGAGTATAAGGGCGCTCAACTACAGAGGTCATCAGCGCCCTTTTTAAAAGAAAATGGTCATGGCAAAAGCCAGATATAAATCATTCTAAAACAGTATAACTATGTTAAAAAAAAAAAAAAAAAAAAAAAAAAAAAATATATACGCGTTGAAAAAAAAAAAAAAAAAAAAGAATAGAAAAAAAAAAGCATCCAAAAACCATAAATTCTATTTGCTAAATCCTAAAATCTAATCTCGAAAAGAACCTAAAAACCTTCTTCACTACTGCGTTATCGTCCGCTAGAATTTCTGCAAAGCTGACCGGCAGCTGCAGAGACGTCCTAAGGTCTGCTAGGTGAAAACACTCTAGCAGCACGTGTCGTACAGACAACGCTTCATTACAAAACGGACATAGTGGAGAAGGCTCCTTTTTAAAAAGAAAACTATGAGTAAAAATGCAGTGCCCAATTCGTAACCGAGCCAAACTCACCTCCTCGCGACGAGATGACCGACAGGAGGTAACCCAGGGAATCGGAAGTTCTTTGACAGATCTAAGTTTATTATTGCGGAGAGCATACCACTCTTCCTGCCAGCAGGTTTGCACAGCTCTCCGCAATTCGGCCCTAAAGTCTTCCGATGTCACAGATGGTATTCGAACCCTGGGCTTCATGATAGCCGTCTTGGCTGCTGAATCCGCCATTTCATTCCCCCGCAAGCCTACGTGACCAGGGATCCATGCACACACCACGTTAACGCCAGAAGCGTGTAAAACGTGGAGGGCATCCTGTATACGCTGCACAATAGGGTGGTAGTTGTACAGCTGCCGTAGGCTTTGAAGTACACTGAGGGAGTGAGTGGGTGATGATGAGTATAAGGGCGCTCAACTACAGAGGTCATCAGCGCCCTTTTTAAAAGAAAATGGTCATGGCAAAAGCCAGATATAAATCATTCTAAAACAGTATAACTATGTTAAAAAAAAAAAAAAAAAAAAAAAAAAACAAATATATACGCGTTGAAAAAAAAAAAAAAAAAAAAAAGAATAGAAAAAAAAAAAAGCATCCAAAAACCATAAATTCTATTTGCTAAATCCTAAAATCTAATCTCGAAAAGAACCTAAAAACCTTCTTCACTACTGCGTTATCGTCCGCTAGAATTTCTGCAAAGCTGACCGGCAGCTGCAGAGACGTCCTAAGGTCTGCTAGGTGAAAACACTCTAGCAGCACGTGTCGTACAGACAACGCTTCATTACAAAACGGACATAGTGGAGAAGGCTCCTTTTTAAAAAGAAAACTATGAGTAAAAATGCAGTGCCCAATTCGTAACCGAGCCAAACTCACCTCCTCGCGACGAGATGACCGACAGGAGGTAACCCAGGGAATCGGAAGTTCTTTGACAGATCTAAGTTTATTATTGCGGAGAGCATACCACTCTTCCTGCCAGCAGGTTTGCACAGCTCTCCGCAATTCGGCCCTAAAGTCTTCCGATGTCACAGATGGTATTCGAACCCTGGGCTTCATGATAGCCGTCTTGGCTGCTGAATCCGCCATTTCATTCCCCCGCAAGCCTACGTGACCAGGGATCCATGCACACACCACGTTAACGCCAGAAGCGTGTAAAACGTGGAGGGCATCCTGTATACGCTGCACAATAGGGTGGTAGTTGTACAGCTGCCGTAGGCTTTGAAGAGCACTGAGGGAATCACTCAGGATTAAGCAGTCCCCCAACTTTCGTCGGCGTACGTGTAAAATGGCCCGGTATATTGCATAAAGCTCTGCAGTAAAAATGGAAGTGCTAGTGTGGAATCCGAATGTATAGGGTTCGGTTCCACACACGTAAGCACAACCAACGCCATTTGAGTTCTTGGAGCCATCAGTATAAATTACAAAATGGTCCTGATATCGCGATAAAAATTCTAAAAAAACATGTGCGGATACTAGACATAGACATGGTAGATTTATCATATTTAGTCATGCCCAGATCAACCGGGGACGCTCTGCACAACCAAGGAGGGTATGTCCTCTCCCCCCTAGGATACATCTTGGGCATGTCAGTATCAAGATGTCTAAGGAGCTCCCGGAAACGAAAACCAGGTAGCTTTGGTTTAATAGTAGTGTTCCTATAACGCACGTCCATGAAGGTATTAAAGAACGGCGTAAACGATGGATGTGTGGGCATGCAATTAAGTCCACAGCCATAATTGGCTAATAACATGTTGCGCCTGTAGTGCAGAGGAGGTTCTGCAGACTCAGCATACAGGCTTATAACTCGGCTCGTTGGAAATGCCCCAACAGCTATACGTATGCCACAGTTATGGACTGTGTCTAATCTCTTCAGCACAGATGGTCGTGCTGAGCCATAAACGATACTACCATAGTCTAATTTGGAACGGATGAGTGCCCGATAAAGTCGCAATAACACTGCACGATCCGCTCCCCACGATTTTCCACTTAGTACCCGCAAGATATTCAAAGATCGGTCACATCGTGCTTTCAGTTGTTCTATATGCGACGACCAACTAAGTTTTCTATCAAATATCAATCCAAGGAACCTCGTCTCATCTGCAAAAGGTAGTAGATCAGCGCCTAGCCGGAGCCTTGGAGGTAGTCGACTCTGCTGACGCCAGAAGTTTACACAGATGGTTTTCTCAGCGGAAAAACGGAAGCCGTTTTTTAAACTCCAACTCTTAAGGTTGTCCAAGGTGGTCTGAAGACGGCGCTCTAAAAACGGAGTGCGCTGAGATGTACAGTAGACGGCAAAGTCGTCTACAAATAGGCATGACGAGACACCTGGAGGTACACATTTCGAGATAGAATTAATCGCAATAGCAAACAACGTAACACTTAGTACCGACCCCTGTGGTACACCGTTCTCCTGAACAAAAAGGTTCGAAAAAACCGAGCCAACCCTTACTCGGAATACGCGGTCTTTCAGGAATTCCTGAAGGAAGAGTGGTAGGCGTCCACGTATATTCCAGGTGTGCAGAGTACGTAGCAACCCTGCCCGCCAACACGTATCATAAGCCTTTTCGAGGTCAAAAAATATTCCGACTGTTTGACAGTTCTTAAGAAATCCGTTCATAATCTGTGTCGACATGGACACAAGATGATCCACTGTTGAACGGCGTCGTCGGAAACCGCACTGGATGTTATTTAGTAGGTTGTGCGTTTCCAGCCACCATACCAAACGCCCATTTATCATGCGTTCCATCACCTTGCATACGCAACTGGTGAGGGAAATAGGGCGGTAGCTAGAAGGGAGGTGACGGTCCTTGCCAGCTTTCAAGATAGGTATAATGGTAGCTTCTCGCCACTTTTTAGGAAACGTGGCATCAACCCAAACACGGTTATACACCTCGAGCAGGAATGCCTTACCTTCAGGTGAGAGATGTTGTAACATTTGAACGTGGATTCCGTCCGGTCCTGGTGCTGTCAGTCGTGATGACGAAAGAGCGTGTTCTAGCTCTGCCAAGATGAAGAGGCGGTTATAGTCTTCAAGGTTTCTGGAACTAAACACGAAACCTTGAGATTCTACCTGAGTCTTAATTGAGATAAACTCAGGAGCATAATTGCATGAGCTAGACACCTGAGCGAAAGCACAGCCGAAGGTGTTAGCCACAACAAACGGATCAACAACAACTCCTGCAGCTGTTTTCAGACCAGCGATTGGCAAGTGGGTTGATTTTCCGGCCACGCGCCTTAATTTATCCCATACAACAGATGAGGGTGTACATCTGTTAAAAGATGATACAAATTTGTTCCATGAGGTCTTTTTGCTATCCTTAATTATTTGCCTAGATTTTGCGCGCGCTTTCTTGTACTCAATTAGATTACTTAGCGTAGGGTGTCGTTGGAATACCCTTAGAGCACGTCTACGAGCACGAATAGCATTCCGGCAGTCGTTGGTCCACCATGGGACAGGAAATCGACCGGGTTGTGTAGCCGAACGTGGAATAGACTGTTCTGCAGCGGAAAGAATTTTCTCTGTGAGATGATCGACTAAATCATTCACAGAATCGTGCTCGTTGTATTCAAAGACAGCCAACTGAGTGTAAAGATTCCAGTTGGCACGATCAAAGCGCCATCTAGGGATACGTGAGGGAGACACATCTTGTGCTAAGAGACTAAGAAGACATGGAAAGTGGTCGCTGGAATGTAAATCAGAGATGACATTCCACTGTAATGAAACAGCTAACTGGGATGAACACACTGCCAAATCGATGTGCGAATAGGTGTTAAACGCGTCTGAGAGGAATGTGGGCTCTCCGGTGTTCAGGAGAACCAAGTTATTGCTCTCCAGGAATTTTGCAATGAGGTTGCCTCTCGAACATGCCCGATTTGAGCCCCAAAGTAGGTGATGGGCATTAAAGTCTCCAACTATTAGAAATGGTGTTGAAAGTTGGGAAACCAGATCTTCAAGGTCAACTAACGAGAGGTCATCTGATGGCGGGAGATATACAGTGCAAATGCAAAATTCTATTGATGGCAGCTTAATCCTTACAGCTACAGATTGTAAATCAGACTGTAGCTGTAACGGATCTACAAATATGTCATCCCTGAGGAGCATCATAGTACCCCCGTGTGCAGGAATGCCCTCTTCTGTTTCAACATCACACCTCAGTGGTGTGTAGCGTCTGATTTTAAAGTTGTCTTGTGGTCGTAGCTTAGTCTCTTGTAAGCATACCACTAAGGGGTGATGCTTACTGAGCAAAAGTTCCAATTCTGGTCGATGCGCTCTTAATCCTCGTATGTTCCATTGTAGGATAGCCATTGGAACTATGGGATATAAGATGTAAAGGTAGTCTACATTAAGACGACTTCATGGGTGGCCGAATCAATTTGCCCTTTTTCTTTGGTGTAGGGCTAGTTTCGGCAGGTTTATCCTGCCTCTTCTTTGCTGCAGATGTAGCAGCGTGGTCAGCTGTTTCCTGCTCCATATCCTCTATGGAAGAGGACGGTTTTCCTTCTACAACTTTCGATTCGAGGGGCTCGAAGCGATTGGAAATTCCGACCGACGTAGATGACGGTCGGCGGTCGCGGTCCTCCCCAGAAGATGACTCCGACGATGATCTCGGAGACGCTCTAGGGCTACGTTTCTTGGACTTTACTGGAGCAGACTTTGTGCTTTCTTTCAGGAAGGCAGTTCTATCATACTGCGTCTTGAACTTGATCTCTGGTGCTTGGTATACAATGGGCAATTTCGTCCTGTTGTTAGAAGTGGATGCTTTCTCAGGCGACTTCACTGACTTGATATTTTCAGTAGTCTGTGTTCTCGGAGTTTTAGATGTTGTTACTGATGCTCTTGGTTGCGATCTAGGCACTAGAACTTTCTCGGATATTGTTGCCCCGTTTATATCAGATGTTTGGGTACCAGCCTCCCGTTTCGGTGACGGAGTAGCCGCCACAGAGCTATAGGTACGGGAGGTGGTTGAAGAGGGCTTGAGAATACATAGAAGTTTCCGGGCTTCCGAAAAGGATACCTTTTCTTTAACCCGGATCTCCTGAATAGCTCGCTCTTCAATATAACGGGGGCATTCTCGTGAACTTGATGGATGTTCACCGCTACAATTTACGCATTCCGGAGGTGATGTACATGCATTTTCATGCATGCCGGCTCCACAGCTGACACATGTAGGTGCGCCTTTACAGAATGCACTAGTGTGACCGAACCGCTGACATTGGTAGCATCTCAGAGGGTTAGGTATGTATGGTTAACCTCAATCACTTCATATCCTGCCCTGATCCTTTGAGGGAGATCTACCCGATCAAAGGTCAGGAACAGGGTACGAGTAGGAACCATATCCCCTCGTTCTCTCCTTTGGACACGATAAACTGCAGTTACGCCTTGTTCCTGGAGGTTCTCCTGAATATCCTCGTTGGACATTCCATCCAACGCGCTAGTGTTTACAACACCGCGCGAGGAATTCAGGGTCCTATGCATCTCCACTTTGACTGGATAACTGCCCAGCATGTTGGCTTTCAGTATCTTTGCTGCCTGGGATGCTGTAGTTGCTTCCACCAGCAGCGTGCCATTTCTAGATTTTGTACATGATTTAACAGCACCAGCTATTTTGTCAAGACCTTTCTGTATAATAAACGGATTAACCGTAGAAAAAGTTCTACCTTCCTCCGTTCGTTTAATAACTAAGTAGCGAGGACCACACTCAACTACTTGCTTAACATTGTTTTCAAATAAATCCTTTCCACGTTTATTGTTTTTTGGGGGGTGTATGTTAACCATAAATGTTGGTCTAAATTTCATCCCCCAGTGCTCCCCACCCACCACGGAGTCCAACAAGGGCTCACCCCACTGGGATGACAGGGCTACACAGGGGATATAGCGAGCTCGCCGTCCCACTCACCCTGGAGGTCGGTACAATACCTAGTCCTGGCCGATTGATTAGGGGTGGGTTAGTCCCTAACCTCCCGTTTAGGCGAAGCAGAAGCCAAAGTAGTGTATTAGAAATGCGCACCCTCCCCGAATTCAGAAAAATACTGTTACGAGCTTAGATACGCATCCCTCAACCACCAGGACAAACCTTTCCACCGACACGGGTCTCCACGCACGGCCTACACGTGGGTGGGCCTGTTGACCGTCTCCCTCAACCACGAAGAGGAGCCCACACGAGGGAGACTGTTGGCTCGGGACCCCGGGTTCGCCAAACCCGTACCTACCGAAGTAGGCCCCTGGGGGGCATTTTCCTGAGGACACCCAACAGGGTTTTTGATCCTACGTGATAGCTCTTAACATGAAGATCATGAAATAGATGCTGCACAGCAGAGTGATCTCCTGGCAAGACTGCAGTTTGACGAAAGTCAAGTGTATCTGTTTTCTCTAGTACTCGTGTACTTTCTCAAAAAATACCATGTTCATCTATCACTTGGTCCTCAAGTCCTTGGAAAACCTCGTTCTGGAGAGATCCAAAAGTGTTCTTTTGGAGTCTACCAGTTGTGAAGGGCTGAAGACTCCACTCTCCCTTCTTTTTGACTTGCCTTTAAAAACAATTCATTTAACTCAGCAAACTAATATTACTATCTCATGATATAGTGGAAAATACTAGTAATATTAGTCTCATATCAATGGTTGTGCTGTGACCACAAGACTTGAGACAGTTTTATTTCTTCACTTTATAATTCATTTTTATATCCGATACTACAATTTGAAACCCATTATTCCGCTGGTAGGTACAAATAGGATGGTCCCGCCCACCATCTAGACCTTATGAGTACCCTTGTTCCACGTCACGAGTTAGGCAGAGGAGCGGGCTTCAATGCACCTGGTGCATATCTCCAAGCTTCCTTTGGAGTCAATTTTCCTACGTCCCTCACCCTGTTCTCAACTAGGACTGACAAAAGAACTTCGTCCTGTATCCATGTATACACTATCGTAGAGTTCGTACATAAGTAAACCAACACTATGTGTCAAACCCCTTTGTTAAAGTAGGCAGCAATCGCGCAATAATTGTAGCTCACATGAATTCGAGTCGAGTAATGGACAGTAGGGGAAAGGAGCTATATTTTCCTTAGTAGAGCTGAAGTTGAACTCCAGACTCAGCTTGTGTCCACTGAGCCGTATACATATTAACTCCCATTGCAAAAGATGTCGTTGCTACGCCTACACCTACCTAAACTCCTGAATGTTCCCAATCTTTCCACTGGTTCATCTTTCGTGTAAGAATGCTGTTCAGAAGAGTCTAGAAGAACACGTACAGGCTACTGATTATATCCGTATACCATTTTAAGCTAAATTGTTTGAAGGCAGACAAATTAAGTGTTACTGCAGAAACTTCTCACTAACTTAGACTGTAGTTCCTTCTTGGCTCTCCTTTCACTAAAGTCATACATAACTGAGTAATATTGTGGTTCACACACGTTACAGGAAAGCCCAGTGTTACATTTTCTTGCAATATGCTCAAACTTGGGCGATCTGAAGCATGCAATGTACAGGGAGAATCCACCATGCATTTTTTCGAGAGTCATATTTTTAACCCGCTGACATCCTGATGAAGTATGAGTCTCCACACGACGTCCTCACTCCACGAGTTTCTGCTACATACTGAGTAGTTGGAATATGAGGTTCTCCCAAATGTTTCGATGCCTGAGCCTTAATCGCACTAAGGCTGCTGATCTTTCTGATCAACTGCAAATATTCACTTTTCTAAATCACATTTTAAAAATCACAACAAGTATTTGAGCCTTTCTTGTGAACCTCTTTGTTGCCTATTATCCCTTCTTTTCAGACACACTTGAAATAATTTGTCAGTTAAGAAAGACTCCTCTAGGGGAAAAAATAATGCCTCATAGTTGACAGCAGTTAGACCCATCGATTATAGGGACATAACAGTAAGCTCAATTCGGACACAGGGAACTGCCAAGGCTGCCTTTTCAGTCACTGGATTTATAATGTCCCTTCCATGTACCTCAATCAATAAATCCTTTCGATCATTTCGGTCTTTTAGCTACTCATCAACTTTACTAACATTTTCAGCAAACAGCGCAAAACCACTCAGAAGTTCATGAGATCATGTCCCAGGTGTAACCGGTTCTCTTAACTACAACCAGCTCTGGTACAACCAGCTCGTTACTTTCATGTACTCGCTCAAACTGAGCCCAAAATGGTAGCCATTGCTTAATATCAAAAGAGAATTTTACAATCAAAAACTCCGGCAAGATATTGATTAATCTGCCTTTCTGTTAAACATAAGATCTTGTGGCAGAAAGGTCATGCTATACTTGAGATGCAGTAAATGTCTCGTACTTACATTTCGCTGCTGTCCCCTTATCTCGATATGATTCGACTTGGTCATTCTCTTTATCTTTATCTTCTCGGTGGCCTCATTGCGAAACCCTGCTAACTGAATTTTCTCGTCCAGCTCTAATGGTCGATCTGCCTTGTCTTCCAGGAGCACAAAACTGGTGTAAACGTCGTATTGTGTCACATTTTCCTCAGCAAACTTGTTCTGACACAGCTCGAATGCTCTTTGAAATAAACGACGATAGTGTGTACTTTCTTTCAAAGGTGAATGTGCAGCCTTCTGGTCAACCAGTGAAGGTTAGAAATCTTATTTTACCTTTCGCATTTTTATTGCATGGCCAGAAGGTGTCCTGTGGCGGTCAACAAATGTTAATAATTCAAATTCAGGTGGTAGAGTAGAAGGTATAAAATTCTATCAAATACGCACTCGTTAATATACAAGACCTTAATTACTCGTTTAATTTAATAATATTCAGTCTTAAATGGTTGCATAATATCTTCATCAACAAATGTTAAATCTATTAAAGGAATGATTGTAGTCATATTCCACATTGATATATCAAATTTCCAAATAGATGTCCTTAATGCAGTTTCGTGTCTTGCTCTAGTTGTTTCGTTACTCGTTATAGTTCATTTAATGTTGTTTAATATTTTCTATATTTTTTTCTTTTTTCCTTAGATACAGAAGCACTAACGTATTCACTTCTGTGTTTTGCTGCTCAACAGGAAATTTGAAGTAATGCTGATGCATTTAATAGTCGACCTGATTCATATGGTAAAGGAACACATGAAAAAGATTTTCCGTCTACAGATACAGAATACCAAGTGAAATAATCAGCCAAATAGCGTACTGGACGGAAAGCCCCACAAGAATCTGTACACTAAGGAAGAGAATGGACAGTGTCCCGGTACAGGAAGCTGGTTACCTTGGGCAGATATACATTCAGATCGACACCAGTCCAGCCCAGGAGACAACCGTATACGTAAATCCGTCTCTTGTAAATTTGAAAGTACAGTAATCCGGAGTCATCGTCCGTGAATACCTCTTCTCTGTACTCCAACACTCCTTGCACAACCTGGAGGAATAATAAGCAGGAGTTACCGCCACCTAAGACAGTAACTCAATTTGGAAGTCCTCCCCATATAACTTGGAAAAACAAGCAGTATTCACCGTACCGCAATATACCAATTTTGTAATTAAGCATTCCTTAAGCTACAATAGAACAGATGACCAAAAGCTGGAAAAAGGAGCAACAGAGGACAAGTAAACATTCATCACTAGGAAATGTAGATATGCCGGGCTGGTCGGCAGAGGTACTCAGAGTTGGGCTAGCTAGAAATAGGCTATAGCATTCTTCATCAGAATTTGAAAATGATAACGATTAAGGTCAAGCGCAAAAGAAATTACACAGAGCGATAAGAGATCTTTTGCAGGCGAGTCAGAATTGAACGAAGAACATTGTTTCAGACTAGCGGATGAAATGTAGGAAAATGTATACAATGACATATAGAAATAATAGAAAACATCTCAGTAAGATTGACACAGAAAGGGAAAGCAGCAACTTCAGCTCTGCGTTGCCTTCCTATAAAAATATATTACCTGTATTTAATTTTATCTATCCACTGTTCTATAGGCTACTGTTACGAAAACGTTCTTATAGCTGCTTCTCTTACAAAAATAATCTTTTTATGACTGGATTTGTGAAATATTTCGTTGTTTGAAACATTGGTTTCCGTAGTCTGAAGGGAAGTTCATATCTTTCTAAACCGTCATTGTCTGATGGGATTTGTTGGCGTTCCTTTTGCATATTGAAGAGAAAATATAACCAATAACTAACTCCTGCATTAAAATGGAAATGTTTAATAATTCCAAATAAAAGAGGCAGTTTCTCAAATGCATATTTCTATATATTGTCAACTGCAGTGACATTTTTATCCCTTACTTCTCTCCAGCACGGCTTAGAAAACGTACAATTTTGCTTCAGGACGAATAGAACCTCAAAATTATTTACAGCAATTCAAGGAAATGTATTTGTCAAAGGAGCAGCTTTAAATAGTAAGGATTTTCGAGACATTTTTGAGAATATAAAAACGATGGATATTTCTTCTGTTTAGAGCGTAGTTTGGAGTGGATATTTTGTTTCAATATCAATCGTAAAAGTTATCGACTTTTCTCCTTTTAGTATTCGTGTTCACAAACTTAATCACACTCGTTTAGCTTTATAAAAGTGTATCGTTCTTGTGCAGGGTGCCTCAAACGTGCAATTTTTTTTTGCAAAGTTTGCCTGTGATTTAATCACTCACCTTTGAACAACGGTTTTCACAATATGCCGTATTTGTGTTTCATACTTACAGAAATACTCTTTTCCTTAGTAATACAATTTGCAATGTACGTTTTATCCAAAACAAACAGAAACAAAAGACGTGACACTAGATATGCATAGACTTTGTATATGGATATATTGTTTCACTAAACTTGAGACAGATGTCGCAGTTATTTATACTCCAACACAGCTAATAGTGATATAATCTGTTTTGTGGCAGTGCCAGGGGATCAATTTTCCACAACCAGGGTATGAAGTGGATTGAAAGAGTCACAAAGGAGTAGGTGACTTGCTCCTTAGTTTGCTACTCGCAAACTCCATTCCCAAATCTTTTGGTAACACTTGTCATTTTTAGGTATCCTAAATAAGGTGCCTATAATTATAAATTGGTGCTTTATTTTCATTTTCCGGGCTTTAATGTAGTGTACACTAGTATTAAGCATTTATTCTTTATGTGTGCATTTCAAACCTCTTAGTCCCTAAATGAGGAGTCAAAGTTCAGTTGTGCGGTGACTGGCATACCGCGAGGTTGTCTTTCCGCTGTGTACGGTAGTAAACGCCAGGCTGAGCGGGCTTTGTTTGTGTAGTCGTGTGTACAGTTCAGCGCTTCGCGCGTAGTTTTGTTGGATTGGGTATATTTATACCTGTTCGGTTTGAGTTGAAAAAGTAATCATGGCGATGTACAAACGTGTGAATACACTAAAAATCCAATTTGAAGCAACGGCAAGTAAACCTACTGCATTAGAAATCCACCAGTGGCTTGTAAACTTCATGGGATTACAAGTGGATCAAGTTGACACACTCCAGCTGCACACAAGAGAACGTGCTATATATGTGAAGGTGATTTCCGCGGTATTATACGATAATCTTTTAGCCCGTTATCAAGATGAGCAAACCTTTACCTACGCCTCTGGAGAAACGGCAAAGTTACGCATTACACCGGGTGATCAGCAAACAATGAATGTTAGAGTGTTCAATTTACCTTCGGAGGTTCCCCTCGCTGTGTTGTCGCAGCAGCTGAGCCAATACGGTACAGTGTATGACATTCGCAGAGAGCAATGGAGCTCCCAGTATCTTCTTCCGACTAACAATGGAGTGATTGCTGTGAAGATGGGACTAAAACGTCACATACCTGCTAGCTTGGTTATCGATACCTATTTGATTGGAATCAGTTACATCGGTCAACCGCAAGCTTGTCATCTGTGTCATGCCACTACCCACCTGAAAGGTGGGTGCCCCCTTCGTGCTACTCGGTTACCCATCAACCCACGGAATCGTCCAGTGACCTTCAGTGTCGCAGCAGGTGCTAACTCATATGCTGCTGCTGTCGGTAGAGAGTACGCAGCAGGTTCGACGAGTAAGTCCACAGAAGAGCAGCCGTCAGAGCAACCTACACAACAGGCAGACAATGGTCCGGTAGTAGTGGAGCTGTCGAGAGAACAGGCGGAGTCCGCAAAGTCTGCAGTGGCCAACGATATCACGCCTATGGTTGAGACACAGGATGCCCCTGAAAGATCTGCTGTTACTGCTCCAGCTGAGGGTTCTCGGGACGGTGTTATGGAGGTTGTAAGTGATGAAGAAGCAGAGGTATCTGCTACTGAAATAGCTCAGTTAAGACAGAAGTTTGACATTACATTGTCGGGTCGCGACCCCCGATTAAGAAGTCAGCACAGGAAGATGGAAGTGCAAGGTATTCCACCACGACAGCAACCTCCGGATGTGCTACACTTGAAAGGTAGTCCACCGGTTCCCATCCAAGGGAAAGAGATAGACTCAGGCAAGCGGCCGGCAGTGGATGACGATGATGAATATGAAGAAGAACTACGTTCAGCTAAACTTACCAAAGAGGATTCGCGCCCAGGCATTGTTCAAGGAGGCTCAACTGATATTAAAGTGGTTCCTGGTTCTTCGAAATCCTGGCATCAGTAAGGATGTGCTTCTTGCCCATTGAATGCCGATAGGTGCGCAAATTTGGGCTTCGCTTAATGTTAATGGTCTGCGACAGGTGGTCAAACAGCAACTTTTAAGGGACTTCTTGATAAATCATGACATTGATATCTGCTTTTTGCAGGAAGTGAATATTGGTAATATGGACTTCTTATATGGCTACGAGTACGAGACGAATCTTGGGCCGGAAGGTACCGGTACGGCTATTGTGTATCGTCAAGGTTTACAACTACATAATTTCGTGCCTGCATCCCTCTGGTAGAGCCATCTCAGCAGTCTATGAGGGCATTAGCTTGGTGAACCTTTACAACCCTGCGGGCAGTAACAAACGAAAGCAGCGAGAAAATTTTTTTAGGCAAGACATCTTGACCCATATTCCATCAAGTGCACCGTTCGTCCTGGTTGGCGACTTTAATTGTACTTTAGCTGCTAAAGATCAACGGGGTGCCGTCAATGGGTGTAGTACTCTGCAACAGCTAGTAGAACAAATGCACCTGACAGATACCTGGGAACATAAGCACGGCTCAGCAGTACAATTTACATTCGTGAGAGGACCATCAGTTTCACGACTGGACCGCATGTATGTTACGGCTGAACTCTTACCCCGCCTTCAGCGCACAGAAATAATGCTGGTGGCATTTAGTGATCATAACGCTCTAATACCTGCACTGGAGGGCAGGGCGGCGAGCTGCAATAGAGGCAGAGGTTACTGGAAACTTAACTGCTCCTTGCTTACGGATGAGGAAGTGATGACTGATTTCCAGGACTGCTGGTCACGATTGCGGGAATCCTTTGCGCGTGCTCCAAACAAAGTCGACTGGTGGGTGTGTAAAGCCAAACCTACATTACGAAACTTCTTCCGGGCGGCTGCCGTTCGTCGAGCGCTGGCTAGAAGAGAAACCATGGAATATTACTTCCAAATCCTCCACGAGCTGCACGTACGCTAACAGCAAGGAGACAATGTCCTGCAACTAGTGCGGGAGATAAAAGAACACATAAAAGCTCGTAAAACACAACAGCTTCAGGGATATTTGGCCAGAGTACACTCGGAGGAAGTGCTGCATGGGGAGCAGGCGAGTTTTTTTCATTTGGCAAAGGAACGTAATCATGGTCGCCGGAAGCTAATCACTCAACTTGAAATAGATGGACGGGAGGTTTCCACTACAGCCGAAATTATTCGTGAAGTGAACAACTTCTACGCACAACGATTCTCCGGCCCCGCAGATCTCGCACACAAAGTAGAGGCATATATGTCAAAATTCCTACCAGAGCTACCGGAAGAATTGTGGCAGGACACGCCGTCGCTGGCCAAATCAGAGTTACGTGAAATAATCCAAAAATCCAAATTGCGTGCCTCCCCAGGACCTGATGGCTTGCCATATGAATTTTGCAAGCAGTGTTGGTGTCACATCCAGAACGAATTGTTACAAGTCTTTCAGGAAATGTGGAATACAGAGCATTTACCACTCATATTTGCAGATGGGATAGGGGTACAACTTCCGAAGGTGGCTAGACCCAAGTCCTTACAGGATTATCGACCGATCACGCTGTTAAACTGTGATTACAAACTGTTCGCTAAAATAATTGTTGGTCGTATGCAAAAGATACTACCATATAGCATTAGCGAGTTCCAGGCCGCAGTAAAGAAGGGAGCGACCCTGCAAAATACGTTGGCTGCCTTGAGAGGATGTATATTGCATTGTGCACAGTAATATTAGTCTGCAGCGATTATTAATTTGGACCTGCAACGGGCCTTTCACAGGGTTGTTCATGACGGTTTGTGGAGACGTATGATGGAATTAAAAGTGCCTGATAAACTCTGTAACCTGATTCGAGCCATGTATGCTGGTGCCTCGTCAAAAGTTCTCTGCAATGGCTATTTAACGTCTGCGATACCGATTAAACGCTCAGTCAGACAAGGATGTCCCATGTCCATGATGCTATTCTCCCTGTATGTTGACCCACTACTCCGAAAGCTGCAATCTACACTTGATGGACTTGAGATATATGGGCAGCGAATTGTTGTGAGGGCCTACGCAGATGATATTACGGTAATAGTTATCACCCCCCAAGACAGTCCTCGCTTAAGAGATTGCTTACAAGAGTACGAGGGATAGACAGGGATGGCATTTAATATGCAGAAGTCCGAGATTTTAGCCATTGGACCAGATCCGCCGGACACATCCATCCTAGGAATACCTATGGTGCGACGTACGAAGATTTTGGGGGTTTACTTTAGTGATTGCGAGACGGACATGAGGGAATATAACTGGATGACCCGGATTAATGTACTGCGTGGGATGATGTACAAGCAGAAACTCCGGATGTTGAATTTGGAACAACGTATACGATATTGCAACAGTTTCGCGCTCAGCAGGATTTGGTTCCTTGCACACGTGCTACCACTTACAAAGCGGGATTTCCAGAGGATAGAACAAATATTGGGCTATTTAATCTGCACAGGGAAGCTCTAACGTGTTGCGCGGGCTCAACTACGTCTCCCGAAGGGTCAAGGTGGTTGGGGATTAATAGAGGTGGCTCTCCAGTCGCAAGCGTTGATGATCAAAATGCTTCTGCTTGCCCTAAATAATCAGAGTGATCCCGTGGACACCGTGATACAAAGCACGCACATGGATTTTTGGCGCCAAGGACAACGAGGCAAGGTACCCGAGATTTTATGAGATACGTACTACGCTTTGGAGCGTGAAGCAGAAACCTCAGGTTCCAAGAGGGAAAAGATCAATAGAAACTAATACAATAGTAGAGATCATAAATAAGCATAATGGGAATAAAAAGGGAATAAATGATATAAGAAACATAGTTAAAAAGAATATTGGAAATAGCAATACAGTACAAATGAAGGAAAAATTGGACAGGAGTTGCCTTCGGGCACATACAAGGCAGGAAACACAGAACAATAGAACCGACATCAAGACGCCAGTAAAATATGCGAGGTATAAGGAAAACTCAGCCAAGCATGATAGAATACCGTTATGACGCTGAGAGGTCATACAACCCAGAGGGGCGGAGAAGAGTACTGATGCATAGGAACGACATACGGAGGTGACCAATAAGAGAAAATTAAAGAAATAAACCCTGCCAATAAAATGTAGAGTAAACCACGTGATAGGTGTGAAATAGGAAAGGAATAGAAAATGGGCGGTGATAGGAAAGAAAAGCTAGGATAGAAGCTGAAAATACGACAGGCAAAAGAGCGTCACTCTGCTAGTGAGGACGACGGGGAGAAGACGTGTTATTGGAAGGTTACTCCGGTACTGAGTATTGTGATAAAAGTAGGATCAGATGTTGCAGTCCGGCTTAGAGTTATGATCTTGAAGATAGTGCAAATATAGGGAATAACAAGGGAGTTCGCGAAGCAACGTAAAACATCGTAAAGGGGAAAGGAAAATTAGGAAGACAACGCAAGTGTTAACAAGAGAGCTACGAGAGCCCGGCTAAAGAAAAATAAAGGAATTGAAAGACGGTCAACACGACTTTTCATAACCGAACCCTGAGAAAGAGATCCCAGCTCACCGACGATTAGACAAAACACCCACCTTTCCACCTCACCGTCAAACCTTTCACACTCCAGCCCTAAACAAGCACACATTAGGACAACGAACAGAAAAAGAACCCACACCAAACTGGCACCCAACGTGTCCTAAACCAACTCTGAAGTTCGGCACTACGACAACGAGGAACATACAACTTTAGCATCACGACACCGGAGACGCACGCCGACGACCACGGCGACAACAGGAAGCAACAACTACAACTTCAACATCACGACAACGGAGAACGCCAGGGACGAGGGCATCCATCACGACAACAGGGACGTCACAACCATCAGAGCCAAAGGAGGTAAAAACAACACATCAGCACGAGTAAGTACACCTTAAACATCTTTCTACAAGCAGAAGAGACATAGGGACAGCCAAGTAGTGCATCCGTAGACTGTCGTTAAGTATATGCTACTGAGAAGTGGTAGAACGACAAAAGTAACAATGGCGGAACAATCACAGGAGCAAAACATGAACAGCCCAGCACAAGACTTTAGTACGGCAACAGTAGTAAGCCTCACAACTACAATGCAACAGATGCTCCAACAAATTCAGAACAATATAGAAACTAGATTAGAAGAACAAAGCCAGCACATAGAAACTAGGTTAGAAGAACAAAGTCAGCACATAGAAACTAGATTAGAAGAACAAAGCCAGCACATAGAAACTAGATTAGGAGAACAAACCCAGCACATAGAAACTAGATTAGGAGAAGAAACTCAGAACATAGAAACAAGATTAGGAGAACTAGGTGAACAAACCCAAAGACTAGAAACTAAAATTGTAGAGCAGAACCAGACCCTAGAAAATAGATTAGAAGAACAAAATCAGAACCTAGAGACCAGATTAGGAGAACTAGGAGAGAAAACCCAAAGACTAGAAACGAAAATATTAGAGCAAAATCAGACCCTAGAAAAGAAAATAGCAGAACAAACACAAACTTTACGAAAACAGTTAGAAAGTAAACTTATAGAACAAAATAGACACCTAGAGAACATTAGGTTAGGACAGGCCACAACTCAGGCAGAATTCCTACACATGCGTACAGAAATGCATGATGCACAGCAGGACATTGTAAATATCAAAGAAAGAATAAATAACATATCTAGTAACAGTAATAATGTGCATGCCCAGTTGAGCGATGAGTTGCGAAATACCTGCGCCAGTATAGAAAATAGACAAAAGGAATGGCACGAGCAGACACAGTCTGAACTCATAATAATTAAAGAAACTTTGACGCAGGCGGCCGCAGCTCACCGGTCAACGCAAGTAACCATTGCAAACCATACGCGAGAAATGACAGTGCTCAAAGAGGCCATTAACGACCTCAGAATAACAAATGACCAGCCTCAGAGTACTGACATTCCGAACGTACCGGTTAGGCAGGGGATGTTGAACTCGTGCCAGAACACGCCTTCATCAGCCCCTACAGATACATGTAATAGTGTGAATCAGGGTAGCATTTTCAATAATTGCGCAAATACAGGATACCCCTACCATTTTAACCTATTAAATGAAATTACCGTGCCAACATTCAATGATGAAAGGGACAACGCGAAGCGTTATATAATGGACGTAGAAGCATATTTCACTCTTAAAAACATCCCAGAGGAATACAAAATCTTATTATTAAGAAAGGCTTACAGGGACGATCACTCACGTGGTTTCGATTAGCAGTTGGTGACCATACCAGGTATGCAGAGTTTCGACAAAACTTTCTCACCAAATATTGGAATAGCGCCACACAATATGCTGTGCGGACCAAAATAAATACAGGGAAATATCTGCACAGGGGAACACAGATGGTTGACTACTTTCTAGACCTAGCACAACAGAGTAAGATGCTTGACCCGCCGATAGAGGATCATGAATTCATTAACCTCGTGATAAAACATTTTCCAGAACATATAAAGAACCATTTAATAGTAGCAAGACCGAACACTATAAACGAGACGATCGAACTTCTGACGGCACTGCAACCACAGATGACGGACTCAAACACAGGACCACGAGAGGGCAGACCGGTATACAATGAACCGAATCTTAGTGGGACCAGGGCATACAACACAGGAAATGCCCGGAGAAATGACAACGCCCAGAATAGAGAACGATACAGAGACCATGTACCTGCCTTTGAACACAGAAACTACAATACACGCTACCAAAGACAAACCCGAGAAAATCCCAACCATTTTCAGGAACCACAACTACACAACGTACATTCGGTACGTACACAAAGACCACAGCAAAGGAGAAACGGCTACGACAGGAACACAACAAGAGAGAGAAGATACAATACTTTTAGGAGACCCTATACGAACGACATACCACGAGAAAATCCACCAGACCGTAATTGGACCAATAACGGTCATTACCAGGAAAACCGACCCGCCGTGACAGAACACATGAACAGTAGGGAAAACCAGCAAACGTCGAGGCAAGAAAACCCAGGCAATACATCTCCAACGACAGTATATAATAACAATGGCGCAGTGACACGACAGAAATGGTTTGCAAATCAGACGTTCGTCCCAACTACACACACATCTCTAAACGGCGCAACGAACACACTCAACCAGGAAAACTAGATGTGGGTAGGATAACGTTCCCGAATCCGACCCCGAGGTATGTGAAACAAGATGGGAACAGGAGCAAAGCTGTAGCAAAATTACAAATACAGGCCGACGAGACAGTAGCGGAAAGTGACAATACGACTGGAAAAATAAAACAACCGGACATTGTAGAAACGCCACAAATAAAAATCACCATAAACGAAGAAATTTATCAGGCAACCTTGGATACAGGAGCAACTGCCTCTGTATGCAGTTTAAAATTCTTTAACGACTTAGAAATGAAAGGTTTACGTCTACAAACACTACCCACAAAGAATGTATATATTTTGACAGCCATCAGCAGAAAAAAACAACGCATTCAAAAACAAACAATGATTCCAGTTCGTTTAGGACAAATGCACGTTGAACTCATTTTCTTAATAATACCACATCTGGCAGTACAAATCATTTTAGGAAGTGATTTCCTAGAGACATTTAAAGCTAACATCAACTATGCAAACAGGTATTTAACTATACGACGAGATAACGAAGAGGCAACGATCGGGTTCTCTCAGCTGACTGACCAGGTCATTAACTTAACAGAAGCAGAAAACCTATTAGAGGAAGAAACCTTTTTTGTGCAATATGTGCAGGTAAAATCAGGTGTTCACATTGCGGAACTTAGAATCCAGGAAGTAAGCAAAGATGATACAGTCGAGGATAATTTTGACGACACCTGCGAGAGCAAGGAAGACCCAGGTAGACGAAACGAAACCAGTTATCCACACATCACCATAAGAAACGGCTCCCTGGACGTAAGAGAAAATACACCTGTCAAACAAGGAGAGACAGAATCAACCTTTAGACTTCCCCCTGAAATACCAGATCCGTACGTAAACATATGGACCAAAATAAATGACAAAGTACAGGGAACCACACAACTAAACGACAGCCAAAAACAAACTCTTTTCTCCGTTTTATGGGAGAATAAAGACGCATTTACAGAAAAAACAGGCTTATGTACATCGTTCTGTTACGAATTTCACATAAAAGAAGTAAATCCCTGGCGCTACAAATGTAGGAACATTCCTATGAATTTAAAACAAGCAGTAGATGAAACCATCAAACAAATGCTAAAACAGAATATTATACAGGAATCAAATACGCCCTACATAAACCCTCTGTGCATTGTACGTAAGAGTAATGGGAAGGCACGCATTACCATAGATGCCAGACACCTCAATAAATTTATTATGCCAGACCACTTTAGAACCCTCAGTATAGAACAAACACTAGCCAGCATAGGAAGGAAGAAATGGTTCTCCTCAATAGATCTTACAAACTCATATTTAAAAATTCCCATACCTCCACACCTAAGAAAATTCACCGGATTCTTGTACCAAGGCCGCGTGTTAGAATTCACGAGATTGCCTTTCGGCTTATCAGTGAGCGCAAGTGGTTTCTTAAGAGCCATGTATGCAATATTTAAAGATCATGCGCAAGAATTCTTGACAGAGTACGTCGATGACTTCATTATTCACGACAAGACAATAGAAGAACACATACAACATTTAGATTATGTCATCTCAAAACTGAGAACAAATGGGCTGACCTTGAATTTGGAGAAGACAAAGTTCTTCCAGTTGGAAACAAAATTTTTGGGATACAACATTTCGGAGAAAGGAATATCTCCAGACAAAGATAGAATTAAAGCAATCAGGGAAATTCCACCTCCGAAAAACATTAGACAGTTACGTCGAGTATTGGGCATCTTCCAATATGAGGCACGCTTCCTAATTAATTATGCGAAGCAGATAGCACCTCTGAGAGCACTCTTAAAGAAAGGCACAAGATGGCGGTGGACGAACGCACACCAAGAAATTTTCGAAAGGGTGAAAGAGCTATTTGGACAAGCAATCTTACTAGAACGCCCACGCAGCGACAGAACTTTTTATATATACACCGACGCATCAAGTTCAGGTTTTGGAGCAATCCTGTGTCAACTCGACGACCAAGGAAACCAGTGTGTCATAAGTACGGCATCGAGGAACCTGACACACACGGAGAAGATAGCTTGTGTCACTGAACAGGAAATAGCAGCCATTTTTTTCGCGATTCAAAAATTTAAGGATTTCATTTTTAACTGCAAAATAACAATATTTTCGGACCATGTGAGCCTCTCCTTCATAAATAATTGTAAACTGACAAGCACCAAAATCTCCCGATACATACATGAAATTATGTCGCATGACGTCACCATTAAACACATCCCAGGAAACCAAAACATTTTTGCAGACACATTGTCACGTTTGAACACAAAAGGCGACATACCTGAATGCATAGGTAACACACAAAGAGAAGTCCACGTGTTGAAACTAGACCTGCAGGGCAACAAAGAACTGACAAAACAGATAAAGGACATTAAGAAAATCCAACAAGAAGACGACAAACTTGCTAAAATTTAAACAACAGCTCCTGAAATTCAGAAAGACACAAAAGGACTATATGGCAAACGTGATGGAATCCTTTATAAACTTCAAGGTAGACACCATCCCACATGGCGAACATACGCCCCACGCGTCCTTGAAAATCTTATAATTGATTCATTTCATACAGCAATTATCCACGGGGGAACAGAAAAAACGTGTTTGACGATAGAGGAGTATTTTTATATCCCTCGGCTCCAACACAAAGTACGGCAACGTATATCTGCCTGCATTATCTGTCAAAAAGCAAAACCTATGAACGTGAAATACGACACTCCACCAATATCAATATTACGCGACAAACCACTAGCTCTCGTCACAATAGATGCTCATGGACCAATGCCTACGGGAACGGCAGGAATGAAGTACATATTCGTAATGGTGGACGTATTTACCAAATTAACTAAATTATACCCGATGAAGAGGCTAACAAGCGCAAATTGTGCAAGCAAAATTCTGGACGATTTTATACCGAAATATGGTAAAATGGACGCCATTTTGGCTGATAACGCGTCCATACACAAAGGCAAACATTTCGTAAATAAGATAAGAACATCCGGTATAAAAATATATAACTCCACAGCATACCACCCGGAAAGTAACCCGTGCGAGAGATCGATGAGGGATCTATCCATCTACCTGCGAATATTAACATACCGCAAAAGACATACCTCGTGGGTCACCCAACTACCACTAATAGAAAAATTCATGAACAACACGATCAACCCGAACACTGGTATAGCGCCAGTCAAGCTACACCTCAACCAAACGCCAGAAAGCATTTTACCAGGCTTAAAAAGAGCAATTAACACAGACGAAATGAACGAAATCCAGCAAATACAAGAAGCCTACGAACGCCTGAGGAAACGAGCAGAAACTAGAAATAAAAGGAAGAAAAGATACAAAAAGAAATGGACGCCGAACATAGGAGATAAGGTGCTAGTGAGAACCCACAACAAATCTTCAATGCTTAACAAAACATCACAAAAACTGCATATCCTTTGGGAAGGGCCGGCTATGATCGTTGCGAAGTTCGGTGATCGTTCTTTTGAGCTGGTAGACTATAAAACGAAGAAAAACATAGGTAGATATAACATAGCACTATTACGACCCTTTAAAGAACTGGAAATCACACATACTCAAACCATTACCTGACGCGAACCGGAGTCACTGAACTCATTAATGTACGGCACAGGTAATTAGTAAACACCACTTTGTTACAAACAGAAGAAATACACACGTTTCATAGAAATAAGAATAACGGACATAGAGAATAAACGTGATGGAATTTGACTATAACATAAACAAATGCTACACCTGGTTATACTAATAAAAAAAAATTTTGTACTTAGAATAAGTAAGCGGAACATACAAGGAATTATAAATACAAGTGCCGAAAACAAAAGCAATCACGACATTGCAGTGACGCGAGTGACAGTGTATGAAACATTAAAGGTTCACTATACTTAAAGAGGCAATGTAAAGCCCAAAAGACAACAATAAAACAAATAATGTAAATAAATAGAGAAAATCAGAGACAATCCAAAAATGCAAAACCAGATTGATAACGTAATGTAAAATATTGGACACATTGAAAACTAAGAAAATATGTAACAATGTATATAAGGGTATAAATGTATAAATGTATGTATGTATTTTATTGTAAAAAAAAAACAACCAAACAAACGCTCTAAAGCTCCTTGCTTGCACTTGCGTTGACGAAGGGAAAGAGGAGAAACTAGGTAACAATTGTCAGCGTTAGCACGTTAGTTAAACTTTGAAGGTCGCGGTTTAGTGGGACTTTCGAAGGAATTTGAAATTTTTCCCAACTTGTGAGAAAAATAGCAATATTCCTCCGAAGGGCATTTGAAGCAGAAACCTCAGGTTCCAAGAGGGAAAAGATCAATAGAAACTAATACAATAGTAGAGATCATAAATAAGCATAATGGGAATAAAAAGGGAATAAATGAAATAAGAAACATAGTTAAAAAGAATATTCGAAATAGCAATACAGTACAAATGAAGGAAAAATTGGACAGGAGTTGCCTTCGGGCACATACAAGGCAGGAAACACAGAACAATAGAACCGACATCAAGACGCCAGTAAAATATGCGAGGTATAAGGAAAACTCAGCCAAGCATGATAGAATACCGTTATGACGCTGAGAGGTCATACAACCCAGAGGGGCGGAGAAGAGTACTGATGCATAGGAACGACATACGGAGGTGACCAATAAGAGAAAATTAAAGAAATAAACCCTGCCAATAAAATGTAGAGTAAACCACGTGATAGGCGTGAAATAGGAAAGGAATAGAAAATGGGCGGTGATAGGAAAGAAAAGCTAGGATAGAAGCTGAAAATACGACAGGCAAAAGAGCGTCACTCTGCTAGTGAGGACGACGGGGAGAAGACGTGTTATTGGAAGGTTACTCCGGTACTGAGTATGGTGATAAAAGTAGGATCAGATGTCGCAGTCCGGCTTAGAGTTATGATCTTGAAGATAGTGCAAATATAGGGAATAACAAGGGAGTTCGCGAAGCAACGTAAAACATCGTAAAGGGGAAAGGAAAATTAGGAAGACAACGCAAGTGTTAACAAGTGAGCTACGAGAGCCCGGCTAAAGAAAAATAAAGGAATTGAAAGACGGTCAACAGGACTTTTCATAACCGAACCCTGAGAAAGAGATCCCAGCTCACCGACGATTAGACAAAACACCCACCTTTCCACCTCACCGTCAAACCTTTCATACTCCAGCCCTAAACAAGCACACATTAGGACAACGAACAGAAAAAGAACCCACACCAAGCGGTTACCCCCCAGAGCACTCAATAGATGGTGATATGTGCACAGTGAAGAACATTTATGCTTCTCTTCGTAAAGCAGTTAGAATCACCCCACAGGTACAGATAAAATATCCGCAGCTGCCCTGGCAGCGCATATGGAAGTGTTTTGGCTGTCAGCAACTGAACACCACATGGTTAGCGGTGACGTATGAAATTGTCAATGAAATTCTTCCAACGGCAGACAAACTGTACCGCCACAGAATGGCTAACTGTCTGAGATGCCCTATTTGCTCGGAAGCAGATTGACTTCCGCATCGGGTGATGGTATGTTCCGGAAAAGCTGGTATATGGAACCTGCCGGATGGGATGCTTCACATGAAGATATACTACATTTGAATCTTCCTAAGGTGAACCCTTCATTACAACGTGCACTGCTCTGGCTCATAATGGGTACATTTACCTGGATAATTACACTGGACACGCCGAGTGATTGTTCGATATCACGGCTCAGACGATTTTTACGGGAAGAGAGGGACAATGATCCAGCTTAAGAAAATAGCACCCTTCAAACCGTGGATACTACAAATATAACAGATATAGGTAATATAATATCAATTTCCGACATCATTCCCCTACATGAAAGACAGTGACGTACAGTAAAATAAAATAAAGATACAAATCGGCCACCTCCCTTCCGCCCTCTCCTTGTCCGTCCCTTCCTCCCTCTCTCTCAAAACATTACATAAAAATTAAAAAAAAAAAGTTGATAAAATGAACATTTTTGTTCCCTGAATTTAGCTTCGGCATCCTTTTTACTCGAAATAGTTCTGCAATTCCCCTTTATCCTTCCATATAGCCTTAAATTTATTAATTCATTACGACGAGTGTTTGCTCGTGTGTGTCAGTAATAGACACAATATTTGTGTTCCGAAGATCGTTCCTGTCCCTGGAATAATAGAGTGAAATTGCCAAATAGCAGATTATTGTTTGTCAGTTTGAATTCTCTTTCAATATACATTTCAACTAAGGAAACTTTTCTTTTGTTTGTTTCTAAAGCCCTCGTTTTATGCAATGCATTACCCACTTGACAAAGCTTACGAGTTAGATGCGAAAACATATGAAACAAAATGTTTAGAAACAATCTTTGATTGATAATTATTTTGGAGACATCATATTTAAGCAGTAGTAAGCAAATCAGCAAAAGAACTTCAATTTTGAAAAGATTACCGGGAATCAAGTTGGGCAGTAATCGGGAGACCCTGAACACCACATCAAACATTCATCAAACCAACACTTCTTTATATAGGAGATGTAATAATTACAGCAAACAGTTCTAACATAAATCACCTAGAAGTATGCCAAAATCAGGCCCTGCAACTAATAACCGGTACTGCAAGATCAACTCCAATCACGACAATGCAAGCCTTAACTCGGAACTATCCAATACATCTAACTTTAGAGGAGCAGGCACTAATACAAGATGAAAAAATGTTGCGGTTAAGAACAACAAAATGGGAGAAAAGATTGCTACAATCAATTAAGATGAAAAGACAAGTTTCCTACACAAATTTGTGGAATTAAAAACAGATCTGATTCTTTCTAATTCTAAAGAAAACCTTTTAAGCCAAGAAAACCCACTGACTTTTAAACCAATTATAATTCAGTTAGATTTAGAACAAATAGTTACAAAATCGGAAACTTCCAAACCTGTACAAAAGCACTAGCATTAGAAACTGTGAACAATAGATACCCACCTGAAGAATGGTTACATATCTACTTAGATAGATCTAACATGGACAACAACTCAGGAGCAGGAATTAAGTGTACACTCTTCTCATTCTATCAACCAGCAGGATACCACACAACAAATTTTGATGCCGAAGTAACGGCTATTCATATTTCACTCCAACACCTTCTATACAAAATACATAAATTCAAAAAATGCTGCGATACCTTCTGATCCTAAAGCAGCATCATGTGCAATAAGTTCATAGAGAATGAGGTCATTCCAAATTAAAGAATGGCACAAAGTGATCCAACAACTTAAAAAACCACAGAAAAGAATTATATTACTGTGGAAACCTGCACCTTGTGGAATTGCTGGAAATGAATCAGCTGATTTTCTTGCAAAAGGTGCACATTTAATTCAGAACAAAAGTAAAAACTTAACCTTTTACATCAATAAAAGATTAATCAAAAGCAATTACAAGAATAGACAAAACCAATCAACGTCTAACAAAGCCAAAGATTAAAATTGGAACATTTTAATTAAAAATCCAATTATTATTCCAGAAATCCTACGGGAAGCTGCAGTAGAAATATCTAGATTAGTCACAGAACATGATTATTTGGCCAAACACTTACATAGAATAGGAAATTATACAAGCCCAAATTGTCCTCTATGCATCAAAGAAGAGGAAATGTCTCAAGAACGTCTTTTAACCTGTGAAGTCCTACCTGCCGGACCCACTACACAGAAATATTGGGGAGCAAGAGAGCTAATGGCTTCATTGCCAAAGCTTAGCATTTGAAAACAACAACAACAGAGTTAGATGCTGCCACTCTTCTTTAGCCGAAAGTGTTTGAGAGAAACAAATTTAAGGATAATTTGGAATAGGCTGAAAATTGGTTAGCCGTAACACATAGCTTCTACCATCTGTTACTTTATAGGTGAAGTTGAGCCTTTCGTCTTGACGTTTTTCAGACCATCAGCCATAGCCACCACAACGGCCACGGGGTTCTCTCATTTTGCCGCAGGTGCTGTCCCAGAACCATCACACCAGGAACGAACCTAAACCTGGGTAGTGTTGACGTAATTTTGCACTAATTTTCTGCTGAATAATGCTCGTAACGGAATTCCTAATAATCCGGCCGACACCTCTACCCTGAAAGAGACCTAAAAATGAGAGATGATGTGAAATGTTAATAGAACTGAAATGGAGGACAGGAAATTCCAGGGATGTGATTAACCGACACAGTATTCGCCTGACGACATGGGAAAATCCCCATGAAAACACATGCGTGAGGTAGGTCAGCCAAGGGAATCGAACCCCAGCTTCCCCGATGAGAGCCACAGACCAAACCGCCTGAGCCATTCCGCTTGATATAAATAAAATGGTTTGTACAAACTACACTTATCTTTTTAAGAAACTATAAATTCTTAACAGTATATTGAACTAATTTCGCAAAATCAGCCACCTCCATCCTCAGCATAGTTGGTTATTTCTGTTATTGTTACTGCCGCTAGGTGACGGATTATTTTTGAGCATTACCAACCTCTTACTATAAAAAGAATTCTTTAAATTAAAACTGCGTACCAAAATTTATTTCTTGAGTTCTTTCCATTTTCCTGAAAGTATATTATTATAACGTTGTTCTATTTTCAAATATAAGGTATCTATTTCACCGCATTTGTTATATTATGTCCACAGTTTTGGAATATTTTCACTGAGGATTTAGATAACCTGTTGTTAAACCAAGGTACTTACCGTATAAAACCCTGTATGTTCCCCTTTTATAATCTTCTCTTTAAATGGAAGTCTTCTTGACTGGCGTGTCTTATGCATTCTGCAGGTGGTGGGGTAGTCAGCTACATCATTGCCGATTTGCCAAGTTCCGGTTCACTGATAATAGCGCTTTTATTAGGGCAATCAAATGTAAACAGGCCTTTCGTTACAGAAAATTTATTCATGAAGGATAATTGAAATTAAAATTTTTCTTACTTTTCTACATATTCACCCATGTTTTCTATATATTTGTTCCATCGGACAGGTAGTTTTTTAATGCCAGTTTCAAAGAAAGTACGAGTACGTGTGCCAATTGTGCACGAAGTCTTTCACCTCCTCATTGGTTGTAAAACGATGTCTTCCAAGAGCTTCTTTGAGCGGACCAAACATGAAGAAGTCACATGTTGAGTGGTCGGGGCTGTAGGGTGAATGTGGAACGGCAGTCCAGTGCATTTCGGCCTCTTTTTGCTGTGTTGCAGCTGCAGTGTGTAGTTTGGCATTATCCTACAGAAACAACACGTTCCTGATACGGCTACTGTGACGTGTTGCCTGAGGTAACTGAGGTAACAGTAGTAGGCAGCATTAATGGTCCGTCACCGTTTTCCCTCTTATTCGAGGAAATCAATGAGAATGACACCTTTCGAGTCCCAGAACACCGTGGCCAAATTCGCGTCCTTAATTAAACTCATGACACTAATTTTTAACTCTGGGCTATGAAAGGGCTGTTTCCTCAAACTGTGGCAGTAACCGACGGCGACAGTTCAGTGGCAAGAAATCTAATTATCACTCATTGTGCAACAGCTGTATGCTCCTCTCTCTCTCTCTCTCTCTCTCTCTCTCCCTCTCTCTCTCTCACCCTCTCAGGCATCTCGGCAGTAAATAAGAGACGGAGCCAAAAGAGTTCCCAAGGCCACTGACCCCTTCCAGGGACCTCACTACATGTGCCGTAAAAGCCTCGAACCCATACGGCACTATATGCGTGCGCAGTAAACAAAGGTCTGTTAATATTTGATTGCCCCTCGTATGTAAGGCTGCTCTTTTGGTATATACGAGTAACTGGACAAGCACAGCTAATGCAGAACACCCACTTAAAAGCTGAAATTTATTTTCTGTTCTTTTTTACTTAAAATATTGTGACTTTGTGGGTTCGTGGAATAAAAAGTCCAATTACACCACTCAACAATGTTCTTTATTTCCACCGACTTACAGTTTAACACTTGCCAATTACACAAAATTACTTGCTGCACACAGTTACAATTCACCAGTTCGTCCGTTACAACTTCGCTTGTACTCGCGATTACATAAACTCCGGTACACCTTCACAGCTACGTACAGTCTTCCGTTGCACAACCCTTTCGTACATTAACACGTCACTGACTAACATTGCCTTCTTACACCAAGAACTGTCCTCACTCACACTAACCAACTGATTGACCAACTCAAACCAACAACTGACTGACTGACTAACTGCAGCCCCTTTTATAAGCATCTCGCCGTCTTCTAGACGTTTCCAGATGATGAAAGATCCCGTAATTTCTGGAACCAGGTGGAAGAGAAACAGACCTCCCAATTATGTTTCTTTCCCCAGTCGTCCCTGTCACAACTATAAGACAAACGAGGGGAGGTGTGGCTAACGCGGTCCTTCCCCCTGCCTTCCGTTCGCAGCTGGTTCACAGGGTGCTCCAGTGCCCGCGTTACAATATATTGGTAGTTGTGTTAGTAATAAGTAACGCCGTACTGAAGAATTGTTCAAATAAATGCTGTTTAAATGCGTTACCCTCCACAACCTTTCTAAATGCATGTGCAGAATAGAAGATACTCAGTGGAATTTGATAGGGACAATTAAAGAGAGCCCTATTTCAATACATACATGAAGCATTTAAATAAATGTCGATGAAAGTGATTTGAGGTTTTTGCCCTTATAGATAAAATCTGATTGTCTTATATTCTTTTTACGTCACATTCTGCATGGCTGCTGGGTAATTGCTTATAACGGTTATGGTATATTATAAGTTGATGACCATAATACTGTTAAGTGCTATTATAATAATCAGTAAAGCCGGAATTTCTAAGCACAATCATATAGTGAAATAATCAAGCATAGCCAAATAAGCACCAAAAATAAGAAATATTTTTATCTCTTGTATAAAAAATTAACTTCTAAACATGTGTTTCCTAGAATTCTAAGCCTACTTAAACTTGCTACAAATCACGAGGAAAGTTAGCTTGAGATTTTCTTGTGTGAAGCCCCTACGTTTTTCAGAGAAATACCTTCTATACAGGAAAAGTATCTCTGATCGTCGCATGAAGTTAAGGAAAATGTGGATAGCTCCACCGTTTTTCTTGAGTAAACTACCCTTGGATACAAGTTTCTGTATAGAAAGAATTTCAGAAAATTTTCACAGTGCTTATTAACCGGGTTCTTTATTATTGCCTTGCTGAGTTTCTTAAAGTCAGTTTTAACACTACCATAAGTCTGTGAAGACAACGTCACTGAAATTTCATCTATCAAAGAAAGCAAATTTTCCAAGGTAGTAATGCAAGCCTTCATCTGTGTTATAGTACCAAGTAATTTTGAAGAAACCGTCATGGATGTACTTATCTTCGATGCCAATAATAAGGAAACATTTCTGTGCTGTGGCAATGCTGCTTACACATACATCAAAGAAGCAAAACACTGCTTCTACATCATTGAACTCTTGTGTGTAGTATTACACGGTCTTTACGAAGAACCCCCTCCAAATAAAACTGACTGAGGAGGTAAAGAGAAATTGGGAAGTACGTAGTGAAATTCTTTAAATCTAATAAGAAAGAGTACATAAAATGTTTTGTGCTGGAAAGAGAGCACCACGTAATTTGCGCCTTTCAAAGTTAAGTCATATAGAACAATGAATGAAATGGGTGAAGTGATGCTCAAATGAGTCGTTGGACCATGGAGCCCAGAGTTACCCGACATTCGTCTCTCAGTATAAACCCGGAAAGAATATTTTCCAGTTAGTGCTCCGTAACCAAGATTCGAACTCGGGACCTCTTGAGTGTGAGGCAGACACGCTTACCGAGGCGGGCAGCAAGATCAAGTTCTTATATGGGTTCCTGTCTCAGCGAGACGATGTGAAGTAGCAATGAGTGGCTAGGAGTGAGAATTTACTTCTAAATTTTCATGATTTGGTTCAAATAAGCTATTTCAATTAAATAAAAACACAAAATAGGTAACACAACCAGTATTTCAGCAAAGAGTATTTATAAGCATTTTACTATTTCGCTTAATAATTCCGAGTTCTTATAATGAGTAAGGATGAACTGCAGCTCAGCGCGAGTTTGGACACCAAATGAGGTTTATTCATCTAATTGGGGCGACAGGGGCTACAGGACTGCAGAGATAGGCTAAAGATATTTAAAATTTATTCTTTTCCAAAACTTTCTGGTGAGTATTAAACAAAATTATTATGGACTCCCTTTGGTACAAAGACAGACAACGGGAAGAAGTGCAGAAAGACGTCTAACTATAACTTTGGGCAAATGGGGAATGTAAAAAGCAATGAAACTTGTAACTACAGAATAAATATGTAAATTATGTCACTTGTTTATGTAACTTAGGTATCTTCGAAAAAAAAAGTTAAAAGATTATTTAAATAATATTCTTCTGTTTAATGAATTTCTGCTTACTTTCCTAGGATAGGGATTTTCCTTTTGAGTAACCCAACACAATGTAAGACAAAGGAAAGGATTTTATAATTCAGACACAGTTCTTATAATAAAAGGTATCAAATTCAATTAAATACACACGTGTTAATACATAACATTTTATTCAATCTTACTTCAGTCACAAATGGTTACATAATAACTACATAAAAATGGCAAACCTATTAAAGGAATGGTTACAGTCATAGCCGGCGTTGGTATATCAACTCTCTCAATATACTCTAACTTTGCAATTTTAGTCCTCATTAAAACTGCAACAGCCAGGCATTCATTACAAGTACCATGCTGGACGTTTTATTTCCCTTCTACACTAGCTACGGTTGATCTCCCAGTCAGTGACCCTGTTTGAAACATCCGTCTTCTGGTCGGTCTCTTCACTTGATGACAGGGACATTTTAACGGCATTAGACCTTGAACAGGACGCATAATCACACCCTTCTTTGCACGAAGTCAAACAACTCGCACTCGCCCTTCCATTCCAGGTAACAGAACTTCAATAAAACAGAGCGCCCACTCCAGTTTATTCAGATTGTTGATTTCAAATAGCATAACGTCGTGTTTGCCAGGCTTGTCATGCTGCTCCTGGTAAACTGCAGCTTACCAAGATACCCCATACGAAATCGCTAACGCAGAGCATTTCTCGATATACCTTCAACTTCATCAGTTGAGTTAAATCCATCGCATCCAGGCCTTGTATTCCTATCTCATAGCTTTCTTGAAGGAACTGCGCCGGATTGATTGGTATGAAGTCATGCAGACCTTCCGTGTGTCAGGTTAAAGGACGAGTATTAATAATTGGTTCACACTCACAAAGAGCGTCATTAATTCTTCAGATATTAGGGAAGCTCTCCCCAAAACTTACGAAGCAGTTCTTTCATCAGACCGATTAACCTTTCCCACTATACACCCCACCATGTGGCTGTAGGAGAAGAGAATTTGCACAGATTACTTTCAACACTGCAATAAGACTCCATCTTCTGTCAGCTAAGCTTAAGCAATATTTTATTGAGACCTTTAAATGTGTCCGGTTTTCACGATAAATCGTGTAGGGCCTTCATCTACACCAGATATATCTTCGTAGTCCTTGAAGAAAAGAGCCTCTAGATAGCCATTCAGGTAGCTGCAAATTCACTGCTCGCTACACAACGCAAATGGACAAACAAACCAAAACCAGGTCTTCTGATTACCACTCATTATCCACGAACCAATCCAGGTCCATACCAACAACTTTGAAATTCCTGATAACTATCACGCGATCGTTGGGCAAAGGTGGTTTAAAAACCTTTGGCCTTTACTTCATGTATCTCCTGAAAACCACACAGTTTCGTACACGTTATCTCACAACACTTCTTACATTTAAGATCCTGCAGATTTTCCTGAGAACACACAAAGGAGCCTTTGGTACTACGTGACAGCTCTTAACATGAACATTATGAAATAGATGCTGCACAACAGGGTAATCTCCAGGCAAGACTGCAGGTTGACGAAATACAAACACTTCTGCCTACTCTAGTACTCTTGTATTGATTCGCAAAATCACGGACACAACCGAAGTCATCATTTGAGCCTGAAGTCCTCAGTAACCCTCGTTGTGGAGAAATCTAATAAGTGTTCTTTTGGAGTCTTCCAGTTCTGAAAGCCCGAGGACCTTACTCCTCCTTCCTTTCGACTTGCATTTAAATATGAACCGTTTAACTCAACAAACCAATATTACTATCTCATGATATCGAGAACAATACTAGTAATATTAGTCTGATATCAATGTTTCCGCTGTGACCACAAGACTAGAGGCAATTTTCTTTCTTTTGTTCATAATACATCTTCATTTCTTATACTGCAATTGGAAGCCCATTCTTCCGATGTTAGGTACAAACTGGATAGTCCCTTCCACCATCTAGAGCTTATGATTACCTTTGTTCCTCATCCCTAGGTAGGCAGAGGAAGGGGATCCAATGCACCAGGTGTATATCTCCAAGCTTCCTTTGGAGTCAATTGTCCTATATCCCTCACTCTGTTCTCAACTAAGACTGACAAAAGAACTTCGTGCTTTATCCCTGTCTACACTTTCATAGGGTTCGTACACAAATAAGCTAACACATTCTGAAACACCTTTCTCAAAGTAGACAGCATTCGAGCATTATTCGTAGCTCACATGAATTCAAGTCGAGGAATGGACGGTGGGGGAAGAGAGCTATTCCTGATTTTCTATGGTGGAGCTGAACTTGAACTCCAGACTCAGATTGTGTACACTGCGTCATATAGATATTGACTCGCATCGCAGAAGATGTGGATGCTACGCATTACATGCACTTCAGGGACTCTTCTGGCAATTTCCATTTGGTGCAATTCACAAAGTTCACTACTTCATTTCCCTAAGGACGTTTTTATTTATATAGGTACGCCTGTGTTAAAAGCAACTTCGTTTATTATCAAAAACTTCGCAAAACAGCATAATGGGTACCTAAAAACCAATTGGGTCATAAATTCGATGAACTACAGACAGCAACGACCGCTTAGTTAACTTCTCATCTGAAATATTTCCTAGAGCTTCGCAGTTCAAAATGACAGCTTCTTCCTTGCGATTTCCCAGTATTCCAAGAATAGGTGACTTCTTGAAATTATCATGAAGAAGTGGGCCAGTGCTCTCCCGACCGCGGAGTAAAAATTGTTCTGTGCAAGAGTATCTCGTGCTATATTGGCAAATATACAGCTCTCCCTTTATTGACAAAATAATCACACAACTTTCGGCATTACAGCTCTCCTTCCTCTGTCTATTAATATCAATAGCAACCTTATTTTTATCTTGACCGTCAAGCAACGCTTGATCTGCAATATGCTCAATTACAGCTGCTAGCATAAAACTCCTCGGTTTCACCACAAAAGCTTCTCGCTTGTGTCTGTATGTTTCTACGTCTTCCTTGCCCCACAGGTATTTTAGAAAAAATGTCTCTTCTGGGGCTATTGAAATTTGAATAAACGCCTTATGAATATCTGCAATAGCCCCAACTGTCTTCTTACAGAATTTAAGGAGCAGAGAAGAAATTAGTTTGATGTAATTGGTATCATTTTCTAAACAACCATTGAGGGAAGGAGTATTACTTCTTCTAAAGGAAGTATCAAAGCCCGGTGTGACTGGTGTTCTTACAGAATTCTTAAAATGCTGGTCGATGAGGCTGATAATGGCCGCTGATATCTGTCTGGTCGCTAGGAACTTCTTCACTTATCCCCTCTAATAACCAGTCTTGAAACTCTTTGTCATATTCTTCCAAGTACCCATTGCGTTCTAGTTTCCTATTCGAAGTTTGTAGTCTTTCTTCTGCTATCACAAACGATGGCTCCTTCAGCCATTGAAGTCAAACATGTTATCTAGCAGCTTCTTTTTTCTGAATTTTTTCAGGGAAATCCAGTCTCGCTTCTTCTTCTAGCTGACAGTTTCTCTTTTCGGAAAAAGGACCATCTATTCCAAAGTTATCCAGTTTTAATAAGTTGCTCATTTTCTCAATATTCTGAAGAACAGTTGTGATTCTTTCTCATCACATCCTGACTGCTTATCTCTACCAAATGCTGTCCACACTAATGTAGTCATCATTGCTGTCAGATCTCCCAACTTACTACGTTCATTCAGGAGTTTAGGCTTTAAGAAATTTGCGGAAATAACTATTAAAACATCCACATATAGGTGTGACAGTCCAAATATTATCACTTTCTCTGCAGTGAGATTAGGAGCCTGACTGCAAGCGACAGGCTGGCTAAGAGCTGTCAGTCTGATTAGAATTATTTACATTCAGAAAAACAAGCTCAGATTCATGATGTTCCACAGAAGAACTCTTACTACCATCAAACACAACATGGCTCAATATCAACTTCCTAGAGTCTTGAAGACTCAATCTTTCGGCTAGTTATTCTTTCAAGTAAGAATGTTGTTGAGTAGAATATAGAGGAACACGTACAGGCTACTGATTATATCCGTGTACCAATTTAAACAAAATTGTTTCAAAGTAGACATATGAAGTAGTACTGCAGAACTATTTCACTAACATAGACTGCGTTAAAGACTGTGGTTCTTTCTCAGCTCAACTTTCACTAAGGTTACACATAACTGAGTAACATTGTGGTTTACACACCTTACAGGAGAGCCGAGTGTTAGATTGTTTTGCACTATGCTCAAACGTGGGACATCTGAAGAATGCAATGTAGTTAAGAGAGTCATATTTTTAAAGCGCTGACAACCTGATGAAGCATGAGTCTCCATTTTACAGAAAGCACAAGAAGTCCTCACTCCACCAGTTGCAGCTACACCCTGAGCAGTTGGAACATCAGGTTTTCTCAAAAGTTTCTAAGCCTGAGACTTACCCGCACTAATGTTGCTGATCTTTCTGGTCAACTGCAAATATTCTTTATTCCTCTACTTCAAATTTCTGAAATTCCAATAAGTACTTAAGCCTTTCTTGTGCACCCGTTTTTTGCCTATTATCCCGTCTTCTCAGCCACACTTGTAATAACGATAAAAGTGTATCGTTCTTGTTCAGAGGGCCTCAAAGGTGCGTTTTTCTTTTTGCAAAATACTGATATGTAGAATTTTGCGCCGAATGAAGGTTTCCTCTGTTTACTGCGGATTCTAGATTCCTAGTTTCTTACCTTTAAATAAAATTTTTCCTGTGAACTAATTACTCACCTTTAAACAACGGTTTTCAAGATATGCCGTATTTGTGTTTCATACTTACAGAAATATTCTTCACCTTAATAATACATTTTCAAAATTAATTTTTGTCCAAAACAAACAGAAGCAAAAGACGTTACACTAGATACGCATAGAGTTTATAAATGGATATATAGTTTCACTAAACTTGTGACAGATGTCGCAGTTATTTATTCTCCAACACAGCTAATAGTAATATAATCTGGTGTGTGGCAGTGTCATGGATCAATGTTCCACCTACATCGGAACCCAGAACCAGGGTATGAGGCGGATTGAAAGCATAACAAAGGAGTAAGTAACTCGCTCCTTAGTTTGCTACTTGAAAAATCCATATGCCAAATTGTTTGGTGACACATTAGCCCTCCTCCGTAGCGTGGTGCTAGAGTGTCTGCCTCACTTTCAAGATTTCGCGAGTTCGTATCTCGGTCAGGGTGAGTTACCTGAATAAGGCTGCGCCCATGGTTTTCCCTTATCCTGAAAGATGAATGTCGGGTAACTATAAGGTTTATGGACCCTCGGATCATTTGAGCATCATTTCATCCATTCCATTCATCATCCGAAATGACTTACCGTTGGAGGACGTAAAATTACAAAAAAGCGCCATTAGGTTTCCTAAATTAGGACGACAAGCATTAAGTGTACATTCGTTATGGGTGCATTTCAAACTCCTTAGTCCCTAAATGAAGAGGCAATGTCGAAGTAAAGAACATTTTTGTTCGCTTAATTTAGCTTCTTTCTCCTTATAGATCAGTTTTATTTATTAACAAGCTATGACGCGTGTTTGTTTGTGTGTATCAGTAATAGACGTAATATTTCTTCCTATTCCTGAAAATCGTCAAATCGTCAAGGAGTGAAATCGTCAAATAGCAGATTACAATTTATTAGTTCTTAATTATGTTTCAATATATACTTTAAATGAGGAAAGCTTTCTTTTGTTTAGTTCTAAAGCCAACACTTCTTTGCAATGCGTTACCCATTTGACAAAGTTTGCACTAGGAGTTAGATTTAGGTGCAATTGATCCTCTCGTCTCAAAGTTTTGCACACCACTTTCATGCTGAACCACGTCCCCATGTTTCATTCTCTTTTTGCCACCAGTAGCGCAGTGCTGTGCCAGACGCATCCAATCAGGTAGTGCTGACGTCTTTTTCCAGTGCGGTTTTCTAAAGTAATGGACATAACGGAATTGGTAATAATACCACCTCTAGATTAAAGAGTCCAAAACCTATAGAGGATGTGAAATGCTAATGGAAATGAAATGGAGGGACAGGAAATTCGGCGGATGTGATCAACCGTCACAGCATTTGCCTGGAAATAGCGGGAAAACCCAAAGAAACTTCATGCATCAGGTGCGGCGACAAAAGGATCCGAACCCAGATCTCGCGAATGCGGGCCCAGGACCAACCCGCCTAAGCCATCTCTTTCGATAGATTGTACCAACCTCATTTACCTTTTTAAGAGAATATAGGCTCTTAACTTTACATAGAACAAATTTCACAAATTCGCCACCCGCAACTTAAGCCTAGTTGATTATTTTTGTTATTCTTACTGCCGCTAGATGACGGGAGTAGTGATAACCCTGGATTAAGCAAGTAGATTAACGATAATCCTGCCACCAGAGTGGATTAGAGCGCTAGTGTCGCTTTTAATCCGGTGGTGGATTAGCGAACTATGGCGCGAAAGTTTGGAGAAAAAACATGGTGGTAGGATTATCGTTAATCCACTTGCTTAATCCAGGGTAAGCTATATGGATTAAAAGTCACGTGACAATATGGATTAAAAGTCACGTGACAATATGGATTAAAAGTCACGTGTCTTTTTGGGATAGGTTTGTGATTAAATGTCACGTGACTTTAGCAGAAGGAATGGAGCGGTGACCAGTTTGACGTCCAAGGAGCAAAAGGATGCAAATGAGCGGAGAACATAATTAAAAAGGAAGGAGGAAGTGACGTGTAAGTTTGTGATTGGTTAAAATAAGAATGTCTTTGATTGGTTGAAAAGGTTAAAGGTAGAGATTTGGTTGGTAGGAATAAAAGTATTTGTGATTGGTTAGAAAAAGTTGGAGCAAAGAAGAATGGGGAAGTAAAATATATAAAAGGAGAGGTGAAAATGAATATGCACAAAGATGATTTTGATAGCGATCGCGTTGATAATAAGCGTCACAGCTGGCGCAGAGGATAGCTGCGTTAGTTTTGGGAGATGTGGGTTTATGTTAAATAACCAAACGGGACATTTGGAAAATTTGACAAGATGCGATAAGGACTACGAATTGTTGTCTAACTGTACCTGCGTTTACCGTAAGGGTAGTGGATGTAGGTTTGGATCTGATTTTATTAATATGGGGACACTGAAGAACGTGTATAATTGTTTAAAGCCGATAACGAGATGTCAAAGCGGGCGGAATTGTGGAGGGATGATGTATGGGGGTGTAAAGTTTGGACAACTTCAATGTCCGGAGGGGTACGTAGTAAATTCGCAATGCGGTTGTGAAAAGGGTAAGATAAGGAAGGAAGAAGGTTGCAAATTTTATAAAAAGCCAGTGCGCATGTATACAAGCGACAACAGTTCGATTCTGGTGGAGATGGTGGATTGTAGTTTATTGGCGGACACAGTTGATTTACCAGAGGGTTTGGAATTAGACTGGAAACTAACGCCGGAGGAAAGCGAGCTTGTAATGGCATATAGTGTAGTAAATGAGATGAATTCCTACTTTTCTGATAATTTTGTTTACATATTTGGAGAATGCGGGAATGGAGAGTGGCAGTTAAACTTAGGTGGGGGTAGAAAATTAAGCGGGAGGGTAAAACGTGCCTCAAGGTGGTCTGCGGAGGGTAATTTGAGAATAAATTCAGAATGTGAAGGAAATGGTGGGACTGCGGGTAGGGTGTCGGTGAACAGTATAAGGAAAGCGGCTTCGGAGAGGTGTAAGAAAGAAATAAATGGAGTTAAACAAAAGATGAGAAAAGAATGCGATAATAAGACGAGAGAAAAAAGAAGAGAGGTGGATGCAGCGAAAAAGGAAAAGGAAGAGTGTGAAGGAAGGGCAGCACGAATAAAGGAAATGATGGAAAGAATGAAACAGGAATTGGAAGAGAAAAAGCAAAACGTGACGAAGCAGCAGGAATTGGTAAATAGAATAAAAGGAAATGTGGCTAAATTGAACCATGACTTTGAGGCGTTAAAGCAGATGATTGCAAATTTGGAGAGCGCATGCACGCGCGGAGTGGATGAATTTCCTAACTATGAAGGAAATTATGACGAAGATGCGGTTTCCGAGGAGGAGGCAGCGGAAGCTGAGGGAGGAGAGGAAGATTCACTGGAATACGAGACGAAGTAAAAAAGGAGAAGGTAGCTGAAAAACAAAAAATACAAGAAAATAATATAAATTACTTTTCATATGCAGGCATTTTGCTTATAGGTATTATAAACGTGTAGGCTGGTGTACTTGCATTGTGCTTACTTAATGTTACTTAAAACCCAAAAAAAAACGTTTTTTTTTTTTTTGCATTTGCGTGATAGATGTGCACCATATAAATTACACTCTTTCGAGTGGCAGTTAAAAAAAATTCTGCAATATTTTCATTATTAGAAGTAACTGTTTTAATGACAACTAAGAGGAAAATATTAGGAGTAGGAAAGGAACCTGTCATGGTAAAGTATGAACGAGGTTAAATGTATAAAAACACAAAAAACACAGGATCAGCAAAAGTAAAGAAGCATAGGATTATATATTTTGATTAAATAATAATTACATGAGCAGTGCATCAATTAAACATATAACTGAAATGAACAATAAAAAAAAAAGATGTCAAACAAAAGTTAGTGGTACGTGCCTTCACACAATGAGCACGGATACTGCGCTTTGACGTTCAAATGTCTGTAGATTATAGGAATGTCATAAAGTTTACATGCTCTACGTGCAAGACATTGCAAACACAAAGTTGAGTATGACCTATAACCCTTTGGACCATACCACCCCGTGTATGGTTTATATATCCGTAGCAGTAAATCTTTTTGTTTTTGGTCATATTTTGCAGCTGTACATGCGTTGCACTTTTTTGAATTTTTATCACAGCACTCCATAATAGAATAAAAAAAAATATTACAGCAAAAAAATTACTGACGAATGTAATGTTGAATGGTTAAGGAACCGCACTTGCAAATATATGTATGTAAATGAGCATATGGGTTTGGAATGTTATACTTCAGTAAAGCACGATAAGCGATGCAAACAAGACACCTTGGTTGGTATATGGTGTCACTGAGGGCAAAAAATTCAATAATTTCGTAGGGTGATCCAAAATATATAAAATCATTTAGAAAGGGATCATTAGTTGTGTAAGGTAATCGGTTAACCATCCATTCAATTTCTTCCTCTGGGGAAAATTTACTTTGAAAATTGCAGCAGTTCATATGCCCAAAGTATAATGAAAAGCGGTAATATAAAGCAGAATAATTAAAATAATAATAAAGAGTGTACAAACCTTGAACAGCACTGGTGTGATGCACTACACACTATTTTAATTCATAAAAAACTAAAACACTAAAACACTAAAAAATAATTATTAGCAGTTTTTTTTTAAAAAAAAAAAGCAAATACTATTTGTGATCGCATAAATTCCCTACGAGCTGGGTCGGTACTTCTTTTTCTTGAGTGGTGGCTCCGGCGACAATGGGATCCTCCGAGCAAGCTTGCGCTTCACCTCCGCCGTAATGGGCACCAACAGCGGCAAAGCTAGGTTGCTCACTTCTTCATCATCATCATCCTCCAGGTCAACGTCTGGGATGGTGTGAAAGAGCCTGTCGTACCCGTCGTCCCCGCAGTTGAGTGCCAGGTCAACGTCTGGGATGGTGTGAAAGAGCCTGTCGTAACCGTCGTCTCCGCAGTTGAGGTTGCAGCACCAACCAGCACTGTGCTGCACGAGCAGCACCACCGCCTGAGTTTCACACGAAGTCTCTTGAAACTGTTTGAGTAAGCTTCGTCTGGCAACAGGTTGATTAAATTTTGAGGGGGAGCAGGAAAGTGCGTGAATTAATGAATTTGATGGTGCTGATGCTTGTTTTGCCACTGGACGTATTAGGGGTATATTCTGGACGTTTGTTGGGGATCTTTGAGGAGAGATAGGCGTGAAAAATTGGAACGGTGGTGGAGAATTGGGAGGAGTTGGTGAAATTACTTCTGGAGCAGAAGTGTGGGGCGAGAAATGGGTTGAAGAAGAAGGAGCAGATGAGGAACTCAGAACAATTGTGTTATGGAATGATGCAGGCGAAACTGGCAAAGACGGCGGTGTTGGTGATGGGGAAATAGAGCTGATGTTTGTGTCTTCTCTGAAGTTGAACCCCCGAGCGGGAGAACACACGGGGGTTGAAGTGCGTGGTGGTGGAGTTGCACAATGCGTTTGGAAACGAGAAGCAGTGGAAGAGCAGGAAGGAGAAGAAGAAGAAGAGGAATACACAAGGGTTGTGGCGCTTGAAGGAGAGATTGGTTTAACCGATGGCGAGGTAGAAGGTGCACCACTGTCAAACCGGGGAGCACGGTTGTAAGCACAAGAGGAAGAAGAAGCTGAACTCAGGATAACGGTGGATCCAGTGTGTGATGCTTGCTGGTGGCCGCTGTCAAAACTTGAAGGGTAGCCTTGACCGCGAAAATCTTCTAGGTCAACCGCCAGTGAAGATTGGGTTGAAGCAGGAGAATCTGGCGATTCAAGAACTCTGCTGCTGGTGGTGCTATTCAACTCCGGTGGTGGCTCGCTGGGCGATGTGGGCTCATAAACCCACTCTAGAGCCGGGTACTGAAGGCTGTTGTTGAAAGAATTGTCGCCATCCTGGTAGTTGCCAGGATACCCAAAGTCTGGTTGGAGAGAAACAGTTACGTGTCTTTCCACCACTCCTGATTCATAAAAATAGTGTTTGCACACGGTAGTCAGCACAAGTCGTCTTTCCATCACGATGAAGTGCCGGTGTCGACCTTATAAGAGCAGACAGACGAATGACGGGCTTGAAAGGAGCACTGTAGATTATAATGCTCGCTAGCGTGAGAACTCACGTGATTCAATATGGCCGCTGTGATAAAAGTTGCGATAAGTTTAAAAATTGTTGTGTGAACGGAAGTCTCATTAGCAGAAAATTGGTGAAATGTGGTTTTGTGGTCGATGTACAAAAACTTGTTTGATATCGCAACCGGATGTTGCGGTGGTTCGATGGTGGGACCGGAAGCGCTCCGAAAATTTACCCGATTAAAATTTGGGAAATTGTGGTAAGATAACCCGCTGATAGTTTTAATTAGGTTCTTAATGCAGAGCGCAGCCGGAAGGTGTGGTTTTGATAAGCGCGCTATAAAAGTTCAGGAGCGATAAACTGTTGCCGAAGTGAATTTTGTGTGTGAAATAGCTAAAGAAGTGAAATAATAGCTTCAGATTTCAAAAATACATATATTACCGAAAGGCAAATTATTACTGATATACCAATTGATCGACAGATGCAACATACGTCTGCATTTGCGGGAAATAACGAGTGTCTACATTGACTTTAGCAGTAGCGTTATTTTCAGGAGAAAAACAAGCTGTAAATCAAATAACCGTGAAGACTTAGGATAACTAGCATTTTAGAAAGTGAACATTGCCGTTGCGCGAGTATGGACATGACGTCGGACAACGTGGAACAGCAGAATGCGGTAAGTGGCGATTCTACCTTGCAACCTACGTTTGAAATTTTGGTGCAAAGGGGCAGGGAATCGAAAAAATTATATTCAGGGTATAACGAAACAGACATATCCGTGACGCCTATGCCTTTGGGAGCAGATCCTGGGAGGTGGGTGCTTACAATGTTTGATGAGCTTGTAAAGTTTGTTAAGACAGAGCTTTTGAAGAACGAACCCGGGTACTTAGGAATATCCATATCGGATTCCAAACAATCTTCCAAAGCATTTAATATGAGCGTTCGAAGGGCAGATCAAGTGAATGCCGAGGCTGTTCTTAAATCTATAGAGAGAGTCATGCAAAGTAACGCGGAATTTTTGATGGGAGGGCCTCTGAAAATTACTTGCGTTTGGACTCGAGAGGTTGCGGGTTCGTGCTTTAAACCGTGCGAGGAATGCAGGAGGAACAAGGGAATTGTAGAAATTGCAAACAACAAGGACACCTTGTGCGTTCCAAGGGCGGTTGCCGTGTGCAAGGCAAAAGTGGATGGCGACATCAATTATAACACCATTCGGAGGAGTGAGTTCTTGCAGAAACAGAGAGCTGTAGAGCTATGCGAGGCGGTAGGAAAGAGCGATGGCAGGTTTTCTGTAGAAGACGTGAAACGTTTAGACGAAATGCTGAAGGAATATGCCTTTACGGTCTTTGCAGACCATTCGGGAAAGAACGTGCTATATAAATCGAGAAAACAGAGTGAAAAACACATCGATCTTATGCTGCACGATGGACATTGTAACGCTATAGTAAACTTGAACGCAGCTTTAAAATGTAAATGGTACTGCCGAGAATGCTGCTTTGTTTCTAAGAATAAGAAGGAATTCCATCGCTGCGACGAAAAATGTGCGAAATGTCACCAGGTATGCCGTGTTGGCTCTTACGATTACTTACGCTGTAATGAGTGTCATCGCGATTTTAAGGGGCAGGTTTGCTTTGACAATCACAAGAAAAAAGGCGCGTTCTACCCGAGTGGCATGTCTGTGTGCGATGTGGAAAAGGTCTGTCTTTCTTGCAATAAATTATTGAACTTAAGACACCGCAAGACAGCCCACCAGTGCGGCGAAATATTTTGCAGTCATTGCAAGATACACGCAGACCCAAACCATCAATGCTACATACAGCCGTATTGTCCTAAGAGCACTCGAAGCGATTTTGTGTTTATGTTCATTGATTTCGAATGCACGCAAGAGACTCCATATTTGGAAAAGCGGGACACGTTTCAACACGTTCCAAATCTTTGCGTGCTGTACCAGGCTTGCCCCTTGTGCATAGACGACCAGCACAAGATGACGTACTGCACGCGGTGTGGCGTGAAAGAATGGGTGTTTGACGATAAACCAGTGTCGCAGCTGTTTGCTCACGTCACTCAACCTACGTTTGCAAGTTGTGACGTGATCATCTTGGCTCACAACATGCGCTCGTATGACGGGCAATTTCTATTACGTCATATGGTGAGCGAACTTAAATGGACGCCCGAGCTTATTATGAACGGGAACAAGATATACAAGATGAAGTTTGGCAACGTTACTTTTCTTGACTCATTAAACTTCATTCCCATGCCACTGTCTCGCTTTTCAAAGACGTTCCAGTTAAAGGAATGTAAAGGGTATTTTCCTTATCTGTTTAACACTAAAGCCAACGAAGACTACGTGGGGTCTTTGCCAGAGCAGAAGTACTTCTGCCCGGATGGCATGTCCGTTGAGGGTCGAATGGCTTTCGAGAAGTGGCATCAAGAGATGACGTCATCGCAGTACGTGTTTATAATGAAGGAGGAGATGATCAAGTACTGCAAGATGGACGTGTTTCTCTTGAGTCAAGGAGTAGCAAAATTTCGAAGAGAATTCATCGAAGAGAACGGCATCGATCCTTTTAGAGAATGCGTGACCATCGCGCAAGCGTGCATGTGCGTATACAGAAAACGATTTATGCCCAAGAACGCCATCGCTCTGCTACCTCCGGGCGGTTACCGTCTGGCCGATAAGCATTCGCGCATTGCTTGCGTCTGGTTATCGTGGGTGGAAAACCAAGAGAACGTTATCATTCAGAGTGCTGTTCGAGGAAGAGAGGTGAAGCTTTTGGGGCACAAGGTGGACGGATATCGACAGGAAGCCAATATTGTCTACCTCTTCCACGGGTGTTTCTTTCACGGGTGTAAGCGTTGTTTTCCTAACCGACACGCCGTCATTTACTCCACGGGAAACGAGACCATGGCCTCTAGACTTGAAAGCACAGAGAGGGTCACGCAGCTGTTGAAGGAGGGGGGCTATGACGTCATAGAGATGTGGGAATGCGACTTCCACGCCATGGCGCGGAGGGACGCCGAACTGGCAGAATTTGTCAAGACATTTCCCATTCCCGAGCCTCTCAACCCGAGAGACGCCTTCTTTGGAGGCCGGACCAATTGTACAAAGACCTACTGCGAGGCCAAGGGCGACCTGACAATGTTCTATGTCGACATCTGCTCTCTGTATCCGATGGTGAATAAGACGAAGGCATACCCTGTGGGACACCCGAAGATCCACTTGGATCGCTTTCCCGATCTGAAGGACGTACAGGGGGGCCTCATCAAGTGCACGGTGCTCCCCGCGGAAGGACTGTATCACCCCGTACTCCCTGTGCGCGTCAACGGCAAACTCATGTTTCCACTATGCCGCGCGTGCGCGGAGGAGGAGAACCAAGAAGACTGCCTCCACGACGAGCAGCAAAGGTGTCTGACGGGCACTTGGGTGATCGATGAAGTTAAGGTCGCACTCGAAGAAGGTTATCGCCTCGTGAAAGTGTTCGAGATGTGGGAGTATCAGATGGTGCGATACGACCCCGTCTCCGGACAGAAGGGTCTCTTTGAGGACTACGTGAACCAATTTCTCAAAATCAAGACGGAAGCTAGCGGTTTTCCCTCCCACTGCGACACCCCCGCCAAGAAAGAGCAGTACGTGAGGCAATTCCTCGAAAGAGAGGGCGTGCAACTGGATCCGAACGCCATCGAACCCAATCCCGGAAGGCGAGAGCTCGCCAAACTGATGCTTAATTCCTTCTGGGGAAAGTACGGACAGCGGGACAATCTGTCCACTTGCGAGCTGGTCAAGGAGTATTCGAGAATGCTGGAACTTTTAAACGACCCGGGAATCGAAGTGCAGACGTACCTACCCGTTACCGACGACGTCATGTATGTGGTGTGGAGGTATGGCGGGGAGAGCCCAAGAGTGAACCCCACCTCCAACGTCGTCATCGCCGCCTACACGACCGCGCACGCTCGGCTCGTGTTGTACTCCTATCTCAGGAAACTGGGCGACCGGGTGTGCTACTTCGACACGGACTTCGTCATCGCGACCCGCGTACCCGGGGATTGGACGCCGTCCGTGGGGGCGTTCCTTGGGGACATCGGTACCAGGTACACGATGACTCAACTACCCACGCATTCCAAATTTAGCTTGCAGATGCCGCCGGGTATCGTGCACGATCCTAAAGATCTGGTGACCCGGGTAAACGCCGTCATTCAGGAACATTTGCACGTGGATAACTTCTTTGTGTACCTCGAGCGCAATAAACCGGTCAGCATTAACGAAGCCGCCACGCATGCGCAGCAACTTTCCGACACTACCTTTGATGGGTACGTGGAGACCGTGGTGCGCGTTCCGAAGACCGTGGTTCCCAGCGAGGTGAGCGATGCGCCGGTCAGAACGAAACCCCCAACCCGAAAACCAAACATCCAAAGACCCAAACCTACCGCCCAATCGCCTAAACCCAACCCCGCGGTGAGTTCTAAACCCACTCCGCCACCGGAACAGCCCGACCAACCGCCCACCGAACCTCTCCATCGAGTTCATAGCATGATGTTGTCCCCAGCCATGGCCAAGATGCTGGGCTTTGAACCCTACACCAACATCGTTTTACAGAAGGAGGCAAAACACCCCGTAGATCCCTATATGGGGTTTCCTTACGAAATGTTCATCTACTGCAATCTGGTTGCACCGCAAGTGGTGGGCGATACATTTGCACAAGTGATTGAGAGCGTTGCAGTAGAATACGAGAAAAGCAACAACACTTACATGTCCGATGAAAAGACCTTCTTTCCTCAGAATTGGGTGCCACTCGTTCAACAAGACTTTAAGACCGTCAGCATAGATTTAAGGAACGGTTATGGCGATCTGCTACCATTTGCCGACGGCTTTTCCTCCACTATAGTTCTCACCTTCCGGCCAAAGAAACGATAATGGACGTGCACACCGTCACTCAATACTATCTCAATCAAGCCGGCGGTGCTTTAGACCAAGGGGATTTCGTTCTCTACCGCGGTAGGCGCTATCAGCGCGGAAGCGGTCTCTTTTCTGCCCTAGGAAGTCTCTTCAGAACCGTTCTACCCTTCTTGAAAAGCGGCGCAAAGGCTGTGGGAAAGGAGGCGCTTAAAGTGGGCGCTCACGTGCTGTCCGACGTGGCCGCCGGAGGAACCACCCCAAAGGAAGCTTTAAGAAGTAGACTTAAGGAGGCTGGGTCCAATCTGAAGCGTAAGGCAGACGAAAAAATCGATTCTATGCTAGGATCGGGCGTCAGGCGACTAAAGGCAATAAAACGCGCCAAACCTACCAAGCCGAAACAGTCTAAGCTGAAACGCAGGAGGCGAAAGGTGCAGGACGTGTTCTCGTAATGGCCGAAACCGTGATCCACATGAGCTCCGAACTGGACCTCTTCAAGGACCTTCCGGTTCAGATGAACGTCGAAGAGTCTCGGTTCATATCCCTAAACCCTCAAAACACCATCATGAAAAATGCACCGATTACCTTTCATTATTCCGGAAATGCAGACGAATACCTCGACCTTTCTTACGTCGTTCTAGAGGTATTTGTTCGTATCGTTAGCGAAAAAGGAGAGGAGCTCAAGGACGACGTGCTTGTCACTTTCGTCAATAACGCCCTAAATTCACTGTTTCAACAGCTTGAGGTGTCGCTCAATAGCGTCATGGTTTCCATGCCGCAAGCCGGATATCCCTATAGAACGTATCTCGAAACCCTCCTCAATTATTCTGAAGATGCCATGAACACCAAGCTCCAATCCACCCTCTGGAAGAAGGATACCCCCGGCATCATGGACACTTTTGCGGCAAATGCCGGCTTCTTGTTTCGGCATGGATTTACCAAAAGCAGTAAGGTCGTGCAATTAATGGGACCGCTATCGAATGCTCTATTTAGACAAAACAATCTTTTGCTCAATAACGTTAGCGTCACCATCAAGCTCACCCCTTCGTCACCCCAGTTCTATTTGTTCTCCGAAGTACCCAATTTCAAGGGTTACGCCGATATTCAGTCGGCCACTCTACATCTAAAAGTGGTCAGACCGTCACCAACCATCAAACTGGCCCACCAGGCGGCGCTGGCAAAGAGCAACGCCAAGTACCATCTCAAGGACGTCAGCTTCCACGCCCTCAGTATTCCCAAAGAGGCCAGTGCAATGACTTTCAGCGACGTCTTCACGGGTCAAATTCCAAGGAGAGTGGTCGTCGCCATGGTTCTAGACAAATCCTATACTGGCGATTTCGGCAAAAACCCTTATAATTTGCAACATTTTAACATGAACATGTTTCAGCTATACGTCAACGGCCAACCCATTCCCTCTCAACCCATTCAGCCAAACTTTCAAGACGGACACTTCATGCGTTGCTTTCAAACCCTTCAGGACGGTCTCGGCATTCACTTCAGAGACGAGGGACATTCCATTTCCAGACAGGCCTACCCCGTAGGTTATACCGTCCTTGCTTTCGATCTCACTGCCGACATGAGCGCCAACGAATCTTACATCTCCGGTCAGCGCCACGGCTCCGTGTCTATAAGGGTGGGTTTTGCCAAACAGCTGACAGAACCGGTCGTTCTTCTGGTGTTGGCGGAAATACATCGTACCCTGGAAATCGACGCTAACCGATCCATCCTCATATCATGAACTCGCTTCAAATAGAGCACTTTCTCTCTAACTGTCCCTCCACGCGCCCTCACTTTTTGGGCGTCTACGCCTGCGACACCCTACCCTCAGAAAGCACCAATAGGAAACCTCCCTTCGCCTTGGTCGCTAACACCGACCCAATCTCCCTACCAGGCAAGCACTGGGTCTGCATCTTTGTCTCGCAAAGTGGTCACGGAGAATATTTCGATAGTTATGGGCTAGCACCGCTCACACCTCATTTTCTAAAGTTTCTAAACGCTAGTTGCGGACCCCATTGGTCGCACAACGTCAGAAGGCTGCAAGGTCATGACAGCACCACGTGCGGTCATTACGTCATCGACTACTTATCGCATCGCTGCTCGGGTTTATCCAAGGAAAAGTTTCTTTCAAAATTTAGTATTACCGATTACGCGCGCAACGACAACGTTATTCTCAACACCTACAAACATGTGTGCCTAGCACGGAGCTCAACTCAACATCAGTCGTGCCAACCTCTTGGGGTAAGTAAACGTGTACCATAAAAATTAGTTCTCAATGTGACGTCACACTTCCTGCGGTTTACAACACTTCTTTTGCTTCTTTCAGAGCGCACTCCGTCTCCTATAAAACGAGCGGTACAGCAACCTAACATCAGTGCGTAGCAATGTCTCAGCACGACGTCAGGTAAGTTTTTTTCAGCAAGTAGATCCCCTTCCCCAGGTTTCCTCTCGTTCCACGATTTAACAGCTCTTATTTTTGTATGTTACAGCAATATGGAAACGCCTGCCAAGAAAACCAAGTTTGATCTCATGCCCGAAACCACCGAAGCCGACAAGAACCTTCAGACCGACCCTAATCCAGGCATCGCCGAAGAACCCCAACCCGGCGTAGGACCCTTGTCCCACATCTACTTCCTTAACCGCGCACAAAGCAAATTTCTGTGCGTGGGTTTCCTACCACAACCGCCTCACCAACTGGCTGTCACCATCGCCAAGTGCGGAAAGCAAAACGCCGTGGTCATCAGTTCGTCAGAGTGGCAAAAACTCTCCGAGAATAGAAGCATCATTCATAGCGCCATAAATCAGTGCCATCTAAAGGAGTACCAGCTCAGCGACAACCTTACCCTCATCTTTAGAAACCTATTTGGCAACGCCAGCGTCGTCCTAAAGAACATACACGGCCGCTCCGTGTCGCTCAACAAACAAGAATGGAAAGTACTGGAGGGACTGCAGCGCCTGGTGACCGACATCCTGTTTCACCAGAGCAAAGAAGAAAATGACGTAAAGAATCAGATTGTGGCTTACTACAAGTACCTGAAGCACACGCATGCGTCCAATTCCCCCTTCGAAAGCATGAACTTTACGCAATTTACGAAGTACATACGAAGCGCCACCTTCAGAACGTACCTAGAGATGGAGCATTTCCTGCTGCCACAGTTCGTCCAGCAACTCCCCTGAAGTTACTTCCAAAAGCTCCGAGCAGCGTCATGGGTTACAGAAATTACATCTCTGTGTACTGCCAAGGAACCAAAGTATTTAAAAATTACGAGGTTGAAGGTCATCCAAAGAAAAACGCGCCTTATGGACTCCGCTTCGTCGACGATTGCTTCGAGGGAAAAACAATCACAGTAAGATGCCACAGCTGTGAAAATAAAATTCATTACGTCTTTTCCAACATCGACTTTAAAGACATTCAGTTCCAGACATCTCCTCTTCCAAGTACAGACTACAATACAGACCATCAGTTTCAATTTATTCCAAAGAAAGGACTCTACATCATCTTCTACGAGAATCAGTACGTTCCGGTGGAAAAAATGACAAAAATGCTTATAAGCAAACGCAACTGCTATGGAAAGTGTTGCGCAGTGTATTTGGGACATTCTCCGTTTTACATCCTCACCGATCACGTACATGGCGACTGGATATTTAGCGTTAAAACAAACAGATCTCTCCAACAAGATGAAGAAGATCCCCCTGGAACTATCCGTTACCAAAAGCACGAAGTTTTCCATTAATCAAGGAAACCTTCCCACGGTTCCAATCGCCGGATGTAACGGTGCCTGCAAGGAAACTTTCCCACGGATGTTGTTCTTCCTGTAACGGTCCACCGGATTTTCCTGTTCAACCGTCCTTTCTCCTAATCTATAAAGGCTGAACTTCCTGCTTGCTGCTCAGTTTTCCTGCTGCCGTCGTCGTGGAATGCCGGGCGAGTCCTGCAAGCCGTACCACTGCTCTTTCTGTTTTCATCGGTGCTGCAGCTGCGAAGTTCTCAGTCGTCTGGTACCCTTGTGCACCAAGTGTCAACTTGGATTCTACGAAGACCTCTCCAAGCTCGGTCAACAAATCCAGAACTTTCTGCGCAAATACAACACCAGACGCCTTTCATGACCTGCGGCTGCTTCTCGGTGCTGCTGAAATACATTGAAAACGCACAACGCATCCAAGTTCTGCTGCCTCGTGAACGCCAAGTGCTGCTGGAAAACGGGAGCGCCATCTTCTCTCGGTACCCTCCATCCGACGTCGACGTTGTGTGGGACCAGCTGCCCATTCACGCACAGCAAGTTTGTGCTCCTTACCGCAGGTGCGTACGCCACCATAACCTTCCCACCTCAACAACTCACGTCGACGGTCCAGCTCCGTTCGTTAAAAACTGCTTTCGCTGCCAAAGCTAAGCATGTCCGAGAACGCCATTCGACAACTGGATGAACTCTCCAACAGCACCGACATTCTCAGCGTTTCTGCCCTACAGGAAAACGTAGCCTACATAGTACAAGGCGTCAGAACACTTTCCACAAAGCACGGACCCAGAACAGTCGTCAAAATCGACAACGACACAGAAGTCTTTCTGCCAGCAAGGTTCGGCAACGCCTCTCCAGAACTACTCAAAGAACTCAACTCCGCCAAGTTCACCTTAACCTACAAAGGCGAAGAACAACTCAAAAGCGGTTTCAAACGATACGCCGTGTCCTTCGCTCCTATACCAAAATGAGCTGCCAAACCGATCCCGTCCACATTGGAAACAACCTGCTCCTAAAATTCCTATTTCTTCCACAACTTTCTGCTCACGGAAAGTATTCCGAAGTTTCACTGCTCTCCTCCAAAACTACCTTCTTTGGCGGTCAGAAGGAAGTCACCGTCAAACTTGCTTCCAACGACGCCCATGCCATTCATGTAAAGTGCGTTCCTACCAAAGACGACCAACATGGATCCGATGCTCAGCTCCAAGTGTATCTGTGCCAGAACAAACTTCCTAACCTAGACGTCAACATCACAGCGAACGGGTGTTTCGGCACAAGTTTCAATAATGAGTTCGTCGTCGCCGTCCCCACCATGGATGCCAGTGCCAATTTTGGACATCTTATTCTCTCTTGCGTCACCAAACCCATCCAGGATCACATCGTGTTCCACATCGACAGCGACAACAGCGACAGCGATGACGACGACAACAATCACCTCTCCGTCACCACAATTTTTAAAATAATATTTTGTGCTCAAAATGAGTGAAAAATCAACCTAATATGAAGTACTCAAAGAACAATTTTCCAACAATATTCTTGTGTTAAGTGTAATGTCATATGTGTAAAAAATAATATTTTCTGCTCAAAGTCAGTGAAAAACAAAATAACTGGTGCAAAAAACAACCTAACATTAAGTGCTCAAAGAACAAACAATTTAAAAAAAAAAATATTTTTCAGCAATATTCTTGTGTTAAGTGTAATGCCATCTGTGTACTTTCCTGTAAGTAGTAGATTAAGCTTTATCATTAAAAATAAGTTCATCCTCCTTGTGTATTCTTAGCTTATATGTCATGTTCAAACAAAAATATTCTTGTGTTAAGTGTAATGTCATCTCTGTACTTACCTATTATCATTAAAATATAAGTGCATTCTGTATATGTGAATTCTCAAAAAAAAAAAAAAAAAAAAAAAGATAACCCTGGATTAAGCAAGTGGATTAACGATAATCCTGCCGCCATATTTTTTTTTCAAACTTTCGCGCCATAGTTCGCTAATCCACCACCGGATTAAAAGCGACACTAGCGCTCTAATCCACTCTGGTGGCAGGATTATCGTTAATCCACTTGCTTAATCCAGGGTTATCACTACTGACGGGTTATTTTTGTATATCATCAACCCGTTAAAGTAAAAAAATACTTATAAAGTATAACTGTGCCCCACATTTGATTTGTTGATCTTCGTTTCTTTGATTTTCGTCTCGTGATATTTGTTAAACCAAGGTACTTACTGTATAAAACCATGTATATTCTCATTTTATAATCTTCTCATTAAGGGGCAGTCTTCTGTACCTGCGTGTCTTATGCATCCCATTGGTGGAGGAGTAGTCAGCTACTCATTTTCCTTTTGACATGCTCTAGTTCATTGATCATAACGCTTCTATGTAAAACTCCTCTTTCGGTATATAAGAGTAACTAGACAAGCTCAGGAAATGCAGAATACAAACTTAAAATATGAACTGGATTTTCAGCATATATATGCTTAAAGTATATTGTAGTAATAGTACCAAAAACATCGTACTGAGTAATTGTTTAAATAAATACTGTTAAAATGTGTTGCCTTTCATAAATTTCATACATGCATGTGAAGAATTTAAGATACACAGTAGAATTTAATAGCGACTATTAAAAGACGAGATCACTATTTTAATGTATATCTGAAGCATTTGAATAAACACCAATGATTCTGAATTGAGATCTGTGCCCTTATAAGTAAAATTCGATTATGTTCTATTCTTTGGATGTGACTTTCTGATACATATTGATCTCGTGCTACTATAAGAATCAGTAAATTCCGGATTTGTAAGCACAATTAAATGGCTAAATAACCAGGCATTTATGCACGAAAAATGAAGCAAATAAGCAACAAAAATAAAAAATATTTTGTCCCCATTATAAAAATTATATCTTTACCATATGTTTCGTAAAATTCTTTGCTGGCCAAAACATGTTACAGTATACGAACAGTTGCTCGCTTTCCGGCGAGAGGGAAGGTCACACACGGGTGCTGCTAAGCATAAAACATGTTACAGTATACGAACAGTTGCTCGCTTTCCGGCGAGAGGGAAGGTCACACACGGGTGCTGCTAAGCATGTTTACGTCAGCATACGTGTTGCCTAGTGATACGTATTGTTTGTGTATTGTTTGTGTTCGTCGAATACTGCTAGTAATAGTAGTCTCGTTGTATATTGACATTTACTACTACATACGACAGAAATAATAATGGAAAACCGACCAACGACTTTAGTTGTTAGCTTTGTTGAACGTGACATCATTCGACCGACTGCATATGAAATTCATGAGTGGATTTTTGACACACTAAAATTGGATGAAACTGACGTCACAGGTTTGCAGGTAAATGGAATTTCTAGACAAATTTTTATTAAATGCACAACGCCAGAGCTCGTCACAAGAGTACTGACACAGTCAAATGGGGAAGCTAGTTTTGTACTGTCAAACGGGCAGTGCACTAAGGTGATTATTGATGTAGCTGGATTTGGACGACGGCTAGTGAAAGTGTACAATTTACCCCTAAATTTCGACAATAGGAAGTTGATGGGAGCTTTGGAGCCATACGGTGCTGTGTTACAGGTGAAGGAAGATGTTTGGAATGAAACATTTCGCTATAAGGTTTCTAATGGCGTTCGTTCCGTTACTATGCTCCTAAAAAAGCATATTCCTTCGTTTTTGAATATTGATGGTTACTCCGCATTAGTGAGTTACCCTGACCAACCCATCACTTGTGCCATTTGTCATGCCGCTGGTCATTTACGTAATCAGTGTCCCCGCAGATTCGTTCCTAGAACACCGACTACTGCTTCGGAGCCGACTACATGGGCCAAGTTGGTAACGGGGAATTTGCCAACACCACGAATACCGCTGACCTCAGGGGAACAGACAATTAATAATGACCGCCAATTACCGACCCAAAACACAGAGCAGGAGGAAGGTGAACAGACAATGGTGGCAAAAGACTTTCCACCCCTCAGACAGTCTGAAGAAGATAAGTGTAGTTCGGAAGTGTCTGCTGTAACCTTGGAACACACTGAGCCAGTGTCTACTCTAGTCTCTCCAACCAGTGTGAAGTCACCTCTGATTACCAAGGGTATAGGGGAGGAATGTGCAGTGCCCGAGTTGGAGAACGAAGAAACTGTGGAGGTCCAACTGCAAACCATAGATCCTGCTTCACGAACAACTGACATACCACCGTCTCCGACGATTTCGGAAGAGGAAATGGACTCTGAGGATTTAGTGTGTGAACGTGGATTGGAGTCCAGGGGTACGTTACGTAGTGGCGGAGTGAGTAGACGTGACCCGCGATTGGAAAAACGAAAAAAGACTGCAACAGAGCGTAAGGCTAAAAAGACTCATACATCTGTGGAACAGTGATTGGATGGTTGAGTACGTGGTGAAACACTGCTTCCTTCAGTGTTCCTCCTTATGGTAGTGATTCTTCGGACATTTGCGACGGTGAATGTAAATTGTTTACGTAGTAGAACAAAACAATCTCTGGTACGGGATTTTACATTTGAGTACGACCTTGATTTTTTGTTTTTGCAAGAGAACAATGAACCCCACTTAAACGTTTTTGGCCCGAGGTATAATTTTGTTTCCAATGTGGGTGAGGAGCAACGGGGCACCGCCATAGTTTATCGCTCGACTCTAGGGGTGCAGTTGACGGAAAAACATGCGAGTGGCCGAATTACTTCCTTATTAACGGAAAATAATCTTTTACTGGTTATGGTTCCAACAGACGTAAGGAAAGGGAAGACTTTCTTGCCAAAGTGTTGCCTTTCTTTTTGCGCCATCGGTACGACAAATTGGTTTTTGGAGGGGATTTAAACTGTGTGCTTAGTGCAAAAGACCAAACTGGACATTACCAACCGTCCCCTATGTTAGACCGTATTTGTAAATCCTTGGAACTGCAGGACGCCTGGGAATATCTCTATGACACTTATGTTGAATATACCTTTCACCGAAACACTACGGCTTCCAGAATCGACAGAATTTATGTTAGTACAACCATGAAGCAGCAGATCCGCAGCGTGAGAGTGCGACCTGTACCTTTTAGTGACCACTATTCGCTGATGATGACGCTGGTGCATACCACCCGGACACCGACAATGGGCAGAAGTTATTGGAAACTAAACAGTGAGCTCCTCCAGGATGAGACAATCCGAGAAAAGTTTCGACTGTTGTGGACGAGGTGGCAGCGTACTGCTAAAACCAGGACTCCCAGTTTGCTGAAACAATGGTTATATACGTTCAAACCTGCCATCCGTAATTTTTATAAAGGTGAAGGTATTGAGAGGGTAAAGGTGCGACGTCAACGGTTGAATTATTACTATGACCTGCTAAATGACTTGTATCAGCAACAGTGTGATGGCCGAAACGTGACGCAACATATTGTTGCCGTCCGAAAAAGGCTTTGTTGTTTACATGAGGAGCTTTGCCGGGGAGCACAGATCCGAGCGGGCGACCGCTCGGTGCAGGACGAGGAGAGAACTTCCCTGTATCATTTAGCGTCCGAAAAGCACTCAGGGACACGAAAATATATTTCCAAGTTACGTTCGTCGGGAGGAAACTTACTGACGACCTCACGAGAAATCTTAACGGAGGTTCAGGATACATTTACCCACAGATTTGCTGCAGTGGATGTCAACAGAGCAGCACAGGAATATGTCTATACGCTAATTGAACCACTTGTAACGCCGGAGATGAACGTGGACTTGACTGAGGACATAAGGGAAGAAGAATTGCACACGGCATTAGCGTCGGCCAGTATGACTTCTGCACCAGGACCCGACGGTATTGGGTATCAGTTCTACCGTGACAATTGGAGTATAGTAAAAGATACTTTGCTTGGTGTAATGTTGGAGTTACAGCGAGGTCCGGAAATCATGTCTGGATTTAATGAAGGCGTCATTGTGCTCATTGCCAAACATGCGGCAGCACTAGATGTGAACGATTATCGCCCAATCACGCTTTTAAATTCAGATTACAAATTATATACCAAGATTATCGCCAACAGGATGAAGAGATGCCTGCCTGACATTATTGGGAAAGGACAGACCTGTGGAATCCCAGATAGGACGTTCTAAGAACGTTGCGAGATACCATTATTGAATGTGAGCGCACACCTGATGAACCGGTAGCAATCTTGGCGTTGGATTTTACCACAGCATTTGACAGAATTCATCACGGTTATCTATGGGGTGTGCTACGACGCTTTGGATTCTCTCCCTCATTTTTGAATGTCATACAACGGCTCTATGCAACGGCATATTCCAGAATCCAAGTAAATGGATTTTTTACGCAGCCAGTGCTTATAGAACAGTCCATCCGTCAGGGATGTCCACTGTCGATGATCCTATATACGATGTGTGTAGAACCCTTAATAAGAGGCATAGTCTCCGTACTCCATAGGAGAAAAAACCTCTTGAATCTTGAGAGAGCATTTGCGTATGCGGATGACATTACACTGGTGCTCACGGATTCTGGTGACCTCACAGCAATTGAACCAACGTTACTACAATATCAGAGTGCGTCAGGGGCTTTGATCAATTACAGTAAATCACATCTCCTGGCCTTGAATAACTGGACAATGGAGGACGCTCGGTTTACACATCAATCCGAAATTAAGGTCCTAGGTCTGTTGCTAACACCCCGCCTGGAGCACCTGATCGCAGTAAACTGAAGAAGAATTGTTAACCACTGCATATATAAATTGACCTCACAGTTGACGAGGAATTTAAATTTTGTGCAGAAAATTTGGCACGTGAATACCTTTGTGCTTGCGAAGCTGTGGTACGTGGCACAGGTGCTTCCGATGCCCCATCAGTTCTCACAACGATTAGAACGGGCAATAGGCTATTACATTTGGAAGAATCAGTACTACAAAGTTGCCCGACCACAGTTGCGGAGGGACATAAATAGTGGCGGATGGAATTTGGTGGATGTGCAAGTGAAGTGTCGTGCCCTGTTATTGCGTTCTATCCTGACAGCCATCAATGGCCAAAGTAGCCATTGTTCAGCAAACAAGTGATCGGCGCACATATGGTAGCTCCTGCAGCCTTTCGAAAGTGCGAAGGGATTATGAGAGAGTTTTGCCTTTAATTGCAAGGAAAACAAAGACGTTGACATCCAAAATTATATATAAGGAGTTATTAAAGGATTTCTTGGCAGTACCGGCGATTGTTCTCAAATATCCAAATACTCCCTGGAAAAATATATGGAGACTCTTCGGCTATCGTTTTGTACCATTGGACTGGAAAGTAACCTTGTATCAGTTTGTAAATGAAATCATTCCCACGGAAGCTAAGAAACATAAACACAATATAGTGCCGGCGCCGTGGTGTAAACATTGTGGAGACGTAGATACGCAACTTCATAGAATAACCAGCTGCGTAATGGTACGCGACATTTGGAAATGGACCAAGAAGCAGACGGGACACATGATTGGGATAACGTCGGAAAATTCTGTAACTTCAGTTTTGTTAGCTTGGAACTTCCAGAAGGGAGCAACAGAGCACCCACAGATATGGTTGACTTTTGGTTTCTACCATTACTGCCTGAGTTCCGAGCAACCGACTTTAATAGAGTTTAAATCATGGCTAAAGGCTGAAAGATATAGGATGAGACGATACCCTAACATATGGAATCTCCTGCATAAGCACCTGGACTTTAATTTATGAGACTTACAAAAAAAAAAAAAAAAAAAAAAAAAATCAGAGCCCATCCTTCTTCCCAATCACACTTAGTACATAAATAGACTTTTCTCCTTTTCCATTTTCCTTTAAAAACAGAAAAGAGATTTTTTAATTAGAAAAAAATAAAAAAAACAATAAAAAAACAATAATAACAAGAAAAAAAAGGTAAAAAAAAAGGTAAAAAAAAAAGGAAGATTATCTTGAGATTTTCTTGTGCGAAGATCCTGCATTTTTCAGTGAAGAACATTTTATACAGTGAAAAGTAACTCTGAACGTCGCATGAAGTTACTGGAAAATGCGGAAAGCATCACAGTTGTTCTTGAGCTAATTACTCTTCACTATACGTTTCTGTACCAGAAAGTATCTCAGAAATGTTACACATTGCGTATTAACCAGTGTTTTGATTAATACATTACTGAGTTTCCTAAAGGCAGATTTAACAATACCGTAAGTCTCTGAAGACAACGTTACTGAAACTTCATCTATTAAAGAAAGTGAATGTTCCTTGGTAGTATAATGCAAATCTCCATCTGTGTTATAGTATGAGGTATTTTGAGAAAGTGTTTTTGATGTACTTACCTTGGGTACCAATATTAGCGAAACATTCCTGTGCAGTGGCAATGCTGCTTGCATCTTCTGCAGCTAAGGGGAACCACTCAGTTTATACTTCATTGAAATCTTGTGTGTAGTATGACACAGTCTTTGACCAAGAAAACCAACCAGTTAAAACTGGCTGAGGAGTTACAAAAAATTGGGATGGGCGTTTGAAATTCTTTAAATCTAATCGGCAAGAGTGCTAACAATGTCTATGTACTGAAACCAAGAAGAACACGCAAGTTATGTCCTCCAAGGTTAAGCCATATCAGAAAATGAATGAAATGGGTGAGGTGCTGATCAAATGTGTCCGGGAACCATGACGCTTAGAGTTGCCCGACATTCGGCTATCAGGATAAGGGAAAACCCGGAAAGATCATTATTCAGGTAGCTAAACTTAACCGTGATTCGAAACCGGGACCTCTTGAATGTCAGGCACACACGCTTACTGAGGCGGGCAAGAACATCACATGTAAAGTGTAAAGTGTCTGATTGATAAAATGATGACTAGGTGTGAGAATTTACTTTTAAATTTTCATGATTTGGTTAAATTAAGCTATATTAATTAAAAGGCACAATAAGCAAGCAAACTACTTAATTCAGAAGCATATCATTTATAAGCATTTCGCTATATCGCTTAGAAATCCGAGCACCATTAATCAGTGATAATTAATTCAGGTTCACTAAGCAACAAACCCTATAGTATACATTCTAACAAACAGTCGCTATCCAAATAGAAAAGAAAGGTTCAAGAAAACGTAAGTAACTGCAGTTCAGTTCAGGATTGGACTACAAGAGGTGTTCTACTCATATCCTACCGCTCGACAGGGACTGCAGAACTGCAGTATTACAGATAATTGATAATGGTCTACTCAACATTTCTTCTTTTCCTTAACCTTTCTGGTGAGAATTAAACAAAATTAATATGAGGTCCCTTTTGTGTAAAAACACACTACGGGAGAAAATGCAGAGAAAGTTCTAAATGTATTATGGGGCAAATGCGAGATGTAAAATGGGTGAAAGTTGTAACTATAAAATACATATGTGCTTATGTAACTTATATATATACTTTTGGAAGAGAATTACAAGTTTATTTAAATTATATTCTTCTATTTAATGAATTCATCCTCATTTACATAGGTTAAAGATTTTCCTTTTGAGTAACCCAACACGCTGTCTGACAAGGGAAAGTATGTTAATAATTCAGACACAGAATTTACAATAAAAATGTATCAAATTCAATTAAATACATACTCGTTAATATATAAGAACATAATTCTCTTTTTATTCAATCTTTGTGCAGCCGCCAATGGTTACAAAGTAATTGCAACAAACAAATGCCAAACCTATCAAAGGAACGGTGGCAGGCATTGCCGACATTGGTATATAAACTTTCCCAACATTCTCCCACCTTGCAATTTTAGTACTCAACAGTCAGTCGTTCATTACAAGAACTGCCCTGATGGTTTTATTACCCTTCCACGTCTAATGTGGTTGATCAATTCAGTGTCCCTCTCTAAGTCATCAGTCCTCTAGTCGGTCTCTTCACATAATAGGAAACATTCTAATGGGATTAGACGTTGAACAGGTAATAGATCTTCAGTAATACCGACCCAAATGACCTTGTTGTCGACGGGCCCTAAAGCATCATCATCACACTCAGTAATACCGAGTGGTAGCTCAAGTTTATTAAGATTGTTCGTTTCAATTAGCACAACGTCAGTTTTGCTACCTTTGTCATGTTGATCCTGTTTAAGCTGAAGCTGACCAAGACACTCCTCACGAAGTCGCTGATTAAGGGCATTTCTCATTTGCTGACATGCCTCTCACTTCCTCAGTTTAGTTCCATCCATCGAATCCGGTTCTGGTACCTTGAAGGAAAATCGCCGGTGACATTGGTCTCATGTCATCAGGAACTTCTATGTCTATGATTAAGGGATGACTATTAATAATTGCTTCACACTCACACAAAAGAGTCAATTACCCTTCAGATGCTAGGGAAGCTTTCCCCTAAACATTACGAAGCAGGTCTTTCATCAGTCCGATTAAATTTTCCCACCAACCACCCCACCACGAGAATTTGGACAACGAGAATTTGGAGAATTGATTTTCCGAAGAATTGTTTGAACACTGCCATAAATCTGGATCTTCTGCTAGTTAAGCGTAGTCATCATTTTATTGAGACCATTAAAATTTGTCCGATTGTCCTATGTATCCTGGAAGGCCTTCCTCTATTCGAGATAAATCGTCGTAGTCCTTGAAGAAATGAGATAACGCTGCAAGCATTTCCAATGCACTGTTCGGTACACAGCGCAAATTAGAAAACCAACCTACGTTTTCTGATTACCTCTCACTATAAACAGGCCAGCCAAGTCCACAACAACAATTTTGAAACCCTTGGCATCTCTCACGCGGCCATTAGGCACAGTTTTGAACTTTCCTTCTTGTACCAACTGTAAATGACATATTTTCGTACACATGATCTCATGACTCTTCTCCCCTTCAAGACCCAGAACCCCACCCGAAGAATTACCCAACAGAATCTAAGGTACGTGACAGTTCGTAACATGAACATCATGAATACTTCGGTGCACAGCTGGGTGATCTCGTGGCAGGACAGCAGGTTCATGAAAGTCAAATGTATCTGCCCTCTTAATACTCTGATTTTTACTAGCAAAATACCAAAGTCAGCATTTGGTCCTCAGGTCCTCGAAAACTGTCGTTCTGGCGATATTAGGAAGTGTAAAAAGTTAACTTAATAAAAACTTAATAAAATTAATAAAAATGAACTTTTTAACTCAACAAATCAATCTTATTATCTTGTCTAATCGAGAAAGATACTTACAATACCAGTCTAAAACCAATCATTCTTCTGTCACCACAAGGCTTGAGGCAGCTCCTCTAGTTTCGTTCATAATTAATTTCTGTTGCTGCAGGTTTTTAACCATGAAATAAATCCAGAAGTTAAATTGTTAATGCAATTAAATGGTCCGAAACATTTAATGGTTTGGGAAAATATATTTATTTTAAAAAGACAAATATCGCGTTTGGAATTTTGAAATACCGGCAGTCGATCCTGTTTTTATATTTGTTTCATTTTCAGATTTTGGTAGTACTAACAAGACCATATCAACATCTAGCGTTGATGACGATTTCGACAGCTTTGTTTCGGGCTAAAGTTGTGTACAGGTTTACATGAAATCCCGATTCCGGGGAATTTATAATAATTATCATCATTTCTTCTAAGATAAGCGACACTTTAAGTTACAAAATGTTATATCTGTATATGTTTGTTGGCTTCACTGTTAATAGCTTCATATTTTTCGTATTTATTAGTTTCTAATTTGAAGCATTTTGTTCTCTTTACTTTCGCTTTTAGGATAATATGAACAATTTCGCTTACAATAACATACATAAATTTAATTTAAATTCTATGTATACTAAATCCGAAATTGAACTATATCTAAAACTTCAAAAGAAAATGAGATACATTTTTGCAGATATAAGTTTTCTAAAAGCTTTGTTTAAAACTTAAGGTAATCCCTATTTTCGTTAGAAAAGCTATTACATTTGATAATGATAGCATTCATCAAAAAACTGCAGAGAAAAATCAATTCAAGTCGAAAGAAGCTTACTTTTTGAGGACCTAAGTAATATTGATCTTAAATTATATTATTTGCATCTTAAATTAACCAAGATTTTAGGTAATTAAATTTGTCCTAATTTAGAATTCAAATTATTTCATTAACTTTATTTAAATATGAAAAACGAAACTGCTAAATAAAATTATATAATCTGCGAATGAAACAAAATACATTAAATCCAGTTATTAAAAACAATAAGGATAATGATAACGTATCAAATTGTAACCATATGAAAAAGAGTTCATTTTTTAAATCAGGGTTTAAAAACGTGTGTAAAATGTTCAAGAAATAAAGATGACAATGTTGCAAATATAGAAATTGCTTGTCAAGATTTGAATGAAAATAATAAATCATTAAATAAACTGAAATGTAGAACAATGTTAAACAGTTTAGTTAAATAGCAACCTAAGATACAAGCTCATAATAAACATATTATTAAATCGTCAAATCAAAAAGTTTTAAGTGACACTAAGGCGGATAAAGGTAATAGAATTGTAATGTTAAATAAATCCGATTATATTATTAGAGTAAAACTTTTACTTCAAGGAGAAGATTTCATAAAAATTTATATAGAAACTTTAAAATCTCTTATTTCAAATTTTTAAAAATGCTTAATAAAGTGAAAACTATATAAAATAAAGAAAACATTTAGTAAAAGTAGGTAACCCTATTTTACATAGAATTTATGCTCTTCCAAAAATCCATAAATCTGGAAGTAAAATGAGACCTATTGTAAATTTTACAGATTCAACAACTTATAATTTAGCTAAATGGTTACATAAAAAGTTAAGTAACTTTGATAAATTCAAGAGTTTAAGTATTAAAAATTCTTTTGAGTTGGTTAAAAAGATTCACAATGTTATACTATCTAAAGCAGATAAACTCGTTTCTTTTGATGGAACTGACTTATTTACTAGTATTCCTAAAGGTAAATTTAGTTTCTTTAAACAATTGGTTGAATTCAATAAATTTACATGAGGACTTATTAGTTGATTTTGTTAATCTTACTGACTTTTGTTTAGGTCAAATTTTTTCACTGTTAATGGTGAAATTTCCAACAAATTTCTGGCTTAGTAATGGGTAATCCTCTCACATTTTCTTGCTGATATTTGTATGAGCTTTTTCGAAATGCAAGTCACTAATAACTTTTAAGTTTTAAAGTTTTTTATAGATATGTTGAATAAAGTTTTGCAATTGTTCCTGATAAACTAATAAACGATGCTTCAAAATTAATAAATTTGCAATATAAAGCTATAAAATTTACATTAGAAACTGAAATTAATGGATGTCTTCCTTTTCTAGATCTAAAGATAATAGGAAATAATAATAATAAATTAAACTTTGGTATTTATAGGAAACCTACTCATATTCACAATTACATAAAAAATAAAGGTTTAACCCTTTTTCACATACATTTGCTGTATTCAATGGTTTTATTTATAGATCAATAAATATGCCATTGAATAAAGATGCATTTAATAAAGAGTATAACATTTTATTGGTTAATAATGGTAGTAATAAAGACCTAATAAATAAATAATTGAAAAATTCAAATAAAAAAACTTTTACTAACCATCCTTGGTTTAATAAACATTTTAAAATTTTTTAAAGACTTTGGTATAACTTTGGATCCTCACAATAAATATAGTTAAGAATATTTTGCTCTTTTTTTTTTTTAAAAAAAAAGGTAAAATTCCTAATAGTAAAAGATCTGGCATTTATCAGTTTAATTGTTTCGATTATGACAAAGTTTATATTGCAATGACAAAACGTAACTTAGAAACCAGAACGAAAGAACATTTTCTTAACTTTCAGTTTAAGAAAACTGATAAATTGGCCGTGGCAGATAAATTTTGGTCATTTAACCATGAAATAAATCCAGAAGTTAAATTAATAAAACAATTAAATGGTCCGATAAATTTAATGGTTGGGGAAAAGATATTTATTTTAAAGAACAAGCATCGCATTATGAATTATGAAATACCGGTAGTCGATTCTGTTTTGAAATTTATTTTATTTTCTGATTTTGGTAGTACTAACAAGACCATATCAACATGTAGCGTTCGTAACGATGGCGACAGCTTTTTTTTTCACTGAAGATATATATAAGCTTATATGAAATCGCGATCCCGGAGAACTTATTAGAAATATTTCTTATATGTGAATCTTTAGGTTACAAATTGTTGTATTTGTATATATATATCATATTACATATAACTAACTTTCTCTATTCACAGTTCTAAAAGTTATGTTACGATAACATTCTTCAACCTGCTTCTGTAGAAAAAATAAAAATTTATAAAATGGTTTTTCTGAAATATTTCGTTGAATGTTAAAAGAACTTCAGTAACCTCAAGGGAAGTTCAAACATTTCTAAACCGTTAATGTATGAGAGGTTTTAGATTCGTTTTGCGTATTCAAGAGAAAATATAACGAATATACTTGGTGCACTAAAATGTAAATGGTTAAATACTTAAAATAAGAAAGGCTGTCTTTCAAATAGGTAGTCCCATACACTGTGAGCATTAGTTTATCTTTATTGTTGTAATATGCTGTAAAATCTTTTGAATTGTTAATAAAGTACTACATTACTAATTAGCATACTATTTATTCACACATATGTAATCCATACATTGTTAATTATCTTCATAACAAAAAAAAACTGTCCTTATTTTAGTGATGCCAACTGCACCTTTAACATCAAAAAAACTGACCGAGTTTAACAGTGTAATAAACTTTCTCCCATCACTCCCCCATAAAATCAGGACAGTTTTTTTTTCTAATTATTTGTTTACATTTGTTTCTCATATTACATGCTTTTGAATTTTTAGTACAAAAACAGTTCCATAGCATACATTTGAAAATCTATAGATTACAATCGTTTGGTAAATATGTCATTCACATTTTTCTCAGATGTCACATATTAAATATCTACCAAACCTTTGTAATATTCATCTTTGACAAAACAGTATTTTAGCTCAGTGTGTCTACTTGACTTAATTTTACAGGTTTTAACTAACTTTATTTTACTCTGACTGTCAATAAATATTGTAGCTTTCACTGTCTCACCTGTAAGCTTCAACAAATTGATCAGATACTTAAGTTCCTTAGAGAGTTCACAAACAGGGATGTCAGCCTCCGTTGTAGATTGCGCTGTAACAGTTTGTCGCCTAGAACACCACGAAATAGATACACCATTAAACATTGTGACAAAACCTGAAGTGCTCCTGCGCCGAATGTCTTTTTTTGCCTTTCACCCTCATTGTGACGTCACCTGCATAATCTGATTCCCAATATGCCACTAACTCAAGAAGTTAGAATTATTATTACTGTTGTAAATAATAGCAGCATCAGTTTTATCCTTGTTTCTTTGGAGTTTCCATTGATCAACTTACGTAATTTACTGCAAAACTTAAATCAGGTCGTGTTTTGTAGGACAAATATAGATGACTTCCAATTGCTTCTCTGTATTTGAACCTGCCGTTCTTCCCAAGGCCTTCATCATCTTCATATTTTTCATCTATTTTATATCAGCAGTAATTAGCGTGTTCATTGATTTTGAATGTTCCATGCCATATCTCTTCGGCATGTGGTTTGCATACTTTTCCTCAGAGATTACGATTCGTCTTTCAGTCTTGACTATGTTCATACCCATGTTTACTTTTGGTTCTTCTTCGACTGGCATTTCAAGATCTTTCTTTACTTTATCTTCCAGTTGTTTTGAACTTTTCTGTTTCCTTTCCAATGATGATTTCATCTTCAACATGTATTACCAAGTATAGGTATATCTCCTTCTTGATATTTGAAGATATACTGGTCTGGTTTTAATTTAACCAAATTTGATACTTTGAGGGTGCATAAGCTTGTCGAAGACCATACAAGGATTTTTACAATAGGCAGATTTCTCCTGGCTGTACTTTATGGTATACTGGTACTTCTAAGACATCGTTAAGAAAGCCTGTTTTCACATCTAGGGTTTGATGTCCCAGTTTTTCTTAGCTGCGAAGGCAAGCAATAGGTAGGTGTGGACACTACCACTGGGGCAACAAATTTCCATAGTCTATCTTTCTCTTGTTGTGAGAGCAGCCTGTTACTACTAATCTAGTTTTAAATAATCCACTATCCTTTAATTTAGATAACCATTTGCTTGTACGGATATGTTTCTCTTGTGTTACATCTTCATTAACATAGCTCCAAGGTTTATTCTTAATTAATAAATCTATTTCATCTCTTATGGCTTTCATCCATTACTATTTCTCTTCACAAATTACAGCTTCATCGAAGGTCAAGGGGTCATTAACTTCACTCGTGTCGAGATCCGTTATGTAGTGTTGAAACTTCATAGGTATTCTCTTTTTTTTATTCGTATTTTATTATATTGCTTTTGATTTTGTTGTTCTTGCTTTTCATTCTTTTATTCTTGGTTTTGAGTTTCTTGATTTTCTTCATAAAGCTCAATGTTGATTTCTTTACCTGCTTAGTATTCAGAGGAAGGAAAGAATGTATTACTAAATATAACAGCTCTGCCTATATAAAAAGGTTCCTTTTCTTCATTTTCATTCCACAAGCGGAAATCGTTTGGAGCATGGCTTCTTCAGTTCTGCTATCAAATTTCTTAAGAGGTGTTAACACTTTTGCCTATACGAGAATCTGTAAGTTACTCAGGTCAGGTTTCTTTTTATACAAATGCTCAAATGGGGTGTGAATCATTCCTTTGGTTGGACTTCACTTTATCATATAGGTAGCAGTTTGCACTACTTCATTCACAGGTCATTTTTTACATTTAGCATCAAGGATAAGTTCTCATATTATTCATAGATGCCAGCCTTTAAAACTCAGTTTTTCCATTTAATTCCGGGGTATGAGGGATGATTAAGTCCAATACAAAGCTATTTTATTTACGCTATGTGATGAGTAGTACATTTTTAAATTCTCAACCATAGTCATTCCTTATTTTGCAGGCTTTCACATTAAAATACCTTCCTCCTTCCTTTACAAATCTCTTCATGCACGGAAAGGCTTAACTTGCTGCTTTTGTTTCTAAAATGTACACCTTGCTGAAATGGGTGTAGTCATCCTATTATGTGATGAAATAGTTCTTCCTATCATATGCTGAGCGATCTATTGGCACACAGATGTCACTGTGTATAAGAACACAGACACAGGTTTTTGAAGGGGATTCCTTCTCCGCAGAGCAGGGTCCTTCGCCTATTACTCTACCGGGACTACGTCCATTACTGCCATGGAGATCGTGTTTTATTACTAAGGGATGTTGGGTAGATGGCAGTGATTGTATTACAGATAGGATGTTTAGTAATATGTGAGAGAATAACATTTGCTTGGGATTAGGGTTGGCTTTTTTAAGAGTTCTACGGTGGTCTGAGCACATCTCTGGGTCGCTTGTATTTCTCTCCGGGGTCAGGGTCGTACTCCCCGAGTCCGCGAATGTGGTGATTGAACCTGGAAGAAAGTTTGGCATAAAAGCTACAAGAGAGATGTACGATATGAGCAGTGAGATTTGGGAATGCGAGGTATGAGTGTATGTAGTCATTGTAGTATATAATTTCCAGGGCACGACTGGCTTTTTCTCTTCCTGTTTTAATGGCAGACTAACCTGTTCAGCATTTTAACAAACAGCACAATTAGCAATCTTGCACTTATCATTATGTGATACTCCGTTACAAAATCAAGGATCTTTATCACATGATGATAACTGAGGTGGCCTAGGTTCCTCTGCCATTCTTTTAATTCTGTTATTTTTTTTCATTACTTAAAGCATTTTCAGAGATTTTCTTCAAGTTCACAATATAAAGTCCATTTTCTGTTTTTCTGCTTGTATTACAACACAGTCCTTCTGTATTTTTATTTTGGTTTTTAGGATGTATACTATTTTATCGTCGAAGTACACTGAGTTTTCTTGAAAATTGCGCCAGCATTTTTCTTACATTGCTCCTTTACATGTCCTCACTGACGACATCGGTAGCATTTGATATCATTGTTTCGTTTATCTTTCGATTATGCTTGAAAGACACTGGCAATTTTTCTTTAAATTTTATCTTGTCATCCTCCAACTATAATCTTGGCGTAAGGTTTTCTGTGCTTTTGTGCATTTGTGATGTAAAATCTCATGCACCATAAAGTGCTTGAATTTCTGAGGTAAGATGGAAACTTATTCTTTAGAATTTTTAACTTAAACAGCAAGTCTGGAACTTGACTTTGTTTGCACGAACATCTTTGTTTTTATCAAATTTGTAATTATAAAATTCCTGAAGTAGCAGTCACTTCTCTTGATCTGTATCTTCCTTGTCGATGCGAAAAGTGTGTCATACATATCTTTTGCACTCTCACATGTCGTTAGATGTACCTTCACTGTATTATTCACCGTTCTTAGGATCGCATGTAGGGCTGCAGCATCCTTTGTTTGCACTAAGCTGTCTTTTCTCCGTTGATTCCACATGACCCAAGTAGCATTGATCCATCAGTTGCTTTGCTTGGAGCAGAACTTTAACCTCAAAATGCCATATTGAAAAGTATCATTTTGAATACTAGCAAGGTCATCACTTTCGACTTTATTTGCAGACGCCATTGTTTCCTTTTTATTTGTTTCTTCGTTTTTCTCTTGCGAAAACCTTTTTTTACCACATCCGCTGTATTCACACAGTTCTTAGTTCTTGCTGCTTCATCTAATTTAGCTCCAGCATGATCTGGGTACATTACTTGCTGTGAAAAGTTGTAGAATTATTAATAAACTTCTAAATTACGCATTAACAAGTTATTTATTCACTCATAAGGAATACACACATCGTTATTTAATTTGATGGCAAAATACCGTCTGTATTCCACTAATACCAACTGCCCTTCTTAACATCAACTAAAACTAATTGAGTTTAACAGTGTAACCAAATATATCTGAACAGATTGAAGGTAGACACACAAGGTATTCATATTAATATGTGTCACTGACTTAGACCGTTGTTCTTTCTTAGCCCTTCTTTCTGCAAGGTCACACATGTCTGGATAATGTCGCTTTCACACTTTACAGGAGAGGCGAGAGCGATACTTCCTTGCAGAATTCCCAAACTTGAGTCACCTGAGCCATGTGGCTTTGTGGGAGATTCTAGGCTTCCTTTCTTCGAGGGGCATATCTTTAACCTGAATTATCCGGATGAATCACGAATCCTCATTTTACAGAAAGCACACGCATTCCTCTGTCCACCTGTTGTAACTAAACCCTGACTATTTGGAACATCAGGTTTTCTCAAATATTTCGATGTCTGAGTCCTACTCGCACCAATGTTGCTGATCTTTCTGGTCAACTGCAAATATTCTTCGTTTCCTACTTCAAATTTCAGATATTCCAACAAGCTTTTGAGCCTTTCCTATGAACCCTTTACTTGCGTATTATCGCCTCTTCTCAGCCACACTCGAATTCATTCGTCAGTCAACAAGACTCCACTAAAGGAACTAATAGTTCTACATAGTCTGCTAGCGATCTAACAGTAGACCTAATTTGGTCATATAACACTGACAAGGCAGATTTTCCAGTTACGAGAGTAGTAATCTCCCTTACATAAAGCACTATCAATAGATCCTTTTGAATGTATCGCGCTTCCTTTAACCACTCAAAAGGTTTATTAAATTTTGCGCAATAGACGAAAAACTATTCAAAAGTTCATTAGCTCGTGCCCCAGTTGTCATTGATTCTTTTATATACAGAATCCTTTCTGCAACATCCAGCTCGCTACTTTCAGGTAATCGCTAAAACAGAGCCCGAAATGGTAGTCACTGTTTAATATCAGCAGAGAATTTTGATGCCAACAACTCCGGCAACTTATTGATCAATCTGCCTTTTTTGAAACACTCGATCATGTGGAAGAAAAACCATTCGATACTTCAAATGCAGTAAATTTCTCGTACCTACATTTAGCTGATGTCCACTTATCTCGATATGATTCTTCTTCATTATACTCTTTTGTTGTATCCTCGTCGGTGGCCTCATTGCCATACCAAGCTTAATGCATTTTAAAGTCCACCATTAATAGTAGATCTGTCAACCTTCCTCGCACAACTTGGAAGAATAAGTAGCAGGACCCATAATTTCCTAAAACTGTATCTCAATATGGAAATCCTCCCCTTACAACTTGGGTGAAAAAGCAGGAATCACCGCACCTCAATACACCAATTTTGTAATAAAGCATTCCTTAGGATGCAATAGAACAGATGATCAAGAACTGGGAAAAGGAGCAACAGAGGACCAATAAATATTCAAAACTAGGAAATGATGATATGCCGAACTGAATGGCAGAGGGATTCAGAGGAGGACTAGCTAGAAATAAACTATTTCATTCATAGTCAGAAATTGACAATGATAACGATTATGGTGAACCGGAAGATGAAGTTACACAAAACGGTATCAGATTAGCAGCAGCCGAATCTGACTTAAATAGAACCTCAAGGAGTGTTTACAGCAATTCATGGTATACGTTGTATTTATCATAGGAGCAGCGGTATGTAATAACATTTTCGATATGTTTTTGATAAAATAAAAGGAAGTTATCTTCTTCTATTAAACGCGTAGTTTGGAGTGAGAATTTGCTTTCAATAGCAAGCGTAGAATTTAAGAGTTCTTCTGCTTTCAATATTCATGCTCACAGACACAACCACACACGAATAATTTTATAATACGTTATCGTTTTAGTTCAGAAGCCCTCAATCATACTATTTTAGCAAAATATTGCTATTTACGTTTTTGGTATGAATGCAGGTTTCCTCTGATGACTACAGAATATAGACTCCTCGTTACTTGCATTAAAATAACATTTCGAAGGTCATCTGGTCACTCACCTTTTACATTTGTTGTTAAAACAGCGGTATTTTATCACAAGCAGAATTTGTGTTCCATACTTACTCTTAACCGTACTAATACTATTTGGAAAGTCCTCTTTATTTACCCAATATTACAATCAAAAACAAAAGACAGTACCCTAGATACGCATAGAGTTTATATATGAATATATATTATCACTAAACGGTCGTCAGATGTCGCAGTTATTTATTCTCCAACACAGCTAATAGTGATATAGTCTAATGTGTAGCAGTACAAGGACATCAACTTTCTACCTACTGCTACATCGGAACCCCAAACCAGGGTATGAGGTGGATTGTAAGCATCACAAAAGAATAGGGGACCCGCTTCTTAGTTTGGCATTATAAAACTCCAGATGCCAATATTTGTTACTTATATCACTGTTAGGTCTCCTAAGCGTAGGTGCCTATAATTTTAAACTGGTGCTTTATCTTCATTTGCCGGGCTCAAATAGCGTGGAGATTAGTATTAAGCGTATATTCATTATCTGTGCATTTCAAATTTCGTAGTTCCTAAATGAAGTCGAAGTAATGAACATTTTTTTTCGCTGAATTTAGCTTCGCCATCCCTTTTACTCTAAATAGTCCTGCTCTGTCCCCTTTGTACTTCTAGATCAGTTTTACTTATTAATCAGCTATAAAGTGCGTTTGCTTGTGTGTATCAGTAATAGACATAATATTTCTATTTTGTAACGTACCATGGTGTTCTGAGGATTGTTCCTATCCCAGTAATAATAGGGTGAAATCGTAAAATAGAATACAAGTTAATAGTTTGTAATTCTCTTTCAATATGTAGTTTTACATAAGGAAACTAATATTTTGTTTAGTTATGAAATCCCCACTTTGTTGCAATGTATTTACCTATGTGACGAAGTTTATTCTAAGAGACGGTACACTTTCCTCTCTTATTTGAAGACAACAAAACATTAGGATGATTTGGAATAGGAAGAAAATTGGCTAGCCCTAAACTCAGCGCTTCCACCACCTCTGTCACCTTTTCAAGTGAAGTTGACCTTGCCGGCTCGACGTTCTGTATACCACACTCATGCTGAACCACCGCGTCGGGATTCACTCTCTTATTGCCACCAGTATCGCTAGTGCTGTGCCAGAACCATCCCGTCAGGAACGAACCTTAACTTGGGCAGTTCTGACGTCATTTTCCACTGCTTTTCTCCCAAGCAATGGGCGTAACTGAATTGGAAATAATCCTCCATGAATATCCTGTGAGGGGGAGAGGTCGAAATGGCACTATTATAAACACGTTTTAAACTGTTAGAAGCGGCCTAAGCATACTAAGCAATGCAAACACCTGGATTAGAAAATATGCAGTTAGTAATATATGGCGAGTTTGGAGGTAACACAATATTTATCTAACTACTTGATGTTGGCCAACATCTAATATCAATATTCTGGACTGTGATATTGCTGATTAAATATACTTATATCGTAATTTGTTCCGTACGTTTCATTCATGTATCTCCTCAGGTCCCCGTAGGAGAGCTGATCCGTCCCCTTTCAGCTCGCGTGGTGTGGGCGCTGCGGACCCCTACACTCGTGGTACCTCTGACGTTAATAGAGGAACCTCGGGCTGAAGATTCGAGCCCCTCTCTGATTGGGAGTTGTTCGGATTGGTTTGGAATCGGGGTAGTGGTTCCCGATACCCGTGGGAGATCGGGTACTTTTCCAGACGGGATTGAGGGAAACCATAATATTCCCGCGTACTAGTCAACATAGCTAGTATAGGGTATGCTAGATCACCAGGTGCCTCAACAAGGTCATATACGTAGCATTCCCATTTTGGAGTTGGCGCGCGTAAGTGGCGTATCCACTTCCATCCCGTCTTGAGTGCAGAGGAGCAGATCTGGGTGCTTGTTAGTCTCTAGGTCTTGACTATGGCAAGCCCTAAGGAGGCGCCGGGCGCCCTTTTGGGACACCTCGGTAACTCCCTGGTCGTCATGGGGGCGAGTATATACTCTGTGAGGATATGACCTGGTAGATACCCTCAAGTTTATATATATATATATATATATATATATATATATATATATATATATATATATATATTCGGGTTCAAGGAGGCCGTATCTTTTTCATGATTGCGAGTGATACTTCTGAGCATAGTTATCGCATTTGTATAATACTAATTTCAAAAATAACAACTAGACAGCAAGCGAAGTTATAAAAGAAACCCTTTAAGAGTGAAGGTAAGTTTAAGGTATACAGTGATCACTTTCATTCGTGGAAGAAGAAATTCACACGTAACCTATACATTACGGATTTTTGTCCGTAATTTCCACCTCGGTTGACAGAGGTAAAGAAGTTTTAACGAAACAAACGATCCAAATGAATAACGAAATTCCCGTCCTCTCTCGTACTGAAGTACCAGGTTACCAAATGAGCACGTCTAATACTGTTTCAAATAGGTTTAATGAATCAAACCCAAAGTTAAGTTATGCAGTCGTAACACAGGCCTACCTTACCAAAGACGAGGATATTATCACAGAATCTTGCGTTGGTATTACTATTTAAGATTATGTACTAGCAATCGGAAAAGTGACAACCCCTTCTAACATCAGATATGTCTCAAGGATATCTAATGGGATAATCTGAACATATCTTGCTAGTAAAAAATGTATTGCAAAACTCATTTCCATTCACGCCAAAGTATTAGTAAACAAAATTTCATTGGGAATAATGTCTGTCCTAACCAAAAAACAAAGAGTAATTATCTCAAACGTTTTTCCCATAATTTCTATCGTAGTAAATTAAGAGGAGTTCCTCAAACTGGGTAGTAAGCAATGTCCAAAGATTCTCTAATTAGAGAAGTACAGTCAATCCCGGTTTTCTCATATCTTTAGTTTTCGCAGATAGGTCTATATTCAAATTGGAGATTTCAGTAAACCTACAGAATTTCTTCAAATGGAATATGAATGAGCAAACTACTGCATTTCGTTATATGATTCACCAACCTGATTTATTTGTGAAGCTGAGGTTCATTTAGCTTGGCACTGTCCAAACAACGCAGATAATGAGGACTCCTCCCTTAACAAAAGAAAAATCACCCAAGTAACAAGCTCTCAGAATTTCCACAACATCCTGCAGATTCTCAGTAAGTGGAAAATATTGCCAAAAGGATGTAATAGCTACTACCCTACAATCTAACGTTAAGAGAGCTGCTCCTTCTGCAAACCTTCAAGGTTTCAATTACGATGGCTCCAATTCTCCATCCACAAATGTAACAAATTTAACCCCTTCTCCGATATGTCCGCAAACACTTTCCGCAGAGCTTGCTGGATCAAACCGGCCAATTTTTTCCAGCAATGAAACTGTTGATCTTGAAGATTAAAATATCTACCCTATCAACGGAGCCTACATCAGATGAAATCAGAAATCACAAGATTAAACCAAATTCTATGACATCTACAGCAGAGAAGGATAGCACTATTAGTGAAATGAAATGTGTAGTGTTTAACGCCCGCTTTCACTACATACGGCACCGCAGGTGGTGACACTGATGATACATGAAATGAAGATGGAGCACCGGTGGAATGAGATGGCGGGGGAAATCGGAGGCCCCGGAGAAAACCCGCCCCAACGCCGTGTTGTCCACAACAAATAAGATGCTTAAACCAGCTAAGGAAGTTTTGGGAGTCAACCCGAAATTTGGTCCCCTCATCTACGTAGAGTTGCAATCCTCTTTCGAAAATAGTATCGCAGTCAGCAACATATTAACAATTGTTTATGTTTACACCCATGATCTTGGGAGTTTAGCTCAAGCACTTCAGAATCCGCATCCTTATTTCATGCATAAATCTATAAAGAAGAAAATACCCTTCTCGTCAAGATACTCCTGAAAGTCTTTAACCAAAACGGAGGTAAAAAAAAAAAAAAAAAAATGTAGTCCAGATTCTGAAAACCTCAGCAACGACTCTATATCTCTTTTCTAACGTAATAATGACAACTTTCTTTCTGCAGCTATTCCTTATTATGATGCTCAAAAATTAGAGAAGATGTAAAATGCTAATATAAATGAAATGGAGAGACAGGAAATTCCGAGGATGTGGTCAACCGACACAGCATTTGCCTTGAAACAGCGGAAGAAACCCAAGAAAATCCATGCATCAGGTACGTCGGGAAAGGGAACCGAACCTAGATCTCGAATGCGTGCCTCACACCAACCCGCATAAAGCCACCTCTCTCGTTAGTTTGTACCAACTGCATTTACCTTTTTAAGAAACTATAGGCTCTTAACTTTACACAGGTCTAATTTCACACTATCATATTGTATCTGTTATTCTTACTGCCGCTAGGTGACGCGTTATTTTTGTATATCATCAACCTCTTAAAGTAAAACAATACTTAAAAATAAAACTGTGAACTACAATTTATTTCTTGATCTTCATTTTTTTGATTTTCTTCTCTTGATCTCTGTTAATCCAAGGTATACCGTATAAAACCATGTACATTCACATTATGTAATCCTCTCATTAAAGGGCAGTCTTCTTGACCTGCGTGTATTATGCATCCCTTTGGTGGAGGAGTAGTCAGCTTCTCATTGCCGATTTGATATGTTCTCGTTCATTCATCATAACGCTTCTATGTAAGACTCCTCTTTCGGCATATACGAGTAACTAGACAAGCACAGGTAATGCAGAACACGCACTTAAAATCTGAACTGGATTTTCTGCACATATAAGCTTAAAATACATTGTAGTATTGGTACCAATAACAAAGCACTGAAGAATTGCTTAAATAAATGCTATTAAAGTGTGTTGCCTTCCGTACATTTCATACATGCATGTAAAGAATTGAATATACTCAGTGGAATTTAATAGCTACTATAAAACGAGAGCGCTATTTCAATGTATGTGTGAAGCATTTGAATAAATGCCAATGAACGCGAATTAAAGTCTGTCCCCTTATATGTAACATTCGATTATGCTATATTTTTAGATGCCACTTTCTGCGTGGCTGCTTGGGTAATTGTTTGTAATGGTTCTTTCATAATACACGTTTGTGAGCTAAACATTGTTCACGTGCTGCTATAATAATCAGTAAAGTCCTGTTTCGCAAGCGTAATCAAATAGCTAAATAACCGGTGCAAAAATGAAACAAGCGTACAAAAATATGACATATTTTTATCTATTACATAACAAAAACATTAACATATCTTTCGTAGAGTTCTTAGCTGGCCTAAACTTGTTACAGTACACGAGGGAGATTATCTTGAGATTTTCTTTGCGAAGTTCCTGCGTTTGTCAGTCAAGCACATTTTATGCAATGAAAAGTAGCTCTGATCGTCGCATTAATTTACTGGAACATGTGGAAAGCATCACAGTTGCTCTTGAGTGAATTACCCTTCAATATACGTTTCTGTACCAGAAAGTGTCTCAGAAATTTTTCACAATGCTTAGTAATCAATACTTTGATTGATATCTTACTGATTTTCTGAAAGGCAGTTTTAACAATGCCGTAAGTGTCTGAAGACGACGTTATTGGAATTTCATCTATTAAAGAAAGAAAATATTCCGAAGTGGTAATGCAGGCCTTCATCTGTGTTATAGTATCAGGTACTACTGAAAAACTGTTATTGATTAGTTTATCTTGGTTGCCAATATTAGCAAAATTTTTCTGTAAAGTGGCAATGCTGCTGGCATCTTCTCCATCTAAGGAGTACCACACTGTTTCCACTTCATTGAAATATTTTGTGTAGTATTACACAGTATTTACCAAAAACTCCACCCAGTTTAAACTGACTGAAGAGGTAAAGAGAAATTGGGAAGTAAGTAGTGAATTCTTTAAATCTAATCGGAAAGAGTACAAACAATATCTCTGTGCTGGAAAGAGAAAACCACGTAATTTACGTCCTACAAATTTAAGTCATATAGGACAAAGAAGGGTGAAGTGATGCTCAAATGAGTCCTTGAACCTTGGATCTTGGAGCCCAGAGTTATCCGACATTCGTCTATCAGTTTAAGCGAAACACGGAAAGAATATTATCCAGGTAGCGCACCCCAATCAGGAATCGAATTCGGGACCTCTTGAATGTGAGGCAGACAGGCCTTACCGAGGGGGTAAGGAAGACCACGTTTTTATATTGGCTCCTGTCTCAGCGCGAAGTTGTAACGTGTCTGAATGATAAAATGATGGCTAGGAGTGTGGATTTCCTCCTAAATTTTCATGATTTGATTATAATAAGCTATTTTAATTAAATAAAAAGAAAAAATAAGTAAGCAAACGAGTATTTAAGTGAAAAAGTATTTATAAGCATTTCACACTTTTGCTTAGAAATCCGAGATCTAATAATCAGTAATGATTGATTGCAGCTCAGCTCGAGATTGGACCTCAGGAGACGTCCTACTCATCTAATTCGGACGACAGAGGCACTGATAGGCATCATATATTTATGGCCTATCCTAAATTTCTGCTCTTCCAAAAATTTCTGGTGAGTATTAAACAAAATTATTATTGAGTCCCTTTGGTATAAAAACACAGAACGGGAGGAAGTGCAGAAAAACGTCTAAATGTATTTTCGAGCAATTGAAGAATGTAAAAAGAGATGAAACTAGTAACTAAAGAATAAATGTGTAAATAATGTATGAAGTTTATGTAACTTATGTATTTTGTAACAGAATTAAAAGCTTAATTAAATTATATTCTTCTGTATAATGAATTCGTGCTCATTTTCCTAGGATAGGTATTTTCCTTCTGATTAACACAACACGGTGCAGGACAAAGGAAAGGATGTTAATAATTCAGTTACAGGTCTTAAAATAAAAGGTATCAAATTCAATTAAATACACACTTGTTAATATATAACAATTTATTCAATCTTGTCACCAATGGTTACATAATAACTACATAAAAATGCCAAACCTATTAAAGGAATGGTTGAAGTCATAGCCGACGTAGGTATATCAACTCTACCAATATACCTTAACCTTCAAATTTTAGTCCTCAAACTGCAACAGCCAGGCGTTCATTACAAGAACCGTCCTGGGAACCTTATTTCTCTTCTACACCTGGTATGGTTGTACTCCAAGTCAGTGTCCCTCTTTGAAGCATTAGTCTTCTTGTCGGTCTCTTCAATTGAGGACAGGGGACATTCTAACGGTTTTAGACCTTGAACAGGTCGTATAATCACACAGTTCTTTGTACGAAGTCTCACAACTCGCACAAGCCCGTCCATTTAATGTAACAGATCTTCAGAGACGCCACTCAAGTATATTTAGATTATTGATTTCAATTAGCACAACGACACTTTTGCTAGGTTTGTCATGCTGATCCTGCTTAAGATGAATCTGAACAAGTTACCCTTTACGAAATCGCGAACGAAGGGCATTTCTCGATTTACTTCTGACATCGTTAGTTAAATTCCATCCATCTCATCCAGGTTTGGTATTCCTATCTCATAGCCTTCTTGAAGGAACACCGCTGGATATATTGGTATCAAGTCAGTAGGATTTTCCATGTCCCAGGTTAACGGACGACTATTAATAATTCGTTCACTATCACAAAAAGAGTCATTAATTCCTCAGATATTAGGGATGCGTTCCCCAAATCATTACGAAGCACTTCTTTCATCAGACCGATTAACCTGTCCCACTCACCACCCCACCACGTGGGTGTAGTGGAACAGAATTTACACATAATACTTTCAAGATTGCTATAAGTCTCCAACTTTTGCCAATTAAGCTTAATCATCATTTTATTGAGACGTTTAAAAGTTGTCCAGTTTTCACTATAAATGGTGTAAGGCCTTCAACTACACCAGATGAAACATCGTAGTCCTTTTAGAAAAGAGTCTGTAGATAGCCATGCAGGTAGCTCCAAATGCAATGCTCGCTACCCAACGCAAATGAACAAACAAAACAAACCCACGTCTTCTGATTACCTCTAATTATCCACTAGCCAGCCAAGTCCATACCAACAACTTCGAGAATCTTGGCTTCTATCACGCGATCGTTGGTAAAGCTGGTGTGCAAGCTTTTGGCCTTTTCTTCTTGTATCTCCTGAAAACGACACATTTTCGTACATATGATCTCACAACTCATCTTGTATTTTAGATACAGAACATTTTCCTGAAGACACCCAACAGGGTTTTTGATCCTACGTGATAGCTCTTAACATGAAGATCATGAAATAAATGCTGCACAGCAGGGTGATCTCCTGGCAAGACTGCAGTTTGACGAAAGACAAATGTATCTGTTTTCCCTAGTACTCTTGTATTTTCTCGAAAAATACCATGTTCATCTATCACTTGGTCCTCAAGTCCTTGGAAACCCTCGTTCTGGAGAGATCTAAAAAGTGTTCTTTTGGAGTCTACCAGTTGTGAAAGGCTGAAGACTCCACTCTTCCTTCTTTTGGACTTGCCTTTAAAAACTATCCCTTTAACTCAGCAAACTAATATTACTATCTCATGATATAGTGGAAAATACTAGTAATATTAGTCTCATGTCAATGGTTCTGCTGTGACCACAAGACTTGAGGCAGTTTTCTTTCTTCACTTCATAATTCATTTTTATATCCGATACTACAATTTGAAACCCATTATTCCGCTGGTAGGTACAAATAGGATGGTCCCGCCCACCATCTAGACCTTATGAGTACCCTTGTTCCATATTCCGTGGCAGGCAGAGGAGCGGGCTTCAGTGCACCAGGTGCATATCTCCAAGCTTCCTTTGGAGTCAATTTTCCTATGTCCCTCACCCTGTTCTCAACTAGGACTGACAAAAAAACTTCGTCCTGTATCCATGTATACACTTTCGTAGAGTTCGTACATAAGTAAACCAACATTATATGTCAAACCCCTTTATTAAAGTAGACAGCAATCGAGCATCAATTGTAGCTCACATGAATTCGAGTCGAGGAATGGACGGTAGGGTAAAGGAGCTATATTTTCCTTAGTAGAGCTGAACTTGAACTCCAGACTCAGCTTGTGTCCACTGCGCCGTATACATATTGACTCCCATCGCAAAAGATGTCGTTGCTACGCTCTAGATGTACTCCAGGGAATCTTCTGGCAATTTCCCTTTGGTACAATTCACAAAGTTGTCGAGTCCATTGCCCAAAGGTCGTTTTTATTTGTAAAGCGACTTCTTTTAGCAAAAGTTTCGGAAAGAGCATAATGGGTACCTAAAAACCAATTGGGTCAATAATTGGATGAACTGCAGACTGCAAGGCCCTCTTAGTTAGCTTCTTTTCTGGAATATTTCCTAGGATATGCTATTCCCCAATTATCCACTTCTAATAAGTTTCTTATTTTCTCAATATTTAACATAATATGTGACTCCTGAATGTTTCCAATCTTTCCGCTAGTTCATCTTTCAAGTAAGAATTCTGTTCAGAAAAGTCTAGAAGAACACGTACAGGCTACTGATTATATCAGTGTATCACTTTAAACTAAATTGTTTGAAGGTATACCCACATGAAGTGTTACTGCAGAAATTTTTCACTAACTTAGACTGCAGTTAAGACTGTGGTTCCTTCTCAGCTCTCCTTTTACTAAGGTCATACATAAATGAGTAATATGATGGTTTACACACGTTAGAGGAGAGCCCAGAGTTACATTTTCTTGCAATATGCTCAAACTTGTGATTTCTGAAGCATGCAACGTTCAGGGAGATTCTAGCTTTCTATTCTTCGAGAGTCATATTACTAAACCGCTGATATCCTGATGATGTATGAGTCTCCATTTAACAGAAAGCACACGAGGTCCTCACTCCACCAGTTCCTGCTACATCCTGAGCAGTTGGAAAAATAGGTTCCCTCAAATGTTTCGATGCGTGAGTATTAATCACACTAATGTTGCTGATCTTTCTGATCAACTGCAAATATTCACTTTTCTACATCAGATTTCAAAACTTCCAACAAGTATTTGACCCTTTCTTGTGAATCTGTTTCTGGCCTATTATCATCTCTTCTCAGCCACACTTGAAATTATTTGTCAGTCAAGAAAGTCTCCACTAAGGAAAACAATAATGCCTCATAGTTGACAGCAGTTAGACCCATCGATTCTAGGGACCTAACAGCAAGCTCAATTCGCACACAGAACACTGGCAAGGCTGGCTTTTCAGGCACTAGATTTACAATGTCCCTTACATGTAGCTCAATCAATAAATCCTTTGGACCATTTCGTGTTCTTTGTAACTGATAAACTTTATTAAAAGTTTCAGCAAAAGGCGCAAAACCACTCAGAGGTTCATAAGAACGTGTCCCAGGTGTAAGCGGTTCTCTTAAATACACATTACTTTCTGCAAAAACCAGCTTGCTACTTTCATGTTTTCGCTCAAACTGAGCCCTAAATGGTAGCCACTGCGTAATGTCACAAGAGAATTTTACAGGCAACAACTCCGGCCACATATTTATTAATCTGCCTTTTTGTGAAACCTTCGATATTGTGGAAGAGAGGTCACTCTATACTTGAAATACAGTAAACATCTCGTACCTAGATTTCGCTGCTGTCCCTTACCACGAAATGATTCGACTTGGTCATTCTCTTTATGTGTATCTTCGTTGGTGGCCTTATTGCAAAACCCAGCTAACTGAAATGTTTCGTTCAGCTCTAATGGTCGATCTGCCTTTTCTTCCAGGAGCACAAAACTGGTGAAAACGTCGAATTGTGTCACATTTTCCTCAGCAAACTTGTTCTGGAACAGCTTGAATGCTCTTGGAAATAAACTACGAAAGTGTGTACTTTCTTTCAAAGGTGAATGGTCAGCACTCAGGTCAAACAGTGAAGGTTAGTAATCTTATTTTACCTTTTGCATTCTTATTGCACGGCCAGAAGGTGTCCTGTTGCGGTCAACAAATGTTAATCATTCAAACTCAGGTGGTACAGCAGAAGGTATAAAATTCTGTTAAATACACACTCGTTAATATATAGGAGCATAATTTCTCGTTTAATTTAATCATATTCAGTCTTACATGGTTACATAATATCTTCATCAACAAATGTCAAATCTATTAAAGGAATGTTTGTAGTCATATTCCACATTGATATATCAAATTTCCAAATAGATGTCCTTAATGTAGCTTCGTGTCTTGGTCTAGTTGTTGCATTACTCGTTATAGTTCATTTAATGTTGTCTAATATTTTCTATATTTTTCTTTTTCCCTTAGATACAGAAGCACTAACGTATTCACTTCTCTGTTTTGCTGCTCATCAGGGAATTTGAAGTAAAACTGGTGCATTTAATAGTCGACCTGTTTGATATGGTAAAGGAACACACGAAGAAGATTTTCCGTCTACAGATACAGTATACGCAGTGAAATACTCAGCCAAATGGCGTACTAGACGATGCGTTGAGTTCGGAAAGCCCCACAAGAATCTGTACACTAAGGAAGAGAATAGACAGTGTCCCGGTGCAGGAAGCTGGTTACCGTGGGCAGATATACATTCAGATCGACACCACTCCAGTCCCGGAGACAACCGTGTACGTAAATTCGCCTCTTGTAAATTGGAAGTACAATAATCCGGAGTCATCGTCCGTGATTTCCTCTACTCTGTACTCCAACCCTCCTTGCACAACCTGGAGGAATAATAAGCAGGAGTCATCACCTCCTAAGACAGTATCTCAATATGGAAATCCTCCACACATAACTTGGAAAAACAAGCAGTATTCACCGTACCGCAATATACCAATTTTGTAAGCAAGCATTCCTTAAGCTACAATAGAGCAAAAGCTGGAAAAAGGAGCAACAGAGGACAAGAATTCATCACTAGGAAATGTAGATATGCCGGGCTGGTCGCCATAGGTACTCAGAGTTGGTCTAGCTAGAAATAGGCTATAGCATTCTTCATCGGAATTTGAAAATGATAACGATTAAGGTCAAGCGCAAAAGAAATTACACAGAGCGATATGAGATCTTATGCAAGCGAGTCAGAATTAAACGAAGAACATGGTTTCAGACTAGTGGATGAAATGTAGAAAATGTATACAATGATGTATAGAAATAATAGAGAACATCTTAGTTGAATCGGCACAAAAATGGAAAGCAGCATCTTCAGCTGTACATAGCTCCGTGTTGCCATCCTATAAACCTATACTACCTGTATTTCTCTTTATCTGTCCACTGTTCTATAGACTACTGTTACGAAAACGTTCTTCTACCTGCCTCTGTTACAAAAATAATTTTTAGGACTGGATTTTTGAAATATTTCGTTGTTTTTAGCATTGGTTTCAGTAGTCCGAAGGGAAGTTCAAATCTTTCTAAACCCTCATTTTCTGGTGGCATTTGATTGCGTTCTTTTGCATATTGGAGAGAAAATATAATCAATAACTACCTTCTGCATTAAAAAGCAAATGTTTAATAATTACAGATAAAAGAGGCAGTCTCTCAAATGCATATTCCCATATACTGTCAACTGTAGTGAAATTTTTATCTCTTACTTCTCTCCAGCACGGCTTACAAAACGTAAAATTTTGCTTCAGGACGAATAGAACCTCAAAATCTATTTACAGCAATATAAGTAAATGTATTTGTCATAGGAGCAGCTTTAACTAATAAATATTTTGGAGACATTCTTGTTAAAAAAAAAAACGATGGAGGCTTCTTCTGTTTAGAGCGTAGTTTGGAGTGGAGATTTTGTTTGAATATCAATCGTAAAATTTATTGACTTTTCTCCTTTCAGTATTCATGTTCACAGACTTAATCACACACCTTAACTTTATAATAGTGCATCGTTCTTGTTCAAAGTGCCTCAAACTTGCATTTCTTTTGCAAAATACTGATATATAAGATTTTGTGCTGAATGATCCATCTAAGCAAATAGAACCCTTCATTTGTCTCACAGTACAAGCCAATAAAACAAGGGGAAAAAAATCTTACCCGGTACCCATTCCCGTCTTAAATAAATAAACAAAAAAAACAATAAAAAAATAAAAAAAAATATGAAAAAAGAAATAAAAAAAATAATAAAAAAGAATAAAAAACAATAAATAATATAAAAAAATAAATAAAAGAAAAAAAAACAAAATAAATAAATAAAAAAATATATAAAAAATGAAGGTTTCTTCTGTTTACTACGGAGTATACATTCCTCGTTACTTCCCTTAAAATAAACATTTTGTCTGTGATCCAATCACTCACCTTTAAACAACGGTTTTCACAATATGCCGTATCTGTGTTTGAAATTTTCAGGAATACTCTTCACTTTAGTAATACAATTTGGAAAGTACTTTTTATTCAAAACAAACAAAAGCAAAAGACGTGACACTAGATACGCATATAGTTTATATATAGATATATTGTTTCACTAAACTTGCGACAGATGTCGCAGTTATTTATACTACAACACAGCTAATAGCGATATATCCTGCTGTGCGGCAGTTCCAGGGATCAATTTTCCACAACCGGGGTATGAAGTGGATTGAAAGCACCACAAAGGAGTAGGTGACTCGCTCCTTAGTTTGCTACTCGAAAACTCCATTCCCAAATTTTTGTAACACTTATGTTATTATTAGGTAGCCTAAATAAGGTGCCTATAATTATAAATTGGTGCTTTATTTTCATTTTCTGGGCTCAAATGTAGTGTAGACTAGTATTAAGCGTATATTCCTTATGTGTGCATTTCAAAACTCTTATTCCCAAAATTGAGGAGGCAAAGTCGAGGTAATGAACAATTTTGTTCCCTGAATTTAGCTTCGCCATTCTTTTTACTCGCAACAGTTCTGCAATTCCCCTTGATCTTTCCAGATAAGCTTAAATTTATTAATTAGTTACGACTTGTGTTTGCTCGTGTGCGTCAGTAATAAACATAATATTTGTGTTCCGAAGATCGTTTCTTTCCCTGGAATAATAGACTGAAATCGCCAAAGAGCAGATTACTGTGTTAGTTTTAATTCTCTTTCAATATACAGTTTAAGTAAGGAAATTGTCTTTTGTTTATTTCTAAAGCCCTCACATTTTTGCAATGCATTACCCACTTGACAAAGATTGCACGAAGAGTTAGATGCAAAAACATATGAAGCAAATTATTTAGCAACAATTTTTGATTGAAAATTATTTTGGAGACATCATATTTAAGCAGTAGTAAGCAAATCAACAAAAAATTTCAATTTTGAAAATATTAGCTGGAATCAAGTGGGTCAGTAATCGGGAGACACTGAACACCACATAAAAACATTCATCAAGTAAATACTTCTTTATAATCACCTAGAAGTATTCCAAAATCAGGCCCTGCGACTAATATCCGCTGCAGGAAGATCAACTCCAATCACGACAATGCAAGCCTTAACTCGGAACTATCCAATACATCTTACTTTAGAGGAGCAGGCCCTAATACAACGTGAAAAAATTTTGCGGTTAAAAACAACAAAATGGGAGAAAAGATTACTACACTCAAGTTGAAAGTACAAGTTTCCTACACAAAGTTAAAAACAGATCCGATTCTTCCTAATTCTAAAGAAAGCGTTCTCATCCAAGAAAACCCAAAGACTTCTGAATCAATTAGCATTCAATTAGATTTAGAACCAATAGTTACAAAACCTGAAACTTCCAAACCTGTACTAAAAGCACTAACATTAGAAATTGTGAACAATAGATAACCACCTGAAGAATGGTTACATATGTACACAGATGGATCTAACTTGGATAACAGCACAGGAGCAGGAATTAAGTGTGCACTGTTCTCATTCTATCAACCAGCAGGGTACCACACAACAAATTTCGATGCAGAAGTAACGGCTATTCATATTTCACTCCAACACCTTCTATACAGAATAGATACATTCAAAATTGCTGTGATACCTTCTGATCCTAAAACAGCGTTATGTGCAATAAGTTCATATAAAATGAGGTCAATCCAAATTAAAGAATGTCACAAAATGATCCAACAACTTCGAAAACTACAGAAAAGAATTATATTACAGTGGATATCTGCACATTGTGGAATTACTGGAAATGAATCAGCTGATTTTCTTGCCAAAATGTGCAAATTTAATTCAGAAAAACTGTAAAAACTTACTCTTTTACATCCATAAAAATATTAATCAAAACAAATATAAAAACAAACAAAACCAATCAATGTCTAACAAAGCCAAATATAAATAATGGAACATTTTAATTAAAAATCCAAAAATTATTCCAGAAATCCCACGTAAAGCTTCAGTAGAAAATTTTAGATTACTTACAGAATATGGCTATTTGGCTAAATACTTACACAGAATAGGAATTTATACAAGTCCAAATTGTCCTCTGTGCAACAAAGAAGAGGAAATGGCTCAAGAACATCTTTTAACCTGTGAAGTACTACCTGCCGGACCCACTAAACAGAAATATTGGAGAGCAAGGGAGCTAATGGCTTCACTGCCAAAGCTTAGCTTTTGAAAACAACAACACCAACAGAGTTAAATGCTACCACTCCTCTCGCCGAAAGTGTTTGAGAAAAACAAATTTTAGGATAGTTTGGAATAGGCCGAAGATTGGTTAGTCGTAACACAGAGCTTCTACCATTTGTCACTTCTGAGGTGAAGTTGAGCCTCTCGTCTTGACGTTTTTCAGACCATCAGCCACTGCCACCACAACGGCCCCGTGGTTCACCCATTTTGCCGCCGGCAGCACTAGTGCTGTGCCAGAACCATCCCATCAGGAACGAACCTAAACCTGGGCAGTGTTGACGTCATGTTGCACTAATATTCTGCTGTGTAATGCACGTAACGGAAGTGCTAATAATCCTGCCGACACCTCTACCCTAAAAGAGGCCTAAAAATGAGAGATGATGTGAAATGTTAATAGATATGAAATGGAGGACAGGAAATTTGAGGAATGTGATTAACCAACACAGTATTCGCCTGACGACATAGGAAAATCCCCATGAAAACACATGCATCAAGTAGGTCAGCCAAGGGAATCGAGCCACGGCCTCTCGGATGAGGGCCACATTACAAACCACCTGAGCCATCCCGCTCGATATAAATAAAATACTTTGTACAAACTACGCTTATCTTTTTAAGAAACTATCAATTCTTAACAGTACATTGAACTAATTTCGCAAAATCCGCCACATCCATCCTCAGCCTAGTTGGTTATTTCTGTTATTGTTACTGCCGCTAGGTGATGGATTAGTCTTGTGCATGACCAAACTCTTCTTATAAAATTAAAACAGCGTACTAAAATTTATTTCTTGAGTTCTTTCCATTTTCCTGAAAGAATATTATTATAGCTTTGTTCTATTTTCAGATAAAAGTTATCCATTACACTGTATTTGTCCACAATTTTGGGATATTTTCACTGAGGATTTAGATAACCTGTTGTTAAACCAAGGTACTTACCGTATAAAATCCGGTATATTTACCTTTTATAACCTTCTCTTTAAAGGTCAGTGTTCTTGACTTGCGTGTCTTATGTATCCCGTTGGTGGAGGAGTAGTCAGCTACGCCATTGCCGATTTGCCAAGTTCCGCTTCACTGATCATAACGCTTGTATTAGGGCAATAAAATATAAATAGGCCTTTCGTTACAGAAAATTTATTCATGAACAGTAATTGCACGAAGTCTTTCACCTCCTCATTGGTTGTGAAACGATGACCTCCAGGAGCTTCTTTGTGTAGACCAAACATGAGGAGGTCACATGGTGAGTGGTTGGGGCTGTAGAGTGAATGTTAAGCGGCAGTCCAGTGCATTTCGGCCAATATTTGCTGTGTTGCAGCTGCAGTGTGCGGTCTGGGATTATCCTGCAGAATTAACACGTTTCTGATACGGCTACTGCGACGTTTTGCCCGGAAAGCAACTCGAGCTTGACTGAGGCAACGGAAGCAGGCAGCATTAATGGTCCATCATCGTTGTCCCTGTTGTTCGAGGAAATCAATGCGAAGGACACCTTTTGAGCTCCAGAACACCGTGGTCAAGTTCGCGTCCTTCATTAAGCTCATGGCACCAATGTTTAACTCTGGAACATGAAAGGGTTGTTTCCCCAAACTGTGGGAGTAACCAACAACGACAGTTCAATGACAAGAAATCTGATTATCACTCGTTGCGTAACAGCTGTATTCACCTATCTCAAAGGCCTCTCGGCAGTAAATGAGAAGTAGAGCCAAACGAGAACCCCATGCAGTTAAATCTTACTGACGAGGTAACAGGAATTGGGAATGATGATGATGATGATGATGATGATGATGAGGATGATGATGATGATGATGGGGATGATGGTGATGATGGTGATGATGGTGATGATGATGATATGGCTATAAGGGCGATCAATTGCTTGGTCACTAGCGCCCTTACAGAAACTGATTCATGGCAATAGCCAAATATATATTTGTCAAAATTAAAAAAAACATATCAAAACAATATGACTAAAATATAAATAATAACAATAAACAATACAAAAGCTACAATTTCCCATAAAATACTAAAAACCATAAAAATATTATTTTCACTAAAGAACTTGCCATGGCAAGGGCTACCTGCAGAGAGGTGGTCGAACCAATTTGTTGCGTTTCTTTGGGGCAGGGCTAGAGCTTTCAGCAGGATATTCCTGCCTTTTCCTCACTGTCGTTTTGGCAGTGGGGACAGGATCGACCCGCTCTACCAAATCGTCAACGGAAGAGGAACGCTTACGCACTGGTGAATTCGAATCCAGTCTCTGGACAGGATCGGAAACTGCTACCGGCGAAGATGAAGGTCGCAGTTCGGCGTCCTCTCCAGATGAGTCCGCAGATGTTTTAGACGGAGATTTTCTCGGACTTTTGCACTGGCTAGCTCTCCTTTCACTGGACCTTACTATTTTTCTTGAGGAAGTCCCTTCTGTCATCAGAGGTCTTGAATTTGGCGATACATTGTATATTACCGGTTGACATTATTTTGAAGTGGATGGTTTCGGCGGTGACTTAGCTGAATCCTTCTTCTTAGGGCTGGACCTGGTCGGGGCACTCACTGTTGTTCGTGCAGGTGTTTGGGGCTTTGGCTGTGATCTTGGTGTAATATATCTATTCAGATATTACTTCCCAGGTTATTTCGCTGATTTGTGTTGTGATTTCACGTCTAGGTACCGGCTTAGCTGCAACTGCATTATAAGTAACGGTCCTAGGTGTACAAGGCTGATGAACTTGTAAGAGCTTCCGGGCTTTCACGAAGGACACCCCCTCTCTTACCCGGGTCCCTTGGACAATCTCTGGAGTTTGCTGAGTGATTACCACTGCAGTTAACACATTTTACGGGTGAAGTGCATGCATTGAAATGATTGACTTCACCACAGTCAATGCAAGTGGCAAATCGTTACCGGAATCACTTGTGTGGCCAAAGCGCTGGCATTTATAACACCTCAGTGGATTTGGTATATACTGCCTCACTTCAATAGCTTCATACCCTGCCTTAGACCTTTTCGTAGTTCTACCCGATCAAAGGTAACAAACAGGGTACGAGTGGGCACTAGTTCACCTCGTTCATAGCGGTGAACTCGAAATAAACTTGTCACACCATGTTCCGCCAAGTTATCCTGAATCTCCTCTTTGGACATACCATCCAATGCGCTGGTGTTTACAACATCACGCGAGGAGTTCAGAGTCCTGTGCAATTCAACGCACACCGGATAGCTTGCAAGCATATTTGCTTTCAAGATTTTAGCAGCCTGTGTCAAAGAAACTGCTTCGACCAGGAGCGTGCCATTGCGAGATCTAGTACATGATTTCACAGAACCAGGAATTCTATCTAAGCCCTTCTGCATAACGAACGAATTCAGGGTACTAAACTCCCGACCATCCTCATTTCTATAAATAAATAAGTAGCGAGGACCACAAGACTCGACTACTTCTTTTCCACTTTTGTTAACATTTTTATTATTATGGTTAAATTTTGCGATAATAAATTAATTAGAATTCATCCCCCTGTGCTCCCCACCCACCACGGAGCCCAACAAGGGGTTATCCCACTGGGATGACAGTGTTTCACAGGGGATATAGCAAACCTGCCGTCCCACTCAGCCTGGAGTTTGGTACAATACCTAGTCCTGGCCGTTTGATTAGGGGTGGGTTAGTCCCTAACCTCCCGTTTAGGAGAAGCAGAATCCAAAGTAGTGTATTAGAAATGCGCACCCTCCCCGAATCCAGAAAAACACTGTTACGAGCTCAGATACGCATCCCTCTACCACCAGAACAAACACTTCCACCGACACGGGTCTCTATGCACAGCCTACACATTGGTGGGCCTGTTGACCGTCTCCCTCAACAACGAAGAGGAGCCCACACGAGGGAGACTGGTGGCTCGGAACCCCGGGTGCGCCAAACCGGTACCTACCGAAGTAGGCTCCTGGGCCTATCATTCAGCACTCGATATAACTTAAAGTTGGAGGACGTAAATTATTAAAAAACAATCATTAAGGAAAGTGAATATTCCAAGGTAGTAACGCAAGCCTTCATCTGTGTTATTGTACAGGATACTTTTGAGAAACTGTCATTGATGTACTTATCTTAGACGCCAATATTAACAAAACATTCCTGTGCAGTGGGAATGCTTCTTCTCCATCTAAGGAACAAAAACACTCTTTCTACATCATTGAAATCTTGTGTGTAGATTACGCAGTCTTTCTCAAGAACCACATCCAGTTAAAACTGAGTGAGGAAGTAAAGAGAAATTGGGAAGGACGTAGTGAAATTCCTTAAACCTAATCGGAAAGAGTAAAAAAATTTTATTGTACTGGAAACAGAACACCACGTAATTTACGTCTTCCAAAGTTAAGCCATATAGGACAATGAATGAAATGGGTGGAGTGATGCTCAAATGAGTCCTTGGACCATGTAGCCCAGAGTTACCCGACATTCGTCTAGTAGTATAAACCCGGAAAGAAACTTATCCAACTAGCTCACCCTAACCGAGATTCGAACTCGGGACCTCTTGAATGTGAGGCAGACACGCTTCCCATGGTGGGCCACAAGACCACATTTTCATATCGGCTCCTGTCTCAGCGAGAAGATGTGAAGTGTCAAATGATACAATGATGGTTAGGAGTGAGAATTTACTCCTAACTTTTCATGATTTGGTTAAAATACACTATCTTAATTAAATTAAAAAAATGGGTATGCAAAACAGTATTCCAGCAAAAAGTATTTATAAGCATTTCACTATTTCGCTTAGTAATCCGAGTCCTAATAATCAGTAATGATCAACTGCAGCTCATCCCGAGTTTGGACTCCAAGCGAAGTTCTATGCATATCATTGGGGCGACAGGGGCTACAGGACTGCAGTGATAGCCACCAGATATTTGCGGCCTATTCGAAATTTCTTCTTTTCCAAAACTTTCTGGTGTTTATTAAACAAAATTATTATGGACTCCCTTTGGTATAAAAACAGACAACGGGAAGAAGTGCTGAAAAATGTCTAAATATACTTTTGAACTAATGGGGAATGTAAGAATAAATGAAACATGTAACTACAGAATAAATATGTAAATTATGTAACCTGCTTTAGTAATTTGTGTGATTTTGGAAGAGAGTTACAAGATTATTTAAATAATCTTCTCCTATTTAATGAATTTCTGCTCATTTTCCTAAGATAGGGATTTTCCTTTTGAGTAACCCAACACGGTGCAAGACAAAGGAAAAAATGTTAATAATTCAGACACAGGTCTTACAATAAAAGGTATCAAATTCAATTAAATACACATAGGTTAATATATAACATTTTATTCAATTTTAGTTCAGTCACCAATTGTTGCATAATATCTACATAAAAAGGCCAAACCTATTAAAGGAATGGTTGTAGTCATAGCCGACGTAGGTATATCAACTCTCCCAATATACCCTTACCTTGCAATTTTAGTACGCAATAAAACTGCAACAGCCAGACATTCATTACAGGAACCGTCCTGGAAGATTTACTTCTCTTCTACACCAGCTGTGGTTGATCTACAAGTCAGTGTCCCTCTTTGAAGCATCCGTCTTCTGGTCGGTCGCTTCACTTGATGACAGGGACATTTTATCGGCATTATACCTTGAACAGGACGCATAAGCACATCGTTCTTTGTACTAAGTCAACAACTCGCACTCGCCCTTCCATTCCAGGTAACAGAATTTCAATAATACAGAGCGGCCACTCCAGTTTATTCAGATTGTTCATTTCAATTAGCATAACGTCGTTTTTGCTAGGCTTGTCATGCTGCTCCTGGTAAACTGAAGCTGACCAAGATACCCCATACGAAATCACTAACGAAGAGCATTTCTCGATATACCTCTAACTTCATCAGTTGAGTTAAATCCATCGCATCCAGGCCTTGTATTCCTATCTTATAGATTCCTTGAAGGAACATCGCCGGATTGATTGGTATGAAGTCATTAAGACTTTCCGTGTCTCAGGTTAACGAACGACTACTAATAATTGGTTGACACTCACAAAGAGCGTCATTAATTCTTCAGATATTAGGGAAGCTCTCCCCAAAACTTACGAAGCAGTTCTTTCATCAGACCGATTAACCTTTCCCACTATACACCCCACCATGTGGCTGTAGGAGAAGAGAATTTGCACAGATTACCTTCAACACTGCAATAAGGCTCCATCTTCTGTCAGCTAAGCTTAAGCATCATTTTATTGAGACCTATAAAATGTGTCCGGTTTTCACTATAAACCGTGTAAGGCCTTCATCTACCCCAGATACATCTTCGTAGTCCTTGAACAAAAAGAGCCTCTAGATAGCCATGCAGGTAGCTGCAAATAAACTGCTCGCTACACATCGCAAATGGACAAACAAACCAAAACCAGGTCTTCTGATTACCACTCATTATCCACGAACCAATCCAGGTCCATACCAACAATTTGAAATTCCTGATATCTATCAGGCGATCGTTGGGCAAAGGTGGTTTTAAAATCTTTGGCCTTTACTTCATGTATCTCCTGAAAACTAAACAATTTCGTACACATGATCTCATAACACTTCTTACATTTAAGATCCTGCAGATTTTCCTGAGAACACACAAAAGAGCCTTTGGTACTACGTGACAGCTCTTAACATGAGCATCATGAAGTAGATGCTGCACAACAGGGTAATCTCTAGGCAAGACTGCAGGTTGACGAAATAAAAACACTTCTGCCTAGTCTGGTACTCTTGTATTGACTCGCAAAATCACGGACACAATCAAAGTCTTCATTTGGTCCTGAAGTCCTCGGTAACCCTCGTTCTGGAGAAATCTAATAAGTGTTCTTTTGGAGTTTTCCAGTTCTGAAAGGCCGAGGACCTTACTCCTTCTTCCTTTCGACTTGCATTTAAATATTAACCGTTTAACTCAGCAAACCAATATTACTATCTCATGATATCGAGAACAATACTAGTAATATTAGTCTGATATCAATGTTTCCGCTGTGACCACAAGACTAGAGGCAATTTTCTTTCTTTTGTTCATAATACATTTTCATTTCTTATACTGAAACTTGAAGCCCATTCTTCCGCTGTTAGGTACAAATTGGATGGTCCCTTCCACCATCGAGAGCTTATGATTGCCTTTGTTCCTCATCCCTATGTAGACAGAGGACCGGGATCAAATGCACCAGGTATATATCTCCAAGCTTCCTTTGGAGTAAATTTTCCTATATCCCCCACTCTGTTCTCAACTAAGACTGACAAAAGAACTTCGTGCTTTATCCCTGTCTACACTTTCATAGGGTTCGTACACAAATAAGCTAACACATTCTGAAACACCTTTCTCAAAGTAGACAGCAATCGACTATTAAGCGTAGCTCACATGAATTGGAGTCGAAGAATAGACGGTGGGGGAAGAGAATTATTCTTGATTTTCCTTTGTGGAGCTGAACTTGAACTGCAGATTCAGTTTTTGTACACTGCGTCAGATACATATTGAGTCGCATCGCAGAAGATGTGGATGCCACGCACTACATGCACTTCAGGGAATCTTCTGGCAATTTCCATTTGGTGCAATAGACAAAGTTCACGACTCCATTTCCCTAAGGTCGTTATTATTTCTAAAGCTACGCCTGTGTTACAAGCGAATTCGTTTATCAAATGCTTCGCAAAACAGCATAATGGATACCTGAAAACCAATTGGGTCATAAATTCGATGGACTGCATACAGCAACGTCCTCTTAGTTAACTTCTCATCTGAAATATTTCCTAGAGGTTCGCAGTTCAAAATGAGAGCTTCTTCCTTGCGATTTCACAGTGTTCCAAGAATAGGTGACTTTTTGAAATCATCATGAAGAAGTGGGCCAGTGCTCTCCCGACCGCTGAGTCAAAATTGTGCTTTGCAAGAGTATCTTGGGCTGTATTGACAAATATACAGCTCTCCCTTACTTGACACAATTATCACACAAATTTCGGCGTTACTGTTCTCCTTCATCTGTCTAATAATATCAACAGCAAACTTATTTTTATCTTGACCGTCAAGCAACGCTTGATCTGCAATATGATCAATTACAGCTGCTAGTATAAAAGTGCTCGGTTTCACTACAAAAGCTTCTCGCTTGTGTCTGTATATTTCCACGTCTTCCTTGCCCCACAGGTATTTTAGAAAAAATGTCACTTCTGGTGCTATTGAAATTTGAATAAACGCCTTATGAATATCTGCAATAGCCCCAACTGTCTTCTTACGGAATTTAAGGAGCAGAGAAGGAATTAGTTTGATGAAATTGGTATCATTTTCTAAACAACCATTGAGGGAAGGAGTATTACTTCTTCTAACGGAAGTATTAAAGCCCGGTCTGACTGGTGTTGTTACAGAATTCTTAAAATGCTGGTCGATGAGGCTGATAATGACTGCTGATATCTGTCTGGTCACTAGGAACTTCTTTACTTATCCTCTCTCATAACCAGTCTTGAAAAACTTGGTCATATTCTTCCAAGTACCCATTGCGTTCTAGTTTCCTATTCGTAGTTTGTAGTCTTTCTTCTGCTATCACAAACAATGGCTCCTTCAGCCATTGAAGTCAAACATGTTATCTAGCAGCTTCGTTTTTCGGAATATTTTCAGGGAAATCCAGTCTCGCGTCTTCTTATAGCTGACAGTTTATCTTTTCGGAAAATGAACCATCTATTCGCAAATTATACAGTTTTAATAAGTTGCTAATTTTCTCAATATTCTGAAGAATAGGTGTGATTCTTTCTCATCATATCCTGACTGCTCATCTCTACCAAATGCTGTCCACACTAATGTTGTCATCATTGCTGTCAGGTCTCCCAACTTTCTACGTTCATTCAGGAGTTTAGGCTTTAAGAAATTTGTGGGAATAAGGATTTAAATATCCTAATCCCCCCTACATATAAGTGTAACAGTCCGAGTGTTATCACTTACTCTGCTGTAAGACGAGGAACCTGAATGCAAGCGACAGGCTGGCTAAGAGATGTCAGTCTGATTAGAATTATCTACATTCAGAAGAACAAGCTCAACCTCATGATGTTCCACTGAAGAACCCTTACTACCATCAAACACAGCATGGCTCAATATCACCTTCCTAGAGTCTTGAAGACTCAATCTTTCGGCTAGATCTTCTTTCAAGTAAGAATGCTGTTCAGCAGTCTAGAAGAACACGTACAGGCCTCAGATTATATCCGTGTACCACTTTAAACAAAATTGTTTGAGAGTAGACCTATGAACTGGTACTGCAGAAATTTTTCACTAACTTAGACTGCATTAAAGACTGTGGGTCCTTCTCAGCTCAACTTTCACTGTGGTTACACATAACTGAGTAATATTGTGGTTTACACACCTTACAGGAGAGCCGAGTGTTAGATTGTCTTGCAGTATGCTCAAACGTGGGATATCTGAAGCATGCAATGTACTTAAGAGAGTCATATTTTTAAAGCGCTGACAACCTGATGAAGCATGAGTCTGCATTTTACAGAAAGCACACGAAGTCCTCACTCCACCAGTTGCAGCTACACCCTGAGCAGTTGGAACATCAGGTTTTCTCAAAAGTTTCTAAACCCGAGACTTGCCCGTATTAATGTTGGATATGTTTCTGGTCAACTGCAAATATTCTTCATTCCTCTACTTCAAATTTCTGAAATTCCAATAAGTATTTGGGCCTTTCTTGTGCATCCGTTTCTTGCCTATGATCCCGTCTTCTCAGCCACACTTGAAATAATTTGTCAGTCAGGTAAGGCTCCCTTAAACGAAATAATAATGACCCTAGTTGTCAGTAGTTAGACCCATCGAATCATGCGACCTAACAATAAGCTCAATGCGGGCATACAACCGCGACAAGGCTGGACTTTCATTCACTAGATTTATAATGTCCCTTAAATGTAGATCAATCAATAAATTCTATCGACGATATCCTGCTTTTAACAACTCATCAATTGTAATAAATGTTTCAGCAAACGCCGCAAAAACACTCAGAAGTTCATAAGCTCGTGTTCCAGGTGTCACAGATTCTCTTAAATACACATTCCTTTCTGCAAAAACTAGTCCGAACTTTCTCCTCAATCTGAGTCCAAAATGGTAGTCACTGCTTAATATCACCAGAGAATTTTACAACCAACAACTCCGGCAACTTATTGACCAATCTGCCTTTTTGTGAATCCCTCGATCTTGTGGAACAAAGATCATTCGATACTTGAAACGCAGTAAATTTATCGTACATACATTTTGTGGTTGTCCCCTTATTTCAATATGATTCAACTTGATGATATTCTTTATCTGTATCTTCGTCGGTGGCCTCATTGCCATACCCAGCTTACTGAATTTTCTCGTCCCGCTCTAATGTTCGATCTGTCTTGTCTTATAGGAGCCTAAAATTGGTGTCACATTTTCCTCAGAAAACTTGTTTTACAACAGCTTGAGTGCTCTTGGATATAAACGTGTGTTCTTCCTTTCAAATGTGAATGTACAGCAGCCATGTAAAACAGTGAATTTATTAAGCTTATTTTACCTTTCGGATTATTATTGCACTGCCAGAATGTGTCCTGTCACGGTCAACAAATGTTAATAATTCAAACGCAGGTCGTAAAATTAAAGGTATAAAATTCAATTAAATACACACTCGTTAATATATAATGGCACAATTTATCGTTTAATTTAATCTTTTCCAGTGTCAAGTGATTACATAGTAGCTTCATCAAAAAATGTCAAATCTATTAAAGGAATGGTTGTAGTCATATTCCACATTGCAATTTCAACTCTCCCAAAATATGTCCTTAAAGTAGTTTCGTTACCTGCTGTAGTTGTTTCGTTACTCGTTATGATTGATTTAATGTTGTTTAATATTTTCTATATTTTTTTCTTTTGGCCTTAGATGTAGAAGCATTAAAGTATTCAATTCCGTGTTTTGCTGCTGATCGAGTTTTTGGAAGTAAATCTGATGCATTTTATCGTCGACTTGTTTTATATGGTATACGAACACATGAAAAAGACTTTCCGTCCACGGATTGCAGAATACGAATTGAATAACCAGCCAAAACGCGTAGTAGACGTTGAATTGAGTCCGGAAGGCCTGACAAGAATCTGTACACTAAGGTAGAGAAAGCAAAGTGTCCCGGTGCAGGCAGCTGGTTACCATGGGCAAGATATTCATTCAGATCGACACCAGTCCAGCCCCGGAGACAACCGTGTACGTAAATCCGCCTCTTATAAATTGGAAGTACAATAATCCGGAGTCATCGGCCGAGAATTCATCTTCTCTGTATTCCAACCGTCCTTGCACAACCTGGAGGAACAGTTAGCAGGAGTCATCGCCTCTAAAGACAGTACCTCATAATGGAAATCCTCCCCACAGAACTTGGCAGAAAAAGTAGTATTCGCCGTACCGCAATATACCAATTTTGTAATCAAGCATACCTTAAGCTACAGTAGAACAGGTGACCAAAAGCTGGAAAAAGGAGCAACAGCGGACCAGTAAGCACTCCTCATTTGGAAATGAAGATATGCCGGGCTGGTCGGCAGAGCGATCAGAGGAGGACTAGCTAGAAATAGGCTATTGTATTCCACATCAGAAACTGAAAATGATAACGTTTAAGGTCAATCGCAAAATGAAATTACACAGAGCAATATCAGATCCTCTGCAACCAAATCTGAACTAAACAAAGAACAGGGTTTCTGAGTAGCTAATGAAATGTAGGGAAATGTATACGATGTATAAAGGAGGAGAGAAATAATAGAGAACCTCCCAGTAAGATCGTCAGAGAAGGAGAAAGGAGCATTCTCAGATGGACATAGCTATATATTGCCTTCCTATAAACCTATATTACCTATATTTAGCTTTATCTATACACTGTTGTGTAGGCTTCTGTTACGAAAACAATCTTCTACCTGCTTCTGTCACAAAAAGTAGTTTTATTTAGAGATGGGTTTATGAAATATCTCGTTGTTTGAAACATTGGATTCAGTAGCCTGAAGGGAAGATAAATCTTTCCAAACCATTATTGTCTGAGGGGTCTTGAACTCGTTCGTTTTGTATATTCAAGAGAAAATATAACCATTAACTATCTTCTGCCTTGAAAGATAAATGTTTAATCATTCCAATAAAATGGCTGCCACTCCAATGCATATTTCCACATACTGTCAACTGTAGTGAAAGTTTAATCTCTTACTTCTCTTCTGCACGTCTTAGAAAACGTAAAATTTTGCTTCAGGAAGAATAGGACCTCAAAATTTTATTTACAGCAATTCAAGGAAATGTATTTGTCATAGGAGCAGCTATAACTAATAAAGATATTGGAGATATTCTTCAGAAAATACCAACGATGGGGGCTTCTTCTATTTAGAGCGCAGTTTGGCGTGGAGATTTTTTTTCAATATCAGTCGTAAAATTTATCGATTTTTCTCCTTGAACTATTCATGTTGACAAACACAATCACACACGCTTAGCTTTATAAAAGTGTATCATTCTTCTTCAGAGGGCCCGAATTGTGTGCTTTTCCTTTTTTGCCAAATACTGATATATAAGATTTTGTGCCGAATGAAGGTTTCCCCTGTTTACTACGGAATCTAGATTCCTAGCTTCTTCCCTTTAAATAAACTTTTTTCATGTTAACTGATCACTCACCTTTAAACAACGGTTTTCAAGATATGCCGTATTTGTGTTTTATACTTACAGAAATACTCTTCACCGTAGTAATACACTTGGAAGGTATTTTTGTTCAAAACAAACAGAAACAAAAGACGTTACACTAGATACGCATAGAGTTTATATATGTATATATGGTTTCATCAAACTTGCGACAGATGTCTCTGTCATGTATTGTCCAACACAGCTATTAGTAATATAATCTGATGTGTGGCAGTGCCATGGATCAATTTTCCACCTACATCGGAACCCAGAACCAGGGTATGAGGCGGATTGGAAGCGTAACAAAGGAGTAAGTGACTCGCTCCTTAGTTTGCTACTTGAAAAATCCATATGCCAAATTGCTTGGTGACACATTACTATTAGCCCGCCTTAGTAGAGTTGTGGTAGTGTGTCTGCCTCACGTTCAAGAGTTCGCGAGTTCGAATCTCGGTCAGGGTGAGTTACTTGGGTAAGTTTGCGCATATGGTTTTCCCTTATCCTGAAAGATGAATATCACGTAACTCTAAGCTCTATGGACTCTGGGATCATTTGAGCATCATTTCATCCTTTCCATTCATCATCCGATATGACTTATCGTTGGAGGACGTAAAATTACAAAAAAAGCACTATTAGGTATGCTAAATTAGACGCCTATAGTTATTAATTAGTGATTTATTTTCTTTTTCCGGGCTCAAATGTGGTGGCGAGTAGCATTAAGCGAACATTCGTTATGCGTGCATTTTAAACTGCCTAGTCCCTAATTGAAGAGGCAATGTTGAAGTAACGAACATTTTTGCTTGCTGAATTTAGCTTATTTATCCTTCTAAGTCAGTTTTGTTATTAATATGTTATGACGTGTGTTTTCCTGTGTGTATCAGTAATAGACATAATATTTGTTCCTATCCCTGAAAATCGTCAAATCGTCAAGGAGTGAAATCGTGAAATAGCAGATTACAATTTATTAGTTTGTAATTATGTTTCAAGATATAGTTTAATTAAGGAAGCTTTTATTTTATTTAGTTCTAAAGCCAACACTTTTTTTGCAATGCGTTACCTATTTGACAATGTTTGCACTAAGAGTTAGCTGCTACACTTTCCTCTCGCAGAATGTGTATGAGAAGAACAAAATTTAGGATAATTTGGAATAGGCCGAAAATTTGTTAGCCATAATAGAGCGCTTCTACAATCTCTGGCACATATTAAGGTGCAATTAGTCATCTCGTCTCGATGTTTTGCACAGCAATTTCAAGCTGAACCACGTCTCCGGTTTTCACCCCATTTTTGCCACCAGTAGCGCTACTGCTGTGCCAGGACCATCTCATCAGGAACGAACCTAAACTTAGGCAGTACTGACGTTTTCTCCACTGCGGTTTTCTCTTGTAACGGACGTAACGGAATTAGAAATAATCCCACCTATACGCCGAAAGAGCCCAAAAATTAGAGAGGATGTGAAATATTAACAGAAATTAAATGGAGAGACAGGAAATTCGGCGGATGTGATCAACCGACACAGCATTTGCCTTGCAACAGCGCTAAAACGCCAAAGAAAACACATACATCAGGTACGTCGGCAAAGGGAACCGAATCCAGATCACCCAAATGCTGGCCCCAGACTAACCCACCTAAGCCATCTCTTTCGATAGATTTTACCAACTTCATTTACCTTTTTAAGAAACTATAGGCTCTTAACTTTACACAGGACATATTTCGCAAATACGCCACCTGCAACTTCAGCCTAGTTGATTATTTCCGTTATTCTTACTGCCGCTAGGTGACGGGTTATTTTTTGTATATCACCAACCTCTTAAAATAAAACAATACTTAAAAGTAAAACTGTGCCCCACAATTGATTTCTTGATCTTCATTTCTTTGATTTACTGCTCTTGATCTTTGTTAAACCAAGGCACTTACCTATAAAACCTTGTATATTCACATTTTATAATAGTTTCATTAAAGGACAGTCTTCTTGACCTGCGTGTATTATGCATACCGTTGGTGGAGGAGTAGCCAGCTTTTCATTGCGGTTTTGACATGCTCTCGTTCATTGATCATAACGCTTCTATGTAAGATTCCTCTTTCGGTGTATACGAGTAACTAGAAAAGCACATGTAGTGCAGAACACCCATTTAAAATCTGGACTCGATTTTCTGTATTTGTATGCTTAAAATACTTTGTAGTATTGGTACCAAAAACACCGTACTGAGTAATTGTTTAAATAAATGCTATTAAATGTGTTGGCTCCCATACATTTCATACATGCATGTGAAGAATTGAAGATTTTCGTTGGAATTTAATAGCGACTATAAAACGAGATGTATGTGAAGACAATGAACGCGAATTGAAATCTCTGCCCTTATAAGTAAAATTCGAATATGTTCTATTCTTTAGATGTCAATTTCTGCATGTCTGCTTGGGTAATTGTAATGGTTATTTCATATTAGAAGTTTGTGAGCTAAATATTGTTCTCGTGCTACTATAAGAATCACAAATCCCTGATTTGTAAGCATAACCAAATAGCTAAATTACCTGGCATACAAGCACGAAAAGTGTAATAAGCAAGCTACAAAAATAAGAAATATTTTTATCTCTTAGATAAAAAATTAAATCATTACCACATGTTTCGTAGAATTCTTAGCTGGCCTATACTTGTTACAGTACACGAGGAAGTTTATCTTGAGATTTTATTGTGCCAAGATCCTATGTTTTTTAGTGAAGGACATTTTATACCATGAAAAGTAACTCAGACCGTCGCATGAGGTAACTGGAACATGTGGAAAATATCACAGATGTTCTTGAGCAAATTACCCTTCAATATACGCTTCTGTAGCAGAAAGTATCAAAGAAATCTTACACAATGCTTAGTAACCAGTGTTTTGATTAATACCTTACTGAGTTTCTTAAAGGCAGATTTAACAATGCTGTAAGTCACTGAAGACAACGTTACTCAAATTTCCTCTATTAAAGAAAGTGAATGTTCCGAGGTAGTATAATGCAAATCTCCATCTGTGTTATACTATCACGTATTTTGAGAAACTGTTGTTGGTGTACTTATCTTGGGTACCAAGTGCAGTGGCAATGCTGCTTGCAACTTCTGCAGCTAAGGGGCACCACACTGTTTTTACTTCATCTTCTGTGTAGTATGACACAGTCTTCGACCAAGAACCCCAACCAGTTAAAACTGGTAAGATCACAAGGAGATCAAGAACACAAGTAAGAAGATCACAGGTAAAGTTAAAAGTGTCTGAATGATAAAATGATGACTAGGAGTGGGAATTTACTTTTCAATTTTCATGATTTGGTTAAATTAAGCTATATTAATTAAAAGACAAAATAGGCAAGCAAACCACGTAATTCAACAACAAATCATTTATAAGCATTTCGCTATATCGCTTAGAAATCCGAGCTTCACTAATCAGTGGTGATTAAGTCAAGTTCAGTAGGCAACAACACCTGTAGTACACATACTAAGAAAGAGCTGCTATCAAAATAGAAAATAAAGGTTCAAGAAAACGTAAGTAGCTGCGGGTAACTGCAGTTCAGTTCGAAATTGGACTCCTAGAGATGTTCTACTCATCTACTACCGCTCGACAGGGTCTGCAGATCTGCATTATTATGGATAATTAATATTGGTCTATTCAAAATTTCTTCTTTTCCAAACCTTTCTGGTGAGATTTAAACAAAATTATTATGAGGTCCCTTTTGTATAAAAACACACAATGGGAGAAAATGCAGAGAAAATATAAATGTATTATCGGGCAAATGGGGGATGTAAAATTGGTGAAAGTTGTAACTATGGAATATATATGTGCTTATGTAACTTATGTATACTTTTGCAAGTTTATTACAAGTTTATTTAAATTATATACTTACAAGTTTATTTAAATTATATACTTCTATTTAATGAATTCCTGCTCATTTTCCCAGGTTAGGGATTTTTCTTTTGAGTAACGCAGCACGCTGACAGTCAAAGGAACGTGTAATAATATTTCAGACACAAAAACTACAATTAAAATGTATCAAATACAATTAAATACATACTCGTTGATATATAAGAACATAATTTCTCGTTTTAGTCAATCTTAGTGCAGCCGCCAATGGTTACAAAGTAATTGCATTAACAAATGCCAAACCTATCAAAGGAATGGTGGTAGGCATAGCTGACATTGGCATATAAACTTTCCCAACATTCTCCCAATTCGCAATTTCAGTTCTCAACATTCAGTCATGAGAAGAGCCGTCCTGATTGCTTTATTGCCCTTCCACGTCGACTGTGGTTGATCATTCATTCATTCATTCATTCAAGCAGCTGGCTGCTGACTGAGGGTCAGCACGACATGTGTCATTCATGTAACTGTCCTACACGGACTTAGCCACTTAAAGACAGGATATGAGTGGTTTTGCAGGGTGGTGGTTTAAATTTAGGTGGATGAAAAGAAGGGAGGTAGCCATAGCTCCTCATGGTAGCCAACTCGTTTGCAACGCTTGTGTGCACCACTGGTGAGAGAGATTTTGGAACAGCTTAATTTAGAATAATTATTCAGTTTGCAAATATAAATAATTTTGACGCTGTAATAACAAATGTATTACTACCGGGTGTGCCCGCATACCATGCGGGGAAGCCGGTAGAACTTGAAGCGTCTTTCTGAAGTACTCTATTGCTGAGGGAATCTCTCGTTGAATTTTGTGGCCCGGCGCCTAATGACATCTTCCACATAGTGGAGAGATGAGGCTTCATGAAGGTATCTCACGGGAAAACTCCAGCACACAGAATAGATGACCCTAAAGCATCCATTTTGTACACGTTGGAGTTGTCGCAGTTTGGTTCCTGCGGCCATACCCCAGATCTCACGCGCATAAAGCGTTATTGGAAGAATTAAAGCCTGAAAAAGGCGCAACTTAAAGGGTGCGGGCATCCTTGACCTCATCATGGGGAATAACGAAATCGAAGCTCCGCAAGCCCAATGAGCTACCTCCTGGATGTGACCCCCAAAGATTAGGCACTTGTCCAACTTTACACCCAAATAATTGAGAGACTTTGTCCATTCTATCCTTCTGCCAGAACTGAATTGGGTTGAAGGTTCTGCGTGCGTTTCTATCTGTGTTGTATAGCAGCTCCATGGGGAGATCCGCCACATACACTCTAAAAGGTGTAGGGAGTAAGACAGAGCCTTCGGGAACTCCGCCTCTTATGGGTCTTCTGGTAGATAGCTTTCCCGCCACAGTTACTGTGAAAAATCTGTGCTTAAGGAAAGTGTGAAGAAGATGTGTCATGTGTGTAGGAAGCCCCAGGGTGATCAGTTTATGTAGGAGACCCGCATGCCAGATGGTAGACAAGGCCTTCTCGACATCCAGAGATACTGCCGCAGTGTATGCCCTTTCCTGGAAACCCAGGGCAGCGGCCTCCACCAACTGCTGTGATATCGACTGCCCAAGACGAAAACCAAACTGATGGGGAGGGATAGCTCGAATGTTCCCCAGTAGGGGCGACAAGAGGGTTAAAACTTTCGAGAGGACTGACAGGAGGCTAATGGAGCGGTAACTGGCGGGGAGAGCCGGATTTTTACCGAGATTTAAAATTCATATCACATGAGCCTCCCTCCACTATCCTGGAAAGTAGCCCAGGGTGGGACACGCGTTAAAAAGCTGAGTAAGAAAGAGCACGGCTTTGAAGGGAAGATGACGGAGCATGACAGGGTTCAACCCATCAATTCCCGACGCCTTTTTGGGATTTATATGCCGGAATGCGCCCTGGAGTTAACTGGGTCTAATAACAGGAAGTCGGTCCACCTCAGCAAGAGGACGTCGAAGATACTGACATACCTCTCACTTGACGCGGCCAGTGACGTCTAGGTCCTGGGGGTCATCTCGTAACCTCATGGTCCTCTCTAGGTAGTCGGCAAACACATTTGCTTTGGCTTAGGGACCATACACCAGGCCTTGGGTCCCTTGGTTAGGGATGGTTGGTGCTCCTCCGCGATTCCGGAGTCTATTCAAGCCTCCACGCTTCGCCATTGTCAAATTTCACTCGAGACATCAACTTCTCCCACGCGCGCACATGGTGCTCGCGTATGCGAAGTCGAACCTCTCGGCGCAAGCACCCGAGCAGAACTTGATTGTGGCGAGTGCTGTGTGGCTGATAGAGTCTGCGGGCCGGCTAAGAGCGGCAGATGAGTAAATGGATGTCTAGAGGAATGACGTGAGGGTGTAGTAATGCTGGAGAGTGAACGGTAAGGTTACGAACAGTTCGCCCTACGATAGAGAAGGAAGAGATCGCCGTATCTAGGTTTGGTATAACTGTAATGTGTGGGTTAGGAGGTATGGAGTCATTTAGGCAGACCCGTAAGCAGTCCCAATCCACCTCATGGTTTTGAACCGTGAAGTCATGACTGAGAATCCGTAAAATCACCTCAGCCACAACTGGGTTGTGGTCGGAATGTAAGGCGCTTTGTGAGTTGAGTGACAAGTGGAATGGGCACTGATGATTTCGAAGTCAATGACCGAAGGGCGGCCTTGAATTCGCGGGAAATCAGTGGCTTTCCAGGGTCCCTCTTCTCTCAGTTGAGGATCTCCATCTATTATGCGGATGATTTCTCTGCCTCTTGCGTCTGTCCGCGGACCCGAATGCCGACGCGGGTGTTTAGCATTCAAATCCCCAGCCATGATGACATTGGGATGTAGGGCGAGGATAGAGAGATAATCGTTAGCAACGAACTGTTGATGAGGAGGGTGATATGCAGACACTATCAGGACCTCGGAACCACCCAGGATCAAGCAGACGACCGTGTTTTCAAGGGTTTGAAGGGGGGAAGCTGGACAGGTTTAAAGAAAACACCTCTCCTCAGGAAGATCGTCGTGCCACCGCCACGACGGCCCACACGGTCCATCCTGAGGCAGTGATAGCCGGAAATCCGGAAGGAAATTTCAGGTCGGAGGTGTGTTTCTGATACCTGTATGAGATCCAAAACAAATGATCTCGCAAAATGTACAAATTCATCTTGTTGTCCATTGATGACACTCGCATTCCAGAACGCGAATATGAACGAGGTCAGAGACCTAGTTCGACCCGCCATTAAGGCTCGCGCGGCTTGCTGTGGATAACAAGGCAAGCGCCTACATGGCAATGAGTATTCGGGCTGAAGACTCTGTGGTGTCAAAGAACCTCACCACCAGTTTACAGAGACGCCGGCCGTGGTTCTGCAGCAGTTGCTGCAACCAACCCAGCATCTCTGAGGAGAAGCTTCATTTGAAGAGGAAGTTTTGGTAGGAGTGGGGGCTGTAGAAGGGGGCCTGGGAGCCGGCCTACCATTTGTTCGCCCATCCCTCAGCTCACGAGCGGGCTCGAGAGTACCTCGCCCGCTCGACGCCTCAGAATCCATTTCTTGCTCTCTGGCCGGACGACGTGCCTTGCGTTCCACGAGAGTGGGTGGTCGTAGGAGCTGTTTGTGTAGCCTTAGGTGGGCTTGCGTGTTTTGCCTGTGATACTGCTGGCAAATCCGCAGGCTAGCAGGCTACCTCCGCAAAGATAGGCACACCTCGTGCTCTCTGAGTTGAACCAGGAGCAGCTGGCTGCACTGCTTCAGCGAGGGCAGGATTCTGAATAGCTGACGTTGGTGCTGGCGTCCTCCTAGAGGCTATCACAGCACCGTAAGCAGCGTGGGTTACGGTGGCAGAAGTTGCTGGAGTGATTAAAACCCAGGCACCTATAACATTGAGAGGGGCCGTCAGAGCCCTTTGCTGGTTCCAAATGAACCCGGAGCTAACAGATGGTTGTGACACCATCCAACCTGAATTCTGGGTCACTTGCTTGCTCCACTAGCACCAGGAACAGTTGCAGAGGGCATTTTGTGCCTTGTCGATGTGGAGGTGGCCTCGTTTGTTGCTTTACCACTCTCGGGGTGATACCCTGGCGGACGAGATCTGTCCTGTTGTCTTCCACTGACGTATCCACCGGCAACCCCCGGATAAGCCGGCGCACATCACGGGCTTTCTCCAGCCCGAAGGTAAAATGGGACGTCTCTCCTTTTTGAAATGTTGTAGTAATAGGCTGTAAACTTTCACTGCTTTAGCTTGGAAGATATAGCGGCTTTTATATCTCCGCACTGCGCACAACTGCGCCAGGGTTAGAATGACTTTTTTTTGGGGAAGCCAACAGTCCCGCGGAAGTCATCCCTAATGATCGGAGGAACGTGTTTCCGTTGACACCCACCATTCTGACCTCCGCCAGCATTGGCAGGGGTTCGACGTCTGGACCAGCCAGAGGGCACGCCCTCTGCAGCCAGCCTCTCAGCGCGCTTCGCTTTCCGTGATTTAACTTCACAGAACCCCCCCTCCTGCTCGCCATCCATGGACATGATCGAGGAGCTATGATCCGAGGTATCCTCCTATGTGGAGCAGTAGCTGGAGTACGTAGTGGTCCTCCCACTATGGTAAGAACGAGAGGTGCGAACACTGGCACACTCATCCTCGGAATCAGACTCCGAGTTTTTGCCTGAACGAAGGACTGGCTTGCGTGAGTTGCCCTGATTGGTTGAATCAAGCAGTACTACCTTGCCTTCTCCGACGCGGCGTTGTTGGCGAGGTTTCCTCTTCCTGGTTTCACATATAGAGGTGCTGGTTAAGGCCGTTGCGACCGAGTTGGCTAGTCTGTCAGAAGCAGTACTAGTGGATGGAATGGGTTCCATCGCTGATAGGTTTACTGACTAGGGCCAGACAGGTACAAAAAGCACTGCACCAGATGTGCAGTGCAAAAACACACCTACGTGTGCCCTCACCTGAAGGTAGCAGGGGCTGAGAAGCGGGCTAATAATAGGACAGGCCACCTGAAAACACAGATGCGGCTTACCCGATACTAGGTAACGGATGGCTTTGACCGTTAGTGGTAACCCGCTACCATAATTGGCTTTCCGTTCTTGAAGAATGCAGGCACTGTTGGGCAAGCTGGATATTTGTTATCCCTGAGATGAAGGCAGGTTGTTTTCTACGAGGTGCTCTGGAACCAGAGCCGAAGTTTCAAGTCGCAATTGCCGGAAATTCCCGAGGGACGTTTCGGATGTGGCAATGCGCTTGCTGGAGAAGTTCTGGTCGGCACGTCCGCTAATCAATTCAGTTTCCCTCTCTAAATTATCAGTCTTCTGCTCGGTGTCTTCGCCTGTTGATAGGGAACATTCTAATGGGATTAAAAGTTGTATAGGACGCAAAATCACACCGTTCTTTGTATGAATTCTCACAACTCCAACTTGTGCCTCTTTCCCAGGTAACAGATCTTCAATAATACCGAGTGGTCACACCCGTTTATTCAGATTGTTGGTTACAATTAGCACAACGTCGCTCTTGCTGACTTTGTTAAGCTGATCCTATTTAAGCTGATTTTTTTATATATAATTTACATCCTCCAACGTTAAGTCATATCGTACGGTGAATTAATTTAGTGAAATGATGCTCAAAGTATTCCAGGGTCATTGGAGCTTAGAGTTACCCTACATTCGTCTTGAAGGGTAAGGGAAACCCCGGAAAAGCCTTATCCAGATAACTCACCCAGACCGAGATTCAAAATCGGGATTTCTTGAACGTCAGGCAGACTTGCTGTTTAAGCTGAAGCTGACCACGACACTCCTTACGAAGTCACTGACGAAGGGCATTTCTCACTTGCTGTTGATGTGCCTCTCATTTCCTCAGTTCAGTTCCATCCATCGCATCCGTTTCTGGCACCTTGAAGGAAAATCGCCGGTGAGATTGGTCTCATGTCATCAGGATCTTCTGTGTCTAAGATTAAGGGATGACTATTAATAATTGCTTCACACTCACACAAAAAAATCAATAATTCTTCAGATGCTAGGGAAGTTTCCCCTAAACATTACGAACCAGGACTTTCATCAGTCCGATTAAATTTTCCCACCAAACATCCCACCACGAGAATTTGTAGAATTGGATTGCCGCACAATTCTTTGAACACAGCAATAAGCCTCGTTCTTCTGCTTGTTAAGCGTAGTAATCACTTTATTGAGATCCTTAAAATTTGTCCGGTTCTCACTATAGATCCTGACGGCCTTCCTCTATTCGAGATAAATCTTCGTAGTCATTGAAGAAAAGAGTCTGCAGATAACGCTGCAAAGATTTCCCAGTGCACTGCTCGGTACACAGCGCAAATTAACAAACCAACACACGTTTTTTGATTACCTCTCACTATAAAGAGGCCAGCCAGGTCCACACCAACAATTTCGAAGCCCTTGGCATCTCTCACGTGGAGGATACCCAAAAGAGTCTGTAGTACGTGACAGTTCTTAACATGAACATCATGAATTATGCGCTGTATATCTCGGTGATCTCCTGGTAGTGCAGCAGGTTCACGAAAGACAAATGTATCTGCCCCTTTTTAACACTCTTATATTTACTAGCAAAATACTATGTTCATCTATCATGGGCACAACCGAAGTCAGCATTTGGTTCTCAGGTCCTCGAAATCTGTCGTTCTGGAGAAATTAGTGCTGGAGTCTTCCAGCTCTGAAAGGCTGAGCTCCCCACTGTTCCTTCCTTTGGACTGGTTTGAGAAAATATATTTATTTTAAAAAGGACAAACATCGCGTAATGAATTTTGAAATACCGGCAGTCGATTCTGTTTTTATATGTTTCATTTTCACATTTTGGTAGTACTAACAAGAACATATTAACATCCAGCGTTGATGGAGATTTCGACAGCTTTTTTTCGGGCTAAAGATGTGTATAGGTTTACATGAAATCCCGATTCCGAAGAATTTATAAGTATTATCGTGACTTCTTATAAGATAAGTGAAATTTTAAGTTACAAATTGTTATATTTTTATATGTTTGTTGGCTTCTCTGTTAATAGCCTCATATTTTACGTATTTATTAGTTTCTAATTTGATGCTTAATGTTCTGTTTACTTTCGCCGTTAGGTTACTATGAACAATTTCGCTTACAATAACATACATAAATTTTATTTAAATTTTATGGAAATTAAATCAGAAATTAAACTATATTTAAAACGTCAAAGCAAAATGAGGCTCATTCTTTCAGATATTCGTTTTCTAAAATCTTTGTTTAAAACATAAGGTGATCCCTATTTTTGTTATAAAATCAGTTATATTTGATAATGATAGTATTCATCAAAAAGCTGCAGAGCAAAATCAATTCAAGTTGAAAGAAGTTTACTTTTTAACGACCTAAATAATATTGAACTTAAATTATACAATTTGCATATAAAATTAACAAAGATTTTAGGTAGTTAATTTTGGTTTACCTTTGAATCCAATGTATTTCGTATTCTTAATTTAAATATCACAAATAAAAATGCTAAATAAAATTTAATATAATCTGCGAATGAAACAAAATACATTAAATCCAGTTATTAAAAATAATAAAGATAATGCTTTAAGTTTGATTTATGAGTCACTATGCTTAAACTCAAACTTCACTTACTTGTTGTATAATTGAAACGTTTTCAAGATCATTCGATCTCATCCTCAGCTGTTTGGTGACAAAATGAACCGTCCTCTTCTTCCACTACTACGGAGCTCCGATCACTCTGCCATCTGGTGTTAGGGACAATAAGTTTTCATAGTTCATTTAATGCCGGGATTTCAAAATTTATAACTTTATCACGGTTTTTGTTTATGAATATTTTTTCCCAAATATCCAATTCTATGGGTGTACTTAAAGATTTTAACAGTTTAGTGCTGTGGCCAACGTTGTGGTTTTCTGTCCAAAAATGGTGTGAAACTGCAGATTTTTCTGTTTGGTTCCTCTTAATGTTCCTCTGGTGTTCTTTTTGCCTGGTTAACAGGTTTCTCTTAGTTTTTCCTATGTAGCTTTTTTCACAGGTTTCACAATTATTCTGATAAATTCCTGATTTCAAATTGTTGGGGATTTTATTTTTCAGTGGTTTATTTAGCAGGTTCCTCAGACTGAATTTGTTTTGGGCTGCTAGTTTTAAGTTTAGTCTTTTGAGATTCGTTCAAATTTTCTAAAAGCCCATGGATGGTAGGTGAATTTTCTATATTGCCAATTTGTGTTTTTAAATGGTGTGAGAGTGGTATTTTTTGATATTATCTTCAGTGTTTCTTTTCTTATCATCATGTTCCTTATGATGGCTGGGTTGAATCCATTTAATAACGCTATGTCTTTTATGTGTTGTTCTTTCAAATATTCATCCTTACAGAGTGGGATGTTGTATAGCCGGTGAATTAGACTTCTAAAGGCAGCTAGTTGATGTGAAACTGGGTTGTATTCATTTTTCTTTATGTAATTATCTATGTGTGTGGGCTTCCTGTATATTCCAAAATCTACACCATGACGATTTCTAGTTATCTTGAGGTCCAAAAAGGGTAGGGTGTTATCTCTTTCTACTTCCATAGTAAATTGGATGTGATTATCTTGCAGGCTTAGAAATTTTAGAGAATCTTCTCTAAGTTTTTCCAGAATGATGGCAATAATATCATCAACATATCTCTGCCAAAATTTATAAATCTGTGGGAAGGCCTTTATTATGTGTGTTTCAAAATAGCTCATGTATAGGTCTGCTAAAATAGGCGAAAGTGGGCTCCCCATAGCTAATCCTTTTGATTGTATGTAGAATTTTTGGTTAAACATGAAATAATTATTCCTTATGCATAAATCTCTAAGACTGATAATGTCATCTATTTCTCTGGGGTCCGTTGTAGTCTTGGTTAGCCATTTTTTGAGGAATGTAGGTATTTTTTCTGCTGAAGTGCTTGTAAAGGTGCCTTAACGTCAAAAGAAACTAGTATGTTATTTTCCGGAATGTTGTACTTCTGTAGGTGATTTATGAATTCTAAGGAGTTTTTATTCGCAAACTGTGAAATTTGTCATATGATTTTAATTTCCTTACTAACCACTTTGCAATGTGGTTTGTAGGTGAGTTGATGCCATTGATGAAAGGTCTCATGCTGTTGTCTTGTTTGTGGATTTTTGGTAGACTGTACAACCTTGGTAGTGTGGCGTTGGAAGATTTTAAGCTGTATTTTTCAGATGTCCTTAATGTTTTTGTAATTGATAAAGCTTTATTAACAGAGGTGGAATTTAAAATGATATGACAAATTTCAAAGTTTGGGAATAAAAAACTCCTTAGAATTGATATATCACCTACAGAAGTACAACATTCCGGAAATTCACATACTAGTTTCTTTTGACGTTTAAGCACCTTTTACAAGCATTCCAGTAGAAAAAATACCCACATTCCCAAAAAAATGGCTAACCCAGACTACAGCGGATCCCAGAGAAATAGATGACATTATCAATCTTACAGATTTATGCATAAGGAATAATTACTTCATGTTTAACCAAAAATTCTACACACAATCAAAAGGATTAGCTATGTGGAGCCCACTTTCGCGTATTTTAGCAGACCTATATATGAGCTATTTTGAAACACACATAGTAAAAGCCTTCCCACAGATTTATAAATTTTGGCAGAGATATGTTGATGATATTTTTGCTATCATTCCGGAGAAACTTAGAGAAGGTTCTCTAAAATTACTAAACCTGCAAGATAATCGCACCCAATTTACTATGGAAGTAGAAAGAGATAACACCCTACCCTTTTTGGACCTCAAGATAACTAGAAATCGTCATGGTGTAGATTTTGGAATATACAGGAAGCCCACACACATAGATAATTACATAAAGAAAAATGAATACAACCTAGTTTCACATCAACTAGCTGCCTTTAGAAGTCTAATTCACCGGCTATACAACATCCCACTGAGTAAGGATGAATTTTTGAAAGAACAACACATAAAAGACATAGCGGTATTAAATGGATTCAACCCAGCCATCATAAGGAACATGATGAAGAGAAAAGAAAAACTGACGATAATATCAAAAAATACCACTCTCACACCACATAAGAACTCAAATTGGCAATATAGAAAATTCACCTACCATCCATGGGCTTTTAGAAAATTTGAACGAATCTTCAAAAGACTAAATTAAAACTAGCACCCCAAAACAAATTCAGTCTGAGGAATCAGCTAAATAAACCACTGAAAAATACAAACGCCAACAATTTTAAATCAGGAATTTATCAAATTAATTGTGAAACCTGTGAAAAAAGCTTCATAGGAAAAACTAAGAGAAACCTGTTAGCCAGGCAAAAAGAACACCAGAGGAACATTAAGTTGAAACAAACAGAAAAATCTGCAGTTTCACACCATTTTTGTACAGAAAAGCCCAACATTGGCCACAACACTTAACTGTTAAATTCTTTAAGTACACCCATATAATTGGATATTTGGGAAAACATATTCGTAAACAAAAACCGTGATAAAGTTATAAATGTTGAAATTCCGGCATTAAATGAAGTATTAAAACTTAGTGCCCCTAACACCAGATGGCGGAGTGATCAGAGCTCCGTATTAGTGGAAGAAGAGGACGGTTCATTTAGTCACCAAACAGATGAGGATGAGATCGAATGATCTTGAAAACGTTTCAATTATACAACAATAAGTAAGTGAATTTGAGTGTAAACATAGTGACTCATAAATCAAACTTAAAATATGAAGAATACTTCACTGTTAATAATGCTTCTGCTTTTAATATTTAAAGATAATGTTGTTAATTTATCAAATTGTAACCTTAATGAAAAAGAGTTTTTTTTTTTAAATCAAGGTTTAAAAAAGTGTGTAAAATTTTCAAGAAGTAAAGATGATTATATTGCAAATATAAAATTGCTAGTCAAAATTTAAATGAAAATAATAGATCATTGATTAAACTGAAATGTAGAAAATTTTAAAAAGGTTAGATAAATAGCAACCTAAGTTAAATTATAATAATAAACGTATTATTAAATCGTTAACTAAAAAAGATTTCATTGTCACTAAAAGGGATAGAGGTAACAGAGTTGTAATTTTAGATAAATCCCATTATATAAGTAAAGCTTATACATCAAGGAGAAGATTTCATAAAAATTAATACAGAACCTTTAAAACCACCTATTTCAAATTTTAATAAAATGCCTAATAAAGTGAAACCTATATCAAATGAAGAAAATATTTATTAAAAGTAGGTAACACTGTTTGAGATAAAATTTATGCTCTTCCTAAAATTCATAAATCTGGATGTGAAATGAGACCTATTGTAAATTTTATAGATTCACCAACTTATAATTTAGCCAAATGGTTACCTAAAAAGTTTAGTAATTTTCATAAATTTGAGAGTTTAAGTATTAAAAATTCTTTTGAATTAGTTAAAAATATTCATAATATTTTACTATCTAAAACTGATAAACTTGTTTCTTTTGATGGAACTGACTTATTTACTAGTATTCCTTAGAGGACAAATTTAATTTCTTTAAACAATTGTTTGAATTCAATAAATTTACAGGAGGGCTTATTAGTTCATTTTGGTAGTCTTACTGAATTTTGTTTGGTCAAACTTTTTTCACTTTTAATGGTGAAATTTTTGAACAAATTTCTGGCTTAGCTATGAGTAATCCTCTTTCACATTTTCTTGCTGACATTTTTATGAGCTATTTTCGAAATGCAAGTCACTAATTCCCTTTAATTTTTAAAGTTTGTTATAGATATATTGAATATATTTTTGCAACTGTTCCCGATAAACTAATAAACGATGCTTTGAAATTACTAAGTTTGGAAAATAAAGCTATAAAATTTACATTAGAAACTGAAATTAATGGATTTCTTCCATTTCTAGATCTAAAGATAATAAGAAATAATAATAAATTAAACTTTTGTAGTTATTGGAAGTCTACTCATATTAATAATTACATAAAAAATAAAGGTTTTAACCCTTCTTCACATAAATTTTCAGTTTTCAATAATCTTATTTATATATTAATAATTATACCCCTGAATACGTATGAATTTAATAAGGAATATAAAATTTTATTGGCTAATAATGGTTTAATAAAGAATAAATAAAAAATTGAAAAATTCAAATATAAAAAACTGTTACTTACCATGCTTGGTTTAATACATATTTTAAAATTTTTAAACGACTTTGGTGTAACTTTGGTTGCTCAAAATAAATAAAGTGTTAAGAATAGATCGCACTTTTTTAAAAAAAGATAAAATTCGTAATAATAAAAAATCTAGCATTTATCAGTTTAACTGTTTCGATAATGACAAAGTTTATATTGGAAAGACAAAACGTAATAAGAAACCAGAAGGAAAGAACATTTTCTTAACATTTAGTTTAAGCAAACTGATAAATTGGCCGTAGCACATCATTTTTGGTCATTTAACCACGAAATAAATCCAGCAGTTAATTTAATAAAACAATTACATGGTCCGATAAATTTAATGGTTGGGGAAAAGTTATTTATTTTGAAGAACAAACATCGCGAAATGAAATGAAATTAAATTAATTGGGAGTCGATTAATGACTCAAATGACTAATGTCAGTCGATTAATGACTCCCAATTAATTTAATTTATGCAACACTGTTTTCAACACTTCCATGAAAGGATCGCGAAATGAACTTTGAAATACCGGCAGTCGATTCTGTTTTTAAATTTATTTTATTTTCAGATTTTGGTAGTACTAACAAGACCATATCAACATGTAGCGTTCGTAACAATGGCGACAGCTTTGTTTCTGACTGAAGATATGTTTAAGTTTATATGAAATCGCGATCCCGGAGAATTTATTAGAATTATCACTTCTTATGGGTGAAGCTTTAAGTTACAAATTGTCTTATTTGTATATATACTATATTACGTATAACTAACCTTCTTTATTCACTGTTCTATAAGTTGTTACGATAGCATTCTTCAACCTGCTTCTCTAGAAAAAATAAAAATTTGTAGAAATGGTTTTTCTGAAATATTTCGTTGTATGTTAAATGGACTTCAGTAGCCTCAAGGGAAGTTCAAATATTTCTAAACCGTTAATGTATGCGATGTTTTAGATTCCGTTCGTATTTGGTATTCAAGCGAAACTAGATCGAATGTCCTTAGTGCACTAAAATGTAAATGGTTAAGTATTTAAAATAAGAAAGGCTGTCTCTGAAATGGAGAGTTCCATATGCTATGTGCTTTATTGGAATCTTTATTGTTGTAATATTCCTAAAAATATTTTGAATTGTTAATAAAATACTATATTACTCATTAACAAGCTATTTATTCACACATATGTAATACATACATTGTTAATTATCTTCATAACCAAAAAAACTGCCCTTATTTCAGTGATGCCAGCTGCAAATTTTAGCAAAACTCACCGGGTTTAACAGTGTAATAAACTTTCTATCATCACTCCCCACAGATTAGGAACAGTTTTTTCTAATTGTTTGTTTACATTTGTTTCTCATATTACATGCATACAAATTTTAGTATAAAAGCAGTTCCATAGCATACATTTGAAAATTTGTAGAATACAATAGTTTTGATAAATATGTCATTGACATTTTCCTCAGATATCGCATATTTTATATCAAACAAACCATTGTAATATTCATCCTTGACAAGAGAGTATTTTAGCTCAGTGTGCCTACTTGACTTAATTTTACTAACTTCATTGGACACTGATTTTTAATACATATTGTAGCTTTCACTTTCTCACCTGTAAGCTCCTTCAACAAATTTATCAGATACTTAAGTTCCTTGGAGCATTCACAAGTAGTGATGTCAGCCTCCGATGTAGATTGTGCTGCTTCAGTTTGTCGCCTAGAACACCACGAAATAGATACACCATTAAAGATTGTGACAAAACCTGAGTGCTGCTGCACCGAATGTCTTTTTATGCCTTTTACCCGTATTGTGACATCACCTGCATCATCTGACTCCCAAAATGCCAATAAATCAAACACTTAGAGTTATTATCACTGTTGTAAATAAAGGCAGCATTTTTTATCCTTGTTTCTTTGGATTTTCTATTGAACTACTTTCGCAATTTACTGCAAAACTTATATCAGGCCTTGCCTTCTAGACAAATACAGAAGATTTCAAATTGCTTCTCTGTATTTGAACTTGACGTGTCTTCCCAGGGCCGTCACAATCTTCATATTTTTCATCCAGCTTTATATCAGGAGTCTTGAATATGTTAATACCCATGTATCCTTTTTATTCTTTTTAGACTGGCATTTCAAATTCTTTCTTTAGTTTATCTTGCAGTGGTTTGATCTTTTCTTTTTCCGTTCCAATGGTGATTTCAACTTCAACATATATTGCCAAGTATATATTTCCATCTAGTTATTTGAAGATATACCGGTCTGGATTTAATTGAATCATATTTGATTCTTTAAGGGTGCATGTGCTTGTCGAAGCCCATACAAGGATGTTTAAAATAGGCAGATTTCTCCTGACTGTACTTTATGGTAGACTGGTTCTTCTAAGTCGCCGTTAAGAAAGGCTGTCTTCACATTTAGGGTTTGATGTCCCAGTTTTTCTTGGCTGCTAATGCAAACAAAAGTCTCAAGGAGGTGTGGACACTATTACAGGTGTAAAATTGTTTCCATAGTCTATATTTATCTTGTTTTGAGAGCATCCTCTTTCTACTAATCTAGCCTTAAATTTTCCTCTTGCATTTATTTAAATACCCATTTGCTTTTAAGGCGCTGTTTCTCTTGTGCTTCATCTTCATAATAGGTCCACGGTTTATTCTTCATTAATATAACTATTTCATCTCTTATGGCTTTCATCCATTCCTGTTTCTTTTCACAACTTACAGCTTCATCAAAAGTCAAGAGTTCATCATTTGCACTAGTGTCGAGATCCATGCTGTAATGTTGAAATGGGTGTAGTCATCCAATTATGTGATGAAATAATTCTTCCTATCATATGCTGGGGCATCTATTGGCACACAGATGTCAGTGTGTATAAGAACACAGACATGGTGTCGTTGAAGGGGATTCCTTTCCCGCTGAGCAGGGTGCTTTGTCTACTACTATACCGGGACTACGTCCCTTATTGGTATGGGGAAGTTCTTTTTATTAAGGGATGGTGGGTAGATGACAGTGATTGTATTAGAGATTGGATGTTTATTAATATGTGAGAGAATAACACTTGCTTGGGATTAGGTTGGCTTTTTAAAGAGTTTTATGGTGGTGCGAGCACATCTCTGGGTCGCTTGTATTTTTTTCCGGAGTGAAGGTCGTACTCCGCGAGTCCGCGAATGAGGTGATTGAAACTGGAAGAAAGTTTGGCATAAAAGCTACAAGAGCGATGTACGATATGAGCAGTGAGTTTTGGGAATGCAAGATATGAATGTATTTGTCATTTTATTTTATAATTCACAGGCGACGACTAGTTTTTTCTCTTACTGTTTTAAAAAGCAGACTTACTTGTTTAGCATTTGCACAAACAGCACAATTTGCAATCTTGCACTTATCATTATGATTTGATACTCCGATACACAATTCAGGGATCTTTATCAGATATTGATAACTGAGGTGGCCTAGTTTCATCTGCCATTCTTCTAATTCTGTTATTTCTTTTTCATTAATTAAAGCATTTTCAGATAATTTCTTCAAGTTCACAACATAAAGTCAATTTTCTGTTTTTTTCTGCTTGTATTACAACAGAGTCCTTTGGTATTTTTATTTTGGTTTTTGAATGTATAATTTTTTTTCGTCAAAGTACACTGTGCTATTACTTTTTGTCCCACAATTTACTAATAATATGTTACATGTCAATTCAGGCACATAATACACTTCAATTAATGTACAGTTGTCAAGCTCGAAAGTTCCAAACCCTTTTATTGACATGCAGTTTTTTATTCTGTGCAATTTTAACAATGTGTATTCTTACATTCTGATGGAATATCTTCTTATTTAGTCAAAGTTTTACTGCAACAACTATCAATCACCATATTAAAACATCCTTTGTTCCTGATTCCTTTTACAACTCGTTGCAATTTTTCTTTTTTGATTTTTTGATCATTTACTGTTCTTCACACATTTGTTCTAATTTTGTTTTTCACTTCATGGTGACCTTCGAAAGAAACTTTGCTGATTCGTGATTTAATATCTTGCAGTATACACAAGCTTTACCTATAATGAAGCATTATTGTAATCATCATTAGTTTTCTTGCAAATTGCGCCAGCTTTTTTCTTACATTGCTCCTTTACATGTCCTCACTGATGATATCCGTAGCATTTGATATCATTGGTGTATGCTTTGAAAGACACTGCCAATTTTTCTTTAAATTTTAGCTTGCCATCCTAAAACGATAAATTTGACGTAAGATTTTCAGTGCCTCTGTCCATTTGTGATCTTGAATCTCATACACAATAAAGTGCTTGAATTTTTCAGGTAAGATGGAAATTTATTGATTTAAAACTTTTAGCTTAAACAGCAAATCTCGAACTTGACTATGTTTGTTAGAAAATCTTTCTTTTTATCAAAATTTTAATTATAAAATTCCTGAGGCAGCAATCATATTTCTTGATCTGTATCTTCCTTGTCGATGCGAAAAGTGTGTCATGCATATCTTTTCCACTGTCACATCTCATCAGATGTACCTTCACTGTATTATTCACCGTTCTTAGGATTTCATGTTGGGCTGCAGCAACCTTTGTTTGCACTTAGATTTCTTTTCTTCCTCAGGTCCACATGACGCAAGTAGCGTTGATCCAGCAGTTGCTTTGCTTGGAACAGAACTTTAACCTAAAAATGCCACATTGAAAAGTAGCATTTTGAATATTAGAAAAGTCAACACTTTCGACTTTATTTGCTGACGCCATAGTTTCGCTTGCATTGGTTTCCTTGTTTTTCTCTTGCGAGCACCTTATTTTACCACATCCGCTGTATTCACAGTGTTCTTAGTTTCTGTTTCTTATTTATTTTATCTACAGCATATTCAAGGTACATAATTTTCTGTAAAAAGATATGGAATTATTAACAAAGTTTTAATTACGCATTAACAAGATATTTATTCACTCATAAGGAATACACACATCGTTATTTAATTTGATAGCAAAATACCGTCTGTATTCCACTAATGCCAACTACCCTTCTTAACATCAACAAAAACTGATTGAGTTTAACAGTGTAACCAACTATATCTGTACAGCTTGAAGATAGACAAATGAAGTATTAATACAGAAATTTGTCACTGACTTAGACCGTGAGTCTTTCTTAGCCTTTCTTTCCGCATGGTTACACATGTCTGGATAACGTCGCCTTCAAAGGTTACAGGAGAGGCGAGAGCGACATTTACCTGCAGAATGCCCGAACTAGAGTCATCTGAGCCATAAGTCGTTCTGGGAGAGTCTAGTCTTCCTTTCTTCGAGGATCATATCTTTAACCTGAATAATCCGGATGAATCACGAGTCCTCATTTTACAGAAAGCACACGCATTCCTCAGTTCAGCAGTTGTAACTAAACCCTGAGTATTTGGAGCATCAGGTTTTCTGAAATATTTCGATGTCTGAGTCTTACTCGCACCAATGTTGCTGATCTTTCTGTTCAACTGCAAATATTCTTCGTTTCCTACTTCAAAATTCAGAAATTCCAACAAGCTTTTGAGCTTTGCTTGTGAACCCATTTCTTGGTATTATCCCCTCTTCTCAGCCACACCCGAATTCATTCGTCAGTCAAACAAGACTCCACTAAAGTAAATTATAATTCCACATAATTTTCAGTAGTTATACCCATTGACTCTAGTGATGTAACAGTAGACCTAATTTGGTCATATAACACTCACAAGGCAGATTTTCCAGTTACTAGAGTAGTAATCTCCCTTACATAAAGCACTATCATTAATCCTTTCGACTGTATCGTGCTTCCTTTAACCACTCAAGAGGTTTATTAAATTTTCCGCAATAGACGGTAAACTATTCAAAGGTTTATAAGCTCGTGTCCCAGGTGCCATTGATTCTATTATATACAGAATCCTTTCTGCAACATCCAGCTCGCTACTCTCATGTTTTCGCTCAAACTGAGTCCGAAAGGGTAGCCACTGCTTAATATCAGCAGAGAATTTTGATGCCAACTCCGGCATCTTATTGATCAATCTGCCATTTTGTGAAACACACAATCTTGCGTAAGAAACACCATTCGATACTTCAAATGCAGTAAATTTCTCGTACCTACATTTAGCTGATGTACACTTATCTCGATATGATTCTGCTTCATTATACTCTTTAGTTGTGTCCTCGTCTGTGGCCTCATTACCATACCAAGCTTAATGCATTTTAAAGTCCACCATTAATAGTAGATCTGCCTTGTCTTCCAGGAGCTTAAAATTGTTAAAAACATCGTTTTGTGTCACATTTTGCTCAGCCATCTTGTTCTGGAACAGCTTGAATGCTCTAGAAAATAAACGACGTAAGTGTGTTCTTTCTTTCAAAGGCGAATGTGCAGCAGCCATGTCACACAGTGAACTTTGGTAATCTCATTTTACCTTTCGTATTATTATTGCACGGCCAGAAGGTGTCCTATTACGGTCATCAAATGTTAATCATTCAAACTTAGGTAGTACATTAGAAGGTATCAAATTCAACTAAATACACACTCGTTAATATATAAGATCATAATTTCTCGTTAAATTTAATCATATCCAGTCTTAAATGGTTTCATAATAGCTTCATCAACAAATGTTGAGTGGTTGTAGTCATATTGCACATTGATATTTTAACTTTTTCAACAGATGTCCTTGATGTAGTTTAGTTACTTGCTCTAGTTGTTTCGGTATTCGTTATAGTTCCTTTAATGTTGCTTATAATTTTCTATATTTATCTTTTACTGCAGAGGCAGTAATGTACTCAACTGCGTGTTGCTGCAGATCAAGAAATTTGAAATAGAACTGATGAATTTAATACTCGTCCTGTTTTATATAGTAACCGAAAACTATGAGAAGGATACTGTGTCCACAGATACAGAATGCGAACTGAAAAACCCAGTCAAAGGACGACTAGACGTCGAAGTGAGCCCGGAAACCCCATCAGAATCTGTACAATATGGAACAGAATGCACAGTGTCCCGATAGACAATACTGGTTACTATGGGCAGATATTCAGATCGACACCAGTCCAACACCGGAGACAACCTCGTACGTAAATCCGTCTCATATCAATTGGGAAAACAATAATCCGGTGTCATCGGCCGTCAAGTTATACTCTCTGTATCTCAACCTGCCTCGCACAACTTGGAAGAGTAAGTAGCAGGAGCCATCATTTCCTAAAACTGTATCTCAATATGGAAATCCACCCCTTACAACTTGGGAGAAAAAGCACGAATCACCACACATCAGTACACCACTTTTGTAGTTAAGCAGTCCTTAGGATACAATAGAACAGATGATCAACAAATGGAAAAAGGAGCAACAGCGGACCAGTATACATCCATCACTCGGAAATGATGATATGCCGAACAGGATGGCAGATGGATTCAGAGGAGGACTAGCTCATTCATAATCAGAAATTTACAATGATAACGATTATGGTGAAATGGAAGATGAAGTTACACAGAACGGTATCAGATCGGCAGCAGTCGAATCTCAATTAAATGGAACCTCAAGGTATGTTTACAGAAATTCATGGTATACGTTGTATTTATCATAGGAGCAGCTGTATGTAATCAGATTTTTGGTATGTTTTTAAGAAAATAAAAAGGAAGTTGTGTTCTTCTTTTAAACGCGTAGTTTGTATTGAGAATTTGGTTTCTATAGCAAGCGAAAAATTTAACAGATCTTCTACTTTCAATATTGATGTTCACAAATAAAACCAAACACGAATAATTTTATAAGACGTTATTGTTTTTGCTCAGAAGTCCTCAATCATACATTTTTAGCAAAATATTGCTATTTACGTTTTTGGTCTGAATGCAGCTTTCCTCTGTTGACTACAGAATATAGACTCCTCGTTACTTGCCTTAAAATAACACTTCTAAAGTCATATGGTCACTCACCTTTTACATTTGTTGTTAAAACAGCGGTTTTTGATAACAAGCAGAATTTGTGTTCCATACTTATAAGATTTATTCTTAACCGTACTAATACTATTTGGAAACTACTTTTTATTTACCCATTATTACAATCAAAAACAAATGACAATACCCTAGATACGCATAGAGTTTATATATGAATATATGGCATAACTAAACGGTCGTCAGATGTCGCAGGTAGTTATTCTCCAACACAGCTAATAGTGATATAGTCTAGTGTGTAGCAGTGTAAGGACATCAACTTTCTACCTACTGCGACAGCGGAACACCGAACCAATGTATGAGGTGGATTGTATGCGTCGCAAAAGGATAAGGGACCCGCTTCTTTGATTGCGATTATCAAACTCCAGATGCCAATGTAGTTACTTATATCACAGTTAGTTCTACTAAGCATAGGTGCCTATAATTATAAAATGGTGCTTTAGCTTCATTTTCCTTGCTCAAATATCGTAGAGATTAGTATTAAGCGTATATTAATTATCTGTGCATTTCAAATTTCTGAGTTCCTAAATGAAGTCGAAGTAATGAACATTTTTGTTCGCTGAATTTAGCTTCGCCGTCCCTTTTACTCGAAATAGTCCTGCTCTTTCCCCTTTATACTTCTAGATCAGATTTACTTATTAGTCAGGTATAAAGTGTGTTTGCTTGCGTGTATCAGTAATTGTCATAATATTTGTATTTTGTAATGTAACAGGGTGCTCTGAGTTTCGCCCTAGCCCAGTAATAATAGGGCGAAATCGTAAAAGAGAATACAAGCTAATAGTTTGTAATTCTCTTTCAATATATAGTTTACATAAGGAAACTAATATTTTCTTTAGTTATGAAATCCCCACTTTGTTGTAATCCATTTACCCATGTGACGAAGTTTACAATGAGAGATGGTACACTTTCCTGTCGTATTTGAAGATAAAACATTAGGATGATTTGGAATAGGAAGAAAATTGGTTAGCCCTTACTCAGCGCTTCCACCACCTCTATCAGCTTTTCAAGTGAAGTTGACTCTCCCGGCGCGACGTTCTGTGTACCACTCTCATGCTGAACCACCGCCTCGGAGTTCACTATCTTACTACCACCAGTATCGCTAGTGCTGTGCCAGAAGCATCCCGTCAGGAACGAACCTTAACTTGGGCAGTGCTGACGCCGTTTTCCACTGCCATTCTCCCAAGCAATGGACGTAACAGAATTGGAAATAACCCTCCAAGGATATCCTGTGAGGGGGAGACGTCGAAATGGCACTATTATAAATATGTTTTTTAGCTGTTATAAGCAGCCTAAGTATACGAAGCAATGCAAAGCCCTGGATTAGAAAATATGCAGTTAGTAAAATATGGCGAGTTTGGAAAAGAAAGTGTGTAGTGTTTAACGCCCACTTTTACTACATATTGCACCGCAGGCGGTGATACTGATAATGAATGGGATGAAGATGGAGCACCGGTGGAATGAGATGGCGGTGGAAACCGGTGGTCTCAGAAAAAACCCGCCCAGAGCCGTGTTGTCCACCACAAATCTCACTTTGCGGTTGCCTGGGATCGAACCCAGGACGCCTTGGTGAGAGCCTAGCGGCCTAACCACTGTGCCACGGCGCGGCCTGGCGAGTTTGGAAGTAAAATAATAACACAATATTTATCTAATTACCAGATGTTGGTTAACATCTAATATCAATATTCTGGAAATTGATATTTGTAATTAAATATACTTATATCATAATTTATTCAGTGAGTTTTATTCATGTATTTCGCAGGTCCCCTTTTGGGAGGGGATCCGTCTCCTTTAGCTGCCGTAGTGAGGGCGCTGTGGACTCCTACATTCGTGGTACCTCTGACGTTACTAGAGGAACCTCGGACCTAACATTCGACCCCCTCCCTGATTGGGAGTAGTTCGGAATGGGTTGGACTCGGGGGTAGTGGTTCCCGATTCCCGTGGGAGATCGGGTACGTCTCCGGACGGGGTTGAGGGAAGACATAATATTCCCGCGTACTAGCTAATATAGCTAGTATAAGGTATGCTCAGGTGGCCCCACCGGTCATATATGTAGCATTCCCATTTGGGAGCTGGCGCGCGTAAGTGGCGTATCCACTTCCATCCCGTCTTGAGTCCACAGGAGCAGATCGGAATGCTTGTTAGTCTGTTGGTCTTGACGATGGAAAGGTCCACGGAGGCGCCGGGCGCCCTTTTGGGACAGCTCGGTAACTCCCTGGTCGTTATTTTGGTGAGTCTTTACCCTGTGAGGACCTGCCCTGGTAGATACCCTCGAGTTTATATATATATAGCTTCGGGTTCAAGGAGGCCGTGTCTTCTTCATGTTTGCGAGTGATACTTCTGAGTATACTTATCGCATTTCTATAATACTTATTGCAATTTTAACACCTAGACAGCAAGACAAGGTATAAAGGAAACCCTTTAAGAGTGAAGGTAAGTTTTAAGTATACAGTGATAACTTTCATTCGTGGAAGAAGAAATTCACAGCTAAATTCTACATTGCGGAATTTTATCCGCCGTGGCCGCCTCGGTTGACAGAGGTGAAGAATTTTTAACGAACCTAACGATCCAAATGAATAATGAAGTTCCCGTCTTCTCTCGTACCGAAGTACCAGCTTACCAAATGAGCACCTCTAATACTGTTTCAAATATGTGTAAGGAATCAAACCCAAAGTTAAGTTATGCAGTCGTAACACCTGCCTACCTTACCAAAGACGACGTTATCACAGAAGCTTGTGTTGGTATTACTATTTAAGATTATGTACTAGCAACCTTAAAACAGACAACCCCTTCGAACATCAGGTTTGTCTCAAGGATATCTAATGGGATAATCTGCATATTTCTTTCTAGTAAAAAGTGTATTGAAAAACGCATTTCCAAGCACCCCAAAGTATTACTTAACAATATTTCTTTGGAAATAAGGTCTCTTCTAACCAAAAACAAACGAGTAATTATCTCAAACGTCTGTCCCGTAATTTCTATCGTAATAAATTAAGAGGAGTTCCTCAACCTGGGTATTCAGCAATGTCCAAATTTTCTCCACTCAGAGCACGACTGTCAATCCTGGGTTTTCTCACATCCTTAGAGTTACCAGATAGGTCTGTATTCCAAAAGACGATTTCAGTAAACCTTAAGAATCACTTCAAATCGAATATGAAGGAGCAAGCTACTGTAATTAGTTATATGATTCACCAACTTGTTTTATTTGTAAAGCTGAGGTTCATTTAGCTTGACACTGTCCAAATAACGCAGATAATGAGGACTCCTCTCTTAACAAACGAAAAATCACCCAGGAAACAAGCTCTCAGAATTTCCTCAACATCCTACAGATTCTCAGGAAGTAGAAAAGTTTCCAAGGAAATGTTATCACTACTCCTCTGCAATCAAACGTTTAGAGAGCTGCTCCTTCTGCAAACCTTCATTGTCTCAATTACGATAACTGCAATCCTCCAACCACAAATGTAATGAATTCAACCCCTTCTCCGATTTGTCAGCTAACCTCCTTTTTCGCAGAGCTTGCTGGTTCAAGGAGGCCAATATTTTCCTGCAATGAAACTGTTGAACTTGAAGAGTTAAATATCTACCCTATCAACGGAGCCTACATCACATGGAATCAGAACTCACAAGGCTAAACCAATTTCTATGACGTCTAGAACAGAGCAGGATATCACTATTAGTGAGATGCTTAAACCCGCTAAGGAAGTTATGGGAGCCAACCCACAATTTTGTCCTCTCATCTACGCAGAACTGCAATCCTCTTTCGAAAATAGTATTCCAGTCAGCAACATATTAAAAATTGTTTATAATTATACCCACGATCTTGGAGGTTTAGCTCAAACACTTCAGAATCCTCATCCTTATTTTATCCACAAATCTATAGCAGAATAACCCGACTCGCCAAGAATCTTCTGTAAGTCTTTAAGCAAAACGGAGATGAAAAACATGCAGTATACTTCTTGAATACCTCAGCAACGAGTCTACATCTCTTTCCTAACGTAATAATGGCAACTTTCCTTCTGCAGCTATACATTATCATGGTGCTACCTCAATAGTTTTCATGTCAACCAGAGTAATTACAACTTTTATTGAATAAGCACCAGACTTCAGTATTCTGCCTACAAGAAACAAATTTCCAGGGTAACTTTGTTACTAATGTGAAATACTTCAATACATGTCACAAAAATGCAGTCAATGTAAATCATGCCAGTGGTGGCGCAGCACCATATGTTAAAAACAGTTTATACCAACAAGAAGTTTCGTTAACAACTAATCTGGAAGCAGTTGCAGTTTTATTACATTTTCTCTAGTCACTGCGTTTGCAACATTTACATTCCAGTAGTTCATTCCACAGCAGGCCCGCCTTGGTAGCGTAGATGATAGCTTGTCTGCCTCACGTTCTTGAGGTCCCTATTTCCAGTCTCGCTCAGGGTAGGTTACCTGGATAAGGTGTTACCGGGGTTTTCCATTACCTTGAAAGATCAATGTAGGGTAACTCTAAGCTCTATGGAACGTGAGATCATTTGAGCATCATTTCACTCAGTCCATGCATCGTCCGATATGACTTAACGTTGGATTTACGTAAAATTACAAAAATACACACATACAAACATTACAATTAGATATCCAAAGTTATGACGTGTGTTTGCTTGTGTGTATCAGTAATAGACATAATATTTGTTCCTATCACAGGAAATCCTCAAATCTACAAGGAGTGAACTCGTCAAATAACAGACCACTGTTTATTAGTTTGTAATTCTCTTTCAGTATATAGTTTAAATAGGTAAACCTTTGTTTGGTTCTAAAGGCAACACTTTCTTGCAACGGGTTAGCCATTTAACAAAGCTTGCACTAAGATTTAGATGCTACACTGTCCTCTCACCGAATGTGTTTGAGAAAAACAAAATTTAGGATAATTTGGCATAGGCCGAAAGTTGGTTAGACAGCGTTTCTACCATCTCTGTCAACTTTGTAGGTGCAACTGATCCTCTCGTCTCGACGTTTTGCACGCCACTTTCTTGCTGAACCTCGGCCCCGGTTTTTGACACCATTTTTGCCACCAGTAGCGCTAGTGCTGTGCCAGAACCATCCCATTAGGAACGAATCTAAACTTAGGCAGTGCTGACGTCTTTTTTCAGTGCTGTTATCCAGAGTAATGTACGTAACGAAACTGGTAATAATCCCGCCGACACCTCGAACTTGAAAGAGCCCAAAAATTAGAGAAGAGGTGAAATGTTATTAGAAATGAAATGGAGAGACTGGAACATCGGCGGATGTGATCAATCAACAAAGAATTTGCCCGGAAACAGCGGGAAAACCAAAGAAAATCCATGCATTAGCTATGTCGGCAAAGGGAGCCGAACACAGATCTCCCAAATGCGGGCCTCAGACTAACCCGCATAAGCCATCTCTCTCGTTAGTTTGTACCAACTTCATTGACCTTTTTAAGAAACTATAGGCTCTTAACTTTACGAAGGACAAATTTCGCAAATGCGCTAACTGCAACATCAGCCTAGTTGATTATTCCTGTTATTCTTACTGCCGCTGGGTATCGCGTTATTTTTGTATATCTCCAACCTCTTAAAGTAAAACATTACCTAAAAGTAAAACTGTGAACTACAATTGATTCCTGATCTTGGTTTCTTTGATTTTCTTCTCTTGATCTTTGTTAAACCAAGGTACTTACCTATAAATCCATGTATATTCACATTTTATAAATGTCTCATTAAAGGACATTCTTCCTGACCTGCGTGTTTTATGCATTCTGTTGGTGGAGGAGTAGTCAGCTTCTCATTGCCGGTTTGACATGTTCTCGTTCATTGAACATAACGCTTCTATGTAAGACCCATCTTTCTGTACATACGAGTAACTAGACAAGCACAGGTAGTGCAGAACACCCACTTAAAATCTGAACTCGATTTTCTGCATTTATATGCTTAAAATATATTGTAGTATTGGTACCAATAACAAAGTACTGAAGAATTGTTTAAATAAATGCTATAAAAATATGTTGCCTTCTGTACATTTCATACATGCAGGTAAATAATTAAAGATACTCAGTGGAATTTAATAGTGACAATAAAACGAGATCGCTATTTCAATGTATGCGTGAAGTATTTGAATAAATGCCAATGAACGCGAATTAAAATCTGTGCCCTTATAAGTAACATTCGATTATGTTCTATTCTTTAGATGCAACTTTCTGCATGTTTGCTTGGGTAATTGTGTGTAATGGTTATTTCATATTAGACGTTTGTGAGCTAAATATTGTTCGCGTGCTACTATAATAATCAGTAAAGTCTTGATTCGTAAGCATAATCAAATGGCTAAATAACCAGATATACAAGCACGAAAAATGAAACAAGTAAGCAAAAAATAAGAAGTCATTTTAATTCTTATATAAAAAAATAAATCATTAACATAGCTTTCGCAGAATTCTTAGCTGGCCTGAACGTGTTACAGTACACGAGGGAGGTTATCTTGAGATTTTCTTGTGCGAAGATCCTGCGTTGGTCAGTGAAGAACATTTTATACAATGAAAAGTAACTCTGACCGTCACATTAATTTACTGGAACATGTGGAAACATCACAGTTGCTCTTGATCGAATTACCCCTTAATATACGTTTCTGTACCAGAAAGTGTCTGAGACATTTTCACAATGCTTAGTAATCAATATTTTGATTGATATCTTACTGATTTTCTTAAAGACAGTTTTAACAATACCGTAAGTCTCTGAGGACAACGTTGCTGAAATTCCATCTATTAAAGAAAGTAAACGTTCCAAGCTAGTAATGCAGGCCTTCATCTGTGTTATAGTATCAGGTTCTTCTGAAAAACTGTCATTGATGTACTTACCTTGGATGACAATGTTACCAAAATTTTTCTGTAAAGTGGAAATGCTGATTGCATCTTCTGCATCTAAGGAGTACCACACTGTTTCTACTTCATTGAAATATTTTGTGTAGTATTACACCGTATTTACCAAGAACTCCATCCAGTTTAAACTGACCGAGGAGGTAAAGAGAAATTGGGAAGTACGTAGTGAAATTCTTTAAATCTAGTCGGAAAGGGTACAAAAATACCTCTGTGCTGGAAAAAGAAAACCACGTAATTCACGTCCTAAAAAGTGAAGTCATACAGGACAATGAATAAAATGGGTGAAGTGATGCTCAAATGAGTCCTTGGACCTTGGAGCCCAGAGTTACCCGACATTCGTCTATCATTTTAAGATAAACACGGAAAGAATCTTATCCAGGTAGCGCACACCAAACATGCGAACTCGGGACCTCTTGAGTGTGAGGCTGAAACGCTTATCGAGGTGGGCAAGAAGACCACCTTTTGATATTGGCTCCTGTCTCAGCGAGACGATGTACAGTGTCTGAATGATAAAATTATGGCTATGAGTGAGCATTTGCTTCTAAATTTTCATGATTTGGTTAAAATAATCTGTTTTAATTAAATAAAAACACAAAATAAGTAAGCAAACCAGTCTTAAAGCGATAGAGTATTTATAATCATTTCACTATTTTGCTAAGAAATCCGGGCTCTAATAGTCAGTTATGTTCAATTGCAGCACAGCTCGAGATTGGACCTCAAGCGACGTTCTACTCATCTAATTGGGGGCAACAGAGGCTGGAGGACTGCAGCGATCGGCATATATCTACGGCCTATTCAACATTTCCTATTTTCCAAAACTTTCTGGTGAATTTTAATCAAAATTATTATGGAGTCTCGTTGGTATAAAAACACACAACGGAGGAAGGGCAGAAAAACGTCTAAATGTATTTTCGATCAAATGAGGTGTGTAAGAATAGATGAAACTTGTAACTAAAGTATAAATGTGTAAATGATGTAACATGTTTATGTAACTTATGTTTCTTAGTAAGAGATTTAAATGATTAACTAAATTATCTTCTTTAATTTAATGAATTCCTGTTCATTTTCAAACGATAGGAATTTTCCTGTTGAGTAAACCAACACGGTGCAGGACAAAGGAAAGGATTTTAATAATTCAGACACAGGTCTTATAATAAAAGGTATCAAATTCAATTAAATACACACTGGTTAATAGCATTTTATTCAATCTTAGTTCAGTCACCTATGGTTACATAATAACTACATAAAATGCCAAGCCTATTAAAGGAATGGTTGAAATCATAGCCGACGTAGGTATATCAACTCTCCCAATATACTTTAACCTTGCACTTTTAGCCCGCAATAAAACTGCAACAGCCGGGCATTCATTACAAGAACCATTCTGGAAGTCTTATTTCTCTTCTACACCTGCTATGGTTGATCTCCTAGTCAGTGTCCCTCTTTGAAGCATCAGTCTTCTGGTCGTTCTCTTCACCTGATGACAGAGGAATTCTAACGGGATTAGAGCTTGAACAGGGTGCATAATCACACCCTTCTTTGTACGTAGTCTCCCAACTCGCACTCGCCCTTCCTTCCCAGGTTACAGATCTTCAATTATACTGAGTGGCCACACCAGTTTATTCAGATTTTTCGTTTCAATTAGCCCAACGTCACTTTTGCTAGGTTTGTCATACTGATCCTGCTTAAGCTGCAGCCGATACCCCTTACGAAATCGCTAACGAAGGGCATTTCTCGATATACCTCTCAGTTCGTCAGTTGAGTTCCATCCATTGTGTCCAGACCTTGTATTCCTATCTCATAGCCTTCTTGAGGGAACATCGCTGGATAGACTAGTATGAAGTCATTAGGATTTTGCCTGTCACACGCTAACGGACGAAAAATCAGTAATTGGTTCACACTCACAAAAGAGTTAATAATTCTTCAGATGTAACGGAATCTTTCCCAACACCTGACGAAGCAGTATTCAGCTGATCGATTAACCTGTCCCATTTACCACCCCACCACGTGGCTGTATGGGAACAGAATTTGCACAGAATATTTTCAGCACTGCAATAAGACACCATCTTCTGCCACTTAAGTGAAATCATCATTTTATTGATACCTTTAAAATTTGTTCGGTTTTCACCTTAATCTGTGCCAGATATACCTTCCTAGTCCTTGAAGAAAAGAGTCTGCAGATAGCCATGCAAGTAGCTCAATTTGCACTGCTCGCTACATAACGCAAATGAACAAACAAACCAAACCCACGTCTTCTGATTACCTCTTATTGTCCACGAGCCAGTAAAATCCATAACAACTTCTAAAACCTTGGCATCTATCACGGTATCATTGTGAAAACCTGGAGTGCAAATTTTTGGCCTGTACTTCTTGTATCTCCTGAAAACGATACATTTTCGTACACATGATCTCACAACTCATTCTCCATTTAAGATCCAAAATATTTTCCTGAGAACACTCAACGTTCTTTGGCATTACGTGATAGCTCTTAACACGAACATCCTGAAATAGATGTTGCACAGCAGGGTATTCTCCTGGCAAGACTGCACGTTGACGAAATTCAAACTCTCCTGCCTGCTTTAGTACTCTTGCATTTACTCGCAATATACCATGTTCATCTATCACGGAGACAATCGAAGTCATCATTTGGTACCCAAGTAATCGGAAACCCTCGTTCTGGAAAAATCTAATAAGTGTTCTTTTGGAGTCTTCCATTTGGGAGAGCCTGAGGACAACACTCTTCCTTTTTTTCGACTTGCATTTAAAAATGATACGTTAAACTCAGTAAACCAATATTACTATCTCATGATATAGAGAAAATGGTAGTAATATAAGTTTGACATCAATGGTTCTGCTGTGACGATAATATTTGAGGCACTTTTCTTTCATTCGTTCATAATAGATCTTCATATCTGACGTTGCAATTTGAAGGCCATTCTTCCGCTGGTAGATACAAACAGGATGGTCTATGGCACCATCTACACTTAATGAGTACCCTTGTTAAACCTCCCCAGGTAGCAGAGAAACGGGATTCACTGCACCAGGTACATATCTCTAAGCTTCCTTTGGCGTCAATTGTCCTATATACCTCACTATGTTCTCAACTAGAACTGACAAAGAAACTTCGTGCTGTATCCATATTTACACTGTCTTGGAGATCGCACATAAGTAAACTAAAACAGTATGAAGCATCTTTCCCGAATTACACAGCATTCGAGCATTAATCGTAGGTCACATGATTTCGAGTCGAGGAATGGTCGGTAGGGGAAGGGGGCTATTTTTGATTTTCCATGGTGGAGCAGAACTTGAACTCTAGACTCAGTCTGTGTACACTGCGTCATATACATTTTGATTCGCATCGCAGAAGATGCGGATACTACGCTCTACATGCACTTCAGGGAAGCGTTTGGCAATATCCATTTGGTGCAATTCACAAAGTTCACGAGTCCATTTCCAAAGGCCGTTTTTATTCCTAAAGGTACGCCTTTGTTCCCAGCGACTTCGTTTATCAAAAGCTTCGGAAACAGAATAATGGGTACCTTCAAACCAATTGGGACATAAATTCGATGAACTGCAAGATAGCAATGTCCTCTTTGATAACTTCTCCTTTGAGTTTCGCAGCTTCTTCTAGAGCTTCATATTTCAAACTGAGAGCTTCTTCCTTGCGATTTCGCAGTATTCCAAGAATGATTGACCACTTTAAGTCATTCTGAAGAAGTGGGCCTGTGCTCTTCCTACCACTGAGCTCAAACTTGTGCTGTGCAAAAATGTCCTGAACTGTATTAGCAAATATATAGCTCGTCCATATTTGACACACTTATCACATAACTTTCGACATTACAGCTGTCCTGCCTATGTCTAATAATATCAATAATCGCCCTATTATTATCTTGAGCGTCCAGCAGTCCTTGATCTAAAATAAGCTCAATTAAGCTGCTTGTATGAAAGGACTCGATTTCACTACAAAAACTACTCGCATGTGTCTGTATATTACCACGTCATCCTTGCCCCACAGGAGTTTTATAAAATTCCCTCTTCTGGTGCTACTGTAGTTTTAATAAACGCCTTATGAATATCTGCAATAGCCCCCGTTGTCTTCTTACGCAAATTTAGGAGCCCAGAAGGAATTATTTTGATGAAATTGGTATCATTTTCTAAACAACCATTGAGGGAAGTATTATTACTGCTTCTGACGGAAGTACAGAGGCCCGGTCTGACAGTTGTTGCAGAATTATTAAAAGGTTGGTCGATGAGGCTGATAATGACCGCTGATATCTGTCTGGTCAATAGGATTTTCTTCACTTATTCCCTCCCATAACCAATCTTGTAAAACTTTGTCATATTCTTCTAAGTGCCCATTGCTTTCAAGTTCCCTATTCGTACTTTCTAGTCTCTCATCTGGTATCACAAACGATGCCACCAACGGCAGATGATCCTTCAGCCATTGAAGTCGAACATGCTATCTACCAGCTTCTTTTATGTATACGTTTTCAGGGAAATCCAGTACCGCTTCTTCTTGATGACAGTGTTTTTCCCAGAATTAGGATCATCTATTCCCAAATTATCAAATTCTAAGTTGCTTATTTTCTCAATATGCAGCAGAATAGATGCCGATTCTTTCTCATCACATCCTGAGTGCTTATACCTACCAAATGCTGTTCATCATAACGTAGTCAACATTGCTGTCAGGTATTCCAACCTTCTACGTTCATTCAGGAGGATTGGCCCTAAGAAATTTGCGAAAATAAGGATTTCAATATCCATATCTGTCGCTACTCCTAAGTGTGACATTCAAAGATTTTTCTCTTGTTCTGCTGTAAGCCAAGGAACCTGAATGCAAGCAAAGGGCTGGCTAAAAGCAGCCAGTCTCAGCTGATTAGAATTATCTACATTCTGAGGAACAAGCTCAGATTCAGGATGTTTTACAGGAGAACCATTAGTAACCTCAAAGACAGCATGGCTCAATGTCACATTCTCAATTAAATGAATATCTTGAATCTTTCTGCTAGTTCTTCTTTCAGGTAAAAATGGGGTTCAGAAGAGTCTAGAGGAACACATACAGGCTACAGGCTATATCCGTGTACCACTTTAGACAAAAATTTTCGAAGGTAAACACATAAAATGTTACTGCAGAAATTTTTCACTAACTTATATTTCGGTAAAGGCTGTGGTTCCTTCTCAGCTCTCCTTTCACTAATGTCATACATAAATCAGCAATATTGTGGTTTAAATACGTTACAGGAGAGACGAAATTTACATTTTCTTCCAATATGCTTAAGCTTGGGCCATTTGAATCAGGCAATGCACAGGAAGAGACTAGCCTTCTTTTCTTCGAGAGTCAAATGTTTAAGCCGCTGACATCCTGTTGGAGTATGAGTTCCCATTTTACAGAGAGCACACGAAGTCCTCACTCCAACCTTTGCAGCTACATCCTGAACAGTTGGGATAAAAGGTTCTCTCAAATGTTTCTAAACTTGAGTCTTACTTGCACTAATGTTGTTCTAATCAACGGAAAAGATTTATTTTTCTCCAGCAGATTTCAGAAATTCAAACAAGTACTTGAGCCTTTCTTGTGAACCTGTTTATTGCCTATTATCACCTCTTCTCAGCCACACTTTATGTTCGTGTCGTGCTCAATTTAATTCGGAGGACCACCTTGATTTTAGCAGAAATCAAGGAAACTGATTTTGTGGACTGTACTCGATAGTCCAGCTGGCCGCATAACCGGCGCCAAGTGAAATATTCATGCGCCCGCCAGAACAAGTGACGATAATGGCGCAAACACTTGAAATAACTTGTCAGTCAAGAAAGGCTCCACTAAGGGAAATACTAATGTCTCATAGTTGTCCGTACTTAGACCCATCGATACTAGGGACCTAACAGTAAGCTCAATTCGGACACAGAATACTGGCAAGGCTGGCTTATCAGTCACTATATTTATTAATCCCTTACATGTAGCACAATCAATAAATCCTTTCGGCCATTTCGTGCTTTTAGCTACTCATCAACTTAATTATAAGTTTCTTCAAACGGCGTAAAACCACTCAGAAGCTAATAAGCTCGTGTCCCAAGTATAACAGGTTCTCTTAAATACAGATTTCTTTCTGCAACATCCAGCTCGCTACTTTCATGTATTCGCTCAACCTGAGCCCAAAATGGTAGTCCCTGCTTAATATCACCAGAGAGCTTTAGAAGCGACAACTGCGGCAACATATTTATCAATCTACGTTTTTGTGAATCCCTCGATTTTGTGAAAGAAAGGTCATTGGATACTTGAAATGTAGTAAATTTCTCGTACCTACATTTCGCTTTTGTCCCCTTATCTCGATATGATTCGACTTGATCATTCTCTTTATCTGCATCTTCGTCGGTGGTGTCAATGCAGCGTCAATTCAGCTTACTGAATTTTCTCTTCCAAGTCTAATTGTGGATCTGCCTTGTCTTACAGGAGCTCAAAACCGGTGAAAACTTCGTCTTGTGTCACAATTTGCCCAGCAAACTTGTTCTGGAACAGCCTGAATGCTCTTGGAAATAAACGACGAAAGCGTGTTCTTTCTTTCAAAGGGGAATGTGCAGCACTCAGGTCAAACGGGGAAGGTTGCGGTCAACGAATATTAATAATTCAAACTCAGATCATACGGTAAAAAGTATCAAATTCAACTAAATACACACTCGTTAATATATAAGAGCATAATTTCTCGTTTAATTTAATCTTATTCAGTCTTTAACGGTTATATAATATCTACGTCAACAAATGTCAAATCTATTAAAGGAATGATTGTAGTCATATTCCACATTGATATTTCAAATTTCCCAAAAGATGTCCTTAACTTAGTATCGTTACTTGCTGTAGTTGTTTCGTTACTCGTTATAGTTGATTTAATGTTGTTTAATATTTTCTAAATTTTTTTCTTTTGGCCTTAGACGTAGAAGCATTAAAGTATTCAATTCCGTGTTTTGCTGCTCATCGAGTTTTTTGAAGTAAAATTGATGCATTTAATCGTCGACTTGTTTTATATGGTATACGAACACATGAAAAAGATATTCCGTCTAAAGATTGCAGAATACGAACTGAATAACCAGCCGAAACTTGTAGTAGACGTAGAATTGAGTCCGGAAGGCCTGACAAGAATCTGTACACTAAGGCAGAGAAAGCACAGTGTCCCGGTGCAGGCAGCTGGTTAACATGGGCAGATATTAATTCAGATCGACACCAGTCTAGCCCCGGAGACAACCGTGTACGAAAATCCGTCTCTTATAAATTGGAAGTACAATAATCCGGAGTCATCGCCCGTGAATTCATCTTCTCCGTACTCCAACCCTCCTTTCACAACCTGGAGGAATAATTAGCAGGAGTCATCGCCTCTAAAGGCAGTATCTCATAATGGAAATCCTCCCCACAGAACTTGGCAGAAAAAGCAGTATTCGCCGAACCGCAATATACCAATTTTGTAATCAAGAATACCTTCAGCTACAATAGAACAGGTGACCAAAAGCTGAAAAAAGGAACAACAGCGGACAAGTAAGCACTCCTCATTAGGAAATGAAGATATGTCGGGCTGGTCGCCAGAGCGATTCAGAGGAGGACTAGCTAGAAATAGGCTATTGCATTCCACATCAGAAACTGAAAATGATAACGTTTAAGGTCAATCGCAAAATGAAATTACACAGAGCAATATCAGATCCTCTGCAACAAAATCAGAACTAAACGAAGAACAGGGTTTCAGAGTAGCAGATGAAATGAAGGCAAATGTATTCGATGTATAAAGGAGGAGAGAAATAATAGAGAACCTCCCAGTATGATCGTCAGAGAAAGAGAAAGGAGCATTCTCAGATGGACATAGCTATATATTGCCTTCCTATAAACCCATATTACATATATTTGGCTTTATCTATACACTGTTGTGTAGCCTTCTGTTACGAAAACAATCTTCTACCTTCTTCTGTCACGAAAAATATTTTTTTTCTTTAGGAATGGGTTTATGAAATATCTCGTTGTTTGGAACATTGGATTCAGTAGCCTGAAGGGTAGATAAATCTTTACAAACCATTATTGTCTGAGGGGTCCTGAAATCGTTCGTTTTGTATATTCAAGAGAAAATATAACCATTAACTATCTTCTGCATTTAAATGTAAATGTTTAATTACTCCAATAAAAATGGTTGTCTCTCCAATGCATATTTCTGTATACTGTCAACTGTAGTGAAATTTTAATCTCTTGCTTCTCTCCAGCACGTCTTAGAAAACGTAAAATTTTGCTTCAGGAAGAATAGGACCTCAAAATTTATTTACAGCAATGCAAGGAAATGTATTTGTCATAGGAGCAGCTTTAACTAATAAAGATTTTGGAGACATTTTTGAGAAAATACCAACGATGGAGACTTCTTCTATTTAGAGCGCAGTTTCAAGTGGAGATTTTGTTTCAATATCAGTCGTAAAATTTATCGATTTTTCTCCTTGAAGTATTCATGTTGACAAACACAATCACACACGCTTAACTTTATAGAAGTGTATCGTTCTTCAGAGGGCCTCAAAATTGCGTTTTTTTGCCAAATACTGATATATAAAATTTTGTGCCGAATGAAGGATTCCTCTGTTTACTACGGAATCTAGATTCCTAGTTTCTTTCCTTTAAATAAACATATTTGTCTGTGCACTAATCACTCACCTTTATACAACGGTTTTCAAGATATGCCGTATTTGTGTTTCATACTTACAGAAATACTCTTCACCGTAGTAATACATCTTGGAAAGTAATTTTTGTTCAAACCAAACAGAAACAAAAGACGTTACGCTAGATACGCATAGAGTTTATATATGTATATATGGTTTCATTAAGCTTGCGACAGATGTCTCTGTCATTTATTCTACAACACAGCTAATAGTAATATAATCTGGTGCGTGGCAGTGTAATGGATCAATTTTCCACCTACATCGGAACCCAGAACCAGGTAATGAGGCGGATTGAAAGCATAACAAAGGAATAAGTGAGTCGCTCCTTAGTTTGCTACTTGAAAAATCCATATGCCAAATTGCTTTGTGACACATTACTATTAGCCCACCTTCGTAGCGTGGTGGTAGTGTGTCTGCCTCACGTTCAAGAGTTCGCGAGTCCGAATCTCGGTCAGGGTGAGTTACCTGAATAAGTTCGCGCCCATGGTTTTCCCTTATCCTGAAAGATAAATATCACGTAACTCTAAGCTCTATGTATTCTGGGATCATTTGAGCATCATTTCATCCTTTCCATTCATCGTCCGATATGACTTATCGTTGGAGGACGTAAAATTACAAAAAAGCACTATTAGGTATCCTAAATTAGGTGTCTATAATTATAAATTAGTGACTTATTTTCATTTTCCGAGCTCAAATGTGGTGGCGACTAGCATTAAGCGAACATTCGTTATGCGTGCATTTCAAACTGCCTAGTCCCTAAATGAAGGGGCAATGTTGAAGTAACGAACATTTTTATTCGCTGAATTTAGCTTATTTATCCTTCTAAATTAGTTTTGTTATTAATAAGTTATGACGTGTGTCTGCTTGTGTGTATCAGTAATAGACATAATATTTGTCCCTATCCCTGAAAATCGTCAAATCGTCAAGGAGTGAAATCGTGAAATAGCAGATTACAATTTATTAGTTTGTAATTATGTTTCAAAATATAGTTAAATTAAGGAAGCTTTTCCTTTGTTTAGTTCTAAAGCCAACACTTTTTTTGCAATGCGTTACCTATTTGACAAAGTTTACACTAAGAGTTAGCTGCTACACTTTCCTCTCGCAGAATGTGTTTGAGAAGAACAAAATTTGGGATAATTTGGAATAGATCGAATATTGGTTAGCCATAATACAGCGCTTCTACAATCTCTGGCACATATTAAGGTGCAATTAGTCATCTCGACTCGATGTTTTGCACAACATTTTCATGATGAACCACGTCTCCGGTTTTCACCCCATTTTTGCCACCAGTAGCGCTACTGCTGTGCTAGGACCATCTCATCAGGAACGAACCTAAACTTAGGCAGTACTGACGTTTTCTCCACCGCGGTTTTCTCTTGTAACTCACGTAACGGAATTAGTAATAATTCCACCTTTACGCTGAAAGAGCCCAAAAATTAGAGAGGACGTGAAATGTTAATAGAAATGAAATGGAGAGACAGAAAATTCGGCGGATGTGATCGTTCGACACAGCATTTGCCTGGCAACAGCGCTAAAACCCCAAAGAAAACCTATGCATCAGGTCTGTCGGCAAAGGGAACCGAAAACAGATCACACAAATGCGGGCCCCAGACCAACCCGCCTAAGCCATCTCTCCCGTTAATTTGTACCAACTTCACTTATCTTTTTAAGAAACTATACGCTCTTAACTTTACATAGGGCATATTTCGCAAATACGCCACCTGCAACTTAAGCCTAGTTGATTATTTCTGTTATTCTTACTGCTGCGAGGTGACGGTTTTTCGGTTTTCTACCATCAACCATTTAAAGTAAAACAATAATTAAAATTAAACTGTGAATTACAATTCATTTCTTGATCTTCGTTTCTTTGATTTTCTTCTCTTGATCTTTCTTAAACCAAAGTACTTACCGTATAAAATCATGTGCATTCACATTTTATAATCTTCTCATTAAGGGGCAGTCTTCCTGACCTGCGTGTTTTATGCATCCCGCTGGTGGAGGAGTAATCAGCTTCTCATTGCTGGTTTGACATGTTTTCGTTCTTTGATCATAACGCTTCTATGTAAGATCCTCTTTCGGTGTATACGAGTAACTAGACAAGCACACGTAATGCAGAACACCCACTTAAAATCTGAAGTCGTTTTTCTGCATTTATATGCTTAAAATATATTGTAGTATTGTTACCAATAACACCAAACTGAAGAATTGTTTAATTAAAATGTATTAAAATGTGTGGCCTTCCACATATTTCACACATGCATGTGAATGATGATGATGATGAGTATAAGGGCGCTCAACTGCAGAGGTCATCAGCGCCCTTTTTAAAAGAAACAGGTCATGGCAAAACCAGATATAAATTATTCTAAAACACTATAAATATGTCAATAGAATGACAAAAAATACATACGCTTTTTGAAAAAATCAATAGAAATGTCATCTAAAAGCCATAAATTCTATTTGCTAAATCCTAAAATCTAATCTCGAAAAGAATCTAAAAACCGTCTTCAATACTGCGTTATCCGCCGCTAGCATTTCTGCATACAAGCATGTGAAGAATTGAAGATACTCAGTGGAATTTAATGGCGACTATAAAACGAGATCGCTATTTCAATGTATGGCTGAAGCATGTGAATAAATGCTAATGAACGTGAATTTAAATCTGTGCCATTATAAGCAAAATTCGATTATGTTCTTTTCTTTAGATATCAATTTCTGCATGTTTGGTTGGGTAATTGTTTGTAGTGGTTATTTCATATTAGAAGTTTGTGATCTAAATACTGTTCAGTGCTACTATAATAATCAGTAAAGTCCTGGTTCATAAGCATAATCAAATGGCTAAATAACCAGGTATACAAGCACGAAAAGTAAAACATGCAAAAAACATGAAATATTTTTATCTTTTATATAAAGCAATTATCATTAACATATCTTTCGTAGAATTCTTAGGTAGCCTAAGCTTGTTACAGTATAGGAAGGAGGTTTTCTTGAGATTTTCTTGTGCCAAGATCCTGTGTTTCTCAGTTAAGGACATTTTACACACTGAAAGGTAACTCTGACGTCGTATTACGTTACTGGAACATGTGGAAAGCATTGCAGCTGTTCTTGAGCGAATTACCCTTCAAAATGCGTTTCTGTAGCAGATAGTATCTCAGAAATTTGACACAATGCTTATTAACCAGTGTTTTGAAGAATACCTTACTGAGCTCTTAAAGGCAATTTTAACAATACCGTAAGGCTCTGAAGATAACGTTACTGAAACCTCTACTATTAAAGAAAGTCAATGTTCCTTGGTAGTATAATGAAAATCTCCATCTGTGTTATAGCATCAGTTATTTTGAGAAACTGTTATTGATGTACTTATCTTGGATACCAATATTAGCTGAACATTCCTGTGCAGTGGCAGTGCTGCCTGCATTATCTGCAGCTAAGGAGGACAATTGTTTCTACTTCATTAAAATCTTGCGAGTAGTATGACACAGTTTTCGACTAAGAACCCCAACCAGCTAAAACTGGCTGAGGAGTTACAGAAAAATTGGGAAGGGCGTTTTGAAATTCTTTAAATCTAATCGGAAAGAGTATTAACAATTTCTTTGTGCTGAAAACAAGAAGAACACGTAAGTTATGTCCTCCAAAGTTAAATCATATCTGAAAATGAATGAAATGGGTGATGTGATGCTCAAATGTATCCGCGTACCATGACGCTTATAGTTACCGACATTAGGCTATCAGGATAAGGGAAAACCCCGGAAGGAACCTTAACAGGGTAACTCAACTTAACCGGGATTCGAACGCGGGACCCCTTGAATGTCTGCACACATGCATACCGAGGCGGTCAAGAAGATCACATGTAAATATTAAATTGTCTGAATGATAACATGATGATTAGAAGTGACATATAGTTTTAAATTTTCATGGTTTGGTTAAATTAACCAATACTAATTAAAAAGACACAATAAGCTATCAAACCACGAAACTCAGAAACAAATCATTCTTAAGCATTTCGCTATTTCGCTTAGAAATCCAAGCTCCATTAATCAGTGATCATTAATTCAAGTTCACTAAGCAACAAAACCTTTAGTATACATTCTAACAAAGAGCCACTATCAAAATAGAAAATAAGGTTTAAGAAAACGTAAGTAGCTGCGGGTAACTGCAGTTCAGTTCGAGATTGGACTTTAAGAGAAATTCTGCTCATCTACTACCACTCGACAGGGGTTGCAGGACTGCATTATTATGGATAATTAATGTTGGTCTATTCAAAACTTCTTTTTCAACACATTTCTGGTGAGAATTAAATAAAATTACTATGAGGTCCCTTTTGAATAAAAACACACAACGGGAGAAAGTGCAGTGGAAATTCTAAATGTATTATCGGGCAAATGGGGGATGTAAAATGTGTGAAAGTTGTAACTATGGAATACATATGTGCTTATGTAACATACATATATATATATACTTTTGGAAGAGAATTACAAGTTTCTTTAAATTATATTCTTCTATTTAATGAATTCCTGCTCATTTTCCTAGGTTAGGTATTTTCCTTCTCAGTAACCAAACACGTTGCCAGGCAAAGAAAAGTATGTTAATAGGTCAGACGCAGAACTTACAATAAAATGTATCAAAATCAATTATATACACACTCGGTAATATAGGAACATAATTTCCCTTTTGTTGAAACTTAGTGCAGCCGCGAATGGTTACAAAGTAATTGCATTAACAAATGCCAAACCTATCAATGGAATGGTGGCAGGCATAGCCGACATTGGTATATAAACCTCCCCAACATTCTCCCACCTTGCAATTTTAGTACTCAACAGTCAGTCATTCATTATAAGAACCGTCCTGATCGTTTTATTACCCTTTCACGTCTACTGTGGTTGATCAATTCAGTGTCCCTATCTAAAGCACCAGTCTTCTGGTCGGTCTCTTCACCTGATGATAGGGAACATTCTAATGGTATTAGATTTGAACAGGGCGCAAAATCACAGCGTTCTTTGTATGAAGTCTCACAACTCGCACTCGTGCGCCCCTCCCAGGGAACAGATCTTCAATAATACCGAGAGGTCACTCCCGTTTCCTCAGATTGTTGGTTTCAATTAATACAAAATCAGTTTTGCTATCTTGGTCATGCTGATCCTGTTTAAGCTGAAGCTGACCATGATTCTCCTTACGAAGTCGCTGACGAAGGGCATTTCTCACTTGCTGTTGATTTGCCTCTCACTTCCTCAGTTTAGTTCCATCCATCGCATCCGTTTCTGGCACCTTGAAGGAAAATCGTCGGTGAGATTGATCTCATGTCATCAGGATCTTCTGTGTTTAAGATTAAGGGATGATTGCTACACACTCACACAAAAGAGTCAATAATTCTTCAGATGCTAGGTAAGGTTTCCCCTAATCATTACGAAGCAGTTCTTTCATCAGTCCGATTAAACTTTCCCACCAAACATCGCACCACGAGAATTTGGAGGATTGGATTTCCACATAATTCTTTGAAAACTGCAATAAGCCTTGATCTTCTGCTAGATAAGCGTATTCATCATTATTTTATTGAGGTCTTTAAAATTTGTGCGGTTGTCACTATAGGTCCCGGAAAGCCTTCCTCAATTCAAGATAAATCTTCGTAGTCCTTGAAGAAAAGAGTCTGCAGATAACGCGGCAAGCATTTCCAAATGCACTGCTCGGTACACAGCGCAAATTAACAAACCAACCCAAGTTTACTGATTACCTCCCACTATAAACAGGCCCGCCAAATCCACACCAACAATTTTGAAACCCTTGGCATCTCTCAAGTGGTCATTCGGCAAAGGTGGTGTACAAACATTTGGACTTTCCTTCTTGTACTAACTGTAAATTACACATTTTTGTAACATGATGTCATGACTTTTCTTGCATTCAAGATCTGCAATCCTACCCTGAGAATACCCAAAACAGTCTGTAGTACGTGAAAGTTAATGTTAACATCATGAGTAATGAAGATGATGATGAGTATAAGGGCACTCATCTGCAGAGATTATCAGCGCCCTTTTTAAAAGAAACTGGTCATGGCAAAAGCCAGATATAAATTATTCTAAAACACTATAAATATATCAATAAAATGACAAAAAATACATACGCGTTAAAAAAACTATAGAAATGTCATCTAAAAGGGTATAAATTCTATTTGCTAAATCCTAAAATCTAATCTCGAAAAGAATCTAAAAACCTTCTTCACTACTGCGTTATCGTCCGCTAGCATTTCTGCAAAGCTGACCGGCAACTGCAGAGTCGTCCTAAGGTCTGCTAGGTGAAAACACTCTAGCAGCACGTGCCGTACAGACAACGCTTCATTGCAAAACGGACACAGTGGAGAAGGCTCCTTTTTAAAAAGAAAACTATGAGCAAAGAAGCAGTGCCCAATTCCTAACCGAGCCAAACTCACCTCCTCGCGACGGGGATGACCGACAGGAGGTAACCCAGGGAATCGGAAGTTCTTTGACAGATCTAAGTTTATTATTGCGGAGAGCGGACCACTCTTCCTGCCAGCAGGTTTGCACAGCTCTCCACAATACGGCCCTAAAATCTTCCGATGTCACAGATGGTATTCGAACCCTGGGCTTCATGATAGCCGTCTTGGCTGCTGAATCCGCCATTTCATTCCCCCGCAAGCCTACGTGACCAGGGATCCATGCACACATCACGTTAACGCCAGAAGCGTGTAAAACGTGGAGGGCATCCTGTATACGCTGCACAATAGGGTGGTAGTTCTACAGCTGCCGTAGGCTTTGAAGTGCACTGAGGGAATCACTCAGGATTAAGCAGTCCCCCAACTTTCGTCGTCGTACGTGTAAAATGGCCTTGTATATTGCATAAAGCTCTGCAGTAAAAATGGAAGTGCTAGTGTGGAATCCGAATGTATACGGATCGGTTCCACACACGTAAGCACAACCAACACCATTTGAGTTCTTGGAGTCATCAGTATAAATTACAAAATGGTCTTCATATCGCGATGAAAATTCTAAAAATCATATGCGCATAATAGACATAGACATTTTATCATATTTAGTCATGCCCAGATCAACCGGGGACGCTCTGCACAACCAAGGAGGGTATATCCTCTCCCCCCTAGGATACATCTTGGGCATTTCAGTATCAAGATGTCTAAGGAGCTCCCGGAAACGAAAACCAGGAGGCTTTGGTTTAATAGTAGTTTTCCTATAACGCACGTCCATGAAGGTATTAAAGAGCGGCGTAAACAATGGATGTGCGGGCATGCAATTAAGTCCACAGCCATAATTGGCTAATAACATGTTGCACCTGTACTGCAGAGGAGGTTCTGCAGACTCAGCATAATAATAATAAAAAATCATGAATAATGCGCTGCACATCTAGGTGATCTCCTGGTAGGACAGCAGGTTCACGAAAGACAAATGTATCTGCCCCTTTTTAACACTCTTATATTTACTAGCAAAATACTATGTTCATATATCATGGGCACATGTCCTCAGGTCCTCGAAAACTGTCGTTCTGGAGAAATTAATAAGTGTTCTTTTGGAGTCTTCAAGCTCTGATAGGCTGAGCTCCCCACTGTTCCTTCTTTTCGACTTGCAGAAAAAAATGAACCCCTTAGCTCAACAAACCAATCTTATTATCTTGTCTAATCGAGAAAGATATTTGCAACACCAGTATAAAATCAATGAGGCTTGAGGCAGATTTCCTTGTTTTGTTCATTAATAATTTCTGTTGCTGCAAGTCATTTAACCATGAAATAAATAAATCCAGAAGTTAAATTGTTAATACAATTAGATGGTCCGATATACTTAATGGTTCGGGCAAATATATTTATTTTAAAAAGACAAATATCGCGTAATGAATTTTGAAATACAGGCAGTCGATTCTGTTTTTATATTTGTTTCATTTTCAGATTTTGGTAGTACTAACAAGAACATATCAACATCTAGCGTTAATGCGATTTCGACAGCTTTTTTCGGGCTAAAGATGTGTATAGGTTTACATGAAATTCCGATTCCGGAAAATTTATAAGATTTATCATGATTTCTTCTAAGACAAGTGAAACTTTAAGTTACAAATTGTTATGTTTGTATATGTTTGTTGGCTTCCCTGTTAATAGCTTCATGTTGTACGAAATTATTAGTTTCTAATTTGATGCATTTTGTTCTGTTTACTTTCGCCGTTAGGCTACTATGAACAATTTCGCTTACAATAGCGTACATAAATTTAATTTAAATTTTATGGAAACTAAATCAGAAATTAAACTATATTTAAAACTTCAAAAGAAAATGAGGTTTATTCTTTCAGATATTTGTTTTCTAAAATCTTTGTTTAAAACATAAGGTAATCCCCATTTTTGTTATAAAAACTATTATATTTGTTAATGATAGTATTCCTCAAAAAGCTGCAGAGAAAAATAAATTCAAGTCGAAAGAAGTTTACTTTTTAAGGACCTAAATAATATTGAACTTAAATTATACAATTTGCATCTAAAATTAACAAGGATTTTAGGTAATTTTCTTTGGCTTACTTTAGAATCCAAATTATATCAATTTCTTAATTTAAATATGAAAAATAAAATTGCTAAATAAAATTATATAATCTGCGAATGAATCAAAATACATTAAATCCAGTTATTAAGAATAATAAGATAATGTTAATTTATCAAATTGTAACCTTAACGAAAGAGAGACTTTTATTTTAAATAAACGTATAAAAACGTGTGTAAAATTTTCAAGAAATAAAATTGATTATATTGCAAATATAGAAATTTCTAATCAAGATTTAAATGAAAATAATAAATCATGATTAAACTGAAATGTAAAAAATGTTTAAAAATTTAGATGAATCGCAACCTAAGGTAAATAATAATAAAAAAGATTTTATGTTCACTAAAGCGGATAAAGGTAATAAAATTTAAATTTTATATAAATCCGAATATATTACTAGAGTACAACTTTTACTTCAAGGAGAAGATTACATAAAAATTAATATAGAAAAATTAAAGTCTCTTATTTCAAATTCTAATAAAATGCTTAATAAACTATATAAAATAGAGAAAACATTTAGTAAAAGTTAGTAACCCAATTTTACATATAATTTATGCTATTCCTCAAATCCATAAACCTGGAAGTAAAATCAGACTTATTGTAAATTTTATAGATTCACCAACTTATAATTTAGCTAAATGGTTATATAGAAAATCTTTAGTAATTTTGAGTCAGTTAAAAAGTTTCACAATATTATAATATCTAAAACTGATAAACTCGTTTCTTTTCCTAGTATTACTAGAGGCAAAATTTAATTTATTAAAACAATTTGTTGAATTCAATAAGTTTACATGAGGACTGAATAGCTGATTTTGTTAATTTTATTGAATTTTGCTTAGGTCAATTTTTTTCCATTTTTAATGATAAAACTTTGCAACAAATTTCTGGCTTAGCAATGGGTAATCCGCTTTCACATTTTATTGCTGATATTTTTATGAACTTTTTTCGAAATGCAAGTCAATAATTCCCTTTTATTTTTAAAGTTTATTATAGATATGTCGAAGATACCTTTGCAATATTTCCTGATAAACTAATTACACGATACTTTAAAATTACTAAATTTGCAAGATAAAGCTATAAAATTTACCTTAGAAACTGAAATTAATGGATTTCTTACTTTTATAGATCTAAAGATAATAAGAAATAATAAATAATTAAACTTTGTTATTTATAGGGCGTCTACTCATATTGATAATTACATAAAGAGTAAAGGTTTTAACAGTTTTTCACTTAAATTTTCTGTTTTCAATAGTTTTATTTATAGGTTAATAAAGATACCACTGAATAAAGATGAATTTAATAAAGAATATAACATTTTATTGGTTAATAATGGTTTTGATTAAGGCTTAATAAATAAAAAATTGCAAAATTCAGATATAAAAAAAACTGTTACTTACCATCCTTGGCTTAATAAATATTTTCAATTTTTTTTAAAAACTTAGGTATAACTTTCGTTCCTCAAAATAAAGGTAGTGTTAAGAATATATTGCATTCCTTTAAAAAAAGATAAAATACATAATAATAAAAAATCTGGCATGTATCAGTTTAATTGTTTCGATTATGACAAAGTTTATATTGGAGAGACAAAACGTAATATAGAAACCAGAACGAAAGAACATTTTCGAAACTTCCAGTTTAAGCAAACAGATAAATCAGCCGTAGCACATCATTTTTGGTCATTTAACCATGAATTAAATCCAAAAGTTAAATTACTAAAACACTGAAATGGTCCGATCAATTTAATGTTTGGGTGAAAGATATTTATTTTAAAGAAGAAACATCACGTAATGAATTTGGAAATACCGGCAGTCGATTCCGTTTTTAAATTTTTTTTCTTCAGATTTTGGTAGTACCAACAAGAAGATATCAACATGTAGCGTTCGTAACGATGGCGACAGCTTTGTTTCTGACTGAAGATATGTATAAGTTTCCATGAAATCGCGATCCCGGAGAATTTATTAGAATTATCGTTTCCTATAAGTGAAGCTTTAAGTGACAAATTGTTGTATTTGTATATAATCTATATTACGTGTAATTAACTTTCTCCTTCACTGTTCTATAAGTTGTGTTACGATAACGTTCTTCAACCTGCTTCTGTAGAAAAAATAAAAATTTGTAGAAATGTTTTTTCTGAAATATTTCGTTGTATGTTATATAGAATTCAGTAGCCTTAAGGGAAGAACAAATATTTCTAAACCGTTAATGTATGAGAGGTTTTAGAATCCGTTCGTTTTGCGTATTCAAGAGAAAATGTAACTAATATACTTAATGCATTAAAATGTAAATGGTTAAATGTTTAAAATAAGAAAGCCTGTATCTCAAATGGATAGTTAGTGAAACATTTATTGTTGTACTATGCTGTAAAATCTTTGAATTGTTACTAAAGTTCTAGATTACTCATTAACATACTATTTATTAACACATATGGAATACATACATTGTTAATTATCTTCATAACAAAAAACTGTCCTTACTTCAGTGATGCCAACTGCAACTTTTAACATCAACAAAACTGCCCGGCTTTAACAGTGTAATAAACTTTCTCTCATCTGTCCCCCATAAAATCAGGACAGTTTTTATAATTATCTGTTTACGTTTGTTTCTCATATTACATGCATTTGAATTTTTAGTACAATAACAGTTCCATAGCACACATTTGAACATTTGTAGAATACAATGGTTTAGTAAATATGTCATTCACTTAGATTTCACATATTTTATATCAAACAAACCTTTGTAATATTCATTCTTGACAAAAAAGTATTTCATCTCGGTGTGTCTACCGGTTTTAACTAACTTCATTGGACACTGATTATTAATACATATTGTAGCTTTCAATTTCTCACCTGTAAGCTCCTTCAACAAATTTATCAGAACCTTAAGTTCCTTGGAGCGTTCACAAGCAGAGATGCTCAGCCTCCGTTGTAGATTGCGCTATAACAGTTTGTCGCCTAGAACACCACGAAATAGATACACCATTAAAGATTGTGATAAAACCTGAAGTGCTGTTGCACCGAATGTGTTTTTTATGCCTTTTACCATCTTTGTGACATCACCTGCATAATCTGACTCCCAATATGCCACTAACTCAAGAACTTAGAGTTATTATCACTGTTGTAATTAAAGGCAGCATTAGTTTTATCCTTTAGATACTTCAGGGTTCTCTTGAGTTCACTAAGTCTTGTTTCTTTAGATTTTCCATGGAACTCCTTTCGCAATTTACTGCAAAACTTATACCAGGTCGTGTTTTGTAGGACAAATATAGAAGACTTCCAATTGCTTCTCTGTATTTGAACTTGCCGGGTCTTCCCAGAGCCGTCATCATCTTCATATTTTTCATCCATCTTTATATCAGGAGTAATAGGTGTTTTCATTGATTTTGAGTGTGCCATGCCATATCTCTTCAGCATGTGGTTCCTGAGATAAAGATTCGTCATTCAGTCTTGAATATGTTCATACCAATGTACGCTTTTGGTTCTTTTTCGATTGGCATTTCTAATTCTTTCGTTAGTTTATCTTGCAGTGGCTTGATCTTTTCTTTTTCCGTTCCAATGATGATTTCATCTTCAACAGGTATTGCCAAGTATATATCTCCATCTTGTTATTTGAAGATACACTGGTCTGGATTTAATTGAATAATATTTTATTCATTGAGGGTGCATGTGCTTGTCGAAACCCATACAAGGATGTTTGCAATAGGCAGACGTCTCCTGTCTGTACTTTATGGTAGACTGGTTCTTCTAAGTCGCCGTTAAGTAAGGCTATCTTCACATCTAGGGTTTGATGTCCCAGCTTTTTGGCTACTAAGGCAAACAATAGTCTCAAGAAGGTGTGGACACTACCACAGGAGTAAAATTTTTCCCATAGTCTATATTTCTCTTGTTTTGAGAGCATCCTCTTACTATTAATCTAGCCTTAAATTTTCCTATTTCCTTTATTTAAATACCCATTTTCATGTAAGGCTCTGTTTCTCTTGTGCTTCATCTTCATCATTATTTGTCCACGGTTTATTCTTCATTAATATATCTATTTCATCTCTTATGGCTTTCATCCATTCCTGTTTCTCTTCACAACTTACAGCATCAACAATGGTCAATAGTTCATCATCTTCAGTCGTGTCGAGATCCATGATGTAATGTTGAATTTTCATAGGTATTCTCCTTCTTTAATACGTATTTTATTTTCTTGGTTTTCATTTTGATGTTCTTGCCTATCATTCTTTAGTTCTTGGTTTTGCTTTTCTTGATTTTCTTCATACAGCTTATTGATGATTTCTTCACCTGCATAGTATTCAGAGGATGGAAAGAATGTGTGTTTTAATATACCTCTGCTTATAAAATGGTTTATTTTCTTCATTTTCATTCCACAAGTGGTAACCGTTTGGAGCATAACCTAGAAACCTTGCTTCTTCACTTCTGCTAATTTCTTGAGAGGTTTTAACACTTTTTCATATACCTTTGTCCGAGAATCTGTAGGTTACTCAGTTCAGGTTTCTATTTATACAAATGTTCTGATGAGTTGTGAATCATTTCTATGGTTTGACTTCACTTTGCGAGATAGGCTGCAGTTTGCACTACTTCACCGCACAGCTATATTTTACATTTGGATAAGTGCCAATACTATTAATAAATGCAAGTTTTATAGTTCCATTTTTCCATTTAGTTGCGGGTTATGAAGGATGGTTAAGTCCAATATAATACTACTTTCTTGACGCTTTGTGATGAGCAGCTCATTTTTAAGTTCTCAACCATTGTCACACCTTGTTTTGCGGGATTTCTCCCTCCTTTACAAATCTTTTCATGCACGAAAAACCTTCATTTGCTGTTTTTGTTTCTCGAAGATAAACCTTGCTGAAATGGGTGTAGTCAACCAATTATGTGATGAAATAGTTCTTCCTATTATTTGCTGGGAGATCTAATGGCACACAGATGTCAATGAGTATAAGAATACAGACATGGAGTACGTGAAGGGGATTCCTACTACGCTGAGCAGGTTCCTTTGTCTATTACTATACCGGGATTACGTCCCTTACTGGCATCGGGATGTTTTTTTTAAAGGGACGGTGGCTAGAGGGTGATGATTGTATTGAAGATAGGATGTTTAGTAATATGTGAGAGAATAACATTTTCTTGGGATTAGGTTGGCATTTTTAAGCGTTTTTTGGTGGTCCGAGCACAATACTGGGTCGCTTGTATTTTTCTCCGGGTTCAAGGTGGTACTCCGAGAGTCCGCGAATGAGGTGATTGAAACTGCAAGAAAGTTTGTCATAAAAGCTACAAGAGAGATGTACGATATCAGCGGTGAGTTTTGGGAATGCGAGGTATGTTGTCATTGTAGTTTATAATTTCCAGGCGACGACTGGCTTTTTCTCTTACTGTTTTAAAAGGCAGACTTACTTGTTTAGCATTTGCACAAACAGCACAATTTGCAATATTGCACTTATCATTATGATGTGATACTCCGTTACACAGTTCAAGATTATTTATCAGATGATTATAACTGAGGTGGCCTAATTTTCTCTGCCATTCTTATAATTCTGAGAGATGAGCATTTTAAGAGATGTTCTTCTAGTTCACAGCATAAAGTCCATTTTCTGTTTTTTTCTGCTTGTATTACAACAAAGTCCATTTGTATTTTTATTTTGTTTTCCAGGATGTATACTTTTTAACGTCAAATTACACTGTGCCATTACTTTTTGTCATAAAGTTTACTAATAACATGCTTCATGTCAAATCAGGCACACAATAAACTTCACTTAATGAACAGTTGTCAAGCTCTAGAGAACCAAACCCGTTTATTCACATGCAGTTCTTTATTCTTTACAATATCAACAATGGGTATTCTTTCATTCTGATAGAATATCTTGTTCATTAGTCAAAATCCTATTGCAAACACTATTAACCACCATATTAAAACATCCTTTGTTCCTGATGCCTTTTCTGACTCGCTGTGATGAAAAACTAACGCGATATTTCTTGTTGTGATTTGTTGACAATTTACTCTTCTTCACATATCTGTTATATTTTTTTTTTTTTTCTTCTTCTTCATGGTGGCCTTCGAGAGAAATTTTGCTGATTCGTGATTTAATTTCTTGAGTATACACAAGCTTTAAATTTAATGAAACAATATTGTGATTATCACTGGTTTTCTTGCAAATTACGCCAGCATTTTTCTTACATTGTTCCCTTACATGTCCTCACTGACGACATCCGTAGCATTTGATATCATTGTTTCATTTTACTTTGGCTTATGCTTTGAAAGATACTGGCAATTTTTCATTAAATTTTAGCTTGTCTTCCTGCAACGATAACCTTGACGTAAGTTTTTCAGTGACTTTGTCCATTGGTGATGAAGTATCTCATGTACCATAAAGTGCCTGAATTTTTCAGGTAAAATGGAAATTTCTTCATTTAGAACTTTTAACTTAAACAGCAAGTCTCGAACTTGACTATGTTTGTACGAGTATCTTTGTTTTTTATCAAATTTGTAGTTATAAAGTTCGTGAATTAGCAGACACTTTTCTTGATCTGTATCTTTCTTTTAGATGAGGAAAGTGTGTCATACATATCTTTTGCACTGTCCATGTCATCAGATGTACCTTCACTGTATTATTCTCCGTTCTTAGGATCGCATGTTAAGCTGTAGCATCCTTTGTTTGCACTTAGATTTTATTTCTTCGTCAGTACCCCATGACGCAAGTAGCGCTGATCCATCCGTTGCCATGCTTGGAACAGAACTTTAACCTCAAAATGTCACTTTGAAAAGTAGCATTTTAAATACTAGCAATGTCATCACTTTCGACTTTATTTTCTGACGCCATAGTTTCTCTTGCATTTGTTTCTTCGTTTTTCTCTTGCGAGCACCTTATTTTACCGCATCCGCAGTATTCACAGTGTTCTTAATTTCTGTTTCTTATTTATTTTATCTACAGCATATTCAAGGTACATAACTTTCTGTAAAAAGATATGGAACTATTAACAAAGTTTTAATTACGCATTAACAAGTTATTTATTCACTCATAAGGAATACACACATCGTTATCTAATTTGATAGCAAAATACCGTCTGTATTCCACTAATGCCAACTGCCCTTCTTAACATCAACAAAAACTGATTGAGTTTAACAGTGTAACCAACTATATCTGTACAGCTTGAAGATAGACAAATGAAGTATTAATACAGAAATTTGTCACTGACTTAGACCGTGAATCTTTCTTAGCCTTTCTTTCTGCATGGTCACACATGTCTGGATAACGTCGCCTTCACAGGTTACAGGAGAGGCGAGAGCGACATTTCCTTGCAGAATGCCCGAACTAGAGTCATCTGAGCCATATGTCGTTCTGGGAGAGTCTAGTCTTCCTTTCTTCGAGGATCATATCTTTAACCTGAATAATCCGGATGAATCACGAGTCCTCATTTTACAGAAAGCACACGCATTCCTCAGTTCAGCAGTTGTAACTAAACCCTGAGTACTTGGAGCATCAGGTTTTCTCAAATATTTCGATGTCTGAGTCTTACTCCCACCTATGTTGCTGATCTTTCTGGTCAACTGCAAATATTCTTCGTTTCCTACTTCAAATTTCAGAAATTCCAACAAGCTTTTGAGCTTTCCTTGTGAACCCGTTTCTTGCGTATTATCTCATCCTCTCAGCCACAATCGAATTCATTCTTCAGTCAAACAAGTCTCCACTAAAGTAAATTACAATTCCACATAATCTTCAGTAGTTATAACCATTGACTCTAGTGATGTAACTGTAGACCTAATTTGGTCATATAACACTCACAAGACAGATTTTCCAGTTACTAGATTAGTAATCTCCCTTACATAATGCACTATCAATAATCCTTTCGACTGTATGGTGCTTCATTTGACCACACAAGAGGTCTATTAAATTTTCCGCAATAGACGGAAAACTATTCAAAAGTTCATAAGCTCGTGCCCCAGGTGGCATTGATTCTTTTATATACAGAATCCTTTCTGCAACATCCAGCGCGCTACTTTCATGTTTTCGCTCAAACTGAGTCCGAAATGGTATCCACTGCTTAATATCAGTAGAGAATTGTGATGCCAACTCCGGTATCTGATTGATCAATCTGCCATTTTGTGAAACACTCGATCTTGCGTAAGAAACACCATTCGGTACTTCAAAGGCAGTAAATTTCTCGTACCTACATTTAGCTGATGTCCACTTATATCGATATGATTCTACTTCATTATACTCTTTAGTTGTGTCCTCGTCGGTGGCCTCATTGCCATACCAAGCTTAATGCATTTTCAAGTCCACCATTAATAGAAGATCTGTCTTGTCCTCCAGGAGCTTAAAATTGTTAAAAACATCGTTTGGTGTCACATTTTACTCAGCCATCTTGTTCTGGAACAGCTTGAATGCTCTAGAAAGTAAACCACGTGTGTTCTTTATTTCAAAGTTGAAAGTGCAGCAGCCATGTCACACAGTGACTTTAAGTAATCTTATTTTACCTTTCGTATTACTATTGCGCGACCAGAAGGTGTCCTATCACGGTCATCATATGTTAATCATTCAAAATTAGGTAGTACAGTGGAAGGTATCAAATTCAACTAAACACACACTCGTTAGTACATAAGATCATAACTTCTCGTTTAATTTAATCATATCCAGTCTTAAATGGTTTCATAATATCGTCATCAGCAAATGTCAAACCTATTAAAGGAGTGGTTGTAGTCATATTGCACATTGATATTTTAAATTTTGCAACAGATGTCGTTGATGTAGTTTCGTTACTTGCTCTAGTTGTTTCGGTATTCGTTATAGTTCATTTAATGTTGCTTAGTATATTCTATATTTATCTTTTAAACCTAGCTGCAGAGGCAGTAATGTACTCAATTCCGTGTTGCTGCAGATCAAGAAATTTGAAATAAAACTGATGCATTTAATACTCGTTCTGTTTTATGTAGTAACCGAAATTTATGAAAAGGATACTGTGTCCACAGATACAGAATAAGAGCTGAAAAAACCCAGTCAAAGAGAGTACTAGACGTCGAAGTGAGTCCGGAAACCCCATCAGAATCTGTAAAATATGGAACAGAATGCACAGTGTCCCAGTGGACAATACTGGTTACCATGGGCAGATATTCAGATCGACACCAGTCCAATACCGGAGACAACCTCGTACGTAAATCCGTCTCATATCAATTGGGAAAACAATAATCCGGTGCCATCGGCCGTCAAGTTATACTCTCTGTATTTCAACCTTCCTCGCACAACTTGGAAGAATAAGTAGCAGGAGCCATCATTTCCTAAAACTGTATCTCAATATGGAAATCCACCCCTTACAACTTGGGAGAAAAAGCACGAATCACCACACATCAGTACACCAATTTTGTAGTAAAGCAGTCCTTAGGATACAATAGAACAGATTATCAACAAATGGAAAAAGGAGCCACAGCGGACCAGTAAATATCCATCACTAGGAAATGATGATATGCCGAACAGGATGGCAGAGGGATTCAGAGGAGAACTAGCTAGAAATAAACTATTTCATTCATAATTAGAAATTGACAATGATAACGATTATGGTGAAACGGAAGATGAAGTTATACAGAACGGTATCAGATCGGCAGCAGCAGAATTTGAATTAAATAGAACCTCCAGGATTGTTTACAGAATTTCATGGTATACGTTGTATTTATCATACAAACAGCTGTATCTAATAAGATTTTTGATATATTTTTGAGAAAATAAAAAGGAAGTATTGTTCTTCTTTTAAACGCGTAGTTTGGAGTGAGAATTTGGTTTCTATAGCAAGCGTAGAATTTAAGAGTTCCTCTGCTTTCAATATTGATGTTCACAAATAAAACCAAACACGAATAATTTTATAATAGGATATTGTTTTTGTTCAGAAGTCCTCAATCATACATTTTTAGCAAAATATTGCTATTTACGTATTTTGTCTGAATGCAGGTTTCCTCTGTTCACTACAGAATATAGACTCCTCGTTGCTTGCATTAAAATAACATTTCGAAAAACATCTGGTCACTCACCTTTTACATTTGTTGTTAAAACAGCGGTTTTTGATCACAAGCAGAATTTGTGTTCCATACTTATAAGATTTATTCTTAACCGTACTAATACTATTTAGAAACTACTTCTTATTTACCCAATATTACAATCAAAAACAAAAGACAATACCCTAGATACGCATAGAGTTTATATATGAATATATAGCATCACTAATCGGTCGTCAGATGTCACAGTGATTTATTCTCCAACACAGCTAATGGTAATATAGTCTAGTGCGTAGCAGTGTAAGAACATCAACTTTCTGCCTACTGCTACAGTGGAACACTGACCCAGGTTATGGGGTGAATATCAGGCATCAAAAAAGAAAAGGGACCCGCTTCTTAGTTTGCTATTTGAAAACTCCAGATGACCATATATGTTACTTATATGACTATAAGGTCTACTAAGCATAGGTGCCTAAAATTATAAAATGGTGCCTTACCTTCATTTTCCGGGCTCAAATATCGTGGAGATTAATATTAAGCGTATATTCATTATCTGTGTATTTCAAATTTCTTAGTTCCTAAATGAAGTCGAAGTAATGAACATTTTTGTTCGCTGAATTTAGCTTCTCCGTCCCTTTTACTCGAAATAGTCCAGCTCTTTCTCCTTTATACTTCTAGATCAGATTTACTTATTAATCAGGTATAAAGTGTGTTTGCTTGCATATATCAGTAATTGACATAATATTTGTATTTTGTAATGTAACAGGGTGCTCTGAGGTTCGCCCTAGCGAAATCGTAAAAGAGAATAGAAGCTAATAGTTTGTAATTCTCTTTGAATGTATAGTTTACATAATGAAACTAATATTTTGTTTAGTTATGAAATCCCCACATTGTTGTAATCGATTTACCTATGTGACGAAGATTACACTGAGAGATGTTACTCTTTCCTCTCGTATTTGAAGAAAACAAAACATTAGGATGATTTGGAATAGGAAGAAAGCTGGTTAGCCCTAACTCAGCGCTTCCACCATCTCTGTCACCCTTTCAAATGAAGTTGACTCTCCCGGCTCGACGTACTGTATACCACTCTCATGCTGAACCACGGCCCCGGGGTTCACTATCTTATTGCCGCCAGTAGCGCTAGTGCTGTGCCAGAACCATCCCGTCAGGAACAAACATAAACTTGGGCATTACTGACGTCATTTTCCATGCTATTCTCCCAAGCAATGGACGTCACAGAATAGGAAATAATTCACCATGGCTATCCTGTGATGGGGAGACGTCGAAATGGCACTATTATAAATATGTTTTTAACTGTTAGAAGCAGCCTAAGTATACTAAGCAATGCAAAGCCTTGGATTAGAAAATAAGCAGTTAGTAAAATGTGGCGAGTTTGGAAAAAAAATGTGTAGTGTTTAACGCCCGCTTTTACTACATACGGCACTGCAGGCGGTGACACTGATGATACATGAGATGAACATGGAGCACCGGTGGAATGAGATGGAGGGGGAAAGCGGAGGTCTCGGAGAAAACCCGCCCCAGCGCCGTGTTGTCCACCAAAAATCTCACTTTGCGGTCGCCTGGGATCGAACGCAAGCCGCCTTGGTGAGAACCAAGCGGTCTAACCACTGAGCCACGTTGCGGCCTGGCGAGTTTGGAAGTAAACTAATAACACAACATTTATCTAATTACTAGACGTTGGCCAACATCTAATATCAATACTCTGGACACTGATATTGCTGTTTAAATATACTTATATCATAATTTATTCAGTACCTTTTATTCATGTATCTTCCCAGGCCCACTTAAGGGAGGGGATCCGTCCCCTTCAGGTGCCGTGGTGTGGGCGCTGTGCACCCATACAGTCGTGGTACCTCTGACGTTATTAGATGAACCTCGGGCCTAACATTCGAGTCCCTCCCTTATTGGGAGTTGTTCGGATTGGGTTGGACTCGGCGGTAGTGGTCCCCAATACCTGTGGGAGATCGGGTACGTCTCCGTACGGGGTTGAGGGAAGCCATAATATTCCCGCGTACTAGCTAAAATAGCTCGTATAAGTTATCCTAGATATCCAGGTGGCCCCACTGAGGTCATAGTGGTAGCATTCCCGTTTTGGAGTTGGTGCGCGTAACTGGAGGAGAAGTTTGGGGTGCTTGTTAGTCTCTAAGTCTTGACTATGGAATGCACCACGGAGACACCGGACGCCCTTTTGGGACAGCTCGGTAACTCCCTGGTCTACAGGGGGGTCAGTCTTAACTCTGTGAGGATCTGCCCTGGTAGATATCCTCAAGTTTATATATATATATATCTTCGGGTTCAAGGGGGCAGTGTCTTCTTCATGTTTGCGTGTGATACTTCTTAGTATAGTTATCGCATTTCTATAATACTAATTTCAATTTCAACTAGATAGCAAGAGAAGGTATAAAGAAAACCCTTTAAGAGTGAAGGTAAGTTTTAAGTATACAGTGATGACTTTCATTCTTGGAAGAAGAAATTCACAGCTAAACTCTACATTACGGAATTTTATCCATAATGGCCGCCTCGGTTGACAGAGGTAAAGAATTTTTAACAAACCTAACGATCCAAATGAATAATGAAATCCCGTCTTCTCTTGTACTGAAGTACCAGGTACCAAATGAGCACCTCAAATACTGTTTCAAATATGTGTAAAGAATCAAACCCAAAGTTAAGTTATGCAGTCGTAGCACAGGCCTACCTTAACAAAGACGACGATATTACCACAGAATCTTGTGTTGGTATTAATATTTAAGATTATGTACTAGCAACCGGAAAAGTGACAACCCCTTCCAAAATCAGATTTGTCTCAAGGATATCTAATGGGATAATCTGCACATTTCTTGCTAGTAAAAATGTATTGCAAAACTCATCTCCAAAGTAGTAGTTAGCAATATTTCATTGGAAATAAGGTCTCTCCTAACCAAAAACAAACGAGTAATTATCTCAAACGTCTGTCCCGTAATTTCTGTCGTAGTAAATTAAGAGGAGTTCCTCATCCTGGATATTAAACAATGACCAAAGTTTCTCCAATCAGAGCACGACTGTCTATCCTGGGTTTTCTTACATCCTTAATTTTCCCAGATAGCTCTATATTCCAAATGACGATTTCAGTAAACCTTCAGAATCACTTCAAGTGGAATATGAAGGAGCAAGCAACTGGATATATTTATATGATTCACCAACCTGATTTATTTGTAAAGCTGAGGTTCATTTCGCTTGGCACTGTCCGAATAACGCAGATAATGAGGACTCCTCTCTTAACACACGAAAAGTCACCCAAGAAACAAGCTCTCAACATCCTACAGATTCTCAGGGATTGGAAACAAATACCAAGCAAAAGTTATCACTGCTCCTGTACAATCTAACGTTAAGAGAGCTGCTCCTTCTGCAAACCTTCATTGTCTCAATTACGATAACTGCAATCCTCCAACCACAAATGTAACGAATTCAACCCCTTCTCCGATATGTCCGCAAACCCTCTTTCCCGCAGAACTTGCTGGATCAATGCGTCCAATATTTTCCAGCAATGAAACTATTGAACTTGAAGAGTAAAATATATATCCCCTATCAACGGAGCCTATATCAGATGAAATCAGAACTCACAAGACTAAACCAATTTCTATGACTTCTACAACAGAGCAGGATATCACTATTAGTGAGATGCTTAAACCCGCTAAGGAAGTTCTGGGAGCCAACCCATAATTTTGTCCTCTCATCTACGTAGAACTGCAATCCTCTTTCGAAAATAGTATCGCAGTCACCAACATATTTGCAATTGTTTATAATAATACCCACGATCTTAGAGGTTTAACTCAAACACTTCAGAATCCACATTCTTATTTTATCCACAAATCTATATCAAATTTTCCCGACTCGCCAAGAAACTTCTGAAAGTCTTTAACCAAAACGGAGATGAAAAAAATGCAGTCTACTTCCTGAATACCTCAGTAACGAGTCTACATCATTTTCCTACCGTAATAATGACAACTTTCCTTCTAGAGCTATGCATTATCATGGTGCTACCTCAATAGTTTTCATGTCAACCAGAGTAGTTACAACTTTCATTTAATAAGCAATAGACTTCAGTATTCTGCCTAAAAGAAACAAATTTCCACGATAACTTTTTTGCTAATGTGAAACACTTAAATATGTCACAAAAATGGAGTCAATATAAATCATGGCAGTGGTGGTGTAGCACCATATGTTAAAAACAGGTTATACCAACAAGAAGTTTCGTTAACAACTAATCTGGAGTCAGTTGTAGCTTTATTACATTTGCTCCAGTCACTGAGTTTGCAACATTTACATTCCTACCAGTAGTTCATTCCACAGCAGGCCCACATTTTTAGCGTAGATGATAGCTTGTCTGCCTCACGTTCTTGAGGTCCCTATTTCGAGTCTCGCTCAGGGTATGTTACCTGGATAAGGTTTCACCGGGATTTTCCATTATCCTGATATATCAATGTAGGGTAAGTCTAAGGTCTATGCAGCCTGGGATCATTTGAGCATCACTTCACCCAGTCCATTCATCGTCCGGTATGACTTAACGTTGGAGGGTGCAAAATTACAAAAAAAAAAAACCACACACATAAAAACATTACAATTAGGTATCCAAGGTTATGACGTGTATTTGCTTGTGTGTATCAGTAATAGACATAATATTTGTTCATATCACAGGAAATCCTCAAATCGACAAGGAGTGAAATCGTCAAATAGCAGACCACTGTTTATTAGTTTGTAATTCTCTTTCAATATATAGTTTAAATAGGTAAACTTGTCTTTTGTTTAGTTCTAAAGCCAACACCTTTTCGCAAAGCGTTGCCCATTTAACAAAGTTTGCACCTAAGGGTGCACTTTGCTCTCACCGAATATTTTTGAGAAAAACAAAATTTAGGATAATTTGGAATAGGCCGAAAATAGGTTAGCCATAACACAGCGTTTCTACCACTTCTGTCACCTTTGTAGGTGCAACTGATCCTCTCGTCTTGACGTTTTGCACACCACTTTCATGCTGAACCTCGGCCCCGGTTTTCACTCCATTTTTGCCAACAGTAGCGCTAGTACTGTGCCAGAATCATCCCATCAGGAACGAATCTAAACTTAGGCAGTGTTGAAGTCTTTTTCTAGTGCTGTTCTCCAGAGTAATGGACGTAACGGAACTGGTAATAATCCCGCCGACACATCGAACTGGAAAGAGCCCAAAAGTTAGAGAAGATGTGAAATGTTATTAGAAATGAAATGGAGCGACAGGAACATCGTCGGATGTGACCAATCGACACAAAATTTGCCCGGAAACAGCGGGAAAACTAAGGAAAACCATCCATCAGGTACGTCGGCAAAGGGAACCCAATCAGGATCTCCCAAATGCGGGCCCCAGACCAACCCGTATAAGCCATCTCTCTCGTTAGTTTGTACCAACTTCATTTACGTTTTTAACAATCAATAGGCTCTTAACTTTACATAGAATTTATTTCGCAAATGCGCCACCTGCAACTTCAGCCTAGTTGATTATTTCCGTTATTCTTACTGCCGCTAGGTGACGGGTTATTTTTGTATATCACCAACCTCTTAAAGTAAAACAATACTTAAAAGTAAAACTGTGAACTACTATTGATTTCTTGATCTGCGCTTTTTTGATTATCTTCTTTTTATATTTTTAAACCAAGGTACTTACCGTATAATAACATGTATATTCACATTTTATAATCTTCCCATTAAAGGTCATTCTTCTTGACCTGCGTGTTTTATGCATACCGTTGGTGGAGGAGTAGTCAGCTTCTCATTGCCCGTTAGCCATGCTCTCGTTCATTAATCATAACGCTTCTATGTAAGACTCCTCTTTCGGTATGTACGAGTAACTTGACAACGACAGGTAATGCAGAACACCCACTTAAAATCTGTACCCGATTTTCTGCATTTATATGCTTAAAATACATTGTAGTATTGGTACCAATAACAATGGACTGAAGAAATATTTAAATAAATGCTATTAAAATGTGTTGCCTTCCGTACATTTCATACATGCATGTAAAGAATCGAAGATAGTGGAAGTTAATAGCGACTATAAAACGAGATCGCTATTTCAATGTATGCGTGAAGCATTTGAGTAAATGCCAATGAATGCGAATTAAAATCTGTCCCCTTATAAGTAACATTCAATTGTTATTTGCATGGCTGCTTGGGTAATTGTTTGTAATGGCTATTTCATATTAGACGTTTGTGAGCTAAATATTCTTCACGTGCTACTATAATAATCAATAAAGTCCTGTTTCGCAAAATAATCAAATAGCTGAATAAACAGTTATACAAGCACGAAAAATGAAACAAGTAAGCAAAAAATGACATATTTTTATCTCTTATATAAACAAATAAATCATTAACAAATCTTTAGTAGAATTCTTAGCGGGCCTTAACTTGTTACAGTACACGAGGATGGTTATTTTGAGATTTTCTTGTGCGAAGATCCTGCGTTGGTCAGTGAAGAACACTTTATACAGTGAAAAGTAACTCTGACCTTCGCATTACTTTACTAAAACATGTGGAAAGCATCACAGTTGCTCTTGAGCGAATTACCCTTCAATATACGTTTCTGTACCAGAAAGTGTCTCAGAAATTTTTCACAATGCTTAGTAATCAATATTTTTAACGATGTCTTACTGATTTTCTTAAAGGCAGTTTTAACAATATCGTAAGTCTTTGAAGACGTTACTGAAATTTCATCTATTAAAGAAATAAAAATTCCAAAGTAGTAATGCAGGCCTTCATATGTGTTATAGTATCAGGTACAACTGAAAAACAGTCATTAATTAATGTTATTGATGTGTTTATCTGGGATGCCAATATTAGCAAACTTTTTCTATAAAATGGCTATGCAGCTTGCATCTTCTGCATCTAAGGAGTACCACACTGTTTCTTCCTCGTTGAAATATTTTGTGTAGTATTACACAGTATTTACCAAGAACTCTATCCAGTTTAAAATAACTGAGGAGGTAAAGAGAAATTCTGAAGTAGTGACAATCTTTATATCTAATCGGAAAATGTACAAACTATATCTCAGAGCTGGAAAGAGAAAACCACGTAATTTTCGAACTCCAAATTTAAGTCATATAGGACAATGAATGAAATGGGTGAAACGATGCTCAAATAAGTCTTTGGACCTTGGAGCCTAGAGTTACCCGACATTCGTCTATCAGTTTATGGGAAAACAAGGAAAGAATCTTATCCAGGTAACGCACCCCAACCAAGATTCGAGCTCGGCACCTCCTCAATGTGAGGCAGAAACGCCTTAGCGAGGGGGGAAGGAAGACCACGTTTTTATTCTGGCTCCTGCCTAAGCGAGAAAATGTAAGGTGTCTGAATGATAAAATGATGGCTAGGAGTGAGGATTTCGTTCTAAATTTTCATGATTTGGTAATAATAAGCTTTTTTAATTAAATAAACAGACAAAATAAGTAAGCAAACCGGCATTTAAGCGAAAAAGGATTTATAAGGATTTCACTATATTTTTGCTTAGAAATCTTAGCTCTAGTAATCCGTAATGATCGATTGCAGCTCAGCTCGAGATTGGACCTCAAGCGACGTTCTACTCATCTAATTGGGGCGACAGAGGCAGTGATAGGCATCATATATTTACGGCCTATTCAAAATTTCTTCTTTTCCAAAACTTTCTGGTGAGTATTAAACAATATGATTATGGAGTTCCTTTGGTATAAAAACACACAACGGGAGGAAATGCAGAAAAACGTCTAAATGTATTTTCGGGCAAATGAAGAACGTAAAAACGATGAAACTTGTAACTAAAGTATAAATATGTAAATTATGTATCCAATTTATGTAACTTATGTATATTTGTAGCAGAATTAAAAGATTACTTAAATTATCTTCTAGTATATAATGAATTCCTGCTCATTTTCCTAGGGGAGGAATTTTTCTTTTGAGTAACCCAACACTGTGCAAGACAAAGGAAGGGATGTTAATAATTCTGACGCAGGTCTTACAATAAAAGGTATCAAATTCAATTAAATACGCACTTGTTAATATATAACAATTTATTAAATCTTGTCACCAATGGTTACATAATAAGTACATAAAAATGCCAAACCTATTAAAAGAATGCTTGTAGTCATAGTCGACATAGGTATATCAATTCTCCCAATATACCCTAACCTTCAAATTTTAGTCCTCAAACTGCAACAGCCAGGCATTCATTACAAGAACCGTCCTGGGAGTTTTATTTCTCTTCTACACCTGGTATGGTTGATCTCCAAGTTAGTGTCCCTCTTTGAAGCATTAGTCTTCTTGTCGGTCTCATCACCTGATGACAGGGAGCATTCTAACGGGACTAGACCTTGAACAGGACGCATAATCACACCGTTCTTTGTACGAAGTCTCACAACTCGCACTAGCCCGTACTTCTCAGGTATCAGATCTTCAATTAAACAGAGACGCCACTCAAGGTTATCTAGATTGTTGATTTCAACTAGCACTACGTATTTTTGCTTGGTTTTTCCTGCTGATCCTGCTTAAGATGAAGCTGACTAAGTGACTCTCTACGAAATCGCGAACGAAGGGCATTTCTCGATTTACTTCTCACTTCGTCAGTTGAGTTCCATCCATCTCATCCATGTCTCGTATTCCTATCTCATAGCGTTGTTGAAGGAACATCGCTGGATAGATTGGTATCAAGTCATTATGATTTTCCATGCCTCAGGTAAACGGACGGACTATTACTAATTGGTCACTATCACAAAAGCAGTCAATAATTCTTCAGATATTACGGATGCGCTCCCCAAAACATTACGAAGCAGTTCTTCCATCAGACCGATTAACAGGTCCCATAAACCACCCCACCACGTATTTGTAGTGGAACATAATTTGCACAGAACACTTTCAACATTGCAATAAGGATCCATCCTCTGCCAGTTAAGCTTAATCATCATTTTATTGAGACGTTTAAAAATTGTCCAGTTTTGACTATACATCGTGTAAGGCCTTCAGCTACACCAGATAAAACTTCGTAGTCCTTGAAGAAAAGAGTCTGTAGATAGCCATGCAAGTAGCTCCAAATGCAATGCTCGCTACACAACGCAAATGAACGAACAAAGCAAACTCACGTCGCTTGATTACCTCTAATAATCCACGAGCCAGCCAAATCCATACCAACAACTTCGAGAACCTTGGCTTCTATCACGCGATCGTTGGTAAAGCTGGTGTGCAAACTTTTGGGCTTCACTCCTTGTATCTCCTGAAACGACACATTTACGGACATATGATCTCAAAACTCATCTTGCATTTAAGATACAGAACATTTTCCTAAGCACACTCATCAAAGTCTTTGGTACTATGTGATAGCTCTTAACACAAACTTCATGAAATAGATGATGCACAGGAGGGTGATCTCCTGGCAAGACTGCAGGTTGACGAAATTGAAACACTTCTGCCTACTCTAATACTCTTGTATTTACTCGCAAAATACCATGTTCATCTATCACGGACACAATCGAAATCATAATTTGGTCCTCAAATCTTCGGAAACCCTCGTTCTGGAGAAATCTAATAAGTGTTCTTTTGGAGTCTTCCAGTTATGAAGGGCCGAGGGCTCCACTCCTCCTTCTTTTCGACTTGCATTTAAAAATGATCCGTTTAACTCAGCAAACCAGTATTACTATCACATGACATCGAGAAAAATAAAATTAATATTAGTCCGATTCCGTGTTTCCACTGTGTCCACAAGACTTGATGCATTTTTCTTTCTTAAGTTCATAATACATCTTCATTTCTTATACTGCAATTTAAAGCCCATTCTTCCGCTGTTAGGTACGAAATGGATAGTCCCTTCCACCTACCCTTGTTTCGCATCGCTAGGTAGGCAGACGAGCTGGATCCAGTGCACCAGGCATATATCTCCAAGCTTCCGTTGGAGTCAATTGTCCTATATCCTTCACTCTGTTCTCAACTAAGACTCACAAAAGAATTTCGCGCTTTATCCCTGTCTAAACTGTCATAGGGTTCGTAATAAGTAAACGAACACAGTGTGAAACACCTTTCTCAACGTAGACAGCAATTGACCATTATTCGTAGCTCACATGAATTCGAGTGGAGGAATGGACGGTGGGGGAAGAGAGCTATTCTTGATTTTCCTTGGAGGAGCTGAACTTGAAATCCAGGCTCAGTTTGTGTACACTGCGTCATATACCTATGGACTAGCATCGCAGAAGATGTGGATGCTACCCTCTACATGCACTTCAGGGAATCTTCTGGCAATTTTCATTTGGTGCAATTCACAAAGTTCGCGACTCCGTTCCCAAAGGTCGTTTTTATTTCTAAAGGTACGCCTATGTCCCAAAAGTCTTCGTTTATCAAAAGCTTTGGAAACAGCAGAATGGATACCTAAGCACCAATTGGGTCATAAATCCGATGAACTGCATACAGCAACGCCCTCTTTGTTAACTTCTCATCTGAAATATTTCCTAGAGCTTCGCACTTCAAAATAAGAGCTTCTTCCTTACGATTTCACAGTATTCCAAGAATAGGTGACTTCTTAAAATCATCATGAAAAAGTGGGCCAGTGCGCTTCCGACCGCTGAGTCAAAATTTTGCTGTGCAAGAGTATCTCGGTCTATATTGGCAAATATACAGCTCTCCCTTACTTGACACAATTATCACACAACTTTCGGCATTACAGATTCTTTCTTCTGAATGTTTTCAGGGAAATCTAGTCTCGCTTCTTCTTCTAGCTGACAGTTTCTCTTTTCAGAAAAAGGACCATCTATTCCCAAATAATCCAGTTTTAATAAAATGCCTATTCTCTCAATATTCAGCACAATAGCTGTGATTCTTTCTTACCACAACCTGACTGCACATCTCTGCGAAATGCTGTCCACAGTAATGTAGTCATCATAGCTGTCAAGTCTCCCAACGTTATACGTTCATTCAAGAGCTTAGGCTCTAAGAAATTTGGATTTCAATATCCTTATCTCTCCTACATCTAAGTGTGACAGTCCAAGTTTATCACTTGCTCTGCTGTAAAACAAGGTACCTGACTGCAAGCGACAGGCTGTATAAGAGTTTTCAGTCTCAGCTGATTAGAACTATCTACATTCTGAAGAACAAGCTCAAATTCAGAATGCTCCACAGAAGAAGCTTTGCTACCATCAAACACAGCATGGCTCTATATCAACTTCCTAAAGTCTTGAAGACCCAATCTTTCAGCTAGTTCTTATTTCAAGTAAGAATGCTCTTCAGCAGGATCTAGAAGAAAACGTAAAGGCTACAGATTATATCCGTGTACTACTTTAAACAAAATTGTTTGAAGGTAGACACATGAAGTGGTACTGCAGAAATTTTTCACTAACTTAGACTGCGGTAAAGACTGTGGTTCCTTCTCAGCTGAACCTTCACTAAGGTTACACATAGCTGAGTAACATTATGGTTTACACACCTTACAGGAGAGCCTAGTGTTAGATTGTCTTGCAATATGCTCATACTTGTGCCAAATGAAGCATGCAATGTACTTAGAGAGTCATATTTTTAAAGCGCTCATATCCTGCTGAAGCATGAGTTTCCATTTTACAAGAAGCACAAGAAGTCCTCACTCCAGCAGTTGCAGCTACACCCTGAGAAGTTGGAACATCAGGTTGTCTCAAATGTTTCAAAGCCAGAGAGTTACCCGCACTAATGTTGCTGATCTTTCTGGTCAACTGCAAATATTCTTCATTCCTCTACTTCAGATTTCTGAAATTCCAATAAGTACTTGAGCCTTTCTTGTGCAACCGTTTCTTGTCTATTATCCTGTCTTCTCAGCCACACTTGAAATAATTTGTCAGTCAGGAAAGGCTACACTAAAGGAAATAATATCCTATGTTTAACAACTCATGAATTGTAATGAAAGTTTCTGCAAATGCCGCAAAGCCGCTCAGAAGTTAATAAGCTCGTGTCCCAGGTGGGACAGATTCTCTTAAATACACATTCCTGTCTGCAACATCCAACTCGAAACTTTCATGTATTCGCTCAAACTGAGCCCAAAGTGGTAGCTACTGCTTAATATCACCAGAGAATTTTACAAGCAACAACTCCGGAAACTTATTTACCAATCTGCCTTATTGTGAAACCACCCATCTTGTGGAACAAAGATAATTCGATACTTGAAATGCAGTAACTTTCTCGTACATACATTTCGCTGTTGTGCCCTTATCTCGATATGATTCTAGTTGATCATATTCTTTATTTGTGTCTTCGTCGGTGGCCTCATTGCTATACCCAGCTTACTGAATTTTCACGTCCAGCTCTAATGGTCGATCTGTCTTGCCTTTTAGGATCCTAAAACTGGTGAAAACAACGCCTTGTGTAAAATTTTCCTCAGCAAACATGGTTTGCAAAAGTTTGTGTGCTCTTGGAAATAAAACGTGTGTTTTCCTTTCAAAGGTGAATGTGCAGCAGCCATGTCAAACAGTGAACTTTAATAATCTTATTTTAATATTCGGATTATTATAGCACGGCCAGAATGTGCCCTGTCACGGTCAACAAATGTTAATAATTCAAACTCAGGTCATACAGTAGAAGGTATAAAATTCAATTAAATACACACTCGTTAATATATAGGAGTACAATTTATCGTTTAATTTAATCTTCTCCAGTGTCAAATGGTTACATAGTAGCTTCATCAACAAATGTCAAATCTATTAAAGGAATGATTGTAGTCATATTCCACATTGAAATTTCAACTTTCCCAAAAGATGCCATAACGTAGCTTCGTTACTTGCAGTAGTTGTTTCGTTACTCGTTTTATTTGATTTTATGTTGTTTAATATTTTCTGTATTTTTTTCTTTTGGCCATAGATGTAGAAGCATTAAAGTATTCAATTCCGTGTTTTGCTGCTGATCGAGTTTTTTGAAGTAAAACTGATGCATTTAGTCGTCGAATTGTTTTATATGGTATGCGAACACATGAAAAAGATATTCCGTCTACAGATTGCAGAATACGAATTGAATAACCAGCCGAAACGCGTAGTAGACGTTGAATTGAGTCCGGAAGGCCCCACAAGTATCTGTACACTAAGGCAGAGAAAGCACAGTGTCCCGGTGCAGGCAGCTGGTTACCACGGGCAGATGTTCATTCATTCAGATCGACACCAGTCTAGTCCCGGAGACACCCGTGTACGTAAATCCGTCTCTTACAAAATTGGAAGTACAATAATCCGGAGTCATCGGCCGTCAATTCATCTTCTCTGTACTCCAACCCTCCTTGCAAAACCTGGAGGAACAATTAGCAGGAGTCATCGCCTCCTGAGACAGTATCTCAATATGGAGGTCCCCCCCACAGAATTTGGCAGAAAAAGCAGTATTCACCGTACCGCAATTTACTAATTTTGTAATCAAGCATACCTTAAGCTACAATAGAACAGATGACCAAAACCTGGAAAAGGGAGCAACAGCGGACAAGTAAACATTCATCACTAGGAAATTTAGATATGCCGGGCTGATCGGCAGAGCGATTCAGAGGAGGACTATCTAGAAGTAGGCTATTGCGTTCTTCATCAGAAACTGAAAATGATAACGACTAAGGTCAAGCGCAAAATGAAATTACACAGAGCGATATCAGATCTTCTGCAACCAAATCTGAACTAAACGAAGAACAGGGTTTCAGAGTAGCAGATGAAATGTAGGCAAATTTAAACGATGTATAAAGGAGGAGAGAAATAATAGAGCACAGCCCAATAAGATCGGCAGAGAAAGAGAAAGGAGCATTCTCAGACGGACATAGCTATATATTGCCTTCCTATATACCTATGTTACCTATATTTCGGTTTATCTATACACTGTTGTGTAGCCTTCTGTTACGAAAACAATCTTCTACCTGCTTCTGTCACAAAAAATAATTTTTTTTAGGAATGGGTTTATGAAATATCTCGTTGTTTGAAACATTGGATTCAGTAGCCTGAAGGGAAGATAAATCTTTACAAACCATTGTTGTCTGAACTCGTTCGTTTTGTATATTCAAGAGAAAATATAACCATTAACGATCTTCTGCATTGAAATGCAAATGTTTAATCATTCCAATAAAAAAGGCTGTCTCTCCAATTCATATTTCCATATACTGTCAACTGTAGTGAAATGTTTATCTTTTACTTCTCTCCAGCACGTCTTAGAAAAGGTAAAATTTTGCTTCAGGAGGAATAGGACCTCAAAATTTATTTACAGCAATTCAAGGAAATGTGTTTGTCATAGGAGCAGCTTTACTAATAAACATTTTGGAGACATTCATGAGAAAATACCATCGATGGAGGCTTCTTCTATTTACAGCGCAGATTCGAGTGGAGATTTTGTTCAATATCAGTCGTAAAATTGAACGATTTTTCTCCTTTTAGTATTCATGTTCACAAACACAATCACACCCGCTTAACTTTATAAAAGTGTATTGTTCTTGTTCAGAGGGCCTCAAATGTGCGTTTTTCTTTTTGCAAAATACTGATATATAAGTTCTTGTGCCGAATGAAGGTTTCCTCTGTTTAATACGGAATCTAGATTCCTAGTTTCTTCCCTTTAAATAAATATTTTTCCTGTGTTTAATAACTCACCTTTAAACAACCGTTTTCAAGATATGCCGTATTTGTGTTTCATACTTACAGAAATATTCTTCACCGTAGTAATACAATTTGGAAAGTACTTTTTGTTCAAAACAAACAGAAACAAAAGACGTTATATTAGATACGCATAGAGTTTATATATGAATATATAGTTTCACTAAACTTGCGACAGATGTCGCAGTTATTTGTTCTCCAACATAGCTAATAGTAATATAATCTGGTGTGTGGCAGTGTCATGGATCAATTTTCCTCCTACATCGGAACCCAGAACCAGTCTATGAGGCGGATTCGAAACATAACTAAGGATTAAGTGACTCGCTCCTTAGTTTGCTCCTTGAAAAATCCATATGCCAAATTGCTTGGTGACACAATACTATTAGCCCGCCTTCCTAGCGTGGTGGTAGAGTTTCTGCCTCACGTTCAAGAATTCGCGACTTCGAATCACGGTCAGGTTGAGTTACCTGAATAAGGCTGCGCCCATGGTTTTCCCTTATCCTGAAAGATGTAATGTCGGGTAACTGTAAGCTTTATGCACCCTGGGTTCATTTGAGCATCATTTCATCCATTCCATTCATCGTCCGTTGGAGGACATAAAATTACAAAAAAAGGCCCTATTAGGTATCCTAAATTAGGCGCCTATAATTATAAATTAGTACTTTATTTCCATTTTCCGGGCTCAAATGTGGTGGAGACTAGCATTAAGCGTGCATTCGTTATGCGTGCATTTCAAACTGCCTAGTCCATAAATGAAGAGGCAATATCGAAGTAACAAACATTTTTGTTCGCTGAATTTAGCTTATTTATCCTTCTAGATCAGTTTTATTTATTAATAATTTATGACGTGTGTTTGCTTGTGGGTGTCAGTAATAGACATAATACATTTTCCTATCCCAGAAAATCGTCAAATCGTCAAGGAGTGGAATCGTCAAATTGCAGATTACAGCTTAATAGTTTTTATTAAGTTACAATATATAGTTTAAATGAGGAAACTTTTCTTTTGTTTAGTTCTAAAGCCAGCACTTCTTTGTAATGCTTTACGCATTTGATAAAGTTTGCACTAAGCGTTAGATGCTACACATTCCTCTGAACGAATGTGTTTGAGAAATGCGAAATTTAGGATAATTTGAAATAGGCCAAAAATTGGTTAGCCATAACACAGCGCTTGTACCACGTCTGTCACCTTTTTAGGTGCAATTAATCCTCTCGTCTCGACGTTTTGCACACCACTTTCATGCTGAACCACGTCCCCAGGTTTCATTCTCTTTTTGCCACCAGTAGCGCAGTGCTGTGCCAGACGCATCCAATCAGGAACGAACCTAAACTCAGGTAGTGCTGACGTCTTTTTCCAGTGCTGTTTTCTAAAGTAATGGACGTAACGGAATTGGTAATAATACCACCTCTAGATTAAAGAGTCCAAAAACTGGAGAGGATGTGAAATGTTAATGGAAATGAAATGGAGGGACAGGAAATTCGGCGGATGTGATCAACCGACACAGCATTTGCCTGGAAATAGCGGGAAAACCCAAAGAAACTTCATGCATCAGGTGCGGTGACAAAAGGATCGAACACAGATCTCGCGAATGCGAGCCCAGGACCAACCCGCCTAAGCCATCTCTTTCGATAGATTGTACCAACTTCATTTACCTTTTTAAGAGACTATAGGCTCTTAACTTTACATAGAACAAATTTCACAAATTCGCCACCTGCAACTTAAGCCTAGTTGATTATTTATGTTATTCTTACTGCCGCTAGGTGACTGGTTATTTTTGTATATCATCAATCCCTTAAAGTAAAAAAATACTTATAAAGTATAACTGTGCCGCACATTTGATTTCTTGATCTTCGTTTCTTTGATTTTCGTCTCTTGATATTTGTTAAACCAAGGTACTTACCGTATAAAACCATGTATATTCTCATTTTATAATCTTTTCTTTAAAGGGCAGTCTTCTGGACCTTCGTGTGTTGTGCATCCCATTGGTTGAGGAGTAGTCAGCTTCTCATTGTCCTTTTGACATGCTCTAGTTCATTTATCATAACGCTTCTATGTAAGACTCCTCTTTCGGTATATAAGAGTAACCAGACAAGATCAGGTAATGCAGAATACAAACTTAAAATATGAACTGGATTTTCAGCATATATATGCTTAAAGTATATTGTAGTAATGGTACCAAAAACATCGTACTGAGTAATTGTTTAAATAAATGCTGTTAAAATGTGTTGCCTTTCATAAATTTCATACATGCATGTGAAGAATTGAAGATACTCAGTGGAATTTAATAGCGATTATTAAAAGACGAGATCACTATTTTAATGTATATTTGAAGCATTTGAATAAATACCAATGAACCTGAATTGAGATCTGTGCCCTTATAAGTAAAATTTGATTTTGTTCTATTCTTTGGATGTGACTTTCTGAAGGGTTGCTTGGGTAATTGTTTGTAGTGGTTATTTCATATTAGAAGTTTGTGAGCCAAATATGGTTCTCGCGCTACTATAATAATCAGTAAACTCCGGATTTGTAAGCACAAATAAATGGCTAAATAACCATGCAGTTATGCACGAAAAATGAATCAAGTAAGCAAAAAAAAAAAAAAAAAAAAAAAAAAAAAAAATTGTCCTCAGTATAAAAATTATATCATTAACATATGTTTCGTAAACTTCTTTGCTGGCCAAAACATGTTATAGTATACGAGGAAGATTATCTTGAGATTTTCTTGTGCGAAGATCCTGCGTTTTTCAGTGAAGAACATTTTATACAGTGAAAAGTAACTCTGAACCTCGCATGAAGTTACTTTAAAATGCGGAAAGCATCACAGTTGCTCTTGAGCTAATTACTCTTCACTATACGTTTCTGTACCAGATAGTATCTCAGAAATGTTACACATTGCTTATTAACCAATGTTTTGATTAATACATTACTGAGTTTCCTAAAGGCAGATTTAACAATACCGTAAGTCTCTGACGACAACGTTACTGAAACTTCAACTATTAAAGAAAGTGAATGTTCCTTGGTAGTATAATGCAAATCGCCATCTGTGTTATAGTATCTGGAATTTTGAGAAAGTGTTATTGATGTACTTACCTTGGGTACCAATATTAGCGAAACATTCCTGTGCAGTGGCAATACTGCTTGCATCTTCTGCAGCTAAGGGTCACCACTCAGTTTATACTTCATTGAAATCTTGTGTGTAGTATGACACAGTCTTCGACCAAGAAAACCAACCAGTTAAAACAGGCTGAGGAGTTACAAAAAAATTGGTATGGGCGTTTTGAAAATCTTTAAATCTAATCGGAAAGAGTACTAACAATGTCTATGTACTGAAAGCAAGAAGAACACGTAAGTTATGTCCTCCAAAGTTAAGCCATATCAGAAAATGAATGAAATGGGTGAGGTGCTGATCAAATGTGTCCGGGAACCATGACTCTTAGAGTTGTCCGACATTCGGTTATCAGGATAAGGGAAAACTCGGAAAGATCGTTATCCAGGTAGCTGAACTTAACCGAGATTCGAAACCGGGACCTCTTGAATGTCAGGCACATACGCTTACCGAGGCGGGCAAGAACATCACATGTAAATTGTAAAGTGTCTGAATGATAAAATGATGACTATGAATCAGAATTTACTTTTAAAATTTCATGATTTGGTTAATTAAGCTATATTAATTAAAAGGCACAATAAGCAAGCAAACCACGTAATTCAGAAGCATATCATTTATAAGCATTTCGCTATATTGCTTAGAAATCCGAGCACCATTAATCAGTGATGATTAATTCAAGTTCACTAAGCAACAAACCCTATAGTATACATTCTAACAAACAGTCGCTATCAAAATAGAAAAGAAAGGTTCAAGAAAACGTAACTGCAGTTCAGTTCAGGATTGGACTCCAAGATATGTTGTACTCATCTACTACCACTCGACAGGGGCAGTATTACAGATAATTGATAACGGCCTATTCAAAATTTCTTCTTTTCCAAACCTTTCTGGTGAGAATTAAACAAAATTAATATGAGGTCCCTTTTGTATAAAAAAAAAAAAAACGGGAGAAAATGCAGAAAAAGTTCTAAATGTATTATGGGGCAAAAGGGGGATGTAAAATGGGTGAAAGTTGTAACTATAAAATACATATGTGCTTATGTAACTTATATATATATATACTTTTGGAAGAGAATTACAAGTTGATTTAAATTTAATTCTTCTATTTAATGAATTCCTCCTCATTTTCGTAGGTTAGGGATTTTCCTTTTGAGTAACCCAAAACGTTCCCAGACAAAGGAAAGTATGTTAATAATTCAGACACAGGACTTACAATAAAAATGTATCAAAATTAATTAAATACATACTCGTTAATATATAAGAACATAATTTCTCTTTTTATTCAATCTTTGTGCAGCCGCCAATGGTTACAAAGTAATTGCATCAACAAATGCCAAACCTATCAAAGGAATGGTGGTAGGCATAGCAGATATTGGTATATAAAATTTCCCAACATTCTCCTACCTTACAATTTTAGTACTCCTCCGTCAGTCATTCATTACAAGAACCGTCCTGATCGTTTTATTACCCCTCCATGTCTACTGTGGTTGATCAATTCAGTGTCCTCTCTTAAAGCATCAGTCTTCTGGTCGGTCTCTTCATCTGATGATAGGGAACATTCTAATGGGATTAGACGTTAAACAGGACGCAAAATCATACAGTTCTTTCTATGAATTCTCACAAATCGCACTTGTGCGTCCTTCCCATGTAAGAGATCTTCAATAATACAGAGTGGTAACTCCCGTTTATTCAGTTTGTTCGTTTCAATTAGCACAACGTCACTTTTGCTAACTTTGTCATGCTGATCCCGTTTAAGCTGAAGCTGACGAAGACACTCCTCACGAAGTCGCTGACGAAGGGCATTTCTCACTTGCTGTTGATATGCCTCTCACTTCCTCAGTATAGCTCCATCCATCGCATCCGGTTCTGCTATCTTGAAGGAAAATCGCCGGTGACATTGGTCTCATGTCATTAGGAACTTCTGTGTCTATGATTAATGGATGACTATTAATAATTGCTTCACACTCACACAAAAGAGTCAAGAGTCTTCAGATGCTAGGGAAGCTTTCCCCTAAACATTACGAAGCAGATCTTTCATCAGTCTGATTAAATTTTCCCACCAACCACCCCACTACGAGAATTTGGAGAATTGAGTTTCCGAAGAATTCTTTGAACACTGCAATAAACCTGGATCTACTGCTAGTTAAGCGTAGTCATCATTTTATTGAGACCATTAAAATTTGTCCGATTGTCCTATGTATCCTGGAAGGCCTTCCTCTATTCGAGATAGATCGTCGTAGTCCTTGAAGAAATGAGATAACGCTGCAAGCATTTCCAAAGCACTGTTCGGTACACAGCGCAAATTAGAAAACCAACGCACGTTTTCTGATTACCTCTCACTATAAGCAGGCCAACCAGGTCCACACCAACAATTTTGAAACCCTTGGCATCTCTCACGCGGCCATTAGGCACAGTTTTGGACTTTGCTTCTTGTACCAACTGTAAATGACATATTTTCGTACACATGATCTCATTACTCTTCTTCCCTTCAAGACCCAGAACCCTACCCTGAGAATACCCAACAGAATCTGTGGTACGTGACAGTTCGTAACATGAACATCATGAATTCTTCGGTGCACAGCTGCGTGATCTCCTGGCAGGACAGCAGGTTCACGAAAGTCAAATGTATCTGCCCTCTTTAACACTCTGATTTTTACTAGCAAAATACCGAAGTCAGCATTTGGTCCTCAGGTCCTCGAAAACTGTCGTTCTGGCGATATTAGTAAGTGTAAAAAATTAACTTAATAAAAACTTAATAAAATAATAAAAATGAACCTTTCAACTCAACATACAATCTTATTATCTTGTCTAATCGAGAAAGATACTTACAATACCAGTCTAAAACCAATGATTCTTCTGTCACCACAAGGCTTGAGGCAGCTCCTCTTGTTTCGTTCATAATTAATTTCTGTTGCTGCAGGTTCTTAACTATAAAATAAATAAATCCAGAAGGTAAACTGTTAATGCAATTAAATGGTCCGAAAGATTTAATGGTTTGGGAAAATATATTTATTTTAAAAAGACAAACATCGCGTAATGAATTTTGAAATACCGGCAGTCGATTCTGTTTTTATATTTGTTTCATTTTCAGATTTTTGTAGTACTAACAAGACCATATCAACATCTAGCGTTGATGGCGATTTCGACAGCTTTGTTTCAGGCTAAAGTTGTGTACAGGTTTACGTGAAATCCCGACTCCGGAGAATTTATAAGAATTATCATAATTTCTTCTAGGATAAGTGAAACTTTAAGTTACAAAATGTTATATTTGTATATGTTTGTTGGCTTCACTGTTAATAGCTTCATATTTTTCGTGTTTATTAGTTTCTAATTTGAAGAATTTTGTTCTCTTTACTTTCGCTTTTAGGTTAATATAAACAATTTCGCTTACAATAACATACATAAATTTAATTTAAATTTTATGTATACTAAATCCGAAATTGAACCTTATCTAAAACTTCAAATGAACATAAGATTAATTTTTGCAGATATTCGTTTTCTAAAAGCTTTGTTTAAAACATAAGGTAATCCCTATTTTCGTTAGAAAAGCTATTATATTTGATAATGGTAGCATTCATCAAAAAGCTGCAGAGAAAAATCAATTCAAGTCGAAAGAAGCTTACTTTTTAAGAACCTAAATAATATTGAACTTAAATTATATTATTTGCATCTAAAATTAACCAAGATTTTAGGTAATTAAATTTGTCCTAATTTAGTATCCAAATTATTTCATAAACTTAATTTAAATATGAAAAAGGAAACTGCTAAATAAAATGATATAATCTGCGAATGAAACAAAATACATTAAATCCAGTTATTAAAAATAATAAGGATAATGTCAACTGATCAAATTGTAACCTTATTGAAAAAGAGTTCATTTTTTTATTTAAATCAAGGTTTAAAAACGTGTGTAAAATGTTCAAGAAAAATAGATGATTATGTTGCAAATATAGAAATTGCTAGTCAAGATTTGAATGAAAATAATAAATCATTGAATAAACTGAAATGTAGAACAATGTTAAACAGTTTAGTTAAATATCAACCTAAGATACAAGATCATAATGAGCATACTATTAAATCGTCAAATCAAAAAGTTTTGAGGGACACTAAGGCGGATAAAGGTATTAGAATTGTAATGTTAGATAAATCGGATTATATTACTAGAGTAAAACTCTTACTTCGAGGAGAAGATTTCATAAAAATTTATATAGAAACTTTAAAATCTCTTATTTCAAATTTTTAAAAATACCTAATAAAGTGAAAACTATATCAAATAAAGAAAACATTTAATAAAAGTAGGTAACCCTATTTTACATAGAATTTATGCTCTTCCTAAAATCCATAAACCTGGAAATAAAATGAGACTTATTGTAAATTTTATAGATTCACTAAGTTATAATTTAGCTAAATGGTTACATAAAACGTTAAGTAACTTTGATAAATTCAAGAGTTTAAGTATTAAAAATTCTTTTGAATTAGTTAAAAGATTCACAGTATTATACTATCTGAAACAGATAAACTCGTTTCTTTTGATGGAACTGACTTATTTACTAGTATTCCTAGAGGCAAAATTTAATTTCTTTATACAATTGGTTGAATTTAATAAATTCACATGAGGACTTAAAAGTTGATTTTGTTAATCTTACTGACTTTTGTTTAGGTCAAACTTTTTTCACTGTTAATGGTGACATTTCCAGCAAATTTCTGGCTTAGTAATGGGTAATCCTCTCACATTTTCTTGCTGAAATTTGTATGAGCTTTTTCGAAATGCAAGTCACTAATTTAATTTTTAAAGTTTGTTATAGATATGTTGAGTATAGTTTTGCAATTGTTCCTGATAAACTAATAAACGATGCTTCCAAATTACTAAATTTGCAAGATAAAGCTATAAAATTTACATTAGAAACTGAAATTAATGGCTGACTTCCTTTTCTAGATCTAAAGATAATAGGAAATAATAGTAAATTAAACTTTGGTATTTATAGGAATTCTACTCATATTCATAGTTACATAAAAAATAAAGGTTTAACCCTTTTTCACATACATTTGCTGTTTTCAATGGTTTTATTTATAGATCAATATATATGCCATTGAATAAAGATGAATTTAATAAAGAATATAACATTTCATTGGTTAATAATGGTAGTAATAAAGACCTAATAAATAAAAAATTGAAAAATTCAAATATAAAAAAACTGTTACTTACTATCCTTGGTTTAATAAATATTTTCAAATTTTTTAAAGAATTAGGTATAACTTTGGTTCCTCACAATAAATATAGTTAAGAATATTTTGCTCTTTTTTTAAAAAAAAGGTAAAATTCCTAATAGTAAAAGATCTGGCATTTATCAGTTTAATTGTTTCGATTATGACAAAGTTTATATTGGAATGAGAAAACGTAACTTAGAAACCAGAACGAAAGAACATTTTCTTAACATTCAGTTTAAGCAAACTAATAAATTGGACGTGGCAGATAAGTTTTGGTCATTTAACCATGAAATAAATCCTGAAGTTAAATTAATAAAACAATTAAATGGTCCGATAAATTTAATGGTTGGGGAAAAGATATTTATTTTAAAGAACAAGCATCGCGTAATGAATTTTGAAATACCGGCAGTCGATTCTGTTTTTAAATTTATTTTATTTTCAGATTTTGGTAGTACTAACAAGACCATATCAGCATGTAGCGTTCGTAACGTTTGGCGACTGCTTTGTTTTTGACTGAAGATATGTATAAGTTTATATGAAATCGCGATCCCGGAGAATTTATTAGAATTATCATTTCTTATAAGTGAAGCTTTAGGTTACAAATTGTTGTATTTGTATATATATATATATATATATATATATATATATATATATACATATACCATATATACCATATTACGTATAACTAACTTTCTCTATTCACAGTTCTAAAAGTTATGTTACGATAACATTCTTCAACCTGCTTCTGTAGAAAAAATAAAAATTTATAAAATAGTTTTTCTGAAATATTTCGTTGTATGTTAAAAGAACTTCAGGAGCCTCAAGGGAAGTTCAAACATTTCTAAACCGTTAATGTATTAGAGGTTTTAGATTCGTTTTGCGTATTCAAGGGAAAATATAACGAATATACTTGGTGCACTAATATGTAAATTGTTAAATATTGAAAATAAGAAAGGCTGTGTTTCGAATGGGTAATTCCATACACTGTGAGCTTTAATTAATCTTTATTGTTGTAATATGCTGTAAAATCTTTTAAATTGTTAATAAAGTACTACATTACTAATTAGCATACTATTTATTCACACATATGTAATACATACATTGTTAATTATCTTCATAACAAAAAAACTCTCCTTATTTCAGTGATGCCAACTGCACCTTTTAACATCAACAAAACTGACCGAGTTTAACAGTGTAATAAACTTTCTCTCATCACTCCCCCATAAAATCAGGACAGTTTTTTTCTAATTATTTGTTTACATTTGTTTCTCATATTACATGCTTTTGAATTTTTAGTACAAAAAGAGTTCCATAGCGTACATTTGAAAATCTATAGAATACAACAGTTTGGTAAATATGTCATTCACATTTTTCTCAGATGTCACATATTATATATCAACCAAACCTTTGTAATATTCATCCTTGACAAAACAGTATTTTAGCTCAGTGTGTCTACTTGACTTAATTTTACAGGTTTTAACTAACTTTATTTTACTCTGATTGTCAATTCATATTGTAGCTTTCACTGTCTCACCTGTAAGCTTCAATAAACTTATCAGATACTTAAGTTCCTTAGAGAGTTCACAGGCAGGGATGTCAGCCTCCGTTGTAGATTGCGCTATAACAGTTTGTCGCCTTGAACACCACGAAATAGATCCAACGTTAAACATTGTGACAAAACCATAAGTGCTTCTGCGCCGAATGTCTTTTTTTGCCTTTCACTCTCATTGTGACATCACCTGCATAATCTGAGTCTCAATATGCCACTGACTCAAGAAGTTAGAATTATTAGTACTGTTGTAAATAATAGTAGCATCAGTTTTATCCTTGTTTCTTTGGAGTTTCCATTGACCAACTTACGTAATTTACTGCAAAACTTAAATCAGGTCGTGTTTTGTAGGACAAATATAGAAGACTTCCAATTGCTTCTCTGTATTTGAACCTGCCGTTCTTCCCAAGGCCTTCATCATCTTCATATTTTTCATCTATTTTATATCAGCTGTAATTAGTGTGTTCATTGATTTTGAATGTTCCATGCCATATCTCTTCGGCATGTGGTTTGCATACTTTTCCTCAGAGATTGCGATTCGTCTTTCAGTCTTGACTATGTTCAAACCCATGTTTCCTTTTGGTTCTTCTTCGACTGGCATTTCAAGTTCTTTCTTTACTTTATCTTCCAGTTGTTTGATCTTTCCTGTTTCCTTTCCAATGATGATTTCATCTTCAACATGTATTACCAAGTATATATCTCCTTATTGATATTTGAAGATATACTGGTCTGGTTTTAATTTAACCAAATTTGATACTTTGAGGGTGCATAAGCTTGTCGAAGACCATACAAGGATTTCTACAATAGGCAGATTTCTCCTGGCTGTACTTTATGGTATACTGGTTCTTATAAGACATCGTTAAAAAAGCCTGTTTTCACATCTAGGGTTTGATGTCCCAGTTTTTCTTAGCTGCGAAGGCAAGCAATAGTCTCAAGTAGGTGTGTACACTACCACTGGGGCAACAAATTTCCATAGTCTATCTTTCTCTTGTTGTAAGAGCAACCTGTTACTACTAATCTAGTTTTAAATAATCCACTATCCTTTAATTTAGATAACCATTTGCTTGTACGGATATGTTTCTCTTGTGTTACATCTTCATTAACATAGCTCCATGGTTTTTTCTTAATTAATAAATCTATTTCATCTCTTATGGCTTTCATCCATTACTATTCCTCTTCACAAATTATAGCTTCATCAAAGGTCAAGGGTTCATTATCTTCACTCGTGTCGAGATCCATTATGTAGTGTTGAAACTTCATAGGTATTCTCTTTTTTTAATTCGTATTTTATTATATTGCTTTTGATTTTGTTGTTCTTGCTTTTCATTCTTTTATTCTTGGTTTTGAGTTTCTTGACTTTCTTCATAAAGCTCAATGTTGATTTCTTTACCTGCTTAGTATTCAGAGAAAGGAAAGAATGTATTACTAAATATAGCAGCTCTGCTTAAAAAAGGCTCCTTTTCTTCATTTTCATTCCACAAGCGGTAATCGTTTGGAGCATAACCTAGAAGCATGGCTTCTTCAGTTCTGCTATCAAATTTCTTTAGAGGTGTTAACACTTTTGCCTATACGAGAATCTGTAAGTTACTCAGTTCAGGTTTCTTTTTATACAAATGCTCAGATGGGGTGTGAATCATTCCTTTGCTTGGACTTCACTTTATCAGATACGTAGTAGTTTGCACTACTTCATTCACAGGTCATTTTTTACATTTAGCATCAAGGATAGGTTCTCATATTATTCATAGAGGCCAGCCTTTAAAGCTCAGTTTTTCCATTTAATTCCGGGGTATGAGGGATGGTTAAGTCCAATACAAAGCTATTTTCTTTACGCTATGTCATGAGTAGTTCATTTTTAAATTCTCAACCATGGTCATTCCTTATTTTGCAGGCTTTCACATTAAAATGCCTTCTTCCTTCCGTTACAAATCTCTTTATGCACGGAAAGGCTTAACTTGCTGCTTTTGTTTCAAGAATGTACACCTTGCTGAAATAGGTGTAGTCATCCTATGATGTGATGAAATAGTTCTTCCTATCATATGCTGAGCGATCTATTGGCACACAGATGTCAGTGTGTATAAGAACACAGACACAGGGTCTTTGAAGGGGATTCCTTCTCCGCAGAGCAGGGTCCTTCGTCTATTACTATACCGGGACTACGTCCATTACTGCCATGGGGATCGTTTTTTATTACTAAGGGATGTTGGGTAGATGGCAGTGATTGTATTACAGATAGGATGTTTAGTAATATGTGAGAGAATAACATTTGCTTGAGATTAGGGTTGGCTTTTTTAAGAGTTCTATGGTGGTCTGAGCACATCTCTGGGTCGCTTGTATTTCTCTCCGGGGTCAGGGTCGTACTCCCCGAGTCCGCGAATGTGGTGATTGAACCTGGAAGAAAGTTTGGCATAAAAGCTACAAGAGAGATGTACGATATGAGCAGTGAGATTTGGGAATGCGAGGTATGAGTGTATGTAGTCATTGTAGTATATAATTTTCAGGCCACGACTGGCTTTTACTCTTCCTGTTTTAATGACAGACTTACCTGTTCAGCATTTGCACAAACAGCACAATTAGCAATCTTGCACTTATCATTATGTGATACTCCGTTACAAAATCAAGGATCTTTATCACATGATGATAACTGAGGTGTCCTAGGTTCCTCTGCCATTCTTCAAATTCTATTTTTTTTTTTTTTTTTTCATTATTTAAACATTTTCAGACATTTTCTTCAAGTTCACAATATAAAGTCCATTTTCTGTTTTTCTGCTTGTATTACAACACAGTCCTTTGGTATTTTTATTTTGGTTTCTAGGATGTATACTTTTTTACCGTCGAAGTACACTGAGTTTTCTTGAAAATTGCGCCAGCTTTTTTCTTACATTGCTCCTTTACATGTCCTCACTGACGACATCCGTAGCATTTGATATCATTGTTTCGTTTATCTTTCGATTATGATTTGAAAGACACTGGAAATTTTTCTTTAAATTTTATCTTGTCATCCTCCAACGATAATCTTGGCGTAAGGTTTTCTGTGCTTTTGTGCATTTGTGATGTAAAATCTCATGCACCATAAAGTGCTTGAATTTCTGAGGTAAGATGGAAATTTATTCTTTAGAATTTTTAACTTAAACACAAGTCTGGAACTTGACTAAGTTTGCACGAACATCTTTGTTTTTATCAAATTTGTAATTATAAAATTCCTGAAGTAGCAGTCACTTCTCTTGATCTGTATCTTCCTTGTCGATGCGAAAAGTGTGTCATACATATCCTTTGCACTCTCACATGTCGTTAGATGTACCTTCCCTGTATTATTCACCGTTCTTAGGATCGCATGTAGGGCTGCAGCATCCTTTGTTTGCACTAAGCTGTCTTTTCTTCGTTGATTCCACATGACCCAAGTAGCGTTGATCCATCAGTTGCTTTGCTTGGAACAGAACTTTAACCTCAAAATGCCATATTGAAAAGTATCATTTTGAATACTTACAAGGTCATCACTTTCGACTTTATTTGCAGACGCCATTGTTCCGTTTGTATTTGTTTCTTCGTTTTTCTCTTGCGAAAACCTTATTTTACCACATCGGCTGTATTCACACAGTTCTTAGTTCTTGCTGCTTCATCTAATTTAGCTCCAGCATGATCTGGGTACATTACTTGCTGTAAAAAGTTGTAGAATTATTAATAAACTTCTAAATTACGCATTAACAAGTTATTTAGTCACTCATAAGGAATACACACATCGTTATTTAGTTTGATGGCAAAATACCGTCTGTATTCCACTAATGCCAACTGCCCTTCTTAACATCAACAAAAACTAATTGAGTTTAACAGTGTAACCAACTATATCTGAAAAGAGTGAAGGTAGACACACCAGGTATTCATATTGATATCTGTCACTGACTTAGACCGTTGTTCTTTCTTAGCCCTTCTTTCTGCAAGGTCACACATGTCTGGATAATGTCGCTTTCACACGTTACAGGAGAGGCGAGAGCGACATTTCCTTGCAGAATTCCCAAAATTGAGTCATCTGAGCCATGTGTCTTTCTGGGAGAGTCTAGCCTTCCTTTCTTCGAGGGGCATATCTTTAACCAGAATTATCCGGATGAATCGCGAGACCTCATTTTACAGAAAGCACACGCATTCCTCAGTCCACCAGTTGTAACTAAACCCTGAATATTTGGAACATCAGGTTTTCTCAAATATTTCGATGTCTGAGTCCTACTCGCACCAATGTTGCTGATCTTTCTGGTCAACTGCAAATATTCTTCGTTTCCTACTTCAAATTTCAGATATTCCAACAAGCTTTTGAGCCTTTCCTATGAACCCTTTACTTGCGTATTATCCCCTCTTCTCAGCGACACTCGAATTCATTCGTCAGTCAACAAGACTCCACTAAAGGAACTAATAGTTCTACATAGTCTTCTAGCGATCTAACAGTAGACCTAATTTGGTCATATAACACTGACAAGGCAGATTTTCCAGTTACTAGAGTAGTAATCTCCCTTACACAAAGCACTATCAATAGATCCTTTTGAATGTATCGCGCTTCCTTTAACCACTCAAAAGGTTTATTAATATTTGCGCAATAGACGAAAAACTATTCAAAAGTTCATTAGCTCGTGCCCCAGTTGTCATTGATTCTTTTATATACAGAATCCTTTCTGCAACATCCAGCTCGCTACTTTCAGGTAATCGCTAAAACAGAGCCCGAAATGGTAGCCACTGTTTAATATCAGCAGAGAATTTTGATGCCAACAACTCCGGCAACTTATTGATCAATCTGCCTTTTTTGAAACACTGGATCATGTGGAAGAAACACCATTCGATACTTCAAATGCAGTAAATTTCTCGTACCTACATTTAGCTGATGTCCACTTATCTCGATATGATTCTTCTTCATTATACTCTTTTGTTGTATCCTCGTCGGTGGCCTCATTGCCATACCAAGCTTAATGCATTTTAAAGTCCACCATTAAAAGTAGATCTGCCATGTCTTCCAGGAGCTTAAACTTGGTAAAGACATCGTCTTGTGTCACATTTTCCTCTGCAATCTTGTTCTGGAACAGCTTGATTGCTCTAGAAAATAAACGACGTAAGTGTGTTCTTTCTTTCAAAGGTGAATGTGCAGCAGCCATGTCAAACAGTGAACTTTAGTAATCTTATTTTACCTTTCGTATTATTATTACACGGCCAGAAGGTGTCCTGTCACGGTCATTAAATGTTAATAATTCAAACTCATGTATTACAGTAGAAGGTATCAAATTCAACTAAAAACACACTCGTAAATATATAAGATGATAATTTCTCGTTTAATTTAATCATATCCAGTCTTAAATGGTCTCACAATAGCTTCATCAACAAATGTCAAACCTATTAAAGGAGTGGTTGTAGCCATATTGCACATTGATATTTCAACTTTCTCAACAGATGTCCTTGATGTATTTTCGTTACTAACTCTAGTTGTTTCGGTATTCGTTCTAGTGGATTTAATGTTGCTTCATATTTTCTATATATATATCTTTTAACCCTAGCTGCAGAGGCAGTAATGTACTCAATTCCGTGTTGCTGCAAATCAAGAAATTTGAAGTAAAACTTATGCATTTAGTACTCTACCCTTTTTGTACAGTAACCGAAAATATGAAAAGGATACTCTGTCCACAGATACAGAATAAGAACTGAAATACCAAGTCAAAAAACGTACTAGACTTCGAAGTGAGTCCGGAAACCCCAAAGGAATATGTACACTAAGGAACAGAACGCACAGTGTCTCGGTGGACAATACTGGTTACCATGGGCAGATATTCAGATCGACACCAGTCCAACACCGCAGACATCCGTTTACGTAAATCCGTCTCATATAAATTGGGAAAACAATATTCCGATGTCATCGGCCGTCAAGTTGTACTCTCTGTATTTCAACCTTCCTCGCACAACTTGGAAGAATAAGTGCAGGACCCATAATTTCCTAAAACTGTATCTCAATATGGAAATCCTCCCCTTACAACTTGGGTGAAAAAGCAGGAATCACCGCACCTCAATACACCAATTTTGTAATAAAGCATTCCTTAGGATGCAATAGAACAGATGATCAAGAACTGGGAAAAGGAGCAACAGAGGACCAATAAATATTCAAAACTAGGAAATGATGATATGCCGAACTGAATGGCAGAGTGATTCAGAGGAGGACTAGCTAGAAATAAACTATTTCATTCATAGTCAGAAATTGACAATGATAACGATTATGGTGAACCGGAAGATGAAGTTACACAAAACGGTATCAGATTAGCAGCAGCCGAATCTGACTTAAATAGAACCTCAAGGAGTGTTTACAGCAATTCATGGTATACGTTGTATTTATCATAGGAGCAGCTGTATGTAATAACATTTTCGATATGTTTTTCATAAAATAAAAGGAGGTTATCTTCTTCTATTAAACGCGTAGTGTGGAGTGAGAATTTGGTTTCAATAGCAAGCGTAGAATTTAAGAGTTCTTCTGCTTTCAATATTCATGTTCACAAACACAACCACACACGAATAATTTTATAATACGTTATCGTTTTAGTTCAGAAGCCCTCAAACATACATTTTTAGCAAAATATTGCTATTTACGTTTTTGGTCTGAATGCAGGTTTCCTCTGATGACTACAGAATATAGACTCCTCGTTACTTGCATTAAAATAATATTTCGAAAGTCAACTGGTCACTCACCTTTTACATTTGTTGTTAAAACAGCGGTATTTTATCACAAGCAGAATTTGTGTTCCATACTTATTAGATTTACTCTTAACCGTACTAATACTATTTGAAAACTACTCTTTATTTACCCAATATTATAATCAAAAACAAAAGACAATACTCTAGATACGCATAGAGTTTATATATGAATATATAGTATCACTAAACGGTCGTCAGATGTCGCCGTTATTTATCCTCCAACACAGCTAATAGTGATATAGTCTAATGTGTAGCAGTGTAAGGACATCAACTTTCTACCTACTGCTGCAGCGGAACCCCAAACCAGTGTATGAGGTGGATATGAAGCATCACGAAATAATAAGGGACCCGCTTCTTAGTTTGGCATTATAAAACTCCAGGTGCCAATATTTGTTACTTATATCACTGTTAGGTCTCCTAAGCGTAGGTGCCTATAATTTTAAAATGGTGCTTTATCTTCATTTACCGGGCTCAAATAGCGTGGAGATTAGTATTAAGCGTATATTCATTATCTGTGCATTTCAAATTTCGTAGTTCCTAAATGAAGTCGAAGTAATGAACATTTTTGTTCGCTGAATTTAGTTTCGCCGTCCCTTTTACTCTAAATAGTCCTGCTCTGTCCCCTTTGTTCTTCTAGATCAGTTTTACTTATTAATCAGCTATAAAGTGCGTTTGCTTTTGTGTATCAGTAATTGACATAATATTTGTATTTTGTAACGTACCATGGTGTTCTGAGGATTGTTCCTATCCCAGTAGTAATAGGGTGAAATCGTAAAATATAATACAAGTTAATAGTTTGTAATTCTCTTTCAATATGTAGTTTTACATAATGAAACTAATATTTTGTTTAGTTATGAAATCCCCACTTTGTTGCAATGTATTTACCTATGTGACGAAGTTTATACTGAGAGATGGTACACCTCCCTCTCTTATTTGAAGAAAACAATACATTAGGATGATTTGGAATAGGAAGAAAATTGGCTAGCCCTAACTCAGCGCTTCCACCAACTCTGTCACCTTTTCAAGTGAAGTTGACTCTGCCGGCTCGACGTTCTGTATACCACAATCATGCTGAACCACCGCGTCGGGGTTCACTCTCTTATTGCCGCCAGTAGCACCAATGCTGTGCCAGAACCATCCCGTCAGGAACGAACCCTAACATGGGCAGTTCGGACGTAATTTTCCACTGCTATTACCCCAAGCAATGGGCGTAACTGAATTGGAAATAATCCTCCATGAATTTCCTGTGAGGGGGAGACGTCGAAATGGCACTATTATAAACACGTTTTAAACTGTTAGAAGCGGCCTAAGCATACTGAGCAATGTAAACACCTGGATTAGAAAATATGCAGTTGGTAATATATGGCGAGTTTGGAGGTAAACCCATAACACAATATTTATCTAACTACTTGATGTTGGCCAACATCTTATATCAATATTCTGGACTGTGATATTGCGGATTAAATATACTTATATCGTAATTTGTTCAGTACGTTTTATTCATGTATCTCCTCAGGTCCCCGTAGGAGAGCGGATCCGTCCCCCTTCAGCTCGCGTGGTGTGGGCGCTGCGGACCCCTACACTCGTAGTACCTCTGACGTTAATAGAGGAACCTCGGGCTGAAAATTCGAGCCCCTCCCTGATTGGGAGTAGTTCGGATTGGTTTGGAATAAGGGTAGTGGTTCCCGATACCCGTGGGAGATCGGGTACTTCTCCAGACGGGATTGAGGGAAACCATAATATTCCCACCTACTAGCCAGCATAGCTAGTATAAGGTTAAAAGCTGAAATCAATTTTCTGTTCTTTTCTGCTTAAAATATATTGGTAGTTGTGTTAGTAATGAGTAACGCCGTACTGAAGAATTGTTTAAATAAATGCTATTCAAATGCGTTACCCTCCACAAACTTTCTAAATGCATGTGCAGAATAGAAGATACTCAGTGGAATTTGATAGGGACAATTAAAGAGAGCCCTATTTCAATACATACATGAAGCATTTAAATAAATGTCGATGAAAGTGATTTGAGGTTTTTGCCCTTATAAATAAAATCTGATTATCTTATATTCTTTTCATATCACATTCTGCATGGCTGCTGGGTAATTGTTTATATCGGTTATGGTATATTATATGTTGCTGACCATAATACTGTTAAGTGCTATTATAATAATCAGCAAAGGCGGAATTTCTAAGCACAATCATGTAGTGAAATAATCAAGCATAAGCAAATAAGCACAACAAATAAGAAATATTTTTATCTTTTATATAAAAAATTAACTTCTAAACATGTGTTTCCTAGAATCCTTAGCCTACATAAACTTGCTACAAATCACGAGGAAAGTTAGCTTGAGATTTTCTTGTGTGAAGCCCCTACCTTCTATACAGGAAAAGTATCTCTGATCGTCGCATGAAGTTACTGGAAAATGTGGATAGCTCCACCGTTGTTCTTGAGTAAACTACCCTTGGATACACGTTTCTGTATAGAAAGAATTTCAGAAAATGTTCACAGTGCTTAGTAACGGGGTTCTTTATTATTACCTTGCTGAGTTTCTTTAAGTCAGTTTTAACAATACCGTAAGTCTGTGAAGACAACGTCACTGAAATTTCATCTATTAAAGCAAGCAAATTTTCCAAGGTAGTAATGCAAGCCTTCATCTTTGATATAGTACCAAATAATTTTGAGAAACCGTCATGGATGTACTTATCTTCGATGCCAATATTAAGGAAACATTTCTGTGCTGTGGCAATGCTGCTTGCACATACATCAAAGAAGCAAAACACTGCTTCTACATCATTGAACTCTTGTGTGTAGTATTACACAGTCTTTACGAAGAACCCCCTCCAAATAAAACTGACTGAGGAGGTAAAGAGAAATTGGGAAGGACGTAGTGAAATTCTTTAAATCAAATATGAAAGTGTACATAAAATGTTTTGTGCGTAATTTGCGTCTTACAAAATTAAATCATATAGAACAATGAATGAACTGGGTGAAGTGATGCTCAAATGAGTCGTTGGACCATGGAGCCCAGAGTTACCCGACGTTCGTCTATCAGTATAAACCCGGAAAGAATATTTTCCAGGTAGTGCTCCGTAACCAAGATTCGAACTCGGGACCTCTTGAGTGTGAGGCAGACACGCTTACCGAGGCGGGCAGCAAGATCAAGTTCTTATATGGGCTCCTGTCTCAGCGAGACGATGTGAAGTAGCTATGAGTGGCTAGGAGTGAGAATTTACTTCTAAATTTCCATGATTTGGTTAAAATAAGCTATTTCAATTAAATAAATACACAAAATAGGTAAGAAAAACAGTATTTCAGCAAAGAGTATTTATAAGCATTTCACTATTTCGCTTAGAAATCCGAGTTCTAATAATGAGTAATGATAAACTGCAGCTCAGCGCGAGTTTGGACACCAAATGAGGTTTATTCATCTAATTGGAGCGACAGGGGCTACAGGACTGCAGAGATAGGCTAAAGATATTTACGGCCTATTTAAAATGTATTCTTTTCCAAAACTTTCTGGTGAGTATTAAACAAAATTATTATGGACTCCCTTTGTTAGAAAGACAGACAACGGGAAGAAGTGCAGAAAGACGTCTAACTATAACTTTGGGCAAATGGGGATGGTAAAAAGCAATGAAACGTGTAACTACAGAATAAAAATGTAAATTATGTAACTTGTTTATGTAGCTTATGTATCTTGGGAAAAAAGTTAAAGAATTATTTAAATAATCTTCTTCTGTTTAATGAACTTCTGCTCATTTTCCTAGGATAGGGATTTTCCTTTTAAGTAACCCAACACAATGCAAGACAAAGGAAAGTATGTTAACAATTCAGACACAGGTCTTACAGTAAAAGGTATCAAATTCAATTAAATACACACGCGTTAATACATAACATTTTATTCAATCTTAGTTCAGTCACAAATGGTTACAAAATAACTACATAAAAATGCCAAACATATTAAAGGAATGTTTACAGTCATAGCCAGCGTTGGTATATCAACTCTCTCAATATACTCTAACATTGCAATTTTAGTCCTCAATAAAACTGCAACAGCCAGGCATTCATTGCAAGAACCGTCCTGGGAGTTTTATTTCTCTTCTACACCAGCTACGGTTGATCTCCAAGTCAGTGACCCTCTTTGAAACACCCGTCTTCTGGTCGGTCTCTTCACTTGATGACAGGGACATTTTAACGGCATTAGACCTTGAACAGGACGCATAATCACACCGTTCTTTGTACGAAGTCAAACAACTCGCACTCGCCCTTCCATTCTAGGTAACAAAACTTCAATAATACAGAGCCGTCACTCCAGTTTATTCAGATTGTTGATTTCAAATAGCATAACGTCGTTTTTGCGAGGCTTATCATGCTGCTCCTGGTAAACTGAAGCTGACTAAGATACCCCATACGAAATCGCATTTCTCCATATACCTCTAACTTCATCAGTTGAGTTCCATCCATCACATCCAGGCCTTGTAATCCTATCTCATAGCTTTCTTGAAGGAACATCGCCGGATTGATTGGTATGAAGTCATTAAGACTTTCCGTGTGTCAGGTTAACGGACGAGTATTAATAATTGGTTCACACTCACAAAGAGCGTCATTAATTCTACAGATATTAGTGAAGCTCTCCCCAAAGCTTACGAAGCAGTTCTTTCATCAGACCGATTAACTTTTCCCACTATACAACCCACCATGTGGCGAGTGAGTGAGTGAGTGAGTGATGATGAGTATAAGGGCGCTCAACTACAGAGGTCATCAGCGCCCTTTTTAAATGAAACTGGTCATGGCAAAAGCCAGGTATAAATTATTCTAAAACAGTATATGTTAAAAAAGACAAAAAATACATACGCCTTGAAATAAATAAATAAATAAATAAATAAATAAATAAATAAATAAATAAATAAATAAATAAATAAATAAATAAATAAATAAATAAATAAATAAATAAATAAATAAATAAATAAATAAATAAATAAATAAATAAATAAATAAATAAATAAATAAATAAATAAATAAATAAATAAATAAATAAATAAATAAATAAATAAATAAATAAATAAATAAATAAATAAATAAATAAATAAATAAATAAATAAATAAATAAATAAATAAATAAATAAATAAATAAATAAATAAATAAATAAATAAATAAATAAATAAATAAATAAATAAATAAATAAATAAATAAATAAATAAATAAATAAATAAATAAATAAATAAATAAATAAATAAATAAATAAATAAATAAATAAATAAATAAATAAATAAATAAATAAATAAATAAATAAATAAATAAATAAATAAATAAATAAATAAATAAATAAATAAATAAATAAATAAATAAATAAATAAATAAATAAATAAATAAATAAATAAATAAATAAATAAATAAATAAATAAATAAATAAATAAATAAATAAATAAATAAATAAATAAATAAATAAATAAATAAATAAATAAATAAATAAATAAATAAATAAATAAATAAATAAAATAAAAATGTCATCCAAAAACCATAAATTCTATTTGCTAAATCCTAAAATCTAATCTCGAAAAGAATCTAAAAACCTTCTCCACTACTGCGTGATCGTCCGCTAGAATTTCTGCAAAGCTGACCGGCAGCTGCAGAGACGTCCTAAGGTCTGCTAGGTGAAAACACTCTAGCAGCACGTGTCGTACAGACAACGCTTCATTACAAAACGGACATAGTGGAGAAGGCTCCTTTTTAAAAAGAAAACTATGAGTAAAAATGCAGTGTCCAATTCGTAACCGAGCCAAACTCACCTCCTCGCGACGAGATGACCGACAGGAGGTAACCCAGGGAATAGGAAGTTCTTTGACAGATCTAAGTTTATTATTGCGGAGAGCAGACCACTCTTCCTGCCAGCAGGTTTGCACAGCTCTCCGCAATTCGGCCCTAAAGTCCTCCGATGTCACAGATGGTATCCGAACCCTGGGCTTCATGATAGCCGTCTTGGCTGCTGAATCCGCCATTTCATTCCCCCGCAAGCCTACGTGACCAGGAATCCATGCACACACCACGTTAACACCAGAAGCGTGTAAAACGTGGAGGGCATCCTGTACACGCTGCACAATAGGGTGGTAGCTGTACAGCTGCCGTAGGCTTTGAAGTGCACTGAGGGAATCACTCAGGATTAAGCAGTCCCCCAACTTTCGTCGGCGTACGTGTAAAATGGCCCGGTATATTGCATAAAGCTCTGCATTAAAAATGGAAGTGCTAGTGTGGAATCCGAATGTATAGGGTTCGGTTCCACACACGAAAGCACAACCAACGCCATTTGAGTTCTTGGAGCCATCAGTATAAATTACAAAATGGTCCTCATATCGCGATAAAAATTCTAAAAAACATGTGCGGATACTAGACATAGACATGGTAGATTTATCATATTTAGTCATGCCCAGATCAACCGGGGACGCTCTGCACAACCAAGGAGGGTATGTCCTCTCCCCCCTAGGATACATCTTGGGCATGTCAGTATCAAGATGTCTAAGGAGCTCCCGGAAACGAAAACCAGGTGGCTTTGGTTTAATAGTAGTGTTCCTATAACGCACGTCCATGAAGGTATTAAAGAACGGCGTAAACGATGGATGTGTGGGCATGCAATTAAGTCCACAGCCATAATTCGCTAATAACATGTTGCGCCTGTACTGCAGAGGAGGTTCTGCAGACTCAGCATACAGGCTTATAACTCGGCTCGTTGGAAATGCCGCAACAGCTATACGTATGCCACAGTTATGGACTGTGTCTAATCTCTTCAGCACAGATGGTCGTGCTGAGCCATAAGCGATACTACCATAGTCTAATTTGGAACGGATGAGTGCCCGATAAAGTCGCAATAACACTGCACGATCCGCTCCCCACGATTTTCCACATAGTACCCGCAAGATATTCAAAGATCGGTCACATCGTGCCTTCAGTTGTGCTATATGCGACGACCAACTAAGTTTTCTATCAAATATCAATCCAAGGAACCTCGTCTCATCTGCAAAAGGTAGTAGATCAGCGCCTAGCCGGAGCCTTGGAGGTAGTCGACTCTGCTGACGCCAGAAGTTTACACAGATGGTTTTCTCAGCGGAAAATCGGAAGCCGTTTTTTAAACTCCAACTCTTAAGGTTGTCCAAGGTGGTCTGAAGACGGCGCTCTAAAAACGGAGTGCGCTGAGATGTACAGTAGACGGCAAAGTCGTCTACAAATAGGCATGACGAGACACCTGGAGGTACACATTTCGAGATAGAATTAATCGCAATAGCAAACAACGTAACACTTAATACCGATCCCTGTGGTACACCGTTCTCTTGAACAAAAAGGTTCGAAAAAACCGAGCCAACCCTTACTCGGAATACGCGGTCTTTCAGGAATTCCTGAAGGAGCAGTGGTAGGCGTCCACGTATATTCCAGGTGTGCAGAGTACGTAGCAACCCTGCCCGCCAACACGTATCATAAGCCTTTTCCATGTGGCTGTAGGAAAAGAGAATTTACACAGATTACCTTCAACACTGCAATAAGGCTCCATCTTCTGTCAGCTAAGCTTAAGCATCATTTTATTGAGACCTTTAAAATGTGTCCGGTTTTCTCTATAAATCGTGTAGGGCCTTCATCTACACCAGGAACATCTTCGTAGTCCTTGAAGAAAAGAGCCTCCAGATAGCCATGCAGGTAGCTGCAAATGCACTGCTCGCTACACAACGCAAATGGACAAACAAACCAAAACCAGGTCTTCTGATTACCACTCATTATCCACAAACCGATCCAGGTCCATACCAACAACTTCGAAATTCCTGACATCTATCACGCGATCGTTGGGCAAAGGTGGTTTAAAAACCTTCGGCCTTTACTTCATGTATCTCCTGAAAAGGACACAATTTTGTACACATGATCACACAACACTTCTTGCATTTAAGATCCTGCATATTTTCCTGAGAACACACAAAAGAGCCTTTGGTACTACGTGACAGCTCTTAGCATGAACATCATGAAATAGATGCTGCACAACAGGGTAATCTCCAGGCAAGACTGCAGGTTGACGAAATACAAACACTTCTGCCTACTCTAGTACTCTTGTATTGACTCGCAAAATCACGACACAATCGAAGACATTAATTGAGCCTGCAGTCCCTGGAAACCCTCGTTCTGGAGAGATCTAAAACGTGTTCTTTTGGAGTCCTCCAGTTCAAAAAGGCCGAGGACCTTACTCCTCCTTCCTTTCGACTTGCATTTAAATATGAACCGTTTAACTCAGCCAACCAATTTTACTATCTCATGATATCGAGAACAATACTAGTAATATTAGTCTGATATCAATGTTTCCGCTGTGACCACAAGACTAGAGGCAATTTTCTATCTTTTGTTCATAATACATTTTCATTTCTTATACTGCAATTTGAAGCCCATTCTTCCGCTGTTAGGTACAAAATGGATAGTCCCTTCCACCATCGAGAGCTTATGATTACCTTTGTTCCTCATCCCCAGGTAGGCAGAGGAGCGGGATCCAATGCACCAGGTATATATTTCCAAGCTTCCTTTGGAGTAAGTTTCCCTATATCCCTCATTCTGTTCTCAACTAAGACTGACAAAAGAACTTCGTGCTTTATCCCTGTCTACACTGTCATAGGGTTCGTACATAAATAAGCTAACACAGTGTGAAACGCCTTTCTCGAAGTAGACATCATCTGAGCATTAAGCGTAGCTCACATGAATTCGAGTCGAAGAATAGACGGTGGGGGAAGAGAGCAATTCTTGATTTTCCTTTGTGGAGCTGAACTTGAACTGCAGACTCAGTTTCTGTACACTGCGTCGTAAACATATTCAGTCACATCGCAGAAGATGTGGATGCTAAGCACTACATACACTTCGGGGAATCTTCTGTCAATTTACATTTGGTGCAATATACAAAGTTCACGACTCCATTTCCCTAAGGTCGTTATTATTTCTAAACCTACGCCTGTGTTACAAGCGAATTCGTTTATCAAATTCTTCGCAAAACAGCATAATGTGTACCAGAAAACCAATTGGGTCATAAATTCGATGAACTGCACACAGCAACGTCCTCTGAGTTAGCTTCTCATCTGAAATATTTCCTAGAGGTTCGCAGTACAAAATGAGAGCTTCTTCCTTGCGATTTCACAGTGTTCCAAGAATAGGTGACATCTTGAAATCATTATGAAAAGTGGGCCTGTGCTCTCCCGACCGCTGAGGCAAAATTGTGCTTTGCAAGAGTATCTTGGGCTGTATTGACAAACATACAGCTCTCCCTTACTTGACACAATTATCGCACAAGTTTTGGCATTACAGTTGTCCTTCATCTGTCTAATAATATCAATAGCAAACTTATTTTTATCTTGACCGTCAAGCAACGCTTGATATGCAATATGCTCAATTAGAGCTGCTAGATAAAAGTCCTCGGTTTCACTACAAAAGCTTCTCGCTTGTGTCTGTATATTTCCACGTCTTCCTTGCCCCACAGGTATTTTAGAAAAAAATATCTCTTCTGGGGCTATTGAAAATTGAATAAACGCCTTATCAATATCTGCAATAACTCCAACTGTCTTCCTACGGAATTTAAGGAGCAGAGAAAGAATTATTTTGACGAACTTGGTATGATTTTCTAAACAACCATTGAGGGAAGGAGTATTACTTCTTCTAACGGAAGTATCGAAGCTCGGTCTGACTGCTGTTGTTACAGAATTCTTAAAATGCTGGTTCATGAGGCTGATAATGACCGCCGACATCCGTCTGGTCACTAGGAACTTCTTCACTTATCCCCTCTCATAACCAGTCTTGAAACACTTTGTCATATTCTTCCAAGTACCCATTGCGTTCTAGTATCCTATTCGTAGTTTGTGGTCTTTTTTCTGCTATCATAAGCGATGGCTCCTTCAGCCATTGAAGTCAAAGATGTTATCTAGCAGCTTCTTTTTTCTGAATGTTTTCAGGGAAATCCAGTCTCGCTTCTTCTTATAGCTGACAGTTTATCCTTTCAGAAAAAGGACCATCTATTCCCAAGTTATCCAGTTTTAATAAGTTGCTCACTTTCTCAATATTCTGAAGAATAGGTATGTAAGAAATTTGCGGAAATAAGGATTAAATTATCCTTATCTCTCCCTACATCTAAGTGTGACAGTCCAAGTTTTATCACTTGCTCTGCAGTGAGATTAGGAACCTGAATGCAAGCGACAGGCTGGCTAAGAGCTGTCAGTCTGATTAGAATTATCTAAATTCAGAAGAACAAGCACAAATTCATGATGTTCCACAGAAGAACCCTTACTACCGTCAAAAACAACATGGCTCAATATCACCTACCTAGGGTCTTGAAGACTCAATCTTTCGGCTAGATCTTCTTTCAAGTAAGAATGTTGTTCAGCAGAGTCTAGAAGAACACGTACAGGCTACTGATTATATCCGTCTACCAATTTAAACAAAATTGTTTGAGAGTAGACATATGAAGTAGTACTGCAAAACTATTTCACTAACTTAGACTGCGTTAAAGACTGTGGTTCCTTCCCAGCTCAACTTTCACTAAGGTTACACATAACTGAGTAATATTGTGGTTTACACACCTTACAGGAGAGCCGAGTGTTAGATTGTCTTGCAGTATGCTAAAGCGTGGGACATCTGAAGAATGCAATGTACTTAAGAGAGTCATATTTTTAAAGCACTGACAACGTGATGAAGCATGAGTCTCCATTTTACAGAAAACACACGAAGTCCTCACTCCACCAGTTGCAGCTACACCCTGAGCAGTTGGAACATCAGGTTTTCTCAAAAGTTTCTAAGCCTGAGTCTTACCCGCACTAATGTTGCAGATCTTTCTGGTCAACTGCAAATATTCTTCATTCCTCTACTTCAAATTCCTGAAATTCCAATATGTACTTGAGCCCTTCCTGTGCACCCCTTTCTTGCCTATGATCCCGTCTTCTCAGCCACACTTGAAACAATTTGTCAGTCAGGTAAGGCTCCCTTAAACGAAATAATAAAGCCCCTAGTTGTCAGTAGTTAGACCCATCGAATCTAGCGACCTAACAGTACGCTCAATGCGGCCATACAACCGTGACAAGGCTGGACTTCCATTCACTAGATGTATAATGTCCCTTAAATTAAGATCAATCAATAAATTCTATCGACGATATCCTGCTTTTAACAACTCAGCAATTGTAATAACGTTTTCAGCAAACGCCGCAAAACCACTCAGAAGTTCATAAGATCGTGTTCCAGGTGTCACAGATTCTCTTAAATACACATTCCTATCTGCAAAAACTAGCCCGCAACTTTCTTGTATTCGCTCATTCTGAGTCCAAAATGGTAGTCACTGCTTAATATCACCAGAGAATTTTACAACCAACAACTCCGGCAAATTATGCACCGATCTGCCTTTTTGTGAAACCCTCGATCTTGTGGAACAAAGATCATTCGATACTTGAAACGCAGTAAATTTCTCGTACATACATTTCGAGGTTGTCCAATCTATTAAAGGAATGGTTGTAGTCATATTCCACATTGAAATTTCAACTTTTCCAAAATATGTCCTTAACGTAGCTTCGTTACTTGCTGTAGTTGTTTCCTTACTCGTTATAAATGATTTAATGTTGTTTAATTTTTTCTATATTTTTTTCTTTTGGCCTTAGATGTAGAAGCATTAAAGTATTGAATTCCGTGTTTTGCTGTTGATCGAGTTTTTTTAAGTAAAACTGATGCATTTAATCGTCGACTTGTTTTGTTGGTATACGAACACATGAAAAAGATTTTCCGTCCACGGATTGCAGAATACGAATTGAATAACCAGCCGAAACTTGTTGTAGACAAATTGAATCCGGAAGGCCTGACAAGAATCTGTACACTAAGGCAGAGAAAGCAGAGTGTCCCGGTGCAGGCAGCTGGTTACCATAGGCAGATATTCATTCAGATCGACACCAGTCCAGCCCCGGAGACAACCGTGTACGTAAATCCGTCTCTTATAAATTGGAAGTACAATAATCCGGAGTCATCGGTCGTGAATTCATCTTCTCTGTACTCCAACCGTCCTTGCACAACCTGGAGGAACAATTAGCAGGAGTCATCCCCTCCTAAGACAGTATCTCATAATGGCAATCCCCCCACAGAACTTGGCAGAAAAAGCAGCATTCGCCATACCGTAATATGCCAATTTTGTAATCAAGCATACCCTAAGGTACAATAGAACAGGTGACCAAAAGCTGGAAAAAGGAGCAACAGCGGACCAGTAAGCACTCCTCATTAGGAAATGAAGATATGCCGGGCTGGTCGGCAAAGCGATCAGAGGAGGACTAGCTAGAAATAGGCTATTGCATTACACATCAGAAACTGAAAATGATAACGTTTAAGGTCAATCGCAAAATGAAATTACACAGAGCAATATCAGATCTTCTGAAACCAAATCTGAACTAAACGAAGAACAGGGTTTGAGAGTAGCAGATGAAATGTAGGCAAATGTATACGATATATAAGGGAGGAGAGAAATAATAGAGAACCTACCTGTAAGATCGTCAGAGAAAGAGAAAGGAGCATTCTCAGACGGACATAGCTATATATTGCCTTCCTATAAGCCTATATCACCCACATTTATCTTTATCTATACACTGTTGTGTAGGCTTCCGTTACGAAAACAATCTTCTACCTGCTTCTGTCAAAAAAATAGTTTTTTAGGGATGGGTTTATGAAATATCTCGTTGTTTGAAACATTGAATTCAGTAGCCTGAAGGGAGGATAATTCTTTCCAAACCATTATTGTCTGAGGGGTCTTGATTTCGTTCGTTTTGTATATTCAAGAGAAAATATAACCATTAACTATCTTCTGCATTGAAATATAAATGTTTAATCATTCCAATAAAAATGGCTGTCTCTCCAATGCCTATTGCCATATACTGTCAACTGTAGTGAAATTTTAATCTCTTACTTCTCTCCAGCACGTCTTAGAAAACGTAAAATTTTGCTTCAGGAAGAATAGGACCTCAAAATTTATTTACAGCAATTCAAGGAAATGTATTTGTCATAGGAGCAGCTTTAACTAATAAAGATTTTGGAGACATTTTTGAGGAAATACCAACGATGGAGGCTTCTTCTATTTAGAGCGCAGTTTCAAGTGGAGATTTTGTTTCAATATCAGTCGTAAAATTTATCGATTTTTCTCCTTGAACTATTCATGCTGACAAACACAATCACACACGCTTAACTTTATAAAAGTGTATTGTTCTTCTTCAGAGGGCGTCAAATGTGCGTTTTTGCCAAATACTGATATACAAGATTTTGAGCCGAATGAAGGTTTCCTCTGTTTACTATGGAATCTAGATTCCTAGGTACTTTCCTTTAAATAAACATTTTTCCCGTGCACTAATCTGTCACCTTTAAACAACGGTTTTCAAGATATGCCGTATTTGTGTTTCATAATTACAGAAATACTCTTCACCGTAGTAATACATATTGGAAAATAATTTTTGTTCAAAACAAACAGAAACAAAAGACGTTCCACTAGATACGCATAGAGCTTATATATGTATGTATGGTTTCATTAAACTTGCGACAGATGTCTCTGTCATTTATTCTCCAACGCAGCTAATGGTAATATAATCTGGTGTGTGGCAGTGTCATGGATCAATTTTCCACCTACATCGGAACCCAGAACCAAGGTATGAGGCGGATTGAAAGCATAACAAAGGAATAAGTGACTCGCTCCTTAGTTTGCTACTTGAAAAATCCATATGCCAAATTCCTTTGTGACACATTACTATTAGCCCACCTTCGTAGCGTGGTGGTAGTGTGTCTGCCTCACGTTCAAGAGTTCCCGAGTTCGAATCTCGGTCATGGTGAGTTACCTGGATAAGGTTGCGCCCATGGTTTTCCCTTATCCTGAAAGATGAATATCACGTAACTCTAAGCTCTATGTACTCTGGGATCATTTGAGCATCATTTCATCCTTTCCATTAATCGTCCAATATGACTTATCGTTGGAGGACGTAAAATTACAAAAAAGCACTATTAGGTATCCTAAATTAGTTGCCTATAATTCTACATTAGTGACTTATCTTCATTTTCCGAGCTCAAATGTGGTGGCGACTAGCATTAAGCGAACATTCGTTATGCGTGCATTTCAAACTGCCTAGTCCCTAAATGAAGGAGCAATATTGAAGTAACGAACATTTTTATTCGCTGAATTTAGCTTATTTATCCTTCTAAATTAGTTTTGTTATTAATAAGTTATGACGTGTGTATGCTTGTGTGTATCAGTAATTGACATAATATTTGTCCCTATCCCTGAAAATCGTCAAATCGTCAAGGAGTGAAATCGTGAAATAGCTGATTACAATTTATTAGTTTGTAATTATGTTTCAAAATATAGTTTAATTAAGGAAGCTTTTCTTTTGTTTAGTTCTAAAGCCCAAACTTTTTTTGCAATGCGTTACCTATTTGACAAAGTTTGTACTAAGAGTTAGCTGCTACACTTTCCTCTCGCAGAATGTGTTTGAGAGGAACAAAATTTAGGACAATTTGAAATAGGTCGAAAATTGGTTAGCCATAATACAGCGCTTCTACAATCTCTGGCACATATGAAGGTGAAATTAGTCATCTCGTCTCGATGTTTTGCACAACATTTTCATGCTGAACCACGTCTCCGGTTTTCACCCCATTTTTGCCACCAGTAGCGCTACTGCTGTGCCAGGACCATCTCATCAGGAACGAACCTAAACTTAGGCAGTACTGACGTTTTCTCCACTGCGGTTTTCTCTTGTAACGGACGTAACGGAATTAGTAATAATCCCAGCTCTACGCTGAAAGAGCCCAAAAATTAGAGAGGATGTGAAATGTTAATAGAAATGAAATGAAGAGACAGAAAATTCAGCGGATGTGATCGTTCGACACAGCATTTGCCTGGCAACAGCGCTAAAACCCCAAAGAAAACCCATGCATCAGGACTGTCGGCAAAGGGAACCTAAAACAGATCACACAAATCCGGGCCCCAGACCAACCCACCTAAGCCATCTCTCTCGTTAGTTTGTACCAACTTCACTTATCTTTTTAAGAAACTATAGGCTCTTAACTTTACATAGGGCATATTTCGCAAATACGCCACCTGCAACTTAAGCCTAGTTGATTATTTCTGTTATTCTTTCCGCCGCTAGGTGACGCGTTATTTTTGTATATCACCAACCTCTTAAAATATAACAATACTTAAAAGTAAAACTGTGAACTACAATTGATTTTTTGATCTTCGTTTCTTTGATTTTCTTCTCTTGATATTGTTAAACTGAGGTACTTACCGTATAAAACCATGTATATTAACATTTTATAATCTTCTCATTAAGGGTCATTTTTCAGGACCTGCGTGTTTTATGCATTCGTTGGTGGAGGAGTAGCCAGCTTCTCATTGCCGGTTTGACATGTTCTCGTCCATTGATCATAACGCTTCTATGTAACACTCCTCTTTCGGTATATACGAGTAACTAGACAAGCACAGGTAACGCAGAACACCCACTTAAAATCTGAACTAAATTTTCTGTATTTATATGCTTAAAATACATTGGTAGTTTTGGTACCAAAACCACCGTACTGAAGAATTGCTTTTATAAATGCTCTTAAAATGCGTTGCCTTCCATACATTTCACACATGCATGTGAGGAATTGAAGATACTCAGTGGAATTTAATAGCGACTATAATAACAGATCGCTCTTTCAATGTATGCCTGAAACATTTGAATAAATGTCAATGAACGCGAATTTAAATCTGTGCCCTTCTATGTAAAATTCGATTATGTTCTATTCTTTAGATGTCATTTTCTGCATGGCTGCTTGGGTAGTGGTTTGTAGTGGTTATTTCATATTAGAAGCTTGTGAGCTAAATATTGTTCACGTCCTACAATAATAATCAGTAAAGCCTGGATTTGTAAGCATAATCAAATGACTATATAACTAAGTATACAAGCACAAAAAATTAAACAAACAAATAAATATGAAATATTTTTATCTCTTATATAAAAATGATATCATCAACATATCTTTCGTAGACCAAAAACCCCAACAAGTTAAAACTAGCTGAGGAGTTACAGCAAAATTGGGAAGGGCGTCGTGAAATTCTTTAAATCTAATCGGAAAGAGTACTAACAATTTCTTTGTGCTGGAAACAAGAAGAACACGTAAGTTATGTCCTCGAAATTTAAGTCATACCAGAAAATGAATGAAATGGGTGATGTGATGCTCAAATATGTCCGGGTACCAGGACGCTTAGAGTTGCCTTACATTTGGCTATCTGGATTAGGGAAAACCCCAGAAAGATCCTTATCCAAGTAGCTAAACTTAACCGAAATTCGAAACCAGGACCTCTTGAATGTCAGGCACACACGCTTACCGAGGCGGGCAAGAAGATCGCATGTAAAGTGTAAAGTGTCTGAATGATAAAATGATGATTAGGAGTGAGAATTTGCTTGTGAATTTTAATGATTTGTTTAAATTAAGCTATATTAATTAAACAGACACAATAAGCAAGCAAACCACATAATTCAACAAAAATAATTTAAAAGCATTTCGCTATTTCGCTTAGATATCCGAGTTCCATTAATCAGTGATGATTTATTCAAGTTCACTAGGCAACAAAACCTTTAGTATACGTTCTAACAAAGAGGCGCTACCAAAATAGAAAATAAAGGTAAAGAAAACGTAAGTAACTGCGGGTAACTGCAGTTCAGTTCGAGATTGGACTCCAAGAGATGTTCTACTCATCTAAGACCGCTCGACTGGGGCTGCGCAACTGCATTATTATGGATAATTAATATTGGTCTATTCAAAATTTCCTCTTTTCCACCACTTTCTGGTGAGAATTAAACAATATTATTATGAGGTCCCTATTGCATAAAAACACACAACGGGAGAAAATGCAAAGGAAATTCTAAATGTATTATAGGGCAAGTGGGGGATGTAAAATGAGTTTAAGTTGAAACTAAGGAATACGTATGTGCTTATGTAACATATATATATACTTTTGGAAGAGAATTACAATTTTATTTAAATTATATTCTTCTATTTAATGAATTCCTGCTCATTTTCTTAGGTTAGGGATTTTCCTTTTGAGTAACCCAACCAGCTGCCAGACAAAGGAAACTATGTTAATAATTCAGACATATAACTTACAATAAAATGTATCAAATTCAATTAAGTACCTACTCGTTAATATATAAGAACATAAATTCTCTTTTTATTCAATCTTAGTGCAGCCACCAATGGTTACAAAGTGATTGCATCAACAAATGCCAAACCTATCAAAGGAATGGTGGCACGCATAGCCGACATTGTTATATAAACTTTCCCAACATTCTCCCACCTTGCAATTTTAGTACTCAACAGTCAATCATTCATTACAAGAACCGTCCTGATCGTTTTATTACCCTTCTACGTCTACTGTGGTTGATTAATTCAGTGTCCCTCTCTAAAGCATCAGTCCTCTGGTCAGTCTCTTCACCTGATGATAGGGAACATTCTAATGGGATTAGATTTGAACAGGGCGCATAATCACACCGCTCTTTGTATGAAGTCTCACAACTCGCACTTGTGCGTCCTTCCCAATAATTCCGAGTGGTCACTCCCATTTATTCAGAATGTTCGTTTCAATTAGCACAACTTCAGTTTTGCTAACTTTGTCATGCTGATCCGTTTTAAGCTGAAGCTGACTAAGGTACTCCTTATGAAGTCGCTGACGAAGGGCATTTCTCACTTGCTGTTGATATGCCTCGCACTTCCTCAGTTTAGTTCGATCCATCGCATCCGATTCTGGTACCTTGAAGGAAAATCACCGGTGACAATGGTCTCATGTCATCAGAAACTATTTGTCTCTGATTAAGGGATGACTAATAATAATTGCTTCATACTCACACAAAGAGCCAATAATTCTTCAGATGGTAGGAAAGCTTTTCCGTAAACATTACGAAGCAGGTCTTTCATCAGTCCGATTAAACTTTCCCACCAACCACCTCACCACGAGAATTTGGAGAGTTGGATTTCCACAGAATTCTTTGAACACAGCAAAAAGCCTCAATCTTCTGCTAATTAAGCGTAGTCATTTTATTGAGATCTTTAAAATTTGTCCGGTTGTCACTATAGATCCTGGAAGGCCTTCTTCTATTCGAGATAAATCTTCGTAGTCCTTGAAGAAAAGAGTCTGCAGATAACGCTGCAAGCATTTCCAAATGCACTGCTCGGTACACAGCGCAAATTAACAAACCAACACACGTTTTCTGATTACCTCTAACTATAAACAGGCCAGCCAAGTCCACACCAACAATTTCGAAACCTTGGCATCTCTCACGCTGTCATTAGGCAAGGCGGCGTACATACCTTTGGACTTTCCTTCTTGTACCATCTGTAAATTACACATTTTCGTACACATGATCTCATGGCTCTTCTACCATTCAAGATCCAGAATCCTACCTTGAGAATACCCAAAAGAGTCTGTAGTACGTGACTGTTCTTAACATGAACCTCATGAACAATGAGCTGCACATCTGGGTGATCTCCTAGTAGGACAGCAGGTTCACGAAAGACAAATGTATCTGCCCCTTTTTAACACTCTTATATTTAATAGCAAAGTACCATGTTCATCTATCATGTGCACAACCGCAGTCAGCATTTGGTCCTCAGGTCCCCGAAAACTGTCGTTGTGGAGAAATTAATAAGTGTTCTTTTGGAGTCTTCCAGCTCTGAAAGGCTGAGCTCTCCACTGTTCCTTCTTTTCGACCTGCAGATAAAATGAACCGTTTAGCTCAACAAAGGAATCCTATCATCTTGTCTAATCGAAAAAGGTACTTGCAATACAAGTATAAAATCAATGATTCTTCTGTCACCACAAAGCTTGAGGCAGTTTCCTTGTTTCGTTCATATTTAATTTCTGTTGCTGCAAGTTTTTAAACATGAAATAAATAAATCCAGAATTAAATTGTTAATACAATTAAATGGTCCGATCGATTTAATGGTTTGGGCAAATATATTTATTTTAAAAAGACAAACATCGGTAATGAATTTGAGATACCGGCAGTCGATACTGCTTTTATATTTGTTTCATTTTCAGATTTTGGTAGTACTAACAAGAACACATCTACATCTAGCCTTGATGGCGATTTCTACAGCTTTGTTTCGGGCTAAATTTGTGCATAGGTTTACATGAAATCCCGATTCCGGAGAATTTATAAGAATTATCATGATTTCTTGTAAGATAAGTGAAATTTTAAGTTACAAATTGTTATATTTGTGTACGTGTGTTGGCTTCCCTGTTATCAGCTTCATAATTTACGAATTTATTAATTTCCAATTTGATGCTTTTTGTTCTGTTTACTTTCGTCGTTAGGTTACTATGAACAATTTCGCTTAAAATAACATACATAAATTTAATTTAAATTTTATGGAAACTAAATAAGAAATTAAACTATGTTTAAAGCTTCAAAAGAAAATGAGATTCATTTTTGCAGATATTCGTTTTCTGAAATCTTCGTTTAAAACATAAGGTAATCCCTATTTTTGTTATAAAAACTATTATATTTGATAATGATAGTGTTCATCAAAAGTCGAAAGAAGTTTACTTTTTCAGGACCTATATAATATTGAACTTAAATTATACGATTTGCATATACAATTAACAAAGATATTAGGTAATTAATTTTGGTTTACTTTATAAACCTATTTAATATTCTTAATTAAAATATGTAAAATAAAACTGATAAATAAAATTATATAATCTGCGAATGAAACAAAATACATTAAATCCAGTTATTAAAAATAATAAGGATAATGTTGTTAATTTATGAAATTGTAACCTTAATGAAAAAGAGGTACCTTTAAATCAAGGTTTAAAAACGTGTGTAAAATTTGCAAGAACTGAAGATTATTATATTGCAAATATGGAAATCGCTAGACAAAATTTAAATGAAAATAGTAAATAATTGATTAAACTGAAATGTAGAAAAATTTTAAAAAAAGTTAGATAAATAGCAACCTAAGATAAATTGTAATAATAAACATATTATTAAATCGGGAAATAAAAAAGATTTAACTGTCACTGAAGGGGATAAAGGTTAGAATTGTAATTTTAGATAAATCTGATTATATTATTAGAGTAAAATTTTACTTCAAGGAGAATATTTCATAAAAAGTAATATAGAAACTTTAAAATGTCCTATTTAAAATTTTAATAAAAGATTAATAAAGTGAAAACTATATCAAATGAAGAAAACATTTAGTAAAAGTAGGTAACACAATTTTACATAGAATTTATGCTCTTCTTAAAATCTGTAAATCAGGAAGTAAAATGAGACATATTGTAAATTTTATATTTTCGCCAACTTAATATTTCGCCAAATGGTCACATAGAAAGTTTAGTAATTTTGATAAATATAAGAGTTTAATTATTAAAGATTCTTTTGAATTGTTAAAAAAGTACACAATATTATACTATCTAAAACTGATAAACTCGTTTCTTTTGATGGAACCGACATATTTCCTAGTATTCCTAGAGGAAAAATTTAATTTATTTAAACAATTGGTTGAATTCAACAAATTTACATTAGGGCTCAATAGTTTATTTTGTTAATCTTACTGAATTTTGTTGAGGTCAATTTTTTTCACTATTAATGGTGAAATTTTTCAACAAAGTTCTGGCTTAGCAATGGGTAGTCCTCTTTCAAATTTTCTTGCTGATCTTTTTATGAGTTTTTTTCCGAAACGCAAGTCACTAATTCCCTTTAATTTTTACAGCTTTTTATAGATATGTTGACGATATTTTTGCAATTGTACCTGATAAACTAATAACCGATACTTTAGAATTACTAAATTTGCAAGGTAAAGCTATAAAATTTACATTAGCAACTGAAATTAATGGATTTCTTCCTTTTCTAGATCTAAAGATAATAATAAATAATAATAAATAAAACTTTGGTATTTATAGGAAGTCTACTCATATTGTTAATTACATAAAAATAAAGGTTTTAACCATTTTTCCTCTAAATTGGCTATCTCCAATAGTTTTTTTTATAGATTAATAAATATACCCCTGAATAAAGATGAATTTAATACAGAAGATAACATTTTGTTGGTTAATAATGGTTTTAATAAAGGCTTAATAAATAAAAGATTGAAAAATTCAAATAACAAAATACTGTTACCTGCCATCCTTGGTTTAATAAATATTTTCAAATTTTTAATGACTTTGGTATAACTTTGGTTCCTCAAAATAAATATAGTGTTAAGAATATATTGCATTATTTAAAAAAAAGATTAAATTCGTAATTACAAAAAAAATCTGGCATTTATCAGTTTAATTGTTTCTATTATGACAAAGTTTATATTGGAAAGGCAAAACTTAATTTAGAAACTAGAACGAAAGGACATTTTCGTGACATTGAGTTTAAGCAAACTGATAAATCGGCCGTAGCACATCATTTTTCGTCATTTAGCCATGAAATAAATCCAGAAGTTAAATAACTAAAACAATTAAATGGTGCGATATATTTAATGGTTGGGGTAAATGTATTTATTTTAAGGAACAAACATCGCGTAATGAATTTTGAAATTCGATTGCTTTCAAATTTGTTTTATTTTCAGATTTTGGTAGTACTAGCAAGAAGATATCAACATGTAGCGTTTGTGGCGATGGCGACAGCTTTGTTTCTGACTGAAGATATGTATAAATTTACATGAAATCGCGATCCCGGAGAATTTATTAGAATTATCAGTTCTTATAAGTGAAGCTTTAGGTTACAAATTGTTGTATTGTTATATATATATTACGTAAAAGTAACTTCCTCTATTCACTGCTCTATAACTATAAGTTATGGTACGATAACATTCTTCAACCTGCTCCTGTAGAATGAATAAGAGTTTGTAGAAATGATTTTTCTGAAATATTTCGTTGTATGTTAAATGGTCTTCACTAGCCGGAAGAGAAGTTCAAATATTTCTTAATCGTTAATGTATGAGAGGTTTTAGACTCCGTTCGTTTTGCGTATTCACGAGAAAATATAACGAATATACTTGGTGCACTAAAATGTAAATGGTTAAGTATTTAAAATAAGAAAGGCTATCTCTCAAATGGGTAGTTCCATATACTGTGTGCTTTAGTGAAACATTTATTGTTGTACTATGCTGTTAAATCTTTTGTATTGTTAATAAAGTTCTAGATTACTCATTAACATACTATTTATTAACACATATGTAATACATACATTGTCATTATCTTCATAAAAAAACTGTCCTTACTTCAGTGATGCCAAGTGCAACTCTTAACATAAGCAAAACTGACCGTGTTTAACAGCGTAATAAACTTTCTCTCATCACTCCTCCATAAAATCAGGACAGTTTTTTCTAATTATTTGTTTACATTTGTTTCTCATATTACATGCATTTGAATTTCTAGTACAATAACAGTTCCATAGCATACATTTTAAAATTTGTAAAATACAATGGTTTGGTAAATATGTGATTCACTTAGATGTCCCATATTTTATATGAAACAAACATTTGTATTATTCATCCTTGACAAAAAAGTATTTTATCTCAGTGTCTCTACCGGTTTTAACTAACTTTATTGAACTTTGATTGTCAGTACATATTGTAGCTTTCACTATCTCACCTGTAAGCTTCAATAAATTTATCAGATACTTAAGTTACTTGGAGCGTTCACAAGCAGGGATGGCTGCCTCCGTTGTAGATTGCGCTATAACAGTTTGTCGCCTAGAACACCACGAAATAGGTCCACCATTAAAAATTGTGACAAAACCTGAAGTGCTCCTGCGCCGAATGTATTTTTTATGCCTTTCACCCTCATTGCGACATCACCTGCATAATCTGAGTCCCAATATGCCAATAACTCAAGAAGTTAGAAATATTATTACTGTTGTAAGTAATAACAGCATCAGTTTTATCCTTTAGATATCTCAGGGTTCTCTTGAGTTTACGAATTCTGGTTCCTTTGAATTTTCCAGTGAACAGCTTACGTACTTTGCTGCAAAACTTAAATCATGTCGTCTTTTGTAGGACAAATATAGAAGACTTCCAATTGCTTCTCTGTATTTGAACATGCCGTTCTTCCCAAGGCCTTCATCGTCTTCATATTTTTCATCCATCTTTACATCAGGAGTAATTGGTGTGTTCATTGATTTTGAATGTTCCATACCATATCTCTTCGTCACGTGGTTTGCATATTTTTCAAGAGAGATTACGATTCGTCTTTCAGTCTTGACTACGTTCATACCCATGTGTGCTCTTGGTTCTTTTTCGACTGGCATTTAAAGTTCTTTCTTTACTTTATCTTCCAAGTTGTTTGATCTTTTCTGTTTCCTTTCCAATGATGATTTCATCTTCAACATTTATTACCAACTATATATCTCCTTCTTGATGTTTGAAGATACACTGTTCTGGTTTTAATTTAACCAAATTTGATACTTTGAGGGTGCATAAGCTTGTCGAAGACCATACAAGGACTTTTGCAATAGGCAGATTTCTCCTGGCTGTACTTTATGGTACACTGGTCCTGCTAAGACATCGTTAAGAAAGCCTTTTTCACATCTAGGGTTTGATGTCCCAGTTTTTCTTAGCTGCGAAGGCAAGCAATGGTCTCAAGTAGGTGTGGACACTACCACTGGAGCAACAGATTTCCATAGTCTATCTTTCTCTTGTTTTGAGAGCAACCTGTTACTACTAATCTAGTTTTAAATTATCCACTATCCTTTAATTTAGATAACCATTTGCTTGTACGGATATGTTTCTCTTGTGTTACATCTTCATTAACATAGCTCCAAGGTTTATTCTTAATTAATAAATCTATTTCATCTCTTATGGCTTTCATCCATTACTATTTCCCTTCACAACTTACAGCTTCATCAAAGGTCAAGGGTTCATTATCTTCACTCGTGTCGAGATCCATTATGTAGTGTTGAAACTTCATAGATATTCTCTTTTTTTTTAATTCGTATTTTATTATATTGGTTTTGATTTTGTTGTTCTTGCTTTTCATTCTTTTGCTCTCGGTTTTGCTTTCCTTGATTTTCTTCATGAAGCTCAATGTTGATTTCGTCACCTGCTTAGTATTCAGATGAAGGAAAGAATGTGTTTCTAAATATAATACCTCTGCTTATAAAAAGGTTCCATTTCTTAATTTTCTTTCCACAAGCGGTAATCGTTTGGAGCATAACCTAGAAGCATAGCTTCTTCACTTCTGCTATCAAATTTCTTAAGAGGTGTTAACACTTTTGTCTATACGAGAATCTGTAAGTTACTCAGTTCAGGTTTCTTTTTATACAAATGCTCAGATGGGGTGTGAATCATTCCTTTGGTTGGAATTCACTTTATCAAATAGGTAGCAGTTTTCACTACTTCATTCACAGGTCATTTTTTACATTTAGCATCAAGGATACGTTCTCATATTATTCATAGATGCCAGCCTTTAAAGTTCAGTTTTTCCATTTAATTCCGGGGTATGAGGGATGGTTAAGTCCAATACAAAGCTATTTTCTTTACGCTATGTGATGAGTAGTTCATTTTTAAATTCTCAACCATGGTCATTCCTTATTTTGCAGGCTTTCACATTAAAATGCCTTCTTCCTTCCGTTACAAATCTCTTTATGCACGGAAAGGCTTAACTTGCTGCTTTTGTTTCTAGAATGTACACCTTGCTGAAATGGGTGTAGTCATCCTATTATGTGATGAAATAGTTCTTCCTATCATATGCTGAGCGATCTATTGGCACACAGATGTCAGTGTGTATAAGAACACAGACACAGGGTCTTTGAAGGGGATTCCTTCTCCGCAGAGCAGGGTCCTTCGTCTATTACTATACCGGGACTACGCCCCTTACTGCCATGGGGATCGTTTTTTATTACTAAGGGATGTTGGGTAGATGGCAGTGATTGTATTACAGATAGGATGTTTAGTAATATGTGAGAGAATAACATTTGCTTGGGATTAGGGTTGGCTTTTTTAAGAGTTCTATGGTGGTCTGAGCACATCTCTGGGTCGCTTGTATTTCTCTCCGGGGTCAGGGTCGTACTCCCCGAGTCCGCGAATGTGGTGATTGAACCTGGAAGAAAGTTTGGCATAAAAGCTACAAGAGAGATGTACGATATGAGCAGTGAGATTTGGGAATGCGAGGTATGAGTGTATGTAGTCATTGTAGTATATAATTTCCAGGCCACGACTGGCTTTTACTCTTCCTGTTTTAATGACAGACTTACCTGTTCAGCATTTGCACAAACAGCACAATTAGCAATCTTGCACTTATCATTATGTGATACTCCGGTACAAAATCAAGGATCTTTATCACATGATGATAACTGAGGTGGCCTAGGTTCCTCTGCCATTCTTCTAATTCTATTTTTTTTTTTTTCATTATTTAAAGCATTTTCAGAGATTTTCTTCAAGTTCACAATATAAAGTCCATTTTCTGTTTTTCTGCTTGTATTACAACACAGTCCTTTGGTATTTTTATTTTGGTTTTTAGGATGTACACTTTTTTACCGTCGAAGTACACTGAGTTTTCTTGAAAATTGCGCCAGCTTTTTTCTTACATTGCTCCTTTACATGTCCTCACTGACGACATCCGTAGCATTTGATATCATTGTTTCGTTTATCTTTCGATTATGTTGTGAAAGACACTGGCAATTTTTCTTTAAATTTTATCTCGTCATCCTCCAACAATAATCTTGGCGTAAGGTTTTCTGTGCTTTTGTGATGTAAAATCTCATGCACCATAAAGTGCTTGAATTTCTGAGGTAAGATGGAAATTTATTCTTTAGAATTTTTAACTTAAACACAAGTCTGGAACTTGACTATGTTTGCACGAACATCTTTGTTTTTATCAAATTTGTAATTATAAAATTCCTGAAGTAGCAGTCACTTCTCTTGATCTGTATCTTCCTTGTCGATGCGAAAATTGTGTCATACATATCCTTTGCACTCTCACATGTCGTTAGATGTACCTTCACTGTATTATTCACCGTTCTTAGGATCGCATGTAGGGCTGCAGCAACCTTTGTTTGCACTAAGCTGTCTTTTCTTCGTTGATTCCACATGACCCAAGTAGCGTTGATCCATCAGTTGCTTTACTTGGAACAGAACTTTAACCTCAAAATGCCATATTGAAAAGTATCATTTTGAATACTAGCAAGGTCATCACTTACGACATTATTTGCAGACGCCATTGTTCCGTTTGTATTTGTTTCTTCGTTTTTCTCTTGTGAAAACCTTTTTTTACCACATCCGCTGTATTCACACAGTTCTTAGTTCTTGCTGCTTAATCTAATTTAGCTCCAGCATGATCTGGGTACATTACTTGCCGTAAAAAGTTGTAGAATTATTAATAAACTTCTAAATTACGCATTAACAAGTTATTTAGTCATTCATAAGGAATACACACATCGTTATTTAGTTTGATAGTAAAATACCGTCTGTATTCCACTAATACCAACTGCCCTTCTTAACATCAACAAAAACTAATTGAGTTTAACAGTGTAACCAACTATATCTGTGCAGCTTGAAGGTAGACACACCAGGTATTCATATTGATATCTGTCACTGACTTAGACCGTTGTTCTTTCTTAGCCCTTCTTTCTGCAATGTCACACATGTCTGGATAATGTCGCTTTCACACGTTACAGGAGAGGCGAGAGCGACATTTCCTTGCATAATTCCCAAAATTGAGTCATCTGAGCCATGTGTCTTTCTGGGAGAGTCTAGCCTTCCTTTCTTCGAGGGGCATATCTTTAACCAGAATTATCTGGATGAATCACGAGTCCTCATTTTACAGAATTCCTCAGTCCACCAGTTGTAACTAAACCCTGAGTATTTGGAACATCAGGTTTTCTCAAATATTTCGATGTCTGAGTCCTACTCGCACCAATGTTGCTGATCTTTCTGGTCAACTGCAAATATTCTTCGTTTCCTACTTCAAATTTCAGATATTCCAACAAGCTTTTGAGCCTTTCCTATGAACCCTTTACTTGCGTATTATCCCCTCTTCTCAGCGACACTCGAATTCATTCGTCAGTCAACAAGACTCCACTAAAGGAACTAATAGTTCGACATAGTCTTCTAGCGATCTAACAGTAGACCTAATTTGGTCATATAACACTGACAAGGCAGATTTTCCAGTTACTAGAGTAGTAATCTCCCTTACATAAAGCACTGTCAATAGATCCTTTTGAATGTATCGCGCTTCCTTTAACCACTCAAAAGGTTTATTAAATTTTCCGCAATAGACGGAAAACTATTCAAAAGTTCATTAGCTCGTGCCCCAGTTGTCATTGATTCTTTTATATACAGAATCCTTTCTACAACATCCAGCTCGCTACTTTCAGGTAATCGCTCAAACAGAGCCCGAAATGGTAGCCACTGTTTAATATCAGCAGAGAATTTTGATGCCAACAACTCCGGCAACTTATTGATCAATCTGCCTTTTTGGAAACACTCGATCATGTGGAAGAAACACCATTCGATACTTCAAATGCAGTAAATTTCTCGTACCTACATTTAGCTGATGTCCACTTATCTCGATATGATTCTTCTTCATTATACTCTTTTGTTGTATCCTCGTCGGTGGCCTCATTGCCATACCAAGCTTAATGCATTTTAAAGTCCACCATTAATAGTAGATCTGCCATGTCTTCCAGGATCTTAAACTTGGTAAAGACATCGTCTTGTGTCACATTTTCCTCTGCAATCTTGTTCTGGAACAGCTTGATTGCTCTAGAAAATAAACGACGTAAGTGTGTTCTTTCTTTCAAAGGTGAATGTGCAGCAGCCATGTCAAACGGTGAACTTTAGTAATCTTATTTTACCTTTCGTATTATTATTATTATTATTATTATTATTATTATTATTATTATTATTATTATTATTATTATTATTATTATTATTATTATTATTATTATTATTATTATTATTATTATTATTATTATTATTATTATTATTATTATTATTATTATTATTATTATTATTATTATTATTATTATTATTATTATTATTATTATTATTATTATTATTATTATTATTATTATTATTATTATTATTATTATTATTATTATTATTATTATTATTATTATTATTATTATTATTATTATTATTATTATTATTATTATTATTATTATTATTATTATTATTATTATTATTATTATTATTATTATTATTATTATTATTATTATTATTATTATTATTATTATTATTATTATTATTATTATTATTATTATTATTATTATTATTATTATTATTATTATTATTATTATTATTATTATTATTATTATTATTATTATTATTATTATTATTATTATTATTATTATTATTATTATTATTATTATTATTATTATTATTATTATTATTATTATTATTATTATTATTATTATTATTATTATTATTATTATTATTATTATTATTATTATTATTATTATTATTATTATTATTATTATTATTATTATTATTATTATTATTATTATTATTATTATTATTATTATTATTATTATTATTATTATTATTATTATTATTATTATTATTATTATTATTATTATTATTATTATTATTATTACACGGCCAGAAGGTGTCCTGTCACGGTCATTGAATGTTAATAATCCAAACTCAGGTAGTACAGTAGAAGGTATCAAATTCAACTAAAAACACACTCGTTAATATATAAGATGATAATTGCTCGTTTAATTTAATCATATCCAGTCTTAAATGGTCTCACATAAGCTTCATCAACAAATGTCAAACCTATTAAAGGAGTGGTTGTAGTCATATTGCACATTGATATTTCAACTTTCTCAACAGATGTCCTTGATGTAGTTTCGTTACTAACTCTAGTTGTTTCGGTATTCGTTCTAGTTGATTTAATGTTGCTTCATATTTTCTATATATATATCTTTTAACCCTAGCTGCAGAGGCAGTAATGTACTCAATTCCGTGTTGCTGCAGATCAAGAAATTTGAAGTAAAACTTATGCATTTAGTACTCTACCCTTTTTGTACAGTAACCGAAAATATGAAAAGGATACTCTGTCCACAGATACAGAATAAGAACTGAAATACCAAGCCAAAAACGTACTAGACTTCGAAGTGAGTCCGGAAACCCCAAAGGAATATGTACACTAAGGAACAGAACGCACAGTGTCTCGGTGGACAATACTGGTTACCATGGGCAGATATTCAGATCGACACCAGTCCAACACCGGAGACATCCGTTTACGTAAATCCGTCTCATATAAATTGGGAAAACAATATTCCGGTGTCATCGGCCGTCAAGTTGTACTCTCTGTATTTCAACCTTCCTCGCACAACTTGGAAGAATAAGTAGCAGGACCCATAATTTCCTAAAACTGTATCTCAATATGGAAATCCTCCCCTTACAACTTGGGTGAAAAAGCAGGAATCACCGCACCTCAATACACCAATTTTGTAATAAAGCATTCCTTAGGATGCAATAGAACAGATGATCAAGAACTGGGAAAAGGAGCAACAGAGGACCAATAAATATTCAAAGCTAGGAAATGATATGCCGAACTGAATGGCAGAGTGATTCAGAGGAGGGCTAGCTAGAAATAAACTATTTCATTCATAGTCAGAAATCGACAATGATAACGATTATGGTGAACCGGAAGATGAAGTTACACAAAACTGTATCAGATTAGCAGCAGCCGAATCTGACTTAAATAGAACCTCAAGGAGTGTTTACAGCAATTCATGGTATACGTTGTATTTATCATAGGTGCAGCGGTATGTAATAACATTTTCGATATGTTTTTCATAAAATAAAAGGAAGTTATCTTCTTCTATTAAACGCGTAGTGTGGAGTGAGAATTTGGTTTCAATAGCAAGCGTAGAATTTAAGAGTTCTTCTGCTTTCAATATTCATGTTCACAAACACAACCACACAGGAATAATTTTATAATACGTTATCGTTTTAGTTCAGAAGCCCTCAAACATACATTTTTAGCAAAATATAGCTATTTACGTTTTTGGTATGAATGCAGGTTTCCTCTGATGACTACAGAATATAGACTCCTCGTTACTTGCATTAAAATAATATTTCGAAAGTCAACTGGTCACTCACCTTTTACATTTGTTGTTAAAACAGCGGTATTTTATCACAAGCAGAATTTGTGTTCCATAGATTTACTCTTAACCGTACTAACACTATTTGGAAACTACTCTTTATTTACCCAATATTACAATCAAAAACAAAACACAATACTCTAGATACCCATAGAGTTTATATATGAATATATAACATCACTAAACGTTCGTCAGATGTTGCAGTGGCTTACCCTCCAACTCAGCTAATGGTGATATAGTCTAGTGTGTAGCAGTGTAAGGACATCAACTTTCTACTTACTGCTACAGCGGAACCCCGAACCAGGGTATGGGGTGAATATGAAGCATCAAAAAAGAATAAGGGGCCCGCTTCTTAGTTTACTATTTGAAAACTCCAGATGCCAATATATGTTACTTATATCACTGTTACGTCCCCTAAGAATAGGTGCCTATAATTATAAAATGGTGCTTGATCTTCATTTTTTGGGCTCAAATATCGTGGAGATTAATATTAAGCGTATTTTCATTACCTGTGCATTTCAAATTTCTTAGTTCCTAAATGAAGTCGAAGTAATGAACATTTTTGTTCGCTGAATTTAGCTTCGCCGACCCTTTTACTCGAAATAGTCCTGCTCTTTCCCCTTTATACTTCTAGATCAGATTTACTTATTAATCAGGTATAAAGTGTGTTTGCTTGCGTGTATCAGTAATTGACATACTATTTGTATTTTGTAATGTAACAGGGTGCTCTGAGGTTCGACCTAGTGCAGTAATAATAGGGCTAAATCATAAAAGAGAATACAAGCTAATAGCTTGTTATTCTCTTTCAATATATAGTTTACAAAATGAAACTAATACTTTTTTAGTTATGATATCCCTACTTTGTTGTAATCCATTTACACATGTGACGCAGTTTACACTGAGAGATGGTACACTTTCCTCTCGTATTTGAAGAAAACAAAACATTAGGATGATTTGGAATCGGAAGAAAATTGGTTAGCCCTAACTCAGCTCTTCCACCATCTCTGTCACCTTTTCAAGTGAAGTTGACTCTCCCGGCTCGACGTTCTGTATATCACTCTCATGCTGAACCACCGCCTCGGAGTTCGCTCTTTTACTGCCACTAGTATCGCTAGTGCTGTGCCATAACCATCCCGTCAGTAAAACGAACCTTAACTTGGGCAGTACTGACGTCATTTTCCATGCTATTCTCCCAAGCAATGGACGTCACAGAATTGGAAGTAATCTTCCATGGCTATCCTGTGATGGGGAGACGTCGAAATGGCGCTATTATAAATATGTTTTTAACTGTTAGAAACAGCCTAGAAATACTAAGGAATGCAAAGCCCTGGATTAGAAAATATGCAGTTAGTAAAATATGACGAGTTTGGAAGTAAACTAATAACACAAAATTTATCTAATTAATCGATGTTGGCCAACATCTAATATCAATATTCTGGAGAGTGATATTGCTGTTTAAATACACTTATACCATAATTTATTCAGTACTTTTATTCATGTATCTCCTCAGGTAGCCGTAGGAGAGGGGATCTGTCCACTTCAGGTGCCGTGGTGCAGGCGCTGCGGACCCCTAGCACTCGTGGTACATCTGACGTTATTAGAGGAACCTCGGGCCGAACATTCGAGCCCCTCCCTGATTGGGAGTAGTTCGGATTCGGTTGGATTCGGGGGTAATGCCCCCCGATACCCGTGGGAGATCAGGTACTTCTTCGGACGGGGTTGAGGGAAGCCATAATCTTCCGGCGTACTAGCCAACAAAGCTAATATAAGGTATGCTAGATCACCAGGTGACCCCACCGGGGTCATATAGGTGGCATTCCCATTTTGGAGTTGGCGAGCGTAAGTGGCGTATCCACTTCCATACCGTCTAGCGTCCACAGGAGAATTTCAGGGTGCTCTTTAGTCTCTAGGTCTTGCCCTATGGAAAGCCCCCCGGAGGCGCGCCCTTTTGGGACAGCTCGGTAACTCCCTGGTCGTCATGGGGGATCTGCCCTGGTAGATACCCTCGAGTTTATATATATATATATATGTATGTATATATATATATATATCTTCGGTTTCAAGGAGGCCGTGTGTTCTTCATGATTGTGAGATATACTTCTGAGTATAGTTTTCGCATTTCTATAATACTAATTTCAATTTTAACACCTAGACTGCAAGAGAAGAGATAAAGGAAACCTTTTAACAATGAAGGTAAGTTTTAAGTATACAGTGATCACTTTCATTCGTAGAAGAAGAAATTCACAGCTAACAACTACATTACGGATCTTTATCCGTAATGGCCGCCTCGGTTGACAGAGGTAAAGAAGTTTTAACGAACCTAACGATCCAAATGAATAATGAAATTCTCTTCTTCTCTCGTACTGAAGTACCAGGTTACCAAATGAGTACCTCTAGTACTGTTTCAAATATGTGCAAAGAATCAAATCCAAAGTTAAGTTATGCAGTCGTAACACAGGCCTACCTTACCAAAGACGACGATATTACTACAGAATCTTGTGTTGGTATTAATATTTAAGATTATGTACTAGCAATCGGAAAAGTGACAACCCCTTCGAACATCAGATATGTCTCAAGGATATCTAATGGGATAATCTGCATATTTCTTGCTAGTAAAAAGTGTATTGAAAAACTCATTTCCAAGCACCCCAAAGTATTAGTTAACAATATTTCATTGGAAATAAGGTCTCTCCTAGCCAAAAGCAAACGAGTAATTATTTCAAACGTCTGTCCCGTAATTTCTATCGTAGTAAATTAAGAGGAGTTCCTCAACCTGGATATTAAACAATGTCCAAAGTTTCTCCAATCAGAGCGCGACTGTCAATCCTGGGTTTTCTCACATCCTTAGTTTTCACAGATAGGTCTATATTCCAAATGACGATTTCAGTAAACCTTCAGAATCCCTTCAAATCGAATATGAAGGAGCAAGCTACTGAATATATTTATATGATTCACCAACCTGATTTATTTGTAAAGCTGAGGTTCATTTCGCTTGGCACTGTCCGAATAACGCAGATAATGAGGACTCCTCTCTTAACACACGAAAAGTCACCCAAGAAGCAAGCTCTCAACATCCTACAGATTCTCAGGGATTGGAAGCAAATACCAAGCAAAAGTTATCACTGCTCCTCTACAATCTAACGTTAAGAGAGTTGCTCCTTCTGCAAACCTTCATTGTCTCAATTACGATTACTGCAATCCTCCAACCACAAATGTAACGAATTCAAACCCTTCTCCGATATGTCCGCAAACCCTCTTTCCCGCAGAGCTTGCTGGATCAATGCGGCCAATATTTTCCAGTAATGAAATTATTGAACTTGAAGAGTAAAATATATATCCCCTATCAACGGAGCCTATATCAGATGAAATCAGAACTCACAAGACTAAACCAATTTCTATGACTTTCACAACAGAGCAGGATATCATTATTAGTGAAATGCTTAAACCCGCTAAGGAAGGTCTGGGAGCCAACCCACAAATTTGTCCTCTCATCTACGTAGAACTGCAATCCTCTTTCGAAAATAGTATCGCAGTCTGCAACATATTAGCAATTGTTTATAATAATACCCACGATCTTAGAGGTTTAACTCAAGCACTTCAGAATCCCCATCCTTATTTTATCCACAAATCTATACCAAATTTTCCCGACTCGCCAAGAAACTTCTGAAAGCCTTTAACCAAAACGGAGATGAAAAAAATGCAGTCTACTTCCTGAGTACCTCAGCAACGAGTCTATATCATTTTCCTAACGTAATAATGACAACTTTCCTTCTGCAGCTATGCATTATCATGGTGCTACCTCAATAGTTTTCATGTCAACCAGAGTAATTACAACTTTTATTAAATAAGCACCAGACTTCAGTATTCTGCCTACAAGAAACAAATTTCCGGGGTAACTTTGTTGCTAATGTGAAATACGTCAATATATGTCACAAAAATGGAGTCAATGTAAATCATGCCAGTGGTGGCGTAGCAACATACGTTAAAAACAGGTTATACCAACAAGAAGTTTCGTTAACAATCAATCTGGAAGCAGTTGCAGTTTTATTACATTTGCTCCAGTCACTGTGTGTGCAACATTTACATTCCTACCAGTAGTTCATTCCACTGCAGGCCCGCCTTGGTACCGTAGATGATAGCTTGTCTGCCTCACGTACAAGAGGTCCCTATTTCGAGTCTCGCTCAGGGTAAGTTAGCTCGATAAGGATTTACCGGGTTTTCCATTATCCTGAAAGATCAGTGTCGGGTAACTCTAAGCTCTATGGACCCTGGAATCATTTGAGCATCATTTCACCCAGTCCATTCATCGTCCGATATGACTTAACGTTGGATTTCCGTAAAATTACACAAAACACACACTTAAAAACATTACTATTGGGTATCCAAGGTTATGACGTGTGTTTGCTTGTGTGTATCGGTAATGGACATAATATTTGTTCCTATCACAGGAAATCCTCAAACCGACAAGGAGTGAAATCGCCAAATAGCAGGCTACTTTTAATCGTTTGTAATACTCTTTCAATATATAGTTTAAATAGTAAACTTTTCTCTTGTTTAGTTCTAAAGCCAACAGCTTTTTGCAATATGTTACTCATTTAACAAAGTTTGCACTAAGAGTTAGAAGATACACTTTCCTCTCCCCAAATGTGTTTGAGGAAAACAAAATTTAGGATAATTTGGAATAGGCCGAAAATAGGTTAGCCATAACATAGCGCTTCTACCATCTCTGTCACATTTGTAGGTGCAACTGGTCCTCTCGACTCGACGTTTTGCACACCACTTTCATGCTGAACCTCGGCCCCGGTTTTCACTCCATTTTTGCCACCAGTAGCGCTAGTGCTGTGCCAGAACCATCCCATCAGGAACGAATCTAAACTTAGGCAGTGCTGTTCTCCAGAGAAATGGGCGTAACGGAACTGGTAATCATCCCGCCGACACCTCGAACTTGAAAGAGCCCAAAAATTAGAGAAGAGGTAAAATGTTATTAGAAATTAAATGGAGAGACAGGAACATCGGCGGATGTGATCAATCGACACAGAGTTTGCCCGGAAACAGAGGGAAAACCAAAGAAAATCCATGCATTAGGTACGTCGGCAAAGGGAGCCGAACACAGATCTCCCAAATGCTAGCCTCAGACCAACCCGCATAAGCCATCTCTCTCGTTAGTTTGTACCAACTTCATTTACCTTTTTAAGAAACTATAGGCTCTTAACTTTACATAGGACATATTTCGCAAATGCGCCAGCAGCAACATCAGCCTAGTTTATTACTTCCGTTATTCTTACTCTTATTCCGTTATTCTTATTCTTACTCTTTCTGTATATACGAGTAACTAGACAAGCACAGGTAGTGCAGAACGTCCACTTAAAACCTGAACCCGATTTTCTGCATTGATATGCTTATAATATATTGTAGTATTGGTACCAAAAACAAGGTAGTGAAGAATTGTTTAAATAAATGCTATTAAAGTGTGTTGTCTTCCGTACATTTTATACATTCATGTAAATAATAGAAGATATTCAGTGGAATTTAATAGCGACTATAAATCGAGATCGCTAGTTAAATGTATGGGTGAAGCATTTGAATAGTTTAGCCCAGAGGTTCTACTCCCATTAGTCCTGAACCCGTAGGAACTGGACCCAGGCCTCCTTCGACCAGGGAGTATCCGAGCTGTCCTAAAGGGCGCTCGGCGTCTTCCGTGGGGCTTTCCATGGGGACAAGACCTAGAGACTAACAAGCTCCCCCATCTGGTCCTATGGACTCAAGACGGGATGGAAGTGGATACGCCAATTACGCGCGTCAACCCTCAAGGTGAAGACTACCGAAAAACCTCGGTGGGGCCGGCTGGTGATCTAGCACACCTTCTACTAGCTTTGCAGGCTAGTACCCGGGAGAATTAATGGCTTCCCTCAACCCCTTCCGAAGACGTACCCGATTCCCACGGGTTTCGGGAACACACTGCCCCCTCGAGTCCATCCCAATCCGAACAACTCCCGAAGGAGGGGCTCGGCTGACGCATTTGAATAAATGACAATAAACTCGAATTAAAATCTGTCCCCTTATAAGTAACATTGGATTATGTTATATTTTCTAGATGCCACTTTCTGCATGGCTACTTGGGTAATTATATGCAATGGTTATTTCATATAAGACGTCTGTGAGCTAAATATTGTTCACGTGCTACTATAGTAATCAGTAAAGTCGTGTTTCGTAAGCATAATCAAATAGCTAAATAACCAGGTATGCAAGTACAAAAAATGATACGACTAAGCAAAAAATATGACATATTTTAAACCCATATATAAAAAATAAATCATTAACATATATTTCGTAGAATTCTTAGCTGGCCTAAACTTGTTACAGTACACGAGGGAGGTTATCTTGAGGTTTTCTTGTGCGACAATCCTGCGTTGGTCAGTGAAGAACATGAAAAGTAGCTCTGACCATCGTATGAAGTTACTGGAACATGTGGAAAGCATCAAAGTTGTTCTTGAGCGAATTACCCATCAAAATATTTTTCTGTACCAGAAATTATCACAGAAATTTTACACAATGCTTAGTAAAAGGTGGTTTGATTAATACCTTACTGATTTTCTTAAAGGCAGATATAACAGTACCGTAAGTCTCTGAAGACAACGTTACTGAAATATCATCTATTAAAGAAAGTGAATGTTCCGAGGTAGCATAATGCAAATCTCCATCTGTGTTATAGTATCAGTTATTTTGAGAAACTGTTATTGATGTATTTATCTTGGGTACCAATATGAGCAAAACATTCTTAGGCAGCGGCAATGCTGCTTGCATCTTTTGCAGCTAAGGAGTACCACGCTTTCTCTACAACATTGAAATGTTGTGTGTAGCATGACAAAGTTTACGACCAGGAACCCCATCTAGTTAAAACTGGCTGAGGAAGTGAAGGGAAATTGGCAAGGATGTATTGAGGTTCTTTAACCTTAACCGAAAAGAGTAAAAACAATTATTTCTGCTGGAAGCAGAAAACCACGTAGTTTACTTCCTCCAAAGTTGTCATATAGGACAATGACTGAAATGGGTGATGTGGCTCAGAGTTACCTGAAATTCATCTATCAGTATAATGGAAAATCCTGCACCCTAACCGCGATTCGAACCCGGGACCTCTTGAATGTGAGGCAGACACGCTAACCGAGGCGGTCAAGAAGACCCCCTTTTTATATCAGCTTCTGTCTCAGCGACACGATATAAAATGTCTGAATGATAAATTGATTGATAGGAGTGAGAATTTACTTTTAAATGATCGTTATTTGGTTAAAATAAGCTATTTTTATTAAAACATACAAAATAAATAAGCAAACCGGGATTTCGGTAAAAAGCATTTATAACCATTTCGCTATTTCCCTTAGAAATCCGAGCACTAATAATAATCAGTAATAATCAATTGCAGCACAGATCGAGATGGGACTGCAAGCGACGTTATACCCATCTAATTGGGGCGACAGAGACTGCAGGACTGCAGTGATAGGCAAAATATATGTTCAAACTATTCAAAAATTCTTCCTTTTCAAAACTTTCTGGTGAGTATTAAAAATATAATTATGGTATCTCAAACGGAGGAAGTGCAGAAAAACGTCTAAATGTATTTTCGATCAAATGAGGAACGTAAAATGATGAAAATTTGAACTGAAGAATAAATATGTAAGTTATGTAACTTGTTTATGTAACTTATGTATTTTTGGAAGAGAATTGCAAGCTTATTTAAATTATCTTCTTCTGCTTAGTGAAATTCTGCTCATTTTCCTAGGATGGGAATTTTCCTTTGGAGTAACCCAAACGTTGCAAGACAAAGAAAAAAGGATGTTAATAATTCAGACACAGGATTTACAATAAAAAGTATCAAATTCAATTAAATACACACTCGTTAATAAATAACATTTTATTAAGTCTTAATTCAGTCACCATTGGTTACATAATAACTGCATAAACAAATGCCAAACCTATTAAAGTAATGGTTGCTGTCATAGCCGACATTGGTATATCGCCTCTCCCAATATACCCCGGTCTTGCAATTCTGGTCCTCTATAAAACTGCAACAGCCAGATATTCATTACAAAAACTGTCCTGGAAGTTTTATTTCTCTTCTTTACCTGGTTTGGTTGATTTCCAAGTCAATGTCCCTCTTTGAAGCATTAGTTTTGTGGTCGGTATCTTCACCTGATGAGAGAGAATATTCTAACGGGACTAGACATTGAACAAGGGGTATAATCACCGTTCTTTGTACGTAGTCTCACAACTCGCACTCGCTCCTCCCTCCCAGGTATCAGATCTTCAATAATACAGAGCCGCCACTCCAGGTTATTCAGATCGTTCGTTTCAATTTGCACAGCGTTGCTTTTGCTAACTTTGTCATTATGATCCTGCTTAAGCTGAAGCTAACCAAGATACCCCTTACAAAATCGCTGACCAAGGGGATTTCCCATATACTTCTCACTTCCTCAGTTGAGTCACATCCATCGTATCAAGGCCTGGTATTGCTATCTCATAGCCTTCTTGAAGGGACTTTGCTGGATAGATTGGTATCAAGTCATTAGGATTTTGCGTGTCTCAGTTTAACGGACGACTATTAATAGTTGGTTCACACTCATAAAGGGAGTTAGTCACTCTTCAGATATTAGGTAAGTTTCCCAAACCTTACGAATTAGGCCTTTCATGAGAAGGATTAAACGTTCTCACTAACCACCCCACCACAAGGCTGCAGGGCAACTGAATATGCATAGATGGTTTCATCACTACAATAGGACTCCATCTTATGCTATTTAATCTTAGTCATTAATTTATTGAGACCTTTAACATTTGTCTGGTTGTAACTATAAATCGTGGAAGGCCTTCATCAATGCAAGATATATCGTAGTAATCCGTGAAGTAAAGAGACTGTAGAAAGTGATGCAAGGAGCTACAAATGCAGTGCTCGCTACACAACACAAACGAACAAACAAACCCACGTTTTCTGATCACCTCTCATCAGTGAGCCAGCCAGTTCCATATCAACAACTTCGAAAATCTTGGCATCTATCACGCGATCGTTAGGCAAATGTGGTGTACAAGCCTTTGGCCTATCCTTCTTGTATCTCCCGCAAATGACACATTTTGTACACATGATCTCACAGCTCTTCTTCCACTAAAAATCCAGAACCTTCTCCTGAGAAAACACAACAAACCCAATAAAGGCTGCACAACAGGATGATCTCCTGGCAAGACTGCAGGTTCACGATATTCAAAATTTTCTGCTTTCTCAAATACTCTTGTATTTACCGCAAAATACCATGTTCATCTATCACGGACACAATAGAAGTCATCATTTGGTCCTCAGGTCTTCGGAAACGTGCTGGAGAAATCTAATAAGTCTGCCTTTGGATTCTTCCAGTTCTGAAAGCACGAGGGCTCCACTCTTCCATTTTCGACTTGCATTTAAAAATGATCCGTTTAACTCAGCAAAAAATGATATCGACAAAAATACTAGTAATATTAGTCTCATATCAACGGTTCTGCTTTCTTTCTTTCGTTCATAATTCCTCGTCATATCTGATGCTGCATTTTGAAGCACATTATTTCCGCTAGTAGGTACACACAGGGTGGTCCCTTCCACCATTTAAAGCTTATGAGTACACTTGTTCCACATACCGAGGTAGGCTAAGGGGCGGGATTACATGCACCAGGTACATATCTCCAAGCTTCCTTTGGAGTCAATTGTCCTATATCCCTCACTCTGCTCTCAACTAAGACTCACAAAAGAACTTCGTGCTTTATCCATGTCTACACTGTCATAGAGTTCGTACATAAATAAACTAACACTGTGTGAAACACCTTTCTAAAATTATACAGCATTCGAACATTAATCGTAGCTCACATGATTTCGAGTCAAGGAATGGACGGTAGGCGAAAGGAGCTGTTTTTCATTTTCCTTGGTGGAGCTGAACCTGATCTCCAGATTCAGTTTGTATATACTGCGTCATGTACATATTGACCCGCATCGCAGAAGATGTGGATGCTAAGCTCTACATGAACTTCAGGAAATCTTCATGCAATTCCATTTGGTGCAATTCACAAAGTTCACGAGTCCATTTCCCAGGGTCGTATTTATTTCTTAAGGTACCAAGCGACTTCGTTTATCTAAAACTTCGGAAACAGCATAATGGGTACCTAGAAAACAATTGGGCCATAAATTCGATTAACTGCAGGCAGCAGCGTCCTCTTAGTTAAATTCTCCTCTGGAATATTTCCTAGAGCATCCTAGTTCAGATTGAGAGCTACTTCCTTGCGATTTCATTTTATTCCAAGAGTAGGTGACTACTTGAAGTCATCCTGAAGAAGTGGGTCAGTGCTCTTCCAACCGCAGAGTCAAAATTGTGCTTTGCAAGAGTATCTTGGGCTGTGTTGGCAAATATACAGCTCTTCCTTACATTACTCTTCCTTAAATTACATTATCACACCACTTTCGAAATTATAGCTGTCCTTCCTATGTCTAATAATATTAATAGTCACCTTATTTTTATCTTGAGCGTCAAGCAAGGCCTGATCTAAAATATGCTCAATTACAGGTGCTAGTATAAAAGGACTCGATAACACCCAAAAACTACTCGCTTGTGTCTGTATATTTCCACATCTTCCTTGCCCCACAGGTATTTTAGAAATAATCTCTCATCTGGTGCCATTGAAATTTGAATAAACGCCTTATCAATATCTGCAAAAGCCCCAACTGTCTTCTTACGGAAATTAAGGAGCAGAGTAGGAATTAGTTTGATGAAATTGGTATCATTTTCTAAACAACCATTGAGGGAAGGAGTATTACTTCTTCTAAAGGAAGTATCGAAGCCCGGTCTGATTGGTGTTGTTACAAAATTCTTAAAATGCTGGTCGATGAGGCTGATAATGACCGCTGATATCTGTCTGGTCACTAGGAACTTTTTCACTTATCCCCTCTCATAACCAGTCCTGAAAAACTTTGTCATATTCTTCCAAGTACCCATTGCGTTCTAGTTTCCTGTTCGTAGTTTGTAGTCTTTCTTCTGCTATCACAAACGATGGCTACTTCAGCCATTGAAGTCAAACATGTTATCTAGCAGCTCCTTTTATCTGAATGTTTTCAGGGAAATCTAGTCTCGCTTCTTCTTATAGCTGACAGTTTCTCTTTTCAGAAAAAGGACTATCTTTTCCCAAATTATCCAGTTTTAATAAATTGCTCATTTTCTCAATATTCAGCAGAATAGGTGTGAATATTTCTCATCACATCCTGACTGCTCATCTCTACCAAATGCTGTCCACACTAATGTTGTCATCATTGCTGTCGGGTCTCCCAACATTCTACGTTCATTCAGGAGTTTAGTCTTTAAGAAATTTGCGGAAATAAGGATTTAAATATCCTTATCTCTCCCTATATCTAAGTGTGACAGTCCAAGTTTTATCACTTGCACTGCTGTAAGACGAGGAACCTGACTGCAAGTGACAGGCTGGCTAACAGCTGTCAGTCTGTTTAGAATTATCTACATTCAGAAGAACAAGCTCAAATTCATGAAGTTCCACAGAAGAACCCTTACTACCATTAAACACAGCTTGGCTCACCATCACCTTCCTAGAGTCTTGAAGACTCAATCTTTCGGCTAGTTCTTCTTTCAGGTAAGATTGTTGTTCAGCACAGTCTAGAAGAACACGTACAGGCCACTGATTATATCCGTGTACCACTTTAAACAAAATTGTTTGAGATTAGACATATAAAGTGGTACTGCAGAACTTTTTCACTAACTTAGACTGCGTTAAAGCCTGTGGTTCCTTCTCAGTTCAACTTTTACTAAGGTTACACATGACTGAGTAATATTGTGGTTTACACACCTTACAGGAGAGCCGAGTGTTAGATTGTCTTGCAGTATGCTCAAACGTGGGACATCTGAAGCATGGAATGTACTTAGAGTGTCATAGTTTTAAAGCGCTGACAACCTGATGAAGCATGAATCTCCATTTTACAGAAAGCACACGAAGTCCTCACTCCACCAGTTGCAGCTACACCCTGAACAGTTGGAACATCAGATTTTCTCAAAAGTTTCTAAGCCTGAGACTTACCCGCACTAATGTTGCTGATCTTTCTGGTCAACTGCAAATATTCTTCATTTTTCTACTTCAAATTTCTGAAATTCCAATAAGTACTTGAGCCTTCCTTGTGCACCCGTTTCTTGCCTATTATCCCGTATTCTCAGCCACACTTATAAAAATTTGTCAGTCAAATTATAAACGAAATAATAATGGCCCTAGTTGTCGGTAGTTAGACCCATCGATTATAGCGACCTAAGAGTAAGCTCAATGCTGGCATACAACCGTGACAAGGCTGAACTTACATTCACTAGATTTATAATGTTCCTTATATGTAGATCAATCAATAAATTCTATCGACGATATCCTGCTTTTAACAACTCATCAATTGTAATAAAATTTTCAGGAAACGCCGCAAAACCACTCAGAAGTTCATAAGATCGTGTTCCAGGTGTCACAGATTCTCTTAAATACACATTCCTTTCAGCAAAAACCAGCTCGCAACTTTCATGTATTCGCTCAAACTGAGTCCAAAATGGTAGTCACTGCTAAATATCACCAGAGAATTTTACAAACCAACAACTCCGGCAATTTATTGACCAATCTGCCTTTTTGTGAATCCCTCGATCTTGTGGAACAAAGATCATTCGATACTTGAAACGCAGTAAATTTCTCGTACATACATTTCGCGGTTGTCCCCTTATCCCAATATGATTCGACTTGATCATATTCTTTATCTGTATCTTCGTCGGTGGCCTCATTGGCATACCCAGCTTACTGAATTTTCTCGTCCCGCTCTAATGGTCGATCTGTTTTGTCTGATAGGAGCCTAAAATTGGTGTCACATTTTCCTCAGAAAACTTGTTTTGCAACAGCTTGAGTGCTCTTGGATATAAACGTGTGTTCTTTCTTTCAAAGGGGGGCCCAAATGACCTTGTTGTCGACGGGCCCTTAAACACCACTCACTCACTCACTCTTTCAAAGGTGAATGTACAGCAGCCATGTCAAACAGTGAACTTTGGTAACCTTATATTACGATACAGGTTATTATTGCACGGCCAGAATGTGTCCTGTCACAGTCAACAAATGTTGATAATTCAAACTGAGGTCGTACAGTTAAAGGTATAAAATTCAATTAAATACACACTCGTTAATATATCATGGCAGAATTTATCGTTTAATTTAATCTTCTCCAGTGTAAAGTGGTTACCTAGCAGCTTCATCAACAAATGTCAAATCTATTAAAGGAATGGTTGTAGTCATATTCCACATTGAAATTTCAACTTTCCCAAAAGATGTCCTTAACGTAGTTTCGTTACTTGCTGTAGCTGTTTCGTTACTCGTTATAGTTGATTTAATGTTGTTTAATATTGTCTATATTTTCTTCTATTGGCCTTAGATGTAGAAGCATTAAAGTATTCAATTCCGTGTTTTGATACTGATCGAGGTTTTTGAAGTAAAACTGATGCATTTAATCGTCGACCTGTTTTGTATGGTATACGAACACGTGAAAAAGATTTTCCGTCCACGGATTGCAGAATACGAATTGAATAACCAGCCAAAACTTGTAGTAGGCGTTGAATTGAGTCCGGAAATCCCCACAAGTATCTGTACACTGAGGCAGAGAAAGCACAGTGTCCCGGTGCAGACAGCTGGTTACCATGGGCAGATATTCATTCAGATCGACACCAGTCCAGCCCCAGAGACAACCGTGTACGTAAATCCGTCTCTTATAAATTGGAAGTACAATAATCCGGAGTCATCGGCCGTGAATTCATCTTCTCTGTATTCCAACCCTCCTTGCACACCTGGAGGAACAATTAGCAGGGGTCATTGCCTCTAAAGGCAGTATCTCATAATGGAAATCCTCCCCACAGAACTTGGCAGAAAAAGCAGTATTCGCCGTACCGCAATATACCAATTTTGTAATCAAGCATACCTTAAGCTACAATAGAACAGGTGACCAAAAGCTGGAAAAAGGAGCAACAGCGGACAAGTAAGCACTCCTCATTAGGAAATGAAGATATGCCGGGCTGGTCGGCTGATTGACTCAGAGGAGGACTAGCTAGAAATAAGCTATTTCATTCCACATCAGAAACTGAAAATGATAACGTTTAAGGTCAATCGCAAAATGAAATTACACAGAGCAATATCAGATGTTCTGCAACCAAATCTGAACTAAACAAAGAACAGGGTTTCAGAGAAGCAAATGAAATGTAGGCAAATGTATACGATGTATAAAGGAGGAGAGAATTAATAGAGAACCTCCCAGTGAAATCGTCACAGATGGAGAAAGGAGCATTCTCAGATGGACATAGCTATATATTGCCTTCCTATAAACCTATATTACCTTTATTTAGCTTTACCTATACTCTGTTGTGTAGGCTTCTGTTACGAAAACAATCTTCTACCTGCTTCTGTCACAAAAATAATTTTTTTTTTTTTTAGGGATGGGTTTATGAAATATCTCGTTGATTGAAACATTGGATTCAGTAGCCTGAAGGGAAGATAAATCTTTCCAAACCACTATTGTCTGAGGGGTCTTGAACTCGTTCGTTTTGTATATTCAAGAGAAAATATAACCATTAGCTATCTTCTGAATTTAAATGTAAATGTTTAATTATTCCAATAAAATGGTTGTCTCTGCATTGCATATTTCCATATACTGTCTTCTGTAGTGAAATTTTTATCTCCTCCTTCTCTCCAGCACGTCTTAGAAAACGTAAAAATTTGCTTCAGGAAGAATTGGACCTCAAAATTTATTTACAGCAATTCAAGGAAATGTATTTGTCATAGGAGCAGCTTTAACTAATAAAAATTTTGGAGACATTCTTGAGAAAATACCAACGATGGAGGCTTCTTCTATTTAGAGCGCAGTTTCGAATGGAGATTTTGTTTCAATATCAGTCGTAAAATATATCGACTTTTCTCCTTGAAGTATTCATGTTGACAAACACAATCACACACGCTTAGCTTTATAAAAGTGTATCGTTCTTCTTCAGAGGGCCCCAAATGTGCGCTTTTTTCTGCCAAATGCTGATATATAAGATTTTTTGCCGAAAGAAGGTTTCCTCTGTTTACTACGGAATGTATATTCCTAGATTCTTTCCTTTATATAAACATTTTTCCTGTGAACTAATCACTCACCTTTAAACAACGGTTTTCGCAATATGCCGTATTTGTGTTTCATACTTACAGAAATACTCTTCACCGTAGTAATACATCTTGGAAAGTACTTTTTGTTCAAAACAAACAGAAACAAAAGACGTTACACTAGATACGCATAGACATTATAAATGTATATATGGTTTCATCAAACTTGCGACAGATGTCTCTTTCATTTATTCTCCAACACTGCTAATAGTAATATAATCTGGTGTGTGGCAGTGCCATGGATCAATTTTCCACCTACATCGGAACCCAGAACCAGGGTATGAGGCGGATTGAAAGCATAACAAAGGAATAAGTGACTCGCTCCTTAGTTTGCTACTTGAAATATCCATATGCCAAATTGCTTGGTGACACATTACTATTAGCCCACCTTCGTATCGTGGTGGTAGTGTGTCTGCCTCACGTTCAAGAGTTCGGGAGTTCGAATCTCCGTCAGGGTGAGTTACCTGGATAAGGTTGCGCCCATGGTTTTCCCTTATCCTGAAAGATGAATATCACGTAACTCTAAGCTCTATGGACTCTGGGATCATTTGAGCATCATTTCATCCTTTCCATTCATCGTTCGATATGACTTAGCGTTGAAGGACAAAAATTACAAAAAAAGCTATTAGGTATCCAAAATTATGTGCCTATAATTATAAATTAGTGACTTATTTTCATTTTCCGGGCTCAAATGTAAGTGAGACTAGTATTAAGCGAACATTCGTTATGCGTGCATTTCAAACTGCCTAGTTCCTAAATGAAGAAGCAATGTTGAAGTAACGAACAGTTTTGTTCGCTGAATTTAGCTTATTTATCCTTCTAAATCAGTTTTGTTATTAATAAGTTATGACGTGTGTTTTCCTGTGTGTATCAGTAATAGACATAATATTTGTTCCTATCCCTGAAAATCGTCAAATCCTCAAGGAGTGAAATCGTGAAATAGCAGATTACAATTTATTAGTTTGTAATTGCGTTTCAAAACACAGTTTAATTAAGGAAGCTTTTCCTTTGTTTAGTTCTAAATCCAACACTTTTTTTGCAATGCGTTACCTATTTGACAAAGTTTGCACTAAGAGTTAGCTGCTACACTTTCCTCTCGCAGAATGTGTTTGAGAAGAAGAAAATTTAGGATAGTTTGGAATAGCCCGAATATTGGTTAGCCATAATACAGCGCTTCTACAATCTCTGGCACATATTAAGGTCAATTAGTCATCTCGTCTCGATGTATTGCACATTTTCATGCTGAGCCACGTCACCGGTTTTCACCCCATTTTTGCTACCAGTAGCGCTACTGCTGTGCCAGGACCATCTCATCAGGAACGAACCTAAACTTAGGCAGTACTGACGTTTTCTCCACTGCGGTTTTCTCTTATAACGGACGTAACGGAATTAGTAATAATCCCACCTCTATGCTGAAAGAGCCCAAAAATTAGAGATGATGTGAAGTGTTAATAGAAATTAAATGGAGAGACAGGAAATTCGGCGGATGTGGTCAAACGACACCGTATATTCCTTGCAACAGCGCTAAAACGCCAAAGAAAACCATACATCAGGTACGTCGGCAAAGGGAACCTAACCCAGATCTTCCAAATGCGGGCCCCAGACTAACCCGCCTAAGCCATCTCTCTCATTAGGTTGTACCAACTTCACTTACCTTTTTAAGAAACTATAGGCTCTTTACTTTACATAGGACATATTTCGCAAATGCGCCACCTGCAACTTCAGCCTAGCTGACTATTTCCGTTATTCTTACTGCCGCTAGGTGACGGGATATTTTTGTATATCATCAACCTCTTAAAATGAAACAATACTTAAAAGTAAAACTGTGCCCCACAGTTGATTTCTTGATCGTTTCTTTGATATACTGCTCTTGATCTTTGTTAAACCAAGGTACTTACCTTTAAAACCATGTATATTCAAATTTCATCATATGCTCATTAAAGGACACTCTTCTTGACCTGCGTGTATTATGCATCCCGTTGGTGGAGGAGTAGTCAGCTTCTCATTGCCGTTTTGACATGCTCTCGTGCATTGATCATAACGGTTCTATGAAAGATTCCTCTTTCGGAGTATACGAGTAACTAGAAAAGCACAGGTAGTGCAGAACACCCACTTAAAATCTGAACTCGATTTTATGTATTTATATGCTTAAAATACTTTGTAGTATTGGTACCAAAAACACCGTACTGAGTAATTGTTTAAATAAATGCTATTACATGTGTTGGCTGCCATACATTTCATACATGCATGTGAAGAATTGAAGATACTCGTTGGAATTTAATAGCGACTATAAAACGAGATGTATGTCTGAAACCAATGAACGCGAATTTAAATCTCTGCCCTTATAAGTAAAATTCGAATATGTTCTATTCTTTAGATGTCAATTTCTGCATGGCTGCTTGGGTAATTGTTTGTAATGGTTATTTCATATTAGAAGTTTGTGAGCTAAATATTGTTTTCGTGCTACTATAATAATCACAAAGCCCTGATTTGCAAGCATAATCAAATAGCTAAATTACCAGGCATACAAGCACGAAAAGTGTAACAAGTAAGCTACAAAAATAAGAAATACTTTTATCTCTTAGATAAAAAATTAATTTATTACCATATGTTTCGTAGAATTTTTAGCTGGCCTATACCTGTTACAGTACACGAGGAAGTTTATCTCGAGATTTTGTTGTGCCAAGATCCTGCGTTTTTCAGTGAAGGACATTTTATACAATGAAAAGTAACTCAGACCGTTGCATGAAGTTACTGGAACATGTGGAAAGCATCACAGATGTTCTTGAGCGAATTACCCTTCAATATACGTTTCTGTACCAGAAAGTATCACAGAAATCTTACACAATGCTCAGTAGCCAGTGTTTTGATTAATACCTTACTGAGTTTCTTAAAGGCAGATTTAACAATGCTGTAAGTCTCTGAAAACAACGTTACTGAAATTTTAACAAATCATTTATAAGCATTTCGCTATATCGCTTAGAAATCCGAGCTTCATTAATCAGTGGTGATTAAGTAAAGTTCACTAGGCAACAACATCTGTAGTACACATACTAAGAAAGAGCTGCTATCAAAATAGGAAATAAAGGTTCAAGAAAACGTAAGTAGCTGCGGGTAACTGCAGTTCAGTTCGAAATTGGACTCCAAGAGATGTTCTACTCATTTAATACCGCTCGACAGGGGCTGCTGATCTGCATTATTATGGATAATTAATATTGGCCTATTCAAAATTTCTTTTTTCCAAACCTTTCTGGTAAGATTTAAACAAAATTATTATGAGGTCGCTTTTGTATAAAAACACACAATGGGAGAAAATGCAGAGGAAATTCTAAATGTATTATCGGGCAAATGGGGGATGTAAAATTGGTGAAAGTTGTAACTATAGAGTACATATGTGCTTATGTAACTTCTATATAATTTTGGAAGTTTGTTACAAGTTTATTTAAATTATATACTTACAAGTTTATTTAAATTATATACTTCTATTTAATGAATTCCTGCTCATTTTCCTAGGTTAGCGATTCTTCTTTTGAGTAACGCAACAAGCTGCCAGTCAAAGGAACGAATACTAATATTTCAGACACAGAAATTACAGTTAAAATGTATCAAATTCAATTAAATACATACTCGTTGATATATAAGAACATAATTTCTCGTTTTATTCAATCTTAGTGCAGCCGCCAATGGTTACAAAGTAATTGCATTAACAAATGCCAAACCTATTAAAGGAATGGTGGTAGGCATAGCTGACATTGGTATATAGACTTTACCAACATTCTCCCAATTCGCAATTTTAGTTCTCAACATTCAGTCATTCATTACAAGAGCCGTCCTGATCGCTCTATTGCGCCTCCACGCCGACTGTGGTTGATCATTCATTCATTCATTCATTCATTCATTCATTCATTCATTCAAGCAGCTGGCTGCTGACTGAGGGTCAGCACGACGTGTGTCATTCGTGTAACTGTCCTACACGGACTTAGCCACTTAAAGACAGGACATGCATGATTTTGCAGGGTGGTGGTTTAAATTTAGGTGAATGAAAATAAGGGAGGTGGTGTGAGAGATTATGGAACAGTTTCATTTAGAATAATTATTCAGTTTTCAAATATAAATAATTTTGACGTTGTAATAACAAATTTATTGCTTCCGGGTGTGCCCGCATACCATGCGGGGAAGCCGATAGAACTTGAACCGTCTTTGTGAAGTTCGATAGTTCCCTAGACACCTAACCAGGGTGCTCTATTGTTGAGGGAAACTCGCGTTGAATTTTGTGGCCCGGCGCCTAATGACATCTTCCACATAGTGGAGAGATGAGGCTTCATGAAGGTATCTCACGGGAAACCTCCAACAAACAGAATAGATGACCCTAAAGCATCTATTTTGTACACGCTGGAGTTGTCGCAGTTTGGTTCCTGCGGCCATACCCCAGATCTCACGCGCATAAAGCATTATTGGTGGAATTAAAGCCTGAAAAAGGCGCACTTAAGGGGTGTAGTAGTAGTAGTGGGGCTTAGGGGCGCAAAACTGCTGAGGTCATTAAGGGGTGTGGGCATCCTTGACCGCATCATGGGGAATAACGAAGTCGAAGCTCCGCATGCCAAATGAGCTACCTCCTGGATGTGACCCCCAAAGATTAGGCCCTTGTCAAACTTTACACCCAAATAATTGACAGACTTTGTCCAATCTATCCTTCTGCCAGAATAATTAAAAGAGGGTAGGTTGGCGGGAAAATGCCGCTTTGTGAAGAGTATGGCTTGGCTTTTCTCCGGGTTGATGGACAATCGCCAAAGCATGCACCAGTTGTGGATCAAGCTTAGGTGTAAGGCTCTGCCTGCGTTTCTATCTGTGTTGTATAGCAGCAAATCTTCTGCATACTGGGCGATGTTGACATGCAGCTCCGTGGGGAGATCTGCCACATACACTCTAAAAGGCGTAGGGAGTAAGACAGAGCCTTCGGGGACTCCGCCTCTTATGGGTGTTCTGGTAGATAGCTTTCCCGCCACAGTTACTGTGAAATATCTGTGCTTAAGGAAAGTGTGAAGAAGATGTATCATGTGTGTAGGAACCCTCAGGGTGATCAGTTTATGTAGGAGACCCGCATGCCAGGTGGTGGACAAGGCCTTCTCGACATCCAGAGATACTGCCGCAGTGTGTGCCCTTTCCTGGAATCCCAGGGCAGCGGCCACCACCAACTGCTGTGATATCGAGTGCCCAGGACGAAAACCAAACTGATGGGGAGGGATAACTTGAATGTTCCCCAGTAGGGGCGAAAAGGGGGTTAAAACTTATGAGAGGACTGACAGGAAGTTAATGGAGCGGTAACTGGCAGGGAGAGCCTAATTTTTACCGAGCTTTAAAATGTATATCACACGAGCCTCCCTCCACTATCGTGGAAAGCAGCCCAGGGTGAGACACACGTTAAAAACCCGAGTAAGAAAGAGCACGGCTTTGAAAGGGAGATAACAGGGTTCAACCCATCAGGTCCCAATGCCTTTTTTGGATTTATACGCAGGAATGCGCCCTGGAGCTAACTGGGTCGAATAACAGGAAGTCGGTCCACCAGAGCAGGAGGACGTCGAAGATACTGACGTACCTCTCACTTGACGCGGCCAGTGAGGTCTAGGTCCTGGGGGTCATCTCGTAACCTCATGGTCCTCTCTAGGTAGTCGGCAAGCACATTTGCTTTGGCTTGGGGACCATACACCAGGCCTTGGGTGCCTTGGATAGGGATGGTTGGTGCTCCTCCGCGATTCCGGTGTTTTTCAAGCCTCCACGCTCCACCATTCTCAAAGTTCACTCGAGACATCAACTCCTACCACGCGCGCACATGGTGCTCTGTAGGCGAAGCCGAACCTCTCGGCGCACGCACCCGAGCAGAACTTGATTGTGGCGAGTGCGGTGTCTCTGATAGAGTCTGCGGGCCGGCTAAGAGCGGCAGATGAGTAAATGGATGATCAGCGGAATGACGTGAGGGTGTAGTGATGCTGGAGAGTGAACGGTAAGGTTATGAACAGTTCGCCCTACGATGGAGGAGAAAGAAGAGATCGCCGTATCTTAGGTTGGTATAACTGTAATGTGTGGGTTGGGAGGTATGGAGTCATTTAGGCAGACCCGTAAGCAGTCCCAATCCACCTCATGGTTTTGAACCGTGAAGTCATGACTGACAATCCGTAAAATGACCTCAGCCACAACTGGGTTGTGGTCGGAATGTAAGGCGCTTTGTGAGTTGGGTAACAAGTGGAATGGGAACTGATGATTTCGAAGTCAATGACCGAAGGGCGGCCTTGAATTCGCGGGAAATCAGTGGCTTGACAGGGTCCCTCTTCCCTCAGTTGAGGATCTCCATCTTTTATGCGGATGATTTCTCTGCCTCTTGCGTCTGTCCGCGGACCCGAATGCCGACGCGGGTGTTTAGCATTCAAATTCCCAGCCATAATGACATTGGGATGTAGGGCGAGGATAGAGAGATAATCGTTAGCAACGAACTGTCGACGAGAACGGTGATATGCAGACACTATGAGGATCTCGGAACCGCCCAGGATTACGCAGACGGCCGTGGGTCCAAGGGTTTGAAGGGGGGAAGCTGGACAGGTTTAAAGACCACACCCCTCCTCACGACGATCACCGTGTCACCACCACGACGGCCCACACGGTCGACCCTGAGGCAGTGATAGCCGGAAATCCGGAAGGAAATTTCAGGTCGGTGGTGTGTTTCTGATACCAGGATGAGATCCAAAACAAATGATCTCGCAAAATGTACAAATTCATCTTGTTGTCCATTGATGACACTCGCATTCCAGAACGCGAATCTGAACGAGGTCAGAGACCTAGTTCGACCCGCCGTTATGGCTCGCGCGGCTTACTGTGGATAACAAGGCAAGCGTCTCCATGGCAATGAGCATTCGGGCTGAAGAATTTGTGGTGTCAAAGAACCTCACCACCAGTTCGCAGCGACGCCGGCCGTGGTTCTGCAGCACTTGCTGCATCCAACCCACCATCTCTGAGGAGAAGCTTCATTTGAAGAGGAATTTTTGGTGGGAGTGGGGGCTGTAGAAAGACGCATGGGAGCCGGCCTACCATTTGCTCGCCCATCCCTCAGCTCACGAGCGGGCTCGGGAGTACCTCGCCGGCTCGACGCCTCAGAATCGGTCTCTTACTCTCTGGCCGGACGTCGTGCCTTGCGTTCCACGAGAGTGGGTGGTCGTAGGAGCTGTTTGTGTAGCCTTAGGTGGGCGTGCGTGTTTTGCCTGTGTTACGGCTGGCAAATCCGCAGGCTTGCACGCTACCTCCGCAAAGGTAGGCACACCTCGTGCTCTCTGAGTTGAACCAGAGGCATTTGGCTGCAGTTTTTCTGCGGAAACGATTCTGAATAGCTGATGTTGGTGCTGGCGTCCTCCTAGAGGCTATCACAACACCGTAAGCAGCGTGGGTTACGGGGCAGAAGTTGCTGGAGTGATTAAAACCCAGGCACCTATAACATTGAGAGGGGCCGTCAGAGCCCTTTGCTGGTTCCAAATGAACCCGGAGGTAAAAGATGGTCATGACACCATCCAACCTGACTTCCGGGTCACTTGCTTGCTCCACTAGTACGAGGAACATTTGCATAGGGCATTTTGTGCCTTGGCGATATGGAGCTGGCTTCTTTTGTTGCTTTACCACTCTCGGGGTGATACCCTGGCGGACGAGATCTGTCCTGATGTCTTCCCCTGAGGTATCCACCGGCAACCAGCGGATAAGCCGGCGCACTTCACGGGCTTTCTCCAGCTCCAAGGTAAAATGGGATGTCTCTCTTTTTGAGATGTAGTAATAGGCTGTAAATTTTCACTGCTTTAGCCTGGAAGATATAGCGGATTTTATTTCTCCGCACTGCGCAAAACTGCGCCAGGGTTGGAGTGACTTTTTTGGGAAAGCCAACAGCCCCGCGGAAGTCATCCCTAATGATCGGAGGAACGTGTTTCCGTTGTCACCCACCATTCTGACCTCCGCCAGCATTTGCAGAGGTTCGAAGTCTGGACCAGCCAGAGGGCACGCCCTCTGCAACCAGCCTCTCAGGGCGCTTCGCTTTCCGTGATTTAACTTCACGGAACTCCCCCTCCTGCTCGCCATCCATGGACATGACCGAGGAGCTATGCTCCGAGGCATCCTACTATGTCGAGCAGTAGCTGGAGAACGTAGTGGTCCTCCCACTATGGTAGGAAAGAGAGGTGCGAACACTGGCACACTCATCCTCGGACCCCGAGTTTTTGCCTGAACGATGGACTGGCTCGCGTAAGTCGCCTGATTGGTTGTATCAAGCAGTATTACCTTGCCTTCTCCGACGCGGCGTTGTTGGCGAGGTCTCCTCTTCCTAGTTGCACCAATAGAGGTGCTGGTTAAGGCCGTTGCGGCCGAGTTGGCTAGCCCTTCAGGAGCAGTACTAGTGGATGGAATGGGTTCCATCGCTGGTAGGTTTACTGACTAGGGCCAGACAGGTACAAAATGCACTGCACCAGAGGAGCAGTGCAAAAACACACGAACGTGTGCCCTCACCTGAAGGTAGCAGGGGCTGAGAAGCGTGCCAATAATAGGACCGACCACCTGTAAACACAGATGCGGCTTACCCGATACTATGTAACGGATGGCTTTGACCGTCAGTGGTAACCCGCTACCATATGTTGGCTTTCCGTTCTTGAAGAATGCAGGCACTGGTAGGCAAGCAGGATATTTGTTATCCCTGAGATGAAGGCAGGTTGTTTTCTCCGAGGTCCTCTAGAAGCAGAGCCGAAGATTCAAGCCGCAATTGCCGGAACATTTTTTCCTCTCTTCTCTGACTCTCCGCCGTCACACCATGGGAAAGAGGAGCGCCAGCAAGAAGGGGAACGCCGCCAAGAAGAGGCAACCTAGCCGAGCAACGAAGCTACAGTCGCCGCAGCCTTCATCTGCCAGCAGTTCACCAGCCACCTCTCGGGCACCATCTCTTTTCTCTCTGCCGGTACTCGCAGAGGGGACGAGCCGGCTGGAGAGCCTAGGGGAAAGTTCTGGGCCAGCGCTGAATCGGCTCCAGTCAACGCCCGCCCGCCTAGTCCTCCGCTTACACGCCTGGCTGCCGGACGCTCTCGGCCTGCATTAGCTGACTCCACGTCCATGCAGCAGGACGCAACTCCAGTACACTCCGCAGCTACACCAGCCAGCCAGTCTCCCCGCAGCGCAGCCATCTCAAGCCAACTAAGCTACGCCGAAGCCCTCTGCTCTTCTCCAGCCGCAGGTCCTACGCTGCTCCCAAAAAAGAAGTCCTACGCCGTCTACACACCAGAACACGCCGCACCGCACTCGGCAGTTATCCGCGGGGTCCACGAGATCTTACGATCCACTACATACTCGTCGCACCTTACAGCTCTGGCCCTCTACTCTGAAGATCACCAGAATCAACACGCGCCATGGTCCTTCTAACCTTGTACAGCTGCAGCTCGCCCACATAGCCGACTACGAGGCTGCCTTGAGGACGGGCCTGCCCTTGTTAGGGCAGTATCTCAGAATCGAGGCTAGCAGAGCGTTACGTCACCATACATGTCGACGCTGCTGTGGCTACGGACACGACCTCAACGTGCAACGCTCCACCTCAGTGCCACTATTGCGGTGCCTCAGCACTGATATTCCAATGCACGCGCCGCGACCTTCGCCGCCGCCGACGCTACTGTGCCACCTGCGATGGCCTTGGCCACTACACAGGTCAGGCACAGTGCCCGCTCAACCCGAACAGGCGCAGAACCACCACACCAGCAGCTCCTGTTCCGGGCCATTCCTCACCACCTACGCCAGCGTTCTACGAGGAACTCAGGACTGCTTCAACCAAGATCCAGACCGAACTTCATAACACAAACAACCGCCTGGCTGCACTGGAGACGCAGCTCGCTTCCGCCGCCACGACCATCCAGTCGACCTCCACGGACACAGCACCTGACATCGCCGAGATAATCACACAGCTCGAGGAGACCATCATAGAGGCGACAGCAAAGAGCTTCGGTACCTTTCTGACCTTCTTCACATCGGAACTCGCAAAATTCTCCGCCCGCCTGGAACAAATGGAGGATCTCATCAACAAACTTTCAGAGGCTGAAGACAACTACCATAACCCAGAGCCACTCATCAAGCAAACACACCAATCTGCCACCGTGGACATCCCATCTACACTTCAGATCTTAGCCAACGGACTAGACAACAGCAAGATCGACCTGCACAGGATCGTTCAAACACTCCAAGCCCACCACGACTCATACGACCACAAACACAACAACGGCGAACAAATTAGAGCAATCAACCTAACAGTTAACCCATACTTGGGCCATCTACGCCGACTGAACACTTAGTACCGAGCAGACCTAGACAAAATCCACCCTGACTCCCCAGTTTGGCTTCCAGGGCGCAAGCCATGCCTGCCATCCAGGCCTTATACTTACGCCAGGCAGCATGATAGATGCTGCTAGAAATATACGATAATTACCAGAGTGCTTAACGCGGGATCTGCATAAACCTACCCACACTTTCCCTCACCTAACCCCGCTTCCACGTAAGAAGCGATGATTCATGTTTTTGTTTCAATAAAGCAAATAAAGAAAATGCCCGAGGGACGTTTCCGATGTGGCAATGCGCTTGCTGGAGAAGTTCTGGTCGGCACGTCCGCTAACCAATTCAGTTTCCCTCTCTAAATTATCAGTCTTCTGGGCGGTCTCTTCGCCTGATGATAGGGAACATTCTAATGGGATTAGACGTTGTACAGGACGCAAAATCACACCGTTCGTTGTATGAATTCTCACAACTCCAACTTGTGCCTCCTTCCCAGGTAACAGAACTTCAATAATACCGAGTAGTCATATTCGCTTTTTCAGATTGTTGGTTACAATTAGCACAACGTCGCTTTTGCTGACTTTGTTAAGCTGATCCTGTTGAAGCTGATTTTTATATATAATTTACATCCACCAACGTTAGGCCATATCATACGGTGAATGAATTTAATGAAATGAGGCTCAAATTATTCCAGGGTCATTGGAGCTTAGAGTTACCCCACATTCGTCATGAAGGGTAAGGGAAAACCCCGGAAAAGCCTTATCCAGATAATTCACCCAGACCGAGATTCGAAATCGGAACCTCTTGAACGACAGGCAGACATGCTGTTTAAGCTGAAGGCGTGAGTGATGATGAGTATAAGGGCGCTCAACTACAGAGGTCATCAGCGCCCTTTTTAAATGAAACTGGTCATGGCAAAAGCCAGATATAAATTATTCTAAAACAGTATATGTTAAAAATGACAAAAAATACATACGCCTTGAAAAAAAAATTAAATAAATAAATAAAATAAAAATGTCATCCAAAAACCATAAATTCTATTTGCTAAATCCTAAAATCTAATCTCGAAAAGAATCTAAAAACCTCCACTACTGCGTGATCGTCCGCTAGCATTTCTGCAAAGCTGACCGGCAGCTGCAGAGACGTCCTAAGGTCTGCTAGGTGAAAACACTCTAGCAGCACGTGTCGTACAGACAACGCTTCATTACAAAACGGACACAGTGGAGAAGGCTCCTTTTTAAAAAGAAAACTATGAGTAAAAATGCAGTGCCCAATTCGTAACCGAGCCAAACTCACCTCCTCGCGACGAGATGGCCGACAGGAGGTAACCCAGGGAATCGGAAGTTCTTTGACAGATCTAAGTTTATTATTGCGGAGAGCAGACCACTCTTCCTGCCAGCAGGTTTGCACAGCTCTCCGCAATTCGGCCCTAAAGTCTTCCGATGTCACAGATGGTATTCGAACCCTGGACTTCATGATAGCCGTCTTGGCTGCTGAATCCGCCATTTCATTCCCCCGCAAGCCTACGTGACCAGGGATCCATGCACACACCACGTTAACGCCAGAAGCGTGTAAAACGTGGAGGGTATCCTGTATACGCTGCACAATAGGGTGGTAGTTGTACAGCTGCCGTAGGCTTTGAAGTGCACTGAGGGAATCACTCAGGATTAAGCAGTCCCCCAACTTTCGTCGGCGTACGTGTAAAATGGCCCGGTATATTGCATAAAGCTCTGCAGTAAAAATGGAAGTGCTAGTGTGGAATCCGAATGTATACGGTTCGGTTCCACACACGTAAGCACAGCCAACACCATTTGAGTTCTTGGAGCCATCAGTATAAATTACAAAATGGTCCTCATATCGCGATAAAAATTCTAAAAAGCATGTGCGGATACTAGACATAGACATGGTAGATTTATCATATTTAGTCATGCCCAGATCAACCGGGGACGCTCTGCACAACCAAGGAGGGTATGTCCTCTCCCCCCTAGGATACATCTTGGGCATTTCAATATCAGGATGTCTAAGGAGCTCCCGGAAACGAAAACCAGGTGGCTTTGGTTTAATAGTAGTGTTCCTATAACGCACGTCCATGAAGGTATTAAAGAACGGCGTAAACGATGGATGTGTGGGCATGCAATTAAGTCCACAGCCATAATTCGCTAATAACATGTTGCGCCTGTACTGCAGAGGAGGTTCTGCAGACTCAGCATACAGGCTTATAACTCGGCTCGTTGGAAATGCCCCAACTGCTATACGTATGCCACAATTATGGACTGTGTCTAATCTCTTCAGCACAGATGGTCGTGCTGAGCCATAAACGATACTACCATAGTCTAATTTGGAACGGATGAGTGCCCGATAAAGTCGCAATAACACTGCACGATCCGCTCCCCACGATTTTCCACTTAGTACCCGCAAGATATTCAAAGATCGGTCACATCGTGCTTTCAGTTGTGCTATATGCGACGACCAACTAAGTTTTCTATCAAATATCAATCCAAGGAACCTCGTCTCATCTGCAAAAGGTAGTAGATCAGCGCCTAGCCGGAGCCTTGGAGGTAGTCGACTCTGCTGACGCCAGAAGTTTACACAGATGGTTTTCTCAGCGGAAAATCGGAAGCCGTTTTTTAAACTCCAACTCTTAAGGTTGTCCAAGGTGGTCTGAAGACGGCGCTCTAAAAACGGAGTGCGCTGAGATGTACAGTAGACGGCAAAGTCGTCTACAAATAGGCATGACGAGACACCTGGAGGTACACATTTCGAGATAGAATTAATCGCAATAGCAAACAACGTAACACTTAGTACCGATCCCTGTGGTACACCGTTCTCTTGAACAAAAAGGTTCGAAAAAACCAAGCCAACCCTTACTCGGAATACGCGGTCTTTCAGGAATTCCTGAAGGAAGAGTGGTAGGCGTCCACGTATATTCCAGGTGTGCAGAGTACGTAGCAACCCTGCCCGGCAACACGTATCATAAGCCTTTTCGAGGTCAAAAAATATTCCGACTGTTTGACAGTTCTTAAGATATCCGTTCATAATCTGTGTCGACATGGAAACAAGATGATCCACTGTTGAACGGCGTCGTCGGAAACCGCACTGGACGTTATTCAGTAGGTTGTGCGTTTCCAGCCACCATACCAACCGCCCATTTATCATGCGTTCCATCACCTTGCATACGCAACTGGTGAGGGAAATAGGGCGGTAGCTAGAAGGGAGGTGACGGTCCTTGCCAGCTTTCAAGATAGGTATAATGGTAGCTTCTCGCCACTTTTCAGGAAACGTGGCATCAACCCAAACACGGTTATAGACCTCGAGCAGGAATGCCTTCCCTTCAGGTGAGAGATGTTGTAACATTTGAACGTGGATTCCGTCCGGCCCTGGTGCTGTGAGTCGCGATGACGAAAGAGCGTGTTCTAGCTCTGCCAAGATGAAGAAGCGGTTATCGTCTTCAAGGTTTCAGGAACTAAACACGAAACCTTGAGATTCTACCTGAGTCTTAATTGAGATAAACTCAGGAGCATAATTGCATGAGCTAGACACCTGAGCGAAAGCACAGCCGAAGGTGTTAGCCACAACAAACGGATCAACAACAACTCCTGCAGTTGTTTTCAGACCAGCGATTGGCAGGTGGGTTGATTTTCTGGCCACGCGCCTTAATTTATCCCATACAACAGATGAGGGTGTACATCTATTAAAAGATGATACAAATTTGTTCCATGAGGTCTTTTTGCTATTCTTAATTATTTGCCTAGATTTTGCACGCGCTTTCTTGTACTCAATTAGATTACTTAGCGTAGGGTGTCGTTGGAGTACCCTTAGAGCACGTCTACGAGCACGAATAGCATTCCGGCAGTCGTTGGTCCACCATGGGACAGGAAATCGACCGGGTTGGGTAGCCGAACGTGGAATAGACTGTTCTGCAGCGGAAAGAATTTTCTCTGTGAGATGATCGACTAAATCATTCACAGAATCGTGCTCGTTGTATTCAAAGACAGCCAACTGGGTGTAAAGATTCCAGTTGGCACGATCAAAGCGCCATCTAGGGATACGTGAGGGAGACACATCTTGTGCTAAGAGACTAAGAAGACATGGAAAGTGGTCGCTGGAATGTAAATCAGAGATGACATTCCACTGTAATGAAACAGCTAACTGGGATGAACACACTGCCAAATCGATGTGCGAATAGGTGTTAAACGCGTCTGAGAGGAATGTGGGCTCTCCGGTGTTCAGGAGAACCAAGTTATTGCTCTCCAGGAATTTTGCAATGAGGTTGCCTCTCGAACATGCCCGATTTGAGCCCCAAAGTGGGTGATGGGCATTAAAGTCTCCAACTATTAGAAATGGTGTTGAAAGTTGGGAAACCAGATCTTCAAGGTCAATTAACGAGAGGTCATCTGATGGCGGGAGATATACAGTGCAAATGCAAAATTCGATTGATGGCAGCTTAATCCTTACAGCTACAGATTGTAAATCAGACTGTAGCTGTAACGGATCTACAAATATGTCATCCCTGAGGAGCATCATAGTACCCCCGTGTGCAGGAATGCCCTCTTCTGTTTCAACATCACACCTCAGTGGTGTGTAGCGTCTGATTTTAAAGTTGTCTTTTGGTCGTAGCTTAGTCTCTTGTAAGCATACCACTAAGGGGTGATGCTTACCGAGCAAAAGTTCCAATTCTGGTCGATGCGCTCTTAATCCTCGTATGTTCCATTGTAGGATAGCCATTGGAACTATGGGATATAAGATGTAAAGGTAGTCTACATTAAGACGACTTCATGGGTGGCCGAATCAATTTGCCCTTTTTCTTTGGTGTAGGGCTAGTTTCGGCAGGTTTATCCTGCCTCTTCTTTGCTGCAGATGTAGCAATGTGGTCAACTGTTTCCTGCTCCATATCCTCTATGGAAGAGGACGGTTTTCGTTCTAGAACTTTCGAATCGATGGGCTCGAAGCGATTGGAAATCCGACCGACGTAGATGACGGTCGCCGGTCGTGGTCCTCCCCAGAAGATGACTCACAGGATGATCTCGGAGACGCTCTAGGGCTACGTTTCTTGGACTTTTCTGGAGCAGACTTTGTGCTTTCTTTCAGGAAGGCAGTTCTATCATACTGCGTCTTGAACTTGATCTCTGGTGCTTGGTATACAATGGGCAATTTCGTCCTGTTGTTAGAAGTGGATGCTTTCTCAGGCGACTTCACTGACTTGTTATTTTCAGTAGTCTGTGTTCTCGGAGTTTTAGATGTTGTTACTGATGCTCTTGGTTGCGATCTAGGCACTAGAACTTTCTCGGATATTGTTGCCCCGTTTATATCAGATGTTTGGGTACCAGCCTCCCGTTTCGGTGACGGAGTAGCCGCCACAGAGCTATAGGTACGGGAGGTGGTTGAAGAGGGCTTGAGAATACATAGAAGTTTCCGGGCTTCCGAAAAGGATACCTTTTCTTTAACCCGGATCTCCTGAATAGCTCGCTCTTCAATATAACGGGGGCATTCTCGTGAACTTGATGGATGTTCACCGCTACAATTTACGCATTCCGGAGGTGATGTACATGCATTTTCATGCATGCCGGCTCCACAGCTGACACATGTAGTTGCGCCTTTACAGAGTGCACTAGTGTGACCGAACCGCTGACATTGGTAGCATCTCAGAGGGTTAGGTATGTATGGTCTAACCTCAATCACTTCATATCCTGCCCTGATCCTTTGAGGGAGATCTACCCGATCAAAGGTCAGGAACAGGGTACGAGTAGGAACCATATCCCCTCGTTCTCTCCTTTGGACACGATAGACTGCAGTTACGCCTTGTTCCTGGATGTTCTCCTGAATATCCTCGTTGGACATTCCATCCAACGTGCTAGTGTTTACAACACCGCGCGAGGAATTCAGGGTCCTATGCATCTCCACTTTGACTGGATAACTGCCCAGCATGTTGGCTTTCAGTATCTTTGCTGCCTGGGATGCTGTAGTTGCTTCCACCAGCAGCGTGCCATTTCTGGATTTTGTACATGATTTAACAGCACCAGCTATTTTTTCAAGACCTTTCTGTATAATAAACGGATTAACCGTAGAAAAAGTTCTACCTTCCTCCGTTCGTTTAATAACTAAGTAGCGAGGACCACACTCAACTACTTGTTTAACACTGTTTTCAAATAAATCCTTTCCACGTTTATTGTTTTTTGGGGGGTGTAGGTTAACCATAATATTAGGTCTAAATTTCATCCCCCAGTGCTCCCCACTCACCACGGAGTCCAACAAGGGGTCTCCCCACTGGGATGACAGGGCTACACAGGGGATATAGCGAGCTCGCCATCCCACTCACCCTGGAGTTCGGTACAATACCTAGTCCTGGCCGATTGATTAGGGGTGGGTTAGTCCCTAACCTCCCGTTTAGGCGAAGCAGAAGCCAAAGTAGTGTATTAGAAATGCGCACCCTCCCCGAATTCAGAAAAACACTGTTACGAGCTCAGATACGCATCCCTCAACTACCAGGACAAACCTTTCCACCGACACGGGTCTCCACGCACGGCCTACACGTGGGTGGGCCTGTTGACCGTCTCCCTCAACCACGAAGAGGAGCCCACACGAGGGAGACTGTTGGCTCGGGACCCCGGGTTCGCCAAACCCGTACCTACCGAAGTAGGCCCCTGGGGGGTTTAAGCTGAAGCTGACCACCACACTCCTTACGAAGTCACTGACGAAGGGCATTTCTCACTTGCTGTTGATATGCCTCTCATTTCCTCAGTTCAGTTCCATCCATCGCATCCGTTTCTGGCACCTTGAAGGAAAATCGCCGGTGACATTGGTCTCATGTCATCAGGAACTTCTGTGTCTAAGATTAAGGGATGACTATTAATAATTGCTTCACACTCACATAAAAGAATCAATAATTCTTCAGATGCTAGGGAAGTTTCCCCTAAACATTACGAAGCAGGACTTTCATCAGTCCGATTAAATTTTCCCACCAAACATCCCACCACGAGAAATTGGAGAGTTGGATTTCCGCAGAATTCTTTGAACACAGCAATAAGCCTTGATCTTCTGCTAGTTAAGCGTAGTCATCATTTTATTGAGATCTTTAAAATTTGTCCGGTTCTCACTATAGATCCTGGAAGCCCTTCCTCTATTCCGGATAAATTTTCGTAGTCATTGAAGAAAAGAGTCTGCAGATAACGCTGCAAGCATTTCCCAATGCACTGCTCGGTACTCAGCGCAAATTAACAAACCAACCCACTCACTATAATCAGGCCAGCCAAGTCCACACCAACAATTTCGAAGCCCTTGGCATCTCTCACGTGGTCATTAGGCAAAGGTGGTGTACAAACTTTTGGACTTTCCTTCTTGTACTAACTGTAAATTAAACATTTTCGGACACATGATCTCATGACTCTTGTTCCATTCAAGATCCAGAATCCTACCCTGAGGATACCCAAAAGAATCTGTAGTACCTGAGAGTTCTTAACATGAACATCATGAATTATGTGCTGCATATCCCGGTGATCTGGTAGTACAGCAGGTTAACGAAAGACAAATGTATATTTCCCTTTTTAGCACTCTGATATTTACTAGCAAAACACTATGTCCATCTATCATGGACACAACCGAAGTCAGCATTTGGTCCTCAGGTCCTCGAAGTCTGTCGTTCTGGAGAAATTAGTGCTGGAGTCTTCCAGCTCTGAAAGGCTGAGCTCTCCACTGTTCCTTCCTTTGGGCTGGTTTCAGAAAATATATTTATTTTAAAAAGGACAAACATCGCGTAAAGAATTTTGAAATACCGGCAGTCGATTCTGTTTTTATATGTTTCATTTTCACATTTTGGTAGTACTAACAAGAACATATTAACATATAGCGTTGATGGGATTTTGACAGCTTCTTTTCGGGCTAAAGATGTGTAAAGGTTTACATGAAATCCCGATTCCGGAGAATTTATAAGCATTATCATGACTTCTTATAAGATAAGTGAAATTTTAAGATAGAAATTGTTATATTTTATGTGTTTGTTGGCTTCTCTGTTAATAGCTTCATATTTTACGTATTTATTAGTTTCTAATTTGATGCTTTTTGTTCTGATTACTTTCGCCTTTAGGTTACTATGAACAATTTCGCTTACAATAACATACATAAATTTTATTTAAATTTTATGGAAACTAAATCAGAAATTAAACTATATTTAAAATTTCAAAACGAAATGAGGCTCATTCTTTCAGATATTCGTTTTCTAAAATCTTTGTTTAAAACATAAGGTGATCCCTATTTTTGTTATAAAAGCTATTATATTTGATAATAGTATTCATCAAAAAGCTGCGGAGCAAAATCAATTCAAGTTGAAAGAAGTTTACTTTTTAAGGACCTAAATAATATTGAACTTAAATTATACAATTTGCATCTAAAATAAACAAAGATTTTAAATAATTAATTTTGGTTTACTCTGGAATCCAATGTATTTCATATTCTTAGTTTAAATATGAAAAATAAAAATGCTAAATAAAATTATATAATCTGCGAATGAAACAAAATACATTAAATCCAGTTATTAAAAATAATAAAGATAATGTATTAGGTTTGATTTATGAGTCACTATGCTTACACTAAAACTTCAATTACTTCTTGTTGTATAATTGAAACGTTTTCAAGATCATTCGATCTCATCCTCAGCTGTTTGGTGACAAAATGAACCTTCCTCTTCTTCCACTACGGAGCTCCGATCACTCTGCCATCTGGTGTTAGGGGCACTAAGTTTTAATAGTTCATTTAATGCCGGGATTTCAAAATTTATAACTTTATCACGGTTTTTGTTTATGAATATTTCTTCCCAAATATCCAATTTTATGGTTGTACTTAAAGATTTTAACAGTTTAATGCTGTGGCCAATGTTGTGGTTTTCTGTCCAAAAATGGTGTGAAACTGCAGATTTTTCTGTTTGTTTCAACTTAATGTTCCTCTGGTGTCTTTTTTTTTTTTTTTGCTCGTTAACAGGTTTCTCTTAGTTTTTCCTATGTAGCTTTTTTCACAGGTTTTACAATTATTCTGATAAATTCCTGATTTCAAATTGTTGGGGATTGTATTTTTCAGTGGTTTATTTAGCAGGTTTTTTTCAGACTCAATTTGTTTTGGGGTGCTAGTTTTAAGTTTAGTATTTTGAAGATTCGTTCAAATTTTCTAAAAGCCCATGGATGGTAGGTGAATTTCCTATATTGCCAATTTGTGTTTTTAAGTGGTGTGAGAGTGGTATTTTTTGATATTATTTTCAGTTTTTCTTTTCTCTTCATCATGTTCCTTATGATGACTGGGTTGAATCCATTTAATACCACTATGTCTTTTATATTTAACCAAAAATTCTACAGACAATCAAAAGGATTAGCTATCGGGAGCCCACTTTCGCCTATTTTAGCAGACCTATACATGAGGTATTTTGAAACACACATAGTAAAGCCCTTCACACAGATTTATAAATTTTGGCAGAGATAAATTGTGATGTTTTTGCTATCATTCCGGAGAAACTTAGAGAAGATTCTCTAAAATTACTAAACCTGCAAGATAATCACATCCAATTTACTATGGAAGTAGAAAGAGAAAACACCCTACCCTTTTTGGACCTCAGGATAACTAGAAATCGTCATGGTGCAGCTTTGGAATATACAGGAAAGCCACACACATAGATAATTACATAAAGAAAACTGAATACAACTCAGTTTCACATCAACTAGCTGCCTGTAGAAGTCTAATTCACCAGCTATACAACATCCCACTGAGTAAGGATGAATTTTTGAAAGAACAACAACACATAAAAGACATAGCGGTATCAAATGGGTTCAACCCAGCCATCATAAGGAACATGATGAAGAGAAAAGAAAAACTGAAGATAATATTAAAACAACTCTCACACCACTTAAAAACAAAAATTGGCAATATAGAAAATTCACCTACCATCCATGGGCTATTAGAAAATTTGAACGAATCTTTAAAAGACTAAACTTAAATCTAGCACCCCAAAACAAATTCAGTCTGAGGAACCTGCTAAATAAACCACTGAAAAATTCAATCCCCAAAAATTTGAAATCAGGAATTTATCAGATTAATTGTGAAACCTATGAAAAAAGCTAGATAGGAAAAGCTAAGAGAAACTTGTTAACCAGGCAAAAAGAACACCAGAGGAACATTAAGTTGAAACAAACAGAAAAATCTGCAGTTTCACACCATTTTTGGACAGAAAGTACACCCATAGAATTGGATATTTGGGAAAAAATATTCATAAACAAAAACCGTGATAAAGTTATAAATTTTGAAATCCCGGCATTAAATGAAGTATTAAAACTTAGTGCCCATAACACCAGATGGCAGAGTAACCGGAGCTCCGTAGTAGTGGAAGAAGAGGAAGGTTCATTTTGTCACCAAACAGCTGAGGATGAGATCGAATGATCTTGAAAACGTTTCAATTATACACCAAGTAAGTGAATTTGAGTGTAAACATAGTGACTCATAAATCAAACTTAAAATATGAAGAATACTTCATTGTTAATAATGCTTATGATTTTAATATTTAAAGATAATGTTAATTTATCACATTGTCACCTTAATGAAAAAGAGTTGTTTTTTTTTAAATCAAGGTTTAGAAACGTGTGTAAAATTTTCAAGAAGTAAAGGTGATTATATTGCAAATATAGAAATTGCTAGTCAAAATTCAAATGAAAATAGTAAATCATTGATTAAACTGAAATGTAGAAAAATGTTTAAAAATCTAGATAAATAGCAACCAGAGTTAAATTATAATAATAAACATATTATTAAAGCGTTAACTAAAAAAGATTTCATTGTCACTAAAGGGGATAAAGGTAGTAAAATTGTAATTTTAGATAAATCCGATTATATTAGTAGAGTAAAACCTTTACTTCAAGGAGAAGATTTCATAAAAATTAATACAGAACCTTTAAAACCACCTATTTCAAATTTTAATAAAATGCCTAATAAAGTTAACAATATATCAAATTAGAAAATATTTAGTGAAAGTAGGTAACACTGTTTTAGATAATATTTATGCTCTTCCTAAAATCCATAAATCTGGAAGTGAAATGAGACCTATTGTAAATTTTATAGATTCACCAACTTATAATTTAGCCAAATGGTTACATAAAAAGTGTAGTAATTTTCATACATTTAAGAGTTTAAGTATTAAAAATTCTTTTGAATTAGTTAAAAAGGTTGATAATATACTATCTAAAACTGATAACCTCGTTTCTTTTGGTGGAACTGACTTATTTACTAGTATTCCTTAGAGGCCAAATTTAATTTCTTTAAACAATTTTTTGAATTCAATAAATTTACAGGAGGGCTTATTAGTTGATTTTGGTAATCTTACTGAATTTTGTTTAGGTCAAACCTTTATCACTTTTAATGGTGAAATTTTTGAACAAATTTCTGGCTTAGCTATGAGTAATCCTCTTTCACATTTTCTTGCTGATATTTTTATGCGCTATTTTCGAAATGCAAGTCATTAAGCCCTTTAATTTTTAAAGTTTGTTATAGATATTTTGAATATATTTCTGCAATTGTTCCCGATAAACTAATAAACGATGCTTTGAAATCACTAAGTTTGCAAAATAAAGCTAAAATATTTACATTAGAAACTGAAATTAATGGATTTATTCCATTTCTAGATCTAAAGATAATAAGAAATAATAATAAATCAAACTTTTGTAGTTATTGGAAGTCTACTCATATTGATAATTACATAAAAAATAAAGGTTTTAACCCTTCTTCACATAAATTTGCTGTTTTCAATAGTTTTATTAATAGATTAATAATTATACCCCTGAATAAATATGAATTTAATAAAGAATACAAAATTTTATTGGCTAATAATGTTTTTAATAATGAATAAATAAAAAAAATTGAAAAATTCAAGTATAAAAAAACTGTTATTTACCATGCTTGGTTTAATACATATTTTGAAATTTTTTAAAGACTTTGATATAACTTTGGTTGCTCAAAATAAATAAACTGTTAAGAATACATCGCACTTTTTTAAAAAAAAGATAAAATTCATAGTGATAAAAAATCTAGAATTTATCAGTTTAATTGTTTCGATAGTGACAAAGTTTATATTGGAAAGACAAAACGTAATTAGAAACCAGAAGGAAAGAACATTTTCTTAACATTTAGTTTAAGAAAACTGATAAATCGGCCGTAGCACATCAATTTTGCTCATTTAACCACGAAATAAATCCAGAAGTTAATTTAATAAAACAATTAAATGGTCCGATAAATTTAATGGTTGGGGAAAAGTTATTTATTTTGAAGAACAAACATCGCGAAATGAATTTTGAAATACCGGCAGTCGATTCTGTTTTTAAATTCATTTTATTTTCAGATTTTTGTAGTACTAACAAGACCATATCAACATGTAGCGTTCGTAACGATGGCGACAGCTTTGTTTCTGACTGAAGATATGTATAAGTTTACATGAAATCGCGATCCCGGAGAATTTATTAGAATTATCATTTCTGATAAGTGAAGCTTTAGGTTACAAATTGTTTTATTTGTATATATACCATATTACGTATAAGTAACTTTCTCTATTCACTGTTCTGTAAGTGATGTTACGACATTCTTCAACCTGCTACTGTAGAAAAATAAAAATTTGTAGAAATGGTTTTTCTGAAATATTTCGTTGTATGTTAAATGGATTTCAGTAGCCTCAAGGGAAGTTCAAATATTTCTAAACCGTTAGTGTATGAGCGGTTTTAGATTCCGTTCGTTTTGCATATTCAAGAGAAAATATTACGAATATACTTGGTGCACTAAAATGTAAATGGTTAAATATTTAAAATAAGAAAGGCTGTTTTTCAAATGGATGGTTCCATATACTGTGAGCTTTCATTTAATCTTTATTGTTGTAATATGCTGTAAAATACTTTGAATTGTTAATAAAGTACTACGTTACTAATTAGCATGCTATTTATTCACACATATGTAATACATACATTGTTGATTATATTCATAACAAAAAAACTGTCCTTATTTCAGTGATGCCAACTGCACCTTTTAACATCAACAAAACTGACCGGGTTTAACAGTGTAATAAACTTTCTCTCATCACTCCCCCATAAATTCAGGACAGTTTTTTCTAATTATTTATTTACATTTGTTTCTCATATTACATGCTTTTGAATTTTCAGTACAAAAACAGTTCCATAGCGTACATTTGAAAATCTGTAAAATACAATAGTTTGGTAAATATGTCATTCACATTTTCTCAGATGTCACATATTATATATCAATCAAACCTTTGTAATATTTATCCTTGACAAAACAGTATTTTAGCTCAGTGTGTCTACTTGACTTAATTTTATCGGTTTTAACTAACTTTATTTTACTCTGATTGTCAATATATATTGCAGCTTTCACTGTCCCACCTGTAAGCTTCAACAAATTTATCAGTACCTTAAGTTCCTTGGTGCGTTCACAAGCAGGGACGTCAGCATCCGTTGTAGATTGAGTTATAACAGTTTGTCGCCTAGAACACCACGAAATAGGTCCACCATTAAACATTGTGACAAAACCTGAAGTGCTCCTGCGCCGAATGTCTTTTCTATGCCTTTCACCCTTATTGTGACATCACCTGCATAATCTGAGGCCCAATATGCCACTGACTCAAGAATTTACAATTATTATTACTGTTGTAAATAATAGCAGCATCAGTTTTATCCTTTAGATATTTCTCTTGATTTCACGAATAATTGTTTCTTTGGAGTTTCCATTGACCAACTTACGTACTTTACTGCAAAACTTAAATCAGGTCGTGTTTTGTAGGACAAATATAGATGACTTCCAATTGCTTCTCTGTATTTGAACTTGACGTTCTTCCCAAGGCCTTCATCATCTTCATATTTTTCATCCATCTTTATATCAGCAGTAATTAGTGTGTTCATTGATTTTAAATGTTCCATGGCATATCTCTTCGGCATGTAGTCTGCATACTTTTCCTCAGAGATTACGATTCGTATTTCAGTCTTGACTATGTTCTTACCCATGTTTGCTTTTGGTTCTTCTTCGACTGACATTTCAAGTTCTTTCTTTACTTTATCTTGCAGTTGTTTGATCTTTTCTGTTTCCTTTCCAATGATAATTTCATCTTCAGCATGTATTACCATGTATATATCTCCTTCTTGATATTTGAAGATACACTGGTCTGGATTTTATTTAACCACATTTGATACTTTGAGGGTGCATGAGCTTGTCGAAGACCATACAAGGACTTTTGCAATAGGCAGATTTTTCCTGACTGTACTTTATGGTATACTGATTCTTCTAAGTCATCGTTAAGAAAGGCTGTCTTCACATCTAGGGTTTGATGTCCCAGTTTTTTCTTAGCTGCTAAGGCAAGCAACAGTCCCAAGTAGGTGTGGACACTACCAAGGAGCAAAAATTTTCAATAGTCTATATTTCTCTTGTTTTGAGAGCATCCTGTTACTTCTAATCCAGCTTTAAATTATCCACTATCCTTTAATTTAAATACCCATTTGCTTGTACGGATATGTTTGTCTTGCGCTTCATCTTCATCATCATAGCTCCAAGGTTTATTCCTCATTAATGAACCTATTTCATCTCTTATGGCTTTCATTCATTCCTATTTCTCTTCACAACTTACAGCTTCATCAAAAGTCAAGAGTTCATCATCTTCACTCGTGTTGAGATCCATTATGTAGTGCTGAAACTTCATAGGTATTCTCTTTTTTTAATTTGTATTTTATTATATTGGTTTTGATTTTGTTGTTCTTGCTTTTCATTCTTTTGTTCTTGGTTTTGATTTTCTTGATTTTCTTCATAAAGCTCAATGCCGATTTCTTCACCTGCTTAGTATTCAAAGGAAGGAAAGTATGAGTTTCTAAATATAACAGCTCTGCTTATAAAAGGGTTTCTTTTCTTCATTTACATTCCACAGGCGGTAACCGTTTGGAGCATAACCTAGAAGCATAGGTTCTTCACTTCTGATATCAAATTCCTTGAGAGGTTTTAACACTTTTGCCTATACCGAGAATCTGTAAGTTATTACTCAGTTCAGGTTTCTTTTTATACAAATGTTCAGATGGGGTGTGAATCATTCCTTTGGTTGGACTTCACTTTCTGACTTAGGTAGCAGTTTGCACTACTTCACGCACAGGTATTATTTTACATTTAGCATCAAGAATAAGTTCTCATATTATTCATAAATGCCACTTTTTAAAGCTCACTTTTTCCATTTAGTTGCGGGGTATGAGGGATGGTTGAGTCCAATACAAAGCTATTTTCTTTACGCTATGTGATGAGTAGTTCATTTTTAAATTCTGAACCATAGTCATGGCTTATTTTGCAGGCTTTCACATTAAAATGCCTTCCTCCTTGCTTTATATATCCTTTGATGCACGGAAACGCTTAACTTGCTGCTTTTGTTTCTCGAAGATACACCTTGCTGAAATGGGTGTAGTCACCCAATTATGTGATGAAATAATTATTACTATCATATGCTGATGGATCTATTGGCACACAGATGTCAGTGTGTATAAGAACACAGACATGGAGTCTTTGAGGAGGATTCCTTCTCCGCAGAGCAGGGTCCTCCGTCTACTACAATACCGGGACTACGCCCCTTACTGGCATGGGGATCCCTTTTTTTATTAAGGGATGGTGGGTATATGGTAGTGATTGTATTACAGATAGGATGTTTAGTAATATGTGAGAGAATAACATTTGCATAGGATTAGGTTGGCCTTTTTAAGAGTTTTATGGTGGTCCGAGCACATCTCTGGGTCGCTTGTATTTTTCTCCGGGATCAAGGTCGTACTCCCAGAGTCCGCGAATGAGGTGATTGAAACTGGAAGAAAGTTTGGCATAAAAGCTACAAGAGAGATGTACGATATGAGCAGTGAGATTTGGGAATGCGAGGTATTAGTGTATGTAGTCATTGTAGTTTATAATTTCCAGGTGACGACTGGCTTTTTCTTCCTGTTTTAAAAGGCAGATTTTCCTGTTTAACATTTGCACAAACAGCACAATTTGCAATCTTGCACTTGTCATTATGATGTGATACTCCGTTACACAATTCAGGGATCTTTATCAGATGATTATAACTGAGGTGGCCTAGTTCCTCTGCCATTCTTCTAATTCTGTTATTCCTTTTTCATTAATTAAAGCACTTTCAGAGATGTTCTTCTAGTTCACAACATAAAGTCTATTTTATGTTTTTCTGCTTGTATTACAACACAGTCCTTTGGTATTTCTATTTTGTTTTTCAGGATGCATACTTTTTATCGTCAAATTGCACTGTGCCATTAATTTTGTCACACAGTTTACTAATAAAATGTTTCAAGTCAATTCAGGCGCATAATACACTTCACGTAATGTACAGTTGTCAAGCTCTAGAGTACCAAACCCTTTTATTCATATGCAGTTTTTTATTCTTTGCAATTTCAACAATATGTATTCTTTCATTCTGATACAATATCTTCTTATTTAGTCAAATTCTTATTGCAAACAATATTAACCACCTTATTAAAACATCCTCTCTTCCTGATTCCATTTCTGACTCGCTGTGATGAACAAATAATGCGCTATTTCTTGTTGTGATTTGTTGATAATTTACTCTTCTTCACATATCTGTTATAATTTTTATTTTTATTTTCATTGTGACCTTCGAGACAAATTTTGCTGATTTCTGACTTAGTTTCTTGAGTATACACAAGCTTTACATTTGATGAAACATTACTGTGATCATGACTGGTTTTCTTGCTAATTACGCCAGCTTCTTTCTTACATTGTTCCCTTACATGTCCTCACCGACGACATTAGTAGCATTTGATATCATTGTTTCATTTTTCTTAGGTTTATGCTTTGAAAGATACTGACAATTTTTCATTAAATTTTAGCTTGTCTTTCTCCAACGATAACCTTTACGTAAGTTTTACAGTGCCTTTGTCCATTTGTGATGTAGAATTTCATGTACCATAAAGTGCTTGAATTTCTCAGGTAAGATGGAAATTTCTTCATTTAGAACTTTTAACTTAAACAGCAGTTCTCGAACTTGACTATGTTTGTATGAAGATCTTTGTTTTTATCAAATTTGTAGTTATAAAGTTCCTGAAGCAGCAGATACTTTTCTTGATCTGTATCTTTCTTGTCGATGCGAAACGTGTGTAATACATATCTCTTGCACTGTCACATGTCATCTGATGTACCTTCACTGTATTATTCACCGTTCTTAGGATCGCATGTTGGGCTGGAGCATCCTCTGTTCGCACTTAGCTTTAATTTCTTTGTCAGTTCCACAAGAAGCAAGTAGCGTTGATCCATCAGTTGCTTTGCTTGGAACAGAACTTTAACCTCAAAATGCCACATTGAAAAGAAGCATTTGGAATATTAGCAAAGTCATCACTTTCGCCTTTATTTGCAGGCGCTATTGTTTCATTTGTATTTGTTTCTTCGCTTTTCTCTTGCGAAAACCTTATTTTACCACATCCGCTGTATTAACACAGTTCTTAGTTCTTGATTCGTCATTTATTTTAGCTCCAGCATATTCTGGGTCCGTAACTTGCTGTAAAAAGTTGTAGAATTATTAATAAATTTCTAAATTACGCATTAACAAGTTATTTATTCACTCATAAGGAATACACGCATCGTTATTTAATTTGATAGCAATATACCGTCTGTGTTCCACTAATGCGAATTGCCCTTCTTAACATAAAAAAAAAACTGATTGTGTTTAACAGTGTATCCAACTATATCTTTACAGCTTGAAGATAGACAAATGAAGTATTAATAATGAAATTTGTCACTTAGAATGTGGTCCTTTCTCAGCCCTCCTTTCAGCAAGGTCACACATGAGTGGCTAATGTCGCTTACACACGTTACAGGAGAGGCGAGAGGGACATTTCCTTGTAGTATGTCCAAACTTGAGTCACCTGAGCCATATGTCGTTCTGGGAGAGTCTAGCCTTCTTTTATTCGAGGGTCATATCTTTAACCCGCTGATATCCTGATGAATTATGTGTCCCCATTTTACAGAAAGCACACGCTTTCCTCAGTCCACCAGTTGTAACTATATCCTGAGCAGTTGTAGCATCAGGTTTTCTCAAATATTTCGATGTCTTAGTCTTACTCGCCCCAATGTTGCTGATCTTTCTGTTAAACTGCAAATATTCTTCGTTTACTACTTCAGATTTCAGAAATTCCAACAAGCTTTTGAGCCTTTCTTGTGAACCCGTTTCTTGCGTATTGTCGCCCAAACGTGGTAAAGACATCGTCTTGTGTCACATTTTTCTCAGACATCTTGTTTTGGAAAAGCTTGAATGCTCTAGAAAATAAACGAAGAAAGTGTGTTATTTCTTTCAAAGGTGAAAGTGCAGCAGCCATGACAAACTGTGAACTTTAGTAATCTTATTTTACCTTTCGTATTATTATTGCACGGCCAGAAGGTGTCCCGTCATGGTCAGCAGATGTTAGTAATTCAAACTCATGTCGTACAGTATAAGGTATCAAAATCAATTAAATACACACTCGTTAATATATAAGAGCATAATTTCTCGATTAATTTATTCATATCCAGTGTTAAATGTCAAACCTGTTAAAAGAGTAGTTGTAGTCATATTGCACAAAGATATTTCAACATTTCCAAAAGATGTCCTTGATGTAGTTTCGGTACTTCCTCTAGTTGTTTCGTTACTCGTTCTAGTTGATTTAATGTTGTTTAATATTTTCTATATTCATCTTTTGGCCCCAGCTGCAGAGGCAGTAATGTATTCAATTCCGTGTTGCTGCAGATCAAGAAATTTGAAGTAAAACTGATGCAATAAATACTCGATTTGTTTTATATAGTAACGGAAAGTATGAAAAGGATACTGTGTCCACAGATACGAACTGAAATACCCAGTCAAAAAGCGTACTAGACGTCGAAGTGAGTCCGGAAACCCCATCAGAATCTGTACAATATGGAACAGAATGCACAGTGTCCCAGTGGAAGATACTGGTTACCATGGGCAGATATTAAGATCGACACCAGTCCATCACCGGAGACAACCTGGTACTAAATCCGTCTCATATCAAATGGGCAAACAATAATCCGGTGTCATCGGCCGTCAAGTTATACTCTCTGTATTTCAACCTTCCTCGCACAACTTGGAAGAATAAGTAGCAGGAGCCATCACTTCCTAAAGCAGTATCTCAATATGGAAATCCTTCCCTTACAACTTGGGAGAAGAAGCAAGGTTCACCGCACCACAGAACACCAATTTTGTAATCAAGTATTCCTTAGGATAAAATAGTACAGATGATAAAAACCTGGATAAAGGAGCAACAGCGGACCAGTAAACATTCATAACTAGGATTTGAAGATATGCCGGACTGATTGGCAGAGGGATTCAGAGGAGCACTAGGTAGAAGTAAACTATTCCACTAATAATCGGAAATTGACAATGATAATGATTATGGTGAAGCGCAAGAGGAAACTACACAGAACGGTATCAGATCTACAACAGCAGAATCTGAGTTAAATAGAACCTCAGGGAGTGTTTACAGCAATTCAAGGTATACGTTGTATTTATCATAGGAGCAGCTGTATGTAATAAGATTTTCGAGACATTTTTTAGAAAATAAAGAGGAAGGAGACTTCTATTTAAAGCGTAGTTTGGAGTGAGAATTCCGTTTCAATTGCAAGCGTAGAATTTAACAGTTTTTCTGCTTTCAATATTCATATTCACAAACCCAACCACACACGAATAATTTAATGAAACTTTATCGTTTTTGCTCAGAGGTCCTCAAACATACTTTTTATCAAAATATTGTTATTTACGATTTGGGCTGAATGCAGGCTTCCTCTCTTTTTACGGAATATAGATTCCTCGTTACTTGCCTTAAAATAACATTTCGAAAGTGATCTGGTCACTCACCTTGTATATTTGTTGTTAAAACAGCGGTTTTTGATCACTAGCAGAATTTGTGTTCTATACTTATAAGATTTACTTTTAACCGTACTAATACTACTTGGAAACTACTATTTATTTACCCTATATTACAATCAAAAACAAAAGACGCAACCCTAGATACGCATAGAGTTTATATATGAATATATATTATCACTAAACGGTCGTCAGATGTCGCAGTGATTTATCCTCCAACACAGCTAATAGTGAATATATAGTCTAGTGTGTAGCAGTGTAAGGACATCAACTTTCTACCTACTGCTGCACTGGAACCCCGAACCAGGGTATGAGGTGGATATGAAGCATCACGAAAGAACAAGGGACCCGCTGCTTAGTTTGGTATTTGAAAACTCCAAATGAGAAAAAAAACACTTATATCGCTGTTAGGTCTCTTAAGCATAGGTGCGTATAATTATAAAGTGGTAGTTTATCTTCATTTTCCGGGTTAAAATACCTGGAGACTAGTATTCAGCGTATATTCATTATCTGTGCATTTCAAATTTCTTAGTTCCTTAATGAAGTCGAAGTAATGAACGTTTTTGTCTGCTGAATTTAGCTTCGCCGTCCCTTTTATTCGAAATAGTCCTGCTCTTTCCAATTTATACTTCCAGATCAGTTTTACTTATTAATCAGATATTCGCCCGATATGACTTAACGTTGGAGGACGTAAATTTAAAAAATAAAAAATATTAATCAGGTATGAAGTGTGTTTGTTTGTGTGTATCACTAATAGACATAATATCTGTATTTGGTAACGTACCAGGGTGCTCTGAGGATCGTTCCTATCCCAATAACAATAGGGTGAAATCGTAAAATAGAATACAAGTTAATAGTTTGTAATTCCCTTTCAATATATAGTTTACATAATGAAACTAATATTTTGTTTAGTTATGAAATACCCGCTTTGTTGCAATGCATTTACTAATGTGACAAGGTTTACACAGAGAGATGGTACGCTTTCCACTCGTGCTTGAAGAAAACAAAACCTTAGGATGATTTTGAATAGCAAGGAAACTGGTTAGCCCTAACTTAGCGCTTCGACCACCTCTGTCAGCTTTTCAAGTGAATTTGACCTGGCCTCGACGTTCTGCATACCACTCTCATGCTGAACTACGGCCCCGGGGTTCACTATCTTATTGCCGCCAGATGCGCTAGTGCTGAGCCAGAACCATCCCATCAGGAACCAACCTAATCTTGGGTCGTGGTGACGCCGTTTTCCACTGCTATTCTCCCAAGCAATGGACGTAACAAGATTGGTAATAATCCTCCATGGATATCCTGTGAGGGGGAGACGTCGAAATAGTACTATTATAAACACCTTTTAAAATCTTAGAAGCAGCCTAAGTCTACTAAGCAATACAAAGCCCTGGATTAGAAAATATGGAGTTAGTAAAATATGGCGAGTTTAGAGGTAAACTTATGACACCATTTTTATCTAATTGCTAGATTTTTACCAACAATTATTTCAATATTCTTGACAGTGGTATTGCTGAATATATGTGCTTATATCATAATTTGTTCAGAACGGTTCTTTTTAATGTATCTCCGCGGGCAGTGTCTTCCTCATGTTTGCGTGTGACACTTCTGAGCAGAATTATCACATTTATATGAAACTAAGCTTCAATTTAAACACCTAGACATCAGGAGAAGGTGTAAAAAACCTTTAAGAGCAAAGGGTAACCTTTAAATATACAATGATTATTTTCATTCGTGGAAGAAAAAATTCACAGCTAATCTCTACTCAGTGCTGACCGCTTCCCTTGACAGATTTAAGGAGGTTTTAACGAACCTATCGATCCAAATGAATACTGAAATTCCCGTCTTCTCTCGTACTGAAGTACCAGGTAACTAAATGAGTACTTCTGATACAGTTTCAAATATGTGTAAAAATCAAGCCCAAAGTTAAGTTATGCAGTCGTAACACATGCCTACCATACCAAAGACGAGGATATTGTCATAGAATCTTGTGACGGTATTACCAATTAAAATTAAGTACTAGCAATCAGAAGACTGACAACTTCGAAAATCAGATTTGTCTCATGGATATCTAATAGGATAATAATCTGCATATTTCTTGCTACTAAAACCATGTATTGACAAACTCATTTCAAAGTATCCCAAGGTATTGTAAACAATATTTCATTGGAAATAAGGCCTCTCCTAACCAAAAACAAGCGAGTAATGATCTCAAACGTTTGTCCCATAATTTCTATCGTAGTAATTGAAGAGGAGTTCCCCAAACTGGGGATTAATCAATGTCCAAGTTTTCTCCAATCAGAGCAGGACTGTCAATCCCTGCGTTCGCAGATAGGTCTATATTCAAAAATGAAGAATTCAATAAACTTCCAGAATCACTTCAACTCGAATATGAAGGAGCGAACTACTGGATTTAGTTATATGATTCACCTACATGGTTTATATGAAAAGCTGAGGATCATTTAGCTTGGCACTGTCCAAATGACGCAGATAATGACGACTCCTCTCTTAACACAGGAAAAATTACCCAAGTAGCATACTCTCAGAATTTCCTCAACATTCTACAGATTCTGAGGTATTGGAAAAAAATTACCAAGAAAATGGTATCACTACTCCTCTACAATCTATCGTTCAGAGAGCTGCTCCTTCTGCAAACCCTCAATGTCTCAATTACGATAACTGCAATCCTCCAACCACAAATGTAACGAATTCAACCCCTTCTCCGATTTGTCCGCAAACCCCCTTTCCCGCAGAGTTTGCTTTATCAAAGTGGCCAATATTTTCCAGCAATGAAACTGTTGATCTTGAAGAGTAATAAATCTAGCCTATCAACGGAGCCTACATCAAAAGAAATCAGAAATCACAAGACTAAACCAATTTATATAACATCTAAAACAGAGCAGGATATCACTATTAGTGGGATGCTTAAACCAGCTAAGCAAGTTTTGGAAGCCGACCCACAAATTTATCCCCTCATCAACGTAGAGCTGCAATCCTGTTTCGAAAATAGTATCGAAGTCAGCAGCTTATTAATTTTCTTTATAATTATACCCATGAACTTACAAGTTTAGCTCAAGCACTTCAGAATCTGCATCCTTTTTTCATCCATAAATCTAGAACAAAAGTACCCGACTCGCCAAGAAACTTCTGAAAGTCTTTACACAAAAAGAAGATGAAAAAAAAAATTGTAGTCTAGTTCTTGAATACCTCAGGAACGACTTTACATCTCTTTCCTAATATAATAATGACAACTTTCTTTCTGCAGCTATTCATTATTATGATGCTACCTCAATAGTTTTCAGTGTCAACCAGAGTACTTGCATCTTTTATTAAATAAGCACCAGCCTTCATTATTCTGCCCTTTCATGTGAAATAACATGAGAAGTTATACCAAATCCTGGTAAAATTAAAATGTAAACTTCAGGATGACCAAAAAATCAAAATAAATGTTGATATAAAATTGGATCACCTCCTCCAGTTTTTAATAGAATTAAGAAGAGTAATGAGGAGGATGCAATCAAGAAACAAATATCCAGGATAACTTGTAGCTAATTTAAAACACTTCGATATATGTCACAAAACTAGAGTCAATGTAAATCATGCCAGTGGTGGCGTAGAAACATATGTTAAAAACAGTTTATACCAACAACATGTTTCGTTAACAACTAATCTGGAAGCAGTCGCAGTTTTATTACATTTTCCCCAGTCACTGTAAGTGCAACATTTACAGTCCTACCATTAGTTCATTTCACAGCAGGCCCGCCGATAGATGATAGATGATAGCATGTTTGCATCACGTTCAAGGGTCTCGATTTCGTAACTCGCTCAGGGTGAGTTATCTGGATAAGGTTTGTCCTGGGTTTTCCTTTATCCTAAAAGACAAATGTCGGGTAACGTAAGCTCCGTGGACCCTAGATCCATTTGAGTATCATTTCATCCATTCCATTCATCGTCCGATATGACTTAACATCGGAGGACGTAAATTATAAAGATAAAAAAAAAAAAGGATTCCACAGCAATTATCTAGGAAACCTTGTTAACCAACTCTGTAAACCCTAGTTATTGGTCGGAGATTTCAACAGTCACAACAGTCTGTGGGTTAGCTGCAAAACTGACGCAAGGAGGAAGGAAATAAAGAAATTGTGGGATGAGCATCATCTAGACTTTTAGTTAATTGATGGAAATTAATAATTTTTCCACACTAACCGTATACAGGCTAAGATATTTGATGGATAGAGTCAACATGAAAAATTCAATGCCATGGCCGGGAGATCCGTGGTTCAAATCCCGGCCATGGCGTTGGGTTTTTCATGTTGACTCTATCCATCATCTAGACTTGCTAAACTCAAATGCTAGAACATTTTGTGGTGTAGATTTAGCTACTTGTACACTGGACATTGCCACACTGTTTAACTGCTTCATTTATTAGACCCTTCAAGGAAGTGACCACTTCTTATCATAATTAATGATGACCACCAATCTTCATACAGCTCCTCAAATCTCACACATTCTAGGTTGAATTTAAATATTCCAACAGTAACCTGCATGAAATAACATCAGAAGCCATAGTACATCATCACCCCCATACACTGTCTTGGCATGATCAAGTACTGTTGTCCCAAATGAGAATTGGTCACATTAGCATAACTCACAGCTATCTTCTTGAGAAGAATCAACTTCCCAGTTGCACAACTTGTAATAGTAGGCTGTGAACCACAAAATGTTTGAGTGTGTACTCTACAACCATCGGCAAGGGCAGCATGGCATACCCAACAAGATAAGTGAGGCCTTCTCTTCCCCATTTCAGTGCAGAAGGCTCATCCAGTTTTTCAGTGACATTGGTTTATATTTCAAAATTTGATCTTGAACTCACAACTGATCTTTAATTCCTTGAATTCATTCTTAAGGTTTTATAGTGCACTCAATTTAATGTAATGCAACCTCTCTAGCTTAATGTGCACTCTTTTTCATGGATTTATTATGTATTAATGCAGTGAAATGTAATTTCTATTGTTAAATTCGCGATAAGACTTTCTAAGTTAAAGCGACTGTAAACTACCTTAATAAAAAGCGTGAGATACATTTAATTATGATCACCTATATCTTATTGTTTCAGAATTAAAGGAACTACTAATTATGCTAAATGTGCTAAATGCACTAAAATACTGATAAATATTGAAGCCAACACGTTACAGAACAGATTAATAAGTCACACTCGAAATAACTACCTACTAATGTATAGTAACCGTTAAAAAAGAAAAATTGCTCTCTATAGCTATTCTGGAATTTTCGTTTAACAGCTCAATTAATGTCTGCCTTTCCTTCTTCCTCGTACTTCTGCTTTCCTGTTAGTTATTAGTTTCTTCCTACCCTTTTCCACTCTTTCTAAAGCAATTCGTTTACCCACCCTCTTCATTACAAATGCTCTATTCTTCTGTATATTTACATTCTGATTTCCACTCAAATTAAAAGTACATGTAGCAGTGTGTGTCATTCATATCTGGTTCTGGTATTTTTATGCATACGAGGAGAAGAATTCCAGTAAAATTCCTTTAACCCAAGGCAACCTTTACGCGGACACTTCTTCTCTGTTTCCAATTGGCTGCAATGAATTTTATTAAAACCTAGTAATCGAGATGTACATTTGACAACTAAAGTTATTGTATTTTACTTGGATATCCTTGAAACCATATTCATGTCAGTGCATGTTTTGATTAACTGGAAAACAATTGCAAAGCGTATGGAATGATGGAGTCAGACTGAAAAATTCAATGCCATAGCCACTACGCCAGTTAACTGCCAGTTAACCACTATTAGGTCAATTAATGGGAATTAATTGTTCTTTCACACTGGCCGTGTGTAGGTTAAATTACGGAAAGATAGAGTCAGACTGATAGTGTCCGTGGTTCAAATCCCGGCCATGGCATTGAATTTTTCAGTCTGATTCTGTATTTCCATACTTTAGCCTACACTCGGCCAGTGTGAAAAAAAAAAATTAATTTCTATTGTTTGATCTAGTAGTGGTTAACTATAAAGCTCGGGCCTTAAAGTACTCACTCGTTGTAAATCGCCATTAAGGTAGATGTTTCATGTGGTTATGAGAACTCCTAAGAGGTTTACCGGGAAAAACACGAATCAGTTGGAGAATTTAATGTCATGTCGGCAATGACATTGAATTTTTCAGTCTGACTCTATCTTTCTATACCTTAGCCTACACGGCCAGTGTGAAAGAACAATTAATTTCCAATTGCAAAGGCACTTGCAATCATTTTTCTTTCCCCCTAATGAGAGCCTTATCACTGCTAAATATTTGAATGCTGTTTTTCCAAAATTATCCTCAAGCAAACATACGTTTCTTGTTTTTAAATAATTAAAAGGATAAAGTATGTAATAAATAACATATCCTATGTAAAATAAAGGCCGCACCGTGGCTCAGGTGTTAGACTGCTTGGCTCTCACCAAGGCGGCCCGGGTTCGATCCCAGGCGACCGCAAAGTGAGATTTGTGGTGGACAACACGGCGCTGGGGCGGGTTTTCTCCGGGACCTCCGGTTTCCCCCGCCATCTCATTCCACCGGTGCTCCATCTTCATCTCATGTATCATCAGTGTCACCGCCTTAGGTGCCGTATGTAGTAAAAGCGGGCGTTAAACACTACACATTTCATATGTAAAATAAGGATTATTTATTTGAACGCCGAGTGCAGAAAGCCATTTTAGTGTCCGCATAGGATCCTCACCCTTCTACTGTTCTGTTCTTTAATTTCTTTGTTAACTGTAACTTAGTTTCCTTTCATTACATTTCTTCTTCCTTTTATCACTCACCCGTTTGCTGTAAACATTTCTTAATTAATTCATTGCCATAACCGGTTTTCCAAATAGATGTCGACTTATCAAGCTAATGCTATAAATAAAGAAATTACAATGGCTACATATCGCTAGGACAACATTTTCACTCTGGTTTTATCTCCCAAACATGGACCGGTGAAAAATTAGTGAATGAATATTAATACAATGGTACTTATTTATGGAGCTTGACAGGTAGAAGCACCAATGAGTTATCTGCATTTGGTGGTGTGTTACCCCAAATTTGAACTGAAGAATGCCTTCTAGTTAATTGATGGAAATTAATCATTTCTCCACACTAGCCGAATATAGGCTAAGAAACCAGGAGATCCGTGGTTCAAATCCCGGCCATTGCACTGAATTTTTCATGTTGACTCTATCCATCAAATATCTTAGCCTATATTCGGCTAGTGTGCAGAAATGATTAATTTCCATCAATTAACTAAAATAATAAGAGTTAAATGATGAAGCCTGGGACTCAAGTACTTACGATAGTAAGTCGCCACAAACGGTGTATCTCGGATGCGAGAGCCCCTAGTGGTCTATCGGGAAAATATATGAGTCAACTGGAGAATTTGATGTCAGGACGGCACGTTGACCATGGTAGCTCAAAGGTTAAGAGCGACTGGACGGAAACCAGGAGATCCGTGGTTCAAATTCCGGCCATTGCACTGAATTTTTCATTTTGACTCTATCCATGCAGAATGCTCTTTTATCTGAAAAAATATCAATCATTTGGTGAATCTAATAGTGTAGAAATGTTGCCGTGGTCTTTACTCTAAAACTGTGAAATTTTAAGTGTAATATCTATGGTTCAATCAACGACCATTCAGAATTTATATTTCAGTCTGATCCTACCACTCTAAGAATAGATACGTGGCTTGTATGAAAACATTTGTTTGTGTTTCAACATTGTGTACCTATTTATCATACGGTACACATTATGCGAGACTACAGAAATAGCTTAAGCTAAATAGAATATTCACAGCAGATGTCAAGTGACGACTATTATTAATAGCTCTTAAGTTTCATTTATACCAGTTTTAACGTGAAGGCATGAACTAGTACTGTCTCGACTGGAATGTTCTAGTTTATTGGCAGTCATCACGCAAAGATCACGCACACGTTCCTGAGATTCTCTATGTAGTTATTTCGTGCGAGCTGAACTTTATGTCACTGTAGCAGCAATGTAAACAAAAGCGTTCACAAAAAGCGAATTCCTATCAGTACTAGAGTCAACAGAGAAACGATAAATGCTATCCGATATTGCCGGTCTTCCTCATTCTGCTCCATAGCACCCATCCTCATTCTTCCGGACTGACAACTCCAGCCTGTAGACTTCGGCTGGGAATGCAGCGGCCATCGATTACACGCCCTGATTTGATACCGACCAATTTTCATCTATCTCCTCAATTGAAGAGGCGGCTGGAATGTTGTCATTATTTGCAGACTGGTCATTGATCAAAACAAAGCGATTCCCAGCAATATTGGTAGAGAATGAATTATAGTCAATCATCAGAACACTTATTTTACTAAGCCTACAGATGTTCCATAATATAGTTCTTAATGTTAAAACTTGGGATTTTGTAACAGCATATTGCGATACAAGTGTTATAAAATGAACGAACAACAGTTTAATAAATAACAAATCGAGTAGCTTTTATTATCGTGATTCACCAATGCACTTAACGAACATGTACCCTAACAATTTTTACACAAAATAAAATTAATTACCAACATATGTTGAACGTTGTGTTTCACTAGCAAAGTCATCAACTTTAACATTCGTAGTGGACTTGCAATTAATTCCGCACCCCTATATTTTTGACTAGAAAGAATCAATAACTTTAAGAACTATGCTCAAGAACTAAATTTGCTAACGCTTAGCTGCTGCGTGAATTAGTCTGCAGTAAATACAAAAGCAATAAATAAAACGGGTCACATGTGCATGGCAATTTTCAACCATCATATATGAATACGTCATACGGATTTAACAAAAGTTCATGCTTTTTAAATAGATTTACTTTTTCAATAAAATCAATGCATTTTATACAGAGGTGTTCCAATGCCATTATCCTCTCTGTGTAGTGCTCATTTGGAAGTTCTCTAAAGAACCCATTTACAGCCGCAATTGTTTTTTCATTGGACAAGAAATGCCCAACAGCGAGGAATTTCTTTGTTTTGGAAGCAGAGGGAGCCAAATCTGGGGATTAGGGTCAATGTTCCAGCAATTCATATTGCACTCTCTCAATTTCCACATTGCCAAAACAGTTTTGTGGGCAGGTGCATTGTCAAGATGGATTTTTTTTAACCGAGTCTATTTTTATGAATGCTTGTATTCAGTTTTGTTGGAAGTTGTGAGTAGTTTTCTCCAGTAATGGGTTCAACTTAGTTTAACTTAGTCAATCAACAAAATTCCTTGGCATCTCAAAATACTCACGCCATTGTCTTTCCCACCGATGGCAATCCTCGCTTTCTTTGGAACTGAAGAACCAGCCTCTGTACACTGCCTCGACTGCAGCTTGGATTTGTATGTGTAGTGGTCAATCCTTGTTTCATCCATTGTAACGTATCGGTGCAAGAAGTAACTTCAGTTCCTCTGAAACTGCGTCAAGCCTTTTCTAATAGCGTTGTGTGAATGCGTTTGTTATCCAAAATGAGGATAGGCGGTACCCCTCTTTGGAAAGATTTTTCATGTTTAACTACTGATGCAAGATATGACCAAAACGTTCCTTTCAAATTCCAAGAGCATTAACAATTTCACGCACTTTTGTATGTCGATCTTCCAAAATCATGTCATGCACTTTTTCAATGATGTTTTTGTACGTCCTTCCCCTGGATCGCCTTGGACGCTTTCACGGCCACGTTTACAATTGCCCGCCCAATTTCTAGCAGTGGAAATTCAGGTGAAGGATCACCATAAATGTTTACAATCCACAAATGAATTTCCTTAGATGTTGGACCTTCTTTTATAAAGAATTTTATCACAGCGCAATACTCGAATTTCTTAATTTTCAAAGCAATGCACACTTCCACTGCTTCAAAAAACTGCCAACAGTCAACTGTTGCCTGAAATGACTTGTAATTTTACGTAGGCTCTATTAACATATGTAGCAACGTAAGGAAAAAAAATCTTGCAATTAGTGCCACGATTTCTGGGTGAGACCGAGAACTTTTCAAACCACCCTCAGAGTCCATACAGCAACATAGCCAGCACACAGGTAGGTTATGAAAATTCGGCAGCATGAACAATGATAACCAAAAGGTGTCAACATAAAATTAGCTTTCCTAGAATCAGTAACTCTTATTATATGTGGAGAGAAGTACCCCCCATTAAGGTTTTCTATCGGTAATTAAATGTTCAGCAACTTTCTGAAATGTGTAATCCAAATACTCTGTTTAATAATGGCTTATATTAATGTTCGAAATCCATAAATTGTATCCTATATATAGGTTGGTAAACGATCAGCAGTACTCATTTTAAACTAATTTCAGAAACTTTGCCTAAGTAGTGGTACATATATGAATATTTAACATAAAGGAAAACATTTATAAGAAAATTTCACAAGAACCAATTTCTCATAATATAAAATAGGGATTAGGCTTGATTACCGATCGCATCCTCGGTGCTTTGTTTAATTTGTTCAAAAACTAAATAGTACACTCCGCGTTATTAAACTTTCCATTATGTGGCACACAGCTTTTCATTAGTGAGATTACGACGTTTTTGAGTAGTTATATATTAACTAATATGCTGAATCTTATCTCAGTGACCGAAAAGAGGCTTCTTATACAGGAAAACTCATATATTATACATGGCTTGATCTATTGATCTATTGTTCTTTAGATGTCTTATATAAAAGCTTAATCTTTCACCTATTTCAAGATTATCCATATAAACTCATATATACGGTTTGATTGCTGCTCCAGGTTGATATGGAAATCCGACTCTTTACTGGGTCACAAAATGTGAAAAAATGACGCCTAATTGTATCGTACTTCCATATATATACATATATATATATATATATATATATATATATATATATATATATATATGATAATTCCAGACAATATCACGGGAGTGCGACAACAGCGAATTTTGGGCATATGTAACGTACGTTTTCCTAGTAATTAAGAAAAAGTTGTTCCTGCGCAAACCCAAAAATGACAAGATGACGGCCATGCGTAATGAATATGTACTTAAAGAAGTTATTGTCCTATTTGGTTTACTTTTTACCCATTTCGGGGATGCATTTACTGGCTGTTTGTTGCATTTATAGGCTTTTGGGGAGCATTTAATGGTTTTTGTTGTATTTAAAGACTTTTGAGACGCATTTAGTGACTTTTTGGTGTATTTAGAGGCTTTTGGGTCCTATTTAGTCACCTGAGGGGTGCATTTAGGGGCTTCTCGGAGCGCATTTATTGTCATTTGCTTGTATTAGTTGATTTAGACGGTATTGATTTGCTATAATTATATATTTTCACAAGCATTTCAATATGACCTCCTCGTTTTGTAATTATTTGTACTACGTCTCCAGGCTAACCTAATATAACATAAACTAACCTAACCTAACCTAAGCTAAATTAAACTAAGCTAAGCTAAACTAAGCTAACGTAACTTAAGCCAACCTAACCTTACCTGAACTAAACTAACCTATCCTAACCTACACTAACCTAAACTTACCTAAATTAACCTAAATTACCCTACACTAACCTAAACTAAACTAATTTAACCTAACCTAACTTAACCTAAACTAACCTAACCTAAGCTAACCCAACGTAAACTAACCTAAACTAACCTAACCTACAATAAGCAATAACAGACTTTTGCGCTTTCAGCTCCCACTTATGATTCACATTCCTAATACTTCAGTAGTTTACTCGTACTTGTAATGGGATTAATTTATGCACAGCTCTGTTAAGTACGTAAGTTTATCGAACTCCTTTTAACTAAGTGTTGGATTTATTTATTTGATATTTACTGCATTTAATCACACATACAAATATGTAATATACAGCGCCAAATAGAAGCAGCTAAACAAGATATAGGGTCATTTAATCGGCATTAAAATTATTCATTTGTCATAAAGATTTAAATTGTAAACCAAATATTCTCAATTTCTATACAATATTAGGCAGTTTGTATCAATAGGGTGGGTCGAAGCATGCATCTCTTGTCTTCGTCTTGTTTACATAATATAAAAAAGTCCTCTTTAATGTTCTAATCGTAGCTTACAATTGGTCTTAGCGACAGAACAGTAACAATTACACATACAAATCTATTTTGTGATTAACATTTCTAAAGCGGAAATTAAATAATAAAATAAAAAAATCCAGTTATTTTTCAGGAAAATTTTAAGTTTAAAATGAAAGTTTTGAAGGACGTGTCAATTAGATGAAAAAATAAAATTTGCCTGTTTGGTGTTGTGATAATATCCGTATCCGAGGCCTGTGACACGGTAACTCGATCGTGGAGCCTTAGCAAGGAAGATCTGGCTTGAGACCCGACAGTTATATCTGAAGTATCAGGAAATTTAGAGTTCAAAATAATTGTTCGTGTAGCAATATTGAAAGACCTACATTACTTGAATCACTAGTTACCGCGTCTATGTGAGAACCTAATCGTAGTCTTTAGGCGTTTACCGACTGCAGATAAAAATCGATCAGAGCAAAAGAATTCTTAAAATGCAAGGTACTGTAATACACTAATTTTAGAACCACATGCTCTTTTAAAATCTTAGGTCCGATTACTTAATGACCACTCCACCTGATTCTCTAAGCTCCACATTAATATTCAGGAGCCTTCTATTTGCATCTGAAACACAGCGTTAATTATTTCATTTGCTACATTCTATGAATTCTTTCCCTTACTAATTTTCAGAACTCCTCTGTGCCGTTTTCTTGCAGCTCTAATTTGTGATAGTACGTTTACTTAACTAATTGGGCTTCCTTTTGGTCGAGTTTGACTTTTGTTTTTTCTCAACACTTAAGTTCCCTGTCTAAAGAGTTCATATCAGTTGGCAGAATTGTAGCTCGTGTTTCTAATGTTATTTCTTTCCTTTAATATACGGAATTATTTATTGCAACTATTTTTCCTCTTCTCATAATTTCTTCATGAAATTATTAGTCTGGCAAGTCAATAATTCCGCTGGCGATATGTCAAAGTAGCTTGTATATCGAAATGGGTACTTATATTTCTGATGAAATATGTATGGCTCAAGCTACATATTCGTGTATTTATTTCCTTCTTTTGTTCAAATGCTTTTAGTTCAATATGCGTTTAACAATGCACTTTACTGATAAACGAACCCGAAAATTCTTGCTAATAATTTTTCCCTGTTATACCACAGAAAGAATAGGTACCTCCTCAAATATCCCATATTGTCATCACTAAACCTTGCTAGACATTTGGACAACATAAGGTGAATTAATGATTTATTAAAACGCTTTAGCCAATGAAATCTAAAATTTATGAGCCTCGAAAATAGCGTTCCGTTATTTATTTCATGGAATTCATATGTTGATAGCGGTTATGTTGTGGCGGATGATGCAATTGAGGTTTATTGTAATAAAATAGTAACATAAACGCAAATATATACATACATTAATTTTAACCGTAACAATGAATGGACAAATGATAACTTATTCACAGAAATGTTATCCAGTTGGCACTGAACGAACGAAGCTCCTTAAAATATTTAAAAGCGTTTTTCTATACAAAAATGTTTCCCTTGAGAGTTGCAGCTCACTATGCCACTTAATTTTAGTATTTATTAATAAAACTGTTAGTAGGAAAATATTTAAATTTTAACAATTTTGCTCTCATTGCTTTTAATTACTCAAATAAACATTGTCAGAATCATAAACATAGGGAAATTATATAGCAAATGGCTTTTTGCAGTAGTCATTAAAATAATTTAATAAATTTTAGAAACCATGTAATGATAGTTCAGAATCAGTATAACCAAGAATACTTCAGACTTTGCCCGAGTTCAGTCCAGCACAAGCTTCGAATTTACCCTTTAAGGGATAAAACGATATGTGGAAGATGGATTGAAGTTTTATAGCATATCCGAATTTGAATTATATGGGTTATACATGAAAATAAAGATGAGTATCGAATATCTGGTGAAAGCTTTCAACCACTTGTCACATGACCTTACAATATCGGCTTTCAGATCACATGCTATCCTTCACTCTATGCATAAGTTTGTGTGGAAACTTGAAGTTCAGTGTAAATATTAAGGAAGTAGACAAATAAGCATTATCAAAATTTTTAGGAGGGGAAAGTATACTGAAATGTTCTCCCTGGAATATTTTGCATTCAATTGCCTGTGTGCAAGGTCAGATGCTGAATGTCACTGTGGTTAATTTTACCTTCATTTCTGCAAAAGAGATCCCTTGGAGAAAAATGAGGGGCAGAGGTTCAATTCTGGTACATTTATGTAAATCTGATTAACCGCGGGAAACAGAAAAACTTAAACAAATAAAATAAATACTCAATTTATATAAATATTGCTGCCTTACGCGAAATTGAATAATTTACTCTCTAAAGCCATGGCAAATTAATTACCGATCTATTTATTACAAAATTATTGTAGTCATCTATGGATATTTATGTCTGCGTACTATAATTATAATTTCGGTTCGTTCCGACTGCTCTAAATGACAGATTGTAAAACTTCTGATATTCTTGCTATCAGGTGTGAGATGTCGGCGGAACGACCAAATTACTTAAAACCCTTCGATTGCGCCTTCTTAAACACTACATTGTGTGCAGTAAAATATTACATATACTATTTATCATGATTCCTGCAATAAAGTATAATTAACTTACTCCGAGGAGTGCAGCAATTCCGTGGAGTAACAACTGCTTTCGGCTCATGATATCCTAAAATAGAGGTCATGCTATGCTGTTCTTTCGAGACGACAAAACTTTGTTATTGAAGTCCTATGGCACCGTAAATACTTTCTAATCTATCAGTAATATAGAAAACAGAATTAGAAGCCGTTTTTAGCTGCATAGCCAAGAGAAAGTATAGGATTTTGGAATGTCCAGAAAATTAGCAAAATCAATGTTCCGGCGCTTCAGCCTACTTTACACACACACACAACACACACACACACACACACACACACACACACACACACACACACACACACACACACACACACACGCGCGCGCGCACGCGCACACGCACACACACATACACAAAATTTATAAAAATACGTTCGTATTCAAGGGCAAAGGCTTGATTTTTGATATTCCCTTGAACACTACGCACATTCAGTGTTCTCCCTTTATAATTCGAGACTAGGGCAGAAAACCCCGTTTTCTAATTATTCGCTAAGTTTATCAACCAAGTTAATTTCCCTCGTGGCTTCATTATAAACAATAAAATGACGTAGCATAGTTTTATGTAGTTTAGTGATCCAACGTTAAGTCATTCGGAGAGAAATGGCTGAAATGATGATTAAAGGAGCAGGGTCCATAGAACTTAGAGTTACTCGACAGTCTCTTTCAGGATAAGGGACAACCCCGGAAAAATCCAACCTTTTGAACCTGAGGTACACACGCTACCATCTATGCTACCGAGGTGGGTATTCTTGTTTTGCATTAGTATTTTTCGTACAACCAAGCATATGTTGCTT